>JANKKI010000107.1:3291002-3949203 GCA_025175665.1 Cinchona pubescens | reverse complement strand
CATTGACTAATTTTGCTCTTGGTGGTTTTGTCACCTTGAGTTATGTGAATAAGGCCGTTTTGAATGAAGAGGTGAGACGAAGAACTCAAGAGGTGTCGTCTTCACAGTCCGAGGTGTTAATTACGAAAAATCGAGGAAGAGGCAAAAATAGATAAATAAGAGAATTCAAGAGAGGCAAGAGTATAGGCAAATCAAAGTCAAGGTATGAGAATCTTGAGTGTCATCCTTGTGTGCAAAAAAGGACACATCAAGAAAAATTGCAATAAGCTAAAAAGGAAAAACAAAGGTAAATAGGAAAAGAAAGATATGATTATGGTGACTATGATGATCCTGTAGCTACCACTACTACAGAGGATTTGGTAATTATTTAGGATGAAAATTTGATTAATGTTACCAATGATGAATCAAATTGGGTGTCGATAGTGGTGCCTACTTCCATGTGACGTTAAGGAATGATTTCTTCATATCTTATACTTCCGGTAATTTTAGGATATTAAAGATGGGTAACAATAGTCAATCGAGGGTAGCTGGTGTAGGGACTGTTGTATTGAAGACCTGTACTGGGGTGACGTTGATTTTATGAGATGTCAGACATGCACCGGATGTTCGTCTAAATTTGATTTCAACTAGTGTGTTGGATGATGAGGGTTACATTAGTACCCAAGGTAATGGGCAGTGCAAGATAACCAAGGGTTCTTTGATTATGGCGCGTGGGAAGAAGAGTTCAGGCTTGTACTGGACCAAGGCTTCCGTGTGCATTGATAATATCAATGTAGCTGAAGACAGTGCCTCTTCAGAGCTATGGCACAAGAGTGCTTAGCCATATCAGTGAGACAGATTTAGTTATTTGGCCAAGAAGCATTTACTTTCAAGGTTAAAGACTACTAAACTAGAAAGATGTGCGCATTGCTTGGAAGGGAAACAGTCAAGAGTCATCCTCTAGCAAGGAAATCAGAATTACTTGCATTAGTGCATTCAGATATCTGTGGTCTGATGAAGACGAAGACTTTTGGTAGTGCACTTTACTTTGTCACATTTATTGATGACTGTTTAAGGAAACTGTGGTGTATACCTTGAAGTCAAAAGATCAGGTGTTTGGTGTCTTTAAACAATTTCAGGCTTCTGTTGAAAGGGAGACTGGTAAGAAGTTGAAATGTATTCGCACCGATAATGGTGGCGAATATCTTAGACCGTTTGATAACTATTGCAGACAGTAGCATATAAGACACCAGAAGACATTTCCCAAGACTCTTCAATTGAATGGCTTGGCAGAGAGGATGAATAGGACATTAGTGGAGTGAGTAAAATTACCACATATATTGTAATTCACAGATTTTGGGTATGACATTATATACTGTTGCACATGTTATAAATTTATCTCTCATTGTTGCTTTGTAGGCTGATGTTCCTGATTGTGTGTGGTACAACAAGGAGGTATCTTATGACCACTTGCGCATATTTGGTTGCAAAACTTTTGTGCATGTGCCTAAAGATGAGAGGTCCAAGTTGGAGGTCAAGACTAGATAATACATCTTTGTTGGCTATGATCATGATGAATTGGGCTATAGATTTTATGATCCGATTTCCAAGAAACTTGTGAGAAGTCGTGATATTATCTTTATGGAGGATCAAACAATTGAAGATATTGGCAAAGAAGAGAAGTTAGAGTCTACAAGTACTAATGGCTTGATAGACTTAGATTCAGTTCTTGCTTTTGTGACACGTGTGCCCGATGTAGTTGATGATGAAAATCATGATGATGTACAACATTAGAATGACCAAGGTGAGGGTGATACCGACTATACTGTTGATGATGCAGATGATCTTGCTGGTGAAGAAAGATTTAATGAACCTAAAATTCCATTAAGGAGGTCAACAGGGGCTAGAGTTCACTTTACTCGTTATTCATTATATGACTACGTGCTCCTCACTAAAGGAAGAGAAACAGAGAGCTTTGATGAGGCCATAGAGAGTGAGCAGAAGGCAAAGTGGGTTGATGCTATAGATGATGAGATGAAATCACTGCATGATAACTACACATTTGAGCAGAAGGCAAAGTGGGTGGATCTATAGATTGAAGAAAGAGCTAAACAAGTCTTTTGCTATGAAAGACTTGGGACCAGCAAGTCAGATTCTTGGCATGTAGATTACTCGAGATAGAGTGCCCCGAAGTTATGGTTGTCTTAGCAAAAGTACGTGAAAAAGTTACACCAGTGATTTTGTATGGATAAAACTAAAGTGGTAAACATTCCTTTCACTATGCACTTTAAACTTAGCACTAGACAGGCTCCGTCTAGTGATAAAAAGAAAGAAGACATGCAACATGTTCTTTATGCGTCGGTAGTAGGGAGCTAGGGAGTTTGATGTATGCAATGGTTTGCACTAGGCCAGACATTGCCCATGCAGTTTGTACTGTTAGCTTATTTCTGAAAAATCCGAATAGAGAGCATGGGAATGCTGTGAAGTGGATTATGAGGTATCTTGGGGGTACATCAAATTTGAAATTGTGTTTTGGAATTGGTAAACCTATTCTTTGGGGATACACATCAACTTTAGTGTACTTGATTATATTTGCAGAGGGAGATGTGGCGTGGCAATAAGATTGTTGAAGATTGTTGCATTATCTACTACTAAAGCAAAATTCATTGTTAGTACCGAATCTTGTAAATAGTTGCTTTGGATGAAGAAGTTTATGCATGAGCTCGATTTTACTCAGAGGCAGTATATGTAATATCGTGATAGCCAAAGTGCTATTCATCTTGGCAAGAATTTGACTTTTCATGGGAGATCTAAGCACAATGATATTCAATATCATTGGATACAAGAAGTTCTAGACTCTAAGGGGATTGAACTTGCTGAGAAGTTCTATACAGATGACAACGGTTTAGACATGTTGACGAAATCTTTAACAAGGGAAAAGTTCAGGACTTGTCGTTTGGCTTTCGATTTGACAAATACCTCCACTTGAGTTGGAGGGGGAGTCTATTGTGTGTCCTTCCTCAAGTGGGGACCACAAGCCAAGAATCCCAAACCAAAAACAAAAAATAAACCAAAACCAAATAGGCTTTAGTGTATTGAAGTTTTTGTGCTAAAAAGAAAAGAAAAAAAAAACACGTGCTTAGCCTTATAAAAAGGGATATAAGGCTGACTTTTCAGCCTTGGGTTTATGTGTTTTTTTTAAAAAAAAAAAAAGAATAGTAACGGTTCTAATATTTAGGAGAGAAAATAAGTAGGTTCATATTTCCATCTGACGGTGAATTTTGCTCCATTTGTAGTGAGATTTTAGTATATTATTCTCGTTAGTGTGGGCTACATTTTGTACGGTCAATTGTTATTTTCTCTTGTCTAGTAGTTGGACTTTTATACCTGTGATAGACTTGATTTATTGTGTACTATCAAATTATTTATTTCACTTTTGGTAGTGAGTAAGTTGTTATTTGAGTTCCAGACAGGAACTGGAGATTTGTTTTGCTATACTCATTGATCCGT
This sequence comes from Cinchona pubescens, assembly GCA_025175665.1. Taxonomy (NCBI): domain Eukaryota; kingdom Viridiplantae; phylum Streptophyta; class Magnoliopsida; order Gentianales; family Rubiaceae; genus Cinchona; species Cinchona pubescens. Next base: position 3,945,714 of record JANKKI010000107.1, on the reverse strand, counting down.
TGACAGTGGAGTATTTTTGGACTAGTTTCGTGGTTTTTATTCTTCACATTGAAGTGGTTTTACATGTAAAAATCTTGTGTGTTCTATGTTTGTTGATTTTATTCGTTTATTTATTTACTGTATGGGTCTGTCCTATATTTTAGTGGTGGGAAAATTTTTAAGATAATTATTTCGTTGTGTAATTCCCATTTTTTCTCAACACATGGCATGGATCAAGACAGCTATCCTACCTATGCTAGCGACTCTAACGATGAACTTTAGTTTATTCCCAATCCCAATCCCTCCACCAACTACCACTGAGCCATTCCTCTTACTGCTGCAACCACAAATTAATTCAGACTCCTTGGCATCAGACTCTTATCATCAAGGTTCAATAATCAATATTTCCAATTCAACACTTTTGCTTAATCATCTAAAGGGCATTTGAAAACCAGAAAGCATATCTCCTTATTGACTTAGGGTTTGACTACTGCATTGTCCAATTTCAACACAATTATGACTACAATCATGTCCTTTTCGATGGCCCGTGGTTTGTAGTTGTAGGTACTCACTTTTTTTTACTTCCAGCCTACTAATAAAAATTACTGCCATAGCTCTTTGGATTTGTTCACCACTCTTGCCTGTTGAATATTTTAATTCATCTATTCTAAAGGAAGTGGGTAAACTTTGAGAACTTTGCGCAAGATTGATTCCATTACTAATACCACCTTGCAGGGAAAATTTGATCACCTTTGTGTTCCAATGGACACCGATAGCCCACTCCCAACTTTAGTAATGAATGGTTACTACTCACAGATTGTCAAATATGAAAATCCTATTCTTTTGTGCCTTTCTTGCAGGCTATTGAGTCATCACCAATTCGAGTGCAGCACATATCTTCCACCCTTATCGAATAAATCTTAGTCTAGTAATATACGCTGTTCTCCAAGCAACATTGATGTCAAATGATCCAGTCAACATTGAAGCTTCTCCCTAGAAATTAAGTTCAGAAAAAATGACACCGTACGTGATCTCAATTACATCTTACTTCTAACATCTCTCAACTTCTATGCTTAGGGACCCACAAAATTCTTTAAGCCTACTAGCTAAAGACTCAGACAATGATAGTTTTCTTCCTACTGCCCATCTAAAGCAATCCCAGGTGCAATTTTCAAGATCTATCACACATGTTACCTACAAGCTAGAACTCTTCATACCTACTCAAAAGGCAAAACTCATCATGAGCCCACATGCCAAATCTATGACTAAACTTAGTTCTCTTAACTGAAAAATTCTTATATAGACCCGATCCACGGAATGTGGGATGGACTACTTGATTCATATTCATCCATATCACTTTAACTCATTAAATATAAACTTCTTCAGCGTGATGTGGATGAATATGGACCAAGGGGTCCATCCACCTACTGTGTTGATCGGGTCCATGTAAGAATTTTTCCTCTTACCTAGTTCTTTTCTCACCCGCCCCAGACCATTCTCAAACCTTTACCTCACCCAAAACACCGTCTGACCCCAATTCTCAATGCTGTTAGCCTACGTCATCAACCGCTACTTCTATGCATACTTCAACTTCTTCTTGCTCAAGTCATCACTCAATACCCTTCTACTAAACTATCATATAAGTTTCAAAAGAAAAAAAAAAAAAACTAAAGGATCTATTAGACTATTATTATCTCACTATAAAACTCCACCTCCAATCCACGAGTGAAAGTCACACTCCATACACACTGTCCCTTGCACGTATAGGGGGACTTACCCCTTGCGAAATTGCCTGATGCCCTATCTCTCTTCATTCCCTTTTTCCAATAGACTCAAAGTTGCCTATAAAATCCCTTGCCCCTATATCTCCAATTCTATTTAAGCCATCCTTATCCCAGCATTCATTGTCTTGACCCTCACATGGCTTTTCCTTAGACCCTCTGTCAGCTTGTTATCACCTATGCCCTTTAACTCAACATCTCCCAGTTACTTTGCAATCCTCACGAGCCCAATTCTCTCTCTCTTGATATCAACCCGTCCTCTCAACTCCCCCTAGTCCCGAACCATAAGCTCAAACCTCGTCTCAAAAAACCTCCACTTCTTTGGAGACCTTATTTCAACCTATCTCCTAAGCATTCCTCAAGAGTTGGCAATATTTTTCCTAACCCCTCTCTTTTGGAATTGGTTCCATCTGAGAATCGATACACCAATTACTCACTTCACGGTTCTTCTCTACCTCTTTGCCAAAGCTGCCTCTAGGTTACCTTCGACAATAATTGAGCTACTTCTGCCCCTACCACTATCTTCACTACCTATACCCCATATTTTTGCGGTCATACTCCAGTTCAACCCTCTACCTTTGAATACCCCATTTCACTTGGGACTGGCAACTCACGATGGTGTTATGAACATGTTTCATCCTCTCAAACCTTCTAGATCTAGTCCAAAAAACGATTATCCCATCTAATTTTGTCGATAATCTCCTGATCTATACTTGTGCATCTCTTAAAGATTGCACCGGACGTATGACAATATTTCATTCCTTTCTACATGAGCATGGTTGGTGATAAATACCTTAAAGTTGAAACTGTATGGTCTCCAAACACACGAGACTCGGAGATATCCATACTTATATCATTGCTTTAACTATCATCCCGAGTGTTTTTGGTTTGGAAAAATACCTTGGCATACCCCTCTATTCTGGGCGTATTTGTGCACAGGAGTTTCAATATCTCATTGATCGTATTCGAGGTAAACTAACACAACGGAAGATGAACTCACTTTTAATGGCGGGATATGTACAATTAAATCCACATTGTCTGCCATTCCTGTCTATGCTCTACAAACAACAACTAGTCTTTATTACTGTAAATATTTAATTTGTAATATAAAGTAATTTTGAAGAATTAGTGGGTGAATGTTGTAATTTTAAAAAAAAAATTTAGTGCACATGCGCTACAAGGGAATTCCAATGGTAGCGTATGTTCGTTGTGGACAGAATCAAAGAGCAGTCAACGCACATGCGCTGTTGTTGTGCAGAGCATGTGCGCGTCCCTGACCCTTGAAAATTGAAAAATGGGTAAAATAGAGGAAGTTACAACTTTTGATTCAGGAGGTGTGTTCCATGGATTTAAGAAGCATATAACCCAATAGAGCTTACCCTTTGGTCGCCTGTTCTGCTAAGCCAATTTCCACCTTCTCTAAATAAATGACTTCACTAGCTTTCTTCAAGTCCGGTTAGAAAGAATTCGAAATACCTCAACTTTTTTAGAACAAGTCCGAATCAAATAGCAATGATTCGAAGTTCCAATGGATTCTCCTGCACTTCCATCTTTATAAAAAGAGACATTCCCACTAATTCAACAATAACAACAATATTATTAAAAATCTATCTCTCTATATACATTGTCCTTGCGAAGATTTTTGGTTTTTGCAATTGGAAATCTTCAAGAATTTGTTGTATTCGAGAGGTAAACCAAAGATTGCTATTAACTCAAGAGCAAACTATTTAGTATAGTGGGGCAATCAAAACCTTAAGAAAAGTGATATACACGCCTCAAATTCTACTGGTTTTGATATCCCCAAATCTCATTAAGAACAAACACTTGTTTCCTACTCCACATTTGCCGTATTTCTCAACAATATTAAGGTTTTGATTGTAAGTAACCATGGAAACAAGTGGTGAGTCTGCCATCAAAGTAATGAATCAAGATTTCATCAAATTGGATCGTCTTGATGGTAGCAGAACAAATCTCAACCGGTTGAAAGACAAAATGATGTTTCTCCTCACTGCATTAAAAGTTACATAAGTCTTGGACCCTGCATTGCCTGAAATTTCTGCACCAATCGTTGGTGATTCAGAGGAACTTGAGGCATAACACGAGAAAAAGAAAGGAGGATGAGTTCATTTTTAGAGGTTACATTCTCAATACTCTTTTTGACCGTATTTATGTCTTTCAGAACGGTCAACTCCCCAAAAGAACTTTCCATTTGGGCTGCCTTGGAATACAAATATGCGACACAAAAACAAGGTGCGGGCAAATTTCTTATTCAAAAATATTTTGAATTCCGCATTATTGACTATTCTTCTATTTTGGATCAAGTTCATGACCTTCAAATTATTGTTTTAAAGTTGAAAGATCTTAGTGTTGAAATTTCAAAGTCATTGCAAGTGGGGGCAATTATTGCAAAATTGCCTTCTAGTTAGAATGATTATTAAAAGAAAATGCTTTATACTACTGAAATTTTGACTATTGATCATGTTTTGAAATATATGAGAATTGAAAAAGATATCAAAAATCTTCATACGAAGGATTTAAAACTTATTTCAAAAGTAAATTTTGTTGATGAGAATAGGAGTCAAATCACAAGTTCTAAAAGAAAGTTTTATGAAAATACTAATTCTAAGGACAAGTTCAAAAAGAATAGAACATGTTACAATTGTGGCAAGAAAGGGCATTATAAGAATGAGTGCAATTCCAACAAGAAACTTAACAGGGTATAAAGAAAAATAATGCCCCTACAGCAAATCTTGTTGTTAGAGATGCTGAAAGTGTTACAATGGTAACTGATTGTAACATTGATATGATTTCTGAATTAAATGTAGAAATTTCAACCAAATCCAATGATTGGCAGTATGACTCTGGTGCAACAGTGCACATCTGCAACGATAAGTCACAATTCAAGACTTATGAAAATGTTCCTAATAGCTACGAAGTGTTATGGGTAATCATGCTTCAACCAAAGTTCATGGAAAGGGAGATGTGGAGTTACAATTCACTTCTAGCAAGAAGCTTGTGTTAATGAATGTACTTCATGTTCCAGAAATTAGGAAAAATCTTGTATCAGCCGATGTATTGAATAGCAAAGGGTTGGACATTGTACTGGAGTTAAACAAGGTTATCTTGTCCAAGTATGGTGTATTTGTAGGAAAGGATTATTCTTGTGATAGCATGTTTAAATTTTATATCAATAGAGACAACATTTCTGTTTATATTGTGGATTCTTCAATTATTCTTTATGGCATGGTAGACTAGGACATATTAATCATAAAGTACTTCATTTTATGTTTAAACATGGATTAATTTCTATCAAAAACAATTTCGAGAAGAAATGTGAAACATGCATTTAAGCAAAGATCACTAAGTTGCCCTTTCCTAAAATTGAAAGAAATATACAATTATTAGAACTTGTGCATTCGAATGTTTGTGAATTAAATGATTTTCTAACAAGAGGTGGTAATAGATATTTCATCACTTTCATTGATCATTGCTCTAGATATATGCATGTTTATTTGATGAAAGAAAAAGTTGAAGCATTTGATATGTTTAAATCTTATAATTCTCTTGAACAAAATCAATTGGATAAGAAAATCAAAATATTGAGGAGTAATAGAGGTGGTGAATATTTTTCTATCGAATTCGCAATATTTTACGAACAAAATGGTATTATACACCAAACAAGTGCACCATACACTCCACAACAAAATGGTTTGGCTGAAAGAAAGAATAAAGTGAACTTTGGTGGACATGGATAACACCATGATTCTAAATTCAAGTTTGCTAAAGAATTTGTGAGGAGAAGCTTTATTGGCTGCTTGTCATTTACATAATCAAATTCCGTCTCCCAAGAATCATAATCAAATTCTGTCTCCCAAGAATAAAGTGTTACTATATGAAATATGGAAAGGGAGAAAACTAAACTTAACTTATCTTAAAGTTTGGGGGATATAGAGCCTATTATAGAGTCTCGGATAACAAAAGGATAAAGTTGGGACCTAGAGCACTTAAAAGTGTGTTTGTTGGCTATGTTGAAAATTCTAAACCCTATAGACTACTTGATATTGATTCTAATGTCATTATTGAATCAAAGGATGTTGAATTTTTTGAGAATAAATTTCTCAAAAATTCAACTATGGATGAGGATCCAATTAAAGTGTAAGAACCAACTCCAAATGTTGGTTTTTCTTCTAATAATAAAAGGAAGAAAATTGATCCTCCTTCTAACCTTAGAAGAAACATAGCCAAAGACAAAGGAAAGAAAAACATTTGTGTTTTGATTTTATATCTTTACAAGCTATTATTTTCTTACTTGAAGGTAATAGAGATTATTTATTTAATAAGATACCAATCTTATTAAATGTAGAAGATGATCCTAAATCATTTAGTGGAGCTATATCATCAAGGGATGCAACATTTTGGAGAGAGAATGTAAATGATGAGATGGACTCAATATTATCAAATAATACTTGGGTTCTAGTGGATTTATCTCCTGATTTTGAACCAATTGGTTGTAAATGGGTGTTTAGGAGGAAATATGCTAATGATGGATCCATACTAACATATAAAGAAAGGCTTGTTGTTAAAGGTTTTAGACAAAGGCAAGAATTGATTATTTTGACACTTATGCACTTGTCGCTAGGATTACATCAATTAGAATACTATTGTCTTTAGTTTCTATCTATAATCTATGTGTGCACCAAATAGATGTTAAAAAACCTTTTGAAATAGTGACTTGGATGAAGATATGTAAGTATATATGGAATAACCAGAAGGTTTTACTTAACAGGAAATGAAAATAAAGTTTGTAAGCTAGTCAATCTATATAGTTTAAAATAAGCACCCAAACAAGGGTATGAAAAGTTTGAATTAGCTTTGCTCTCTAATGGATTTAGATATAATAATGTGATAAGAGCATTTATTCTAAATTTATTGAAGAGTATGGTGTGATTATTTGTCTATATGTAGACAATATGCTAATTGTTAGTTTTCCTTACAAGGGTATACTTGAAACTAAAAAGTATCTATCTTCTTAACTCAAAATGAATGATCTTGGTGAAGTAGATTATCTTAGGGATTAAAGTTAAAAAGCATAGTGGGGGTTATGCTTTATGTCAAACACATTATGTTGCGAAATTCTTGAACAAGTATCAACATTTGAATGTGAAAGAAGCAAATATTCCTTTTGATTCTAACTTTAAACTAAGTGAGAATATTGGCAAACTTATTGCTCAATTTGAATATGCAAGTGTAATACGAGGGAGCTTAGCGTATGCAATGAGTTGCACAAGACTAGATATTTCTTTTGCTATGTGTAGATTTTCTAGATATATTAAAAGTCTTGGTAGTGATCAATGGAAAGCAATTAGGAGAGAGCTTGGTTATCTTAAAAGAAATAAAGATTTAGGACTTTTCTACAATAGTTTTCCAGCTGTGGTTGAAGGATATTTTGATGCTAGTTGGTTTACTAGTATTAGTGATATAAACTCTACAAGCGTGTGGATTTTTATGTTATGTGGAAGAGCAATTTCATAGGATTCAAAGAAACAAACTGTGATTGCTCATTCCACAATGGAGTTGAATTCATAGCTTTGACCTCAGCTTGTAAAGAAGCGGAATGGTTGAAAGACTTATTGTTAGATATGAAGTTGTGGCCTTTACCAATGCCAACCATTGCTTTGAATTGTGATAGTGAATCCACAATGTCTAGAGAGTCGAATAAAATATAAAATGGTAAATCTAGACATAGAAGTCTAAATGCATACCTATATTAGAAATTTTTAAATAATGGCATCATAACTATTGTGTATGTAAGAACATACAATAATTTAGCGGATTCGTTGACTAAAGCTCTTGCAAGAGACTTGGTGAAATCAACGTCATTAGGAATGGGATTGAAACCCTTTATCTAAAACTACTAGCAATGGTAACCCAACCTTTCTTCTAGCACTACCACTAGATTAAAAGGTTTAAAGGGTCAAAACAAGTTTCTAATAAGTAGTTGTGAACACTAAAATTATGTGTATACCATTCCATGTTGTTAGTGCAAATGGTAACCCTTAAGTGGGAATGTTGGGTATATAAATATTTATACTCTTAATGAAATCATCTTATTGTACTTTTAATTTTAAAAGTTTGAAAAGATTTCACTTATATGATCATTAGAAGTGGTGCAGCTTCTAACAAAAGTTTAGGGTTCTCTTTTGTAGATGATCATGAATTAGGATAGAGCACACAAGCAGTAATAGTGCTAAAAATGTTATTGGTGAACATATGTATAAGTTTAACAAGTTCATGTGTATGATAATTCTAATCTAATTTTAAATCATGATTTAAGCAGCCATGCTACATTGATTTAATTAGATCTAGTGAGTTATTTACACTAAGAAAAAGTTTAAGATGACACTTTTTTTAATACATGATGTTAAAAAGAGGTAGTGAGTTGTTGATTATATTACAAACTATGTGGAGAAATGTAAATATTTAGTTTGTAATATAAAGTAATTTTGAAGAATTAGCGGGTGAATGTTGTAATTTAAAAAAAAAATTCAACGCACGTGCACTATGGATAGAATCAAAGAGCAGTCAATGCAAATGCACTGCTGTTGTGTAGTGCATGTGTGCGTCCTTAACCATTGGAAATTGAAAAATGGGTAAAATGAAGGGAGTTGCAACTTTTGATTCAAGAGGTGTGTTCTATGGATTCAAGAGGTGTATTCCAATAGATTCTCCTACACTTCCATCTTTATAAAATGAGACATTCCCACCTAATTCAACAATAAAAACAATATTATTAAAAATCTCTCTCTCTATATATATATACATTGTCGTTGTGAAGATTTCTGGTTTTTGCTATTGGAAATCTTCAAGAATTTGTTGTATCCTAGAGGTAGATTGCTATTAACCCAAGAGCAAACTATTGAGCATAGTGGTTGGCAATCAAAACCTTTAGAAAACTGATATACAGCCTCAAATTCTACTAGTTTTGATATTCTCAAATCTCATTAAGAAAAAATCCTATTTCTTATTGCACATTTGCCATATTTCTCAACTATTACCAATGCTTTCACCCAAACCCTCATGCGAATGGATATAGTATCTCTTATGCCTTCCTAAGCTCAAATATTTCCTTTGGTGCTTCAACCATTATCGATTGCCTATAAATTCAGTTCTATACATTCCTAATATAGATAAATGTCCAACATGTTTTCTTACAATTGAAACTTCCCTCTATGCCATTTGAGACTATAGCTAGATTCGTCACATGTGGTACATTACTGATGTTCTATGCTCCCCTACTCCCTCCTTTGCACATTCTTTGCTCTTCCCCTGTTACCTTGGCTTCACTCCAACCTTACCAGCACAAACCAGAAGGAAGGTTTCCTTGGTCTCTTTGGTTTGTTTTCACCAGCTATATCATCTGGAACACTTGAAAATTCTTTGCATTTGATCACAAAACCCCTCACCCCAAACATCTTACTTCATGATATCCTATCCCATTTTCAAGAATTCTTCTATATAGCTTCTAATAGCCATCGTACTCAAAGTTAGATTGTAAAGCTTAAGTGGCAACCTCCCCAACCATTTTATACATCCTTGTTTTTTAATGGTAGTGTCTACACAATTACACACATGGTAGGTGTGAGGGGCATTTTTCGTAATGCTCATGGTACCTGGATATTGATTGTAGTCATCGAATTGGAGTTAGCACAATTGTTGGAATAGAGCTGTGAGCGGTCCAAGATGGGTTACACATGGGGTCTTCATTTTGTTGAACTCTCAGTGGATCTATTACGCACTACTTGCATTACAGTATCTTACAGCTCCACAGGTTTCTCCTTTCATTTTATTCTCTCTAATTATTGATTGCAAGTCTTTGCTTAGTCTGTAGTAGAGCGTTCGGATTCAACAATGATAACTCTATTAGATAGAATTATTTTACTCTTAATTTCTATGTAATTTTGATCATGTTAGTATCATTCGGATTGCTTTTGTGCGTTTTTGTACATAATTTATTCCTAGACATGGTTTTTAGGAACTTAGCTGAATATTGGGATTTTTGGTAGAATTATGCACAAATTTGGGTTTAATTGACATTTATGATATTGGGTGTATTTTAATTTATAAATTGTGGTATTTTTTGTAGGTAATCTTGGAAATTTTCTGCTTGTTGAAGAAGTGGAAAAAGTCGGGGACCAGAGTGCAATTAGCTGGAAATAGAAGACAAAGGCAAAGTCTGGTCAATGACTTCACAATTGCGGTCAAGGAATCCAAGTCAAGAAACTCACAACCACGAGTAATCACTTACCGCTTCAACTTCAAAGTGCAATAACTGCGGTCATGAAATCTAAAGAGCAAATTCAACAACCATGATTTTCAAGTAGAAACAAGAATCTTTTACAACTGTGGTCATTGAATTTGTGTAGGGGAAATGGTAACCACAGTTCTTGACAAATAGTCAACACTTTGACTAGAGACTTTTTGAAATTACCCCCGAGGAAACACACTTCAAAATACATAGTAGTAGGTATGGTTTAATTTAGTAAAATAGCCTTCTTCGTTTAGTCTTGTCAAAGTCCTACATTCCACTTTCATTTTAAACTCTAATTTTAGCTTAATTCTAGTTGTAAAAATCCTATCTTTTACTTTTAATTTATTGAGCTTTTGATTCTCTTCAATTTGATATCAATTTTACTTACTTTCATTTTCTCTCGCTGGCATTTTAATTTAGATCCCATTTCAACTAGTTTTTTAGTTTAGTTTAAATCTTAAGTTATAGTTGTTAATCTTGCTTTAAACTTTGCTTTTTTACTTGAACCAGTTTCTAAGTTTCATTTAGTCGTGAGTTTTCACTAAATCTAGTTATTATAGCTCAATCATTAGCTTAAAGCTAGAATTTTTGTATTTCCATTTATTTCCCAAAATAGAAAAAAATGAAGAACATCACCTAGAGTAGGATTTTCTATTTTTAGTAAATTCCTTCATGTTCCCAAATTATTTCCCAATCATTGGCTAGACGATATTTAGGTGCTTTCTTATAGTAGTATTTAATCTTATTGTGCTTTAAGATCAATTAATTCTTTGCTTTTCTAGTTAGTGTTTTAATTGCTTCCCTAGTTGGTAGAGTAGTTTAGTACTAGTATTACTTTTAATTGTTCACTTTTTCAAATTTAATTTGCTCTCTAGTATAGACTTTCTATTGCCTATCTTGTTGCTCATACTTGTTGGCTTTTAGTGCGATAGTTTCGTTTAGTATTTTAGCTTAATTTTCATACTTTGATAGAGATAACACTAATCCTTAGTTTAATTTCATCTTTTAATGACTCTTGCACTGCTACTGTTGCCTTCAAGTTTAATATGCTTTCATTTGTACTTATTGCTTTCGTGATTGTCTTAGTTCGTTAGTGGTATCTTAATTGCTTCCTAGAGTAATTTTGTGGTTCCTTCGTGAACTTTTATTTATTTTGGTAAAGTAGGAAATTACCTCTTTTTATTTGTTTAACTAGTGTAACGGCTCGTTAAGTCTATATAATCACCAATCAATTCTCGTGAGATCGATGTTCACTTACTACTGATCTACAAAGCTGCCTTGTATACTTGCAAATGCGAGTGTTGGTTAGGTACAGATTCGGGTTAATTTTTATTACTTGTTTGTGTATAGTTTATCCATCCAATATTTGCCAAACAGTATATCGTGAACTCAACTAAGTCACCGACTGTCTGGTAAAACATGTATAGGCTTGCCAATAATACCTAAAGTCTCTATTCCATCAACAATTGCTGAGTTTAGACCTATATCTTGTTGTAATGTACTCTATAAATTATGCTATTCCAAGGTTCTAACTGAAAGACTTAAAAAGGTGTTGCCTGATTTAATTAGCAACAGTCAAAGTGCTTTTATTAAAGGTAGAGCCATCACTGATAAAATTCTGTTAATGCATGATCTAGTGAGGGGATGTGGTAGGAGTGGGGGAAAAGCCAGATGTGCTGTGAAAGTAGATATATGAAGGCTTATGATACACTAAGATGGGATTTCTTGTTCTATGTGATGGAGTTAATGAGATTTCTTGAAAATTTTATTACTTGGTTGAGAAATGGAGTTCAAACTGCTATGTTTTCACTCAATTTCAATGGCACCTTGGCAGGTTATTTTCCTTGCAGTAGGGGATTGAGACAAGGAGATCCTATCTCTCCTTACCTATTCATCCTTGCTATGGAAATATTTTCCTTAATAGTTGATTACCAAGTGAAAAATTGTGGGTTTGATTTTCATCCAAAGTGTAAAAAGCTGAATATAAGCCATGTTCTTTTTGCAGATGACCTCTCTCTTCTAGTAGCTGCTGCAACGGACAAATCTCTGAAGGCAATGGAAAAAGCTTTAGATTTATTTTCTATGATTTCTGGGTTAAAGCCTAACTTGCAGAAAAGTGAAGTGTTTATGGCTGGTTGCTCTGAACAAAGGAAGGAGATGTTTTGTCAAGTTTTGGGTATGAGATGTGGAGTACTTCCTGTGAAGTATCTAGGTGTACCCCTTATCCATTCCAAACTTCGTGTATCTGATTGTCAAGTGCTAATTGACAAAGTTCAAGCTAAGATAAAGGGTTGGGCAAATTAGCAATTATCCAATAGGGGAAGACTGATGTTGATAAAATCTGTCCTTATGAGCCTGCAAACTTATTGGAGCAGTATTTTCTTAATTCCCAAAACTGTGATGACAAAGTTAGTAGGTTTGTTGGCTAGTTTTCTTTGGACTGGTGTTGATAAGAAACATTATGCAGCAAAAGTGGCCTGGAATGATCTATGTAGACCTATTGAAGAAGGAGGACTTATATTGATAGGTCTATGTAGATTACAAGTCTAGAACAAAGCATTACTTCTTAAGCATGTCTGGGCTATCTGCACAAGGAAAGATTCCTCATGGATAAAGTGGGTGCATACAGTCAAGTTAAAGGAAAAATGTTTTTGGTCTCTTCCTATTCCTAGCTCCTGTTCTTGGTTTTGGAGGAAGCTATTACAGCTAAGACAAGTTGACAGAACATAGCTGGTGGCTATGGTAGGGGATGGTGCACAGATCTTTTTATGGCATGATAATTGGCACCCCTTGTGTCCATTATTGTTGCATTTTAAACCTCAAATTGTCAAAATGTTTTCTAGTACTGAGCAAGCAAAGTTGAATTCCATTATTAGCAATGGCTGTTGGACTTGGCCTGAGGGAAGAAGGATGACTCAAGAAGTGAAGATGCTTATCCAAGCTACTCCACCTGATCTTACACCTTTTCCTTCTCAAGTAGATGGATGGAAATGGCTACCTGATACCTCTGGTTGTTTTACAATCAAGCTCTGCACTAAACATGCTAAGAGATCATGGTCCAAATTGTGCTTAGTCAAACGTTGTTTGGTTTAGGAAGCATATACCTAGGTATGCTTTTATCTGTTGGTTAGCATGCCGAGGTAGATTATCAACTAAAGACGGGTTAATCCAATGGGGGATTGTTCAAGATGAATGGTGTTGCTTGTGTATGAGTGCTAATGAATCAATTGATCATTTGTTCTTCCAATTCCCGTATTCTCAATACATTTGGTCCTCTATCCAAGCATGTTGTAGACTATATAGAGGCCACTGCACGTGGAAGGATGAGCTAAGTTGGTTTGCTCAACAATTTCAATGTAATAGTTTTCATGCAAACATTTGTAAGTTGGCTCTCTTAGCAGTTTGTGTATTGGATTTGGCATGAAAGGAACCAAAGATGTTTTAAGAGCAAAAATATGCCCGCAGAAGCTGCAGTGAAGAAAGTGCAGATGGACATGAGGAAAGTGGTGGCAAGTTGGAGAAAAATTCCACATTTATAATACAAGGCTTAACTGGGAGCTGATTCTAGAATGGAATTTTGATAAAAGGATTTTTTTTGTTATTGAACTATATTGTTGTACAATTAGGCTTGTATGGTTTGATTAGTGAACTTTGCTTGTCTCGCTGTTAAGGCGATAGGCCTTTGTGTTTTAGAAACAACCGTAAATCAAATTTCTCAACATCAATAAAGCTATAATTTTACCTCAAAAAAAAAACACGATTTGCTGCAAGTGGATCCTTTTGTTGTCTTTGAGGAACTTTCCATTTATTTACCGTGTAGTCCTATGTCTGTACAAATACTTGTTTAATGCTATGCTTGGTTTGCATTGTTCACAAAAGAAAAAAAGAAAAAAGAAAAAAAAAACATAATTCTATTAGTAATAGATAAGATTAAGTAGACAAAAAAAAAAAAAAAAAAATCACGTAGGCAAGGGAGATTGGCCATTAACACCAATACATTTGAAAAACTAACAGTTTAACTTATTATTTACCAAAAAAAATAGTTTAACCCCCATATTAATAGAATTATTAATGAATACTTAATTAAATTATTAGCTACAAATATTAATTACTAATTTAATTGGGTATAAATTGATGCTAAAGTACAATGGCCTTATTTTTGTGGCAAAAACCCACGAAAGCAAAAGAATTTATACATTTGCTCAAGATATTTATAGGTAATAGTTACTAAAAAAAACGCATAATTAATAGATAAACTTAATTATATAAGGAAAATGAGTTATTAACACTAAGATATTTGAAAGACCAATATTTTAGTCTATGCTACTTGATGATCAGCTGATTAATTTATTAACAGAAACTTAATTGTTATACTTTGGTCCTATAACACAACAACCTCCTTTTATGTGAAAATTAATGCATGACCCATTACATTACTACATGGACAAAAAGTTTATTACTTTGATATAATTATTAGATAAAACTGGCATATAAAAATTTATTAAACAACAAAAATGAGTCTAAAATACAACTGTTATGCATACTTGAATTAGACTTAGGAAGGAAAAAAGTTTAGAGAAAGAGATTATGTTAAAATTAGATTAACTAAGCTTGGGCCAATTGCTTGGAATATTGTGATCCTTTTTCAAAATTATCGCACATTTGAAATGATTTTAAAGTCCGTTCTGGCACTATGACAATCCCATTTTCTAAATGTGCAAATGCTCTGATTACGTATTTCAAATATGCAAAATCACTACTTGTTTGACTTTTTAAAAGAACTAATGTTTTGGTAATTTAAAAGTGCGAAATCCGAAATTATTTAATATGCAATAAATTTTCTGACACAAAATAAAAAAAAAAAATAGTTTCGCACTTGCAAAGTACGTATTTATCATTTGCAAATACTTAAAGACGCTCTAGGTCCAACGTTAATTCAACTGTCACTATTAATCAACATAGCAAACAATTAAAGAAGCTTAGTAGCTCATAATGAAACTTATGTTGAATTTTATTTTGCACTCTTAATTTTAATTTTAAATATTTTATACTATTAAATCTTAACAATATTCACTCCAGTTCAATACAATTTTTTAACACCATCTCAAAAACTAATTAAATTTTTTCGTATGTATAATATATTTAGGGCGATGTATAATAATGTTGCCATAATATTTTACAAGAACGAGCAAAGATTTCGTCAAACTCAGTAACAATGTTAAAGTTTTGATTGAATTGAGACAGATTTGAAAATTAAAAGTATAAAATGTTCAAAACTAAAATCAGGACTGCAAAATGAGAAATGGTATAAGTTGAAGGGTGCAAATGGAATTAGTCCCTCATTAATATTAGTTCATTGACGGCTACTAAATTTTTAGTAGTTAACTGTAACATTGAAACTAATTATGCTGTGGAGTTGAAAGTATATACTACTTCAAATTAAGAATCAAAAAGAAATATTGATAAGCAATAATTAGGAACCACTAGTAGAAGCAAAAAGAAAGTTTTGAAATTAGGAATTTCGAGCATTGAGGGCCTCGAATTGCTTTCGTAGTTGATCAAGGTCATCAAGTCCACTGGTGGTTGCTAGTCTCCTCAGAAGCAGGCAATTGTGAATATCCATCTGCACTCGGCAACTCATGAGCAAGGCCTTCCGGAAGAGTGCCAAAATTCCCACATCTTCACCAGCCACTCCACTCTCATCAACAACACTTATATTCCATTCCTTATCACCATGAATGGGAAATTCTTCTTCTTCGGCCACGATCTTTGCTCTAGAAGCAGCAGCAGAAGCCGCATCCCTTGCAGGCTTAGCAAGAATATATTCTCTCTGTCTTTCCAAACAAGCTGAATTCGAACACTGAGGGTTCGGCTTCATTTCCATAGTCGGGAAATAATCTTTGAGGGAATTGTAGCCCAGATACAATCTAATATCCCCGAAGTTTAACAAGTATTTGAGCGCGTTATGAGCAAGAAGTCCAGCAAAGAGACAGAAATCGTTGTAGGTAGAGATGCAGCACAAACACCTTCACGCTTTAGCGTGCGTTCATCAATTCCAGATGCAACAACCAAAGGAGGTTATACATTATGACCAGGTAAAGCACACGCAAAACACGCAGTTTCACCAGGAACGAACAATTGAATATGACCCGAAACTGCATTCTCGGATACACCTGATTCCATCCATGTTTGGTTTAATTCGTTGCAAGCCTGATTTACTACCATTCTTGCTTCATAATTATCTACACAGCTTAAAACAAGATCAACTCCACTGCACCCTTCTTTGTGCTGATTAAAGGACTTATTTCCGAGACTAGACATAAAAATTTCGAACCCTTCAACAGTTGTAATATTGAGTGTATAACTCTCAAATACAACATCAGGATTAATGTCTGAAAGGGTTTGAACAGCAGCCTCTGTTTTTGTCAAGCCGACTTGGCTCGGACGAAAGAAAAGCCTATTCATGTTGGCTAACTCAACTTTGTCATAATCGTACAACAATAATAGACCTATGCCACACCTAGTTAGCATATCAGCAACAACACTGCCTACACCACCTATTCCGACAATGGCAACCGAAAATTCCTGTATTCTTTCGGATAAGTTTTCCACAATGCCTTTAGTCGGAGGGGCCATGAGCCTACTGTAGGGGTTGCTATCAACTACTTGATCGCTCATATTCTTAACCTTAAAACGGTTCAAGGGACTGGATTTTGCAGTATTGGAGGGACTTTCTATTTGGGATTGATCATGATCAGAGGAATCTGGCAATGAATCTTTCTGCTCGGTCACCATTATTGATCCTTTTGCCTATGTTTCCCAATGTCTTCTACTTTCTTTTTTCTTTTTCCTGAAAAAATTAAATTGCTCTCTCTCTGACCAAGAAAAAAAAAGAAGAAAGAATAAAGATTAAAAACTAACGTCAATCTCACTTATCTAATAATGTACTAGCCAGTAGAGAGTAATTTCGGAATAAAGCAAGACAACATGCATCTTTCTTTCTTAATCTCATGGTTAAGTGGTAACAACAATTAAAACCTTCCCGCTAGCGTCTTCCTTCGGTATGAAAGATTTATTCTAGGAGTATTTATTTTTTTCAACTTATTTTATCGTTTTTTGTTTTTGTCAAAAAATATTTTATGGAATCAATAATTCATATAAATTAATTATTTTTACGAAATATGATAAAAAAAATGATATTTATATCTAATCTTACTGTTTGGGAAATTAAATTAGTTTTTAAGAAAAATTTAAAAATTGAAATAATATGGAAAATTTAAAAACTGAACCAACAACGGAAGCAAAAGATCAAACAAATTTGTCAATTACATAGTAAAAGAAAGAGGGAAAGTATGGAGATTTTAACAAAACAAATCAACGAACCTGAAAAGATCAGGCAGGCAGTTGAGTCGAAAATTAAAACTGAAGAAGTCCTTTTTTCATTTAGCCCTCTGTATATTTAATTAAAATTTTAAATACTACTATTACTTTTTTAGAATTCAATCCAATTAGGAAAAGGAACAAATTAATTTCCTTGGGGGACCAAGTCATCTACGCCTTCCCCATATATCAACGACGTCGTATTTCGCACTGCTGCTCCTCCATTAGTCCAAGAGAATAGTCCGCAATAGACATGGGCGGGGTGTCGGGCCAAAAGCAGTGCAATTAGGCCTTCTAATGGGGTGGATCGTGTCGGGCAGCATTTTCGGACGAGCATCTCGGGCCTGGTCAAGAATTTAAAATATTTTGTTTAGGCTCGGCTCTTATGCCAGATCCACGATAGGGCAGAGCATGTCGGGTTCGCGTTGGTTTCTGGGATTGGTCCTCGGACTGACTCCATGAATAACGCTAGGATTTGCCTATTTTCAATTAATTAAAATTACAAAAATTATTTTTTTTTTACTTCAAATTAGTAGTTATTATTTCTTACTCAAAGATAGTATTTAATAATTCAAGTTATTACATATTTATCAATTAGTGCATCACTTTTCATTATTTATTAGTCGAAGTTATACTATAATTAGGGCAAAAAAGAAACAAATTATTAGTTATTAAATCAAGATATTTCATAATATTTTAATTTATTACTTATAATTTTAAATTATTATTTATAAATTGCAAGTTATTACTAATTTTATTTGAAGTTAGTATTTAGTAGTTTAAGTTATTACATCTTTACTCTAAGTTACTAATAACTAATCTAAATTGTTACTTATTAATTAAAATTATTACTAATTAGTACTTCATTTTTCATTACATATTACTAAAAATAATTATATATTAGTTTAATAGGAAAAATACATAAATATTATTACTAAAAAAGTCATTTAAAATATTGTAAATAAAAAAGGTCCGAAATGATTGGTCAATGGGTTGATGGATGGGATGGGTTGGTCACGAGTTGAGAAACAGGACAAGTTGGTCACGGGTTACGAAAACCTAATCCGGGACCAAATTTAGGTATTTAAACGAGTTGGGACCGACCCGCTACATTACCTAAGCGGGCTGGGCATGCCGAGTTTTGTTGTGGGGATGGTGGAGTGATCAAACGGGTTAGTCCGATCCATTACCATATCTGGTACGCATGAGCCTCGACCGCCTTACTTTTGGTGCGCTAGAGTTTCTGTTTAGGACATATATTACCAATTTTCCTATTTCTAACGATGATTAGCCATATTTTTTGTGGTCTTTTTGAAAATCTAGAAATAAGTAGCTGTAATTAGAAGGGGAAACAGAAATTTGCGCGATAATTGAAAAATAAAAACGCCTAAAATAAGATTCTTGACTAATTCGCCATGCGCCAAAATTGAAATATATAACGGAAAATCATTACTTCGATGACCATCCTTATCATCAAAAACTCTATAATAAACAGAGCTATAAATAATTGGGAGGCAACTTTGATTGATGCTCAACAATGTTAGCAAAAGAACCTGAATTAATTATTTTTCAGTATATCTAAAGTAATAAAGTGAAAAAAAACTAATAATCATGTGTCATTAAATTCGAGAAAGAAGAAATAAAATTCGACTAAAAATCTATGGTGATTCAATATAGTTTGACAACATAAAATAATTTTATCAAGTGATTTTAAATTTATAACTTTATAAATTATTTTCGTATCTTTAAGTATTTTCCTTTTTATCTACTTATTAAATTCAACTCCAAAAATGATAAAAACCTCTGTCTTCTTATATCCTCAATAAAAACTCTACACAGCTTGAAAATCTTTTCCTTTTCATCTAATAGAAAAGCCTCCCTCACTAAGACAAAGTGACAGTAAATTAAAACTTACTACATTGCAATTAGATAAGACAAAGTGAGGTCAATCACCAAGACCAACAAGCATAATTAAATTGAAACATGTCTTCACCATGTATTGGCTGCATAATAAAAAACTACTAATAATCAAAGGGAAATCTGAACTGCAAAAACCACTTCACTAACTGAGTTGGCTATCAAGCACATGAGTTGGATATAAAATTAAGAGTTCGAATTTTATTATATTCTTCAAAAAAAAATTAAATTCTGTCTTTTATTTTAATTGGCCTCTCCTTTCCCTCAAAATTAAATCCTCAGTACACTCTTTCAGTGCCTTTCCCAACCCCTTTACTAGAACTCGCCACGTGTCCTACTGGAGCGCTATTCTCTCCACTACAGCTTCAACATAAAGCTCCATCTTTCCCGTCGAAAGCATTTTCTAATACGTGACAATAATATTTTGAAGGGTGTTAAAAGAATATGAATCTCCATCTTTCTCATCAAAGTCATTCTTGAATTTGTGAAAATAATATTTTCAATAGTGTTAAATAATATGACTTTCTGTTAGATAGTTAAATCATTAGCGAACAGAAAACACATGAAATCAAATCTAACGTATTGATGTGAACGATTGACTGACATAAACACACGAACTCAAACTCGATGTGCGTAAGGATTCAAGTCATGTGTAGATATGAAAATATTTGAGAATAGTACTGATATTATGTTCAATAACATAAGATTTCATTTTAAAGAGTGATGTGTCCAAAAATTTATTAATTAATTTAAAATTTTAAAACTAATGAATGTGGATATTTTTATACTTCAACAAAAGGATTCTGGTAACGAAGCAACCGCCAATTCCATGAATTTGAACCTCAAACGTATGTATTAGCAACCTTTACGGGAAAATTCTACGGCGGTGACAAACTATTTTGTCGCCCACAGTAGACACCCAAATATGTGGTGTAAAGTGCGCCACATCGTGTCCACACTAGCAGTACTGAATTTGATATGGTTTTCGTAAAAAAGAGTTGTTTTGCTGGTAGGTAAAACCATAGTTTGTAAAATCAGGATTCTAGGTAGGATCGATTTGCTTCTGTCAGAATCGGATCGTAGGATCGAATCGTAGAATCGTAAGATTTTACAAAAAGTATCTAAAATAACAAAATAAATTATTTTTAAACTAATAAATAACAAAAACCATAATAAAAATTATATAATTTGTAAATTAAGTATAAAAATATATCATTTTTATCTATTTCATGAATTGTATAAGAAAATTGAAGTAATGAAGTTGAAAAAAATGAATTTAATAACAGAACCTTTATTTGTTCTGCAATATTTTCAAAATAAAAATTTTCAATTCTCGTATACATCACATAAAAAGATGATGTACAGCAATAGTACTTTTTTCAAATAATATTTAGAATAATATCTTAATTAAATAATAACTGTCCAAATAGAGGATTTTAGAATAAGTTAGGAAACAAAAATGCAAATCAAATTAAAGAACATATTTGTTAACAACATGAAACTAGTAGAAGATCTCAAGAAGCATCACAATTTTGGATTTGTCTTAAAAGATAAAAGATTAGTTAAACTATCGTCTGTCTCTTATACACATCTAGATGTGTATAAGAGACAGCCACCTAATCATATCATAACTTTTGGCNTATTAATTTTTTAAAAGACTTTCTCAAATAGATGTTGAGTTCAATTGAGTTGTAATTTTATTAATTTTAAACTATATCATACTATATCCATTTATTTAAAAAGATAAAAATATCTACTAAGTTTTATGAAGATATAATTCGAGAATTTCTCTTTTGATAAGAAAATTTCGCAATCCTGACAAGCATATTATTTGGAATTTAGACTTTGAAAAAGAAATTTGGTGGTTGGGTTAATGTAAATAGGTCACAAAATAAAATTATCCCTTTTAGAATATAAAACAAATAAATCCCAAAAGTTTAGAAGGCATAAAAAAATTATTTTCGTAGGATCGTGGGATCGGGTAGGATCGTACGATCCTATCGTACGATCCTACGATCCTACCATACGATCCTACGATTCCAAAAGTTTAGAAAGGCCTAAAATAATTATTTTCGTAGGATCGTGGAATCGGGTAGGATCGTACGATCCTACGATCCTACGATCCTACCATACGATTATCCTACGATCCTACCCCGATTTTACAAGGATTCCGATTCTAATAACGATCCGAATCGTTTTGGCATTGTAGGATCGTAGGATCATACGATCCTACGATCCAGGATCGCAATTTTAACAACCATGGGTAAAACCATCCACCAAAAAGTATATTGTACTTATAACTGTGACATTTCATTTGTTTTTAATTTAGCACACTTAACTTTTAATTTGGCCAAAAGAAGTAAATGTGCATTTTTTTTAAATTAAAATTTATTGTATTAATTAGTAAATCATTAATTTCACTACTATTTAAAAAATGGTTATTTGTAAATCATTATTTTTTTGCTTTATTTTAAATAAAATGAGATTGTATGATGCGCTTAACTTTTTAATCTGGGCAAAAGAACTAAACGTTCATTTGTTATAAAGTAAGAATTATTTTTATACTTCATAAATCATTTAAATTTTAATTAAATATACCTATTTGTAAATTTTAAGCTTGTTTTATTTTAAATAGAATGGTAGAGTTATACGATACACTTATAGTTAGTAGTTTGGACAAAACAACTAAATGTTCATTTATTTAAAGTTAAGATTTGTTCTCATATTTAGTAAGTCATTTAAATTTTAATTAAAAAAATTCTTTTGTGTAAATGTATTTTTTGCTTTATTTTAAATAAATTGTGATCATACGATACTCTAGTTAATAGTTTGGATAAATTAACTAAATGTTTGTTTGTTTAAAATTAAGATTTGTTCTTATATTTAGTGAATCATTTAAATTTTAACTAAAATATGCTTATTCATAATGTATTATTGTTTGCTTTATTTTATATAAAATGGTATTGTATGATATGCTTAACTTTTAATTTGGCCCGAAAGAACTAACTGTTCATTT
Source organism: Cinchona pubescens (assembly GCA_025175665.1). NCBI lineage: Eukaryota > Viridiplantae > Streptophyta > Magnoliopsida > Gentianales > Rubiaceae > Cinchona > Cinchona pubescens. The sequence continues at coordinate 3,923,333 of JANKKI010000107.1, read as the reverse complement.
GTTAGAAATTAAGATTTATTCTTATATTTCATAAATCATTTAAACTTGAATTAAATATGCTTATTTGTAAATGTATTATTTTTTGCTTTACTTTAAATAAAATGGGATGTTATGATATGCTTAACTTTTAATCTATTTGGCCAAAAGAACTAAACATTCATTTGTTATAAATTAAGATTTATTATTGTATTTCACAAATCATTTAAGTTTTAATTAAATATGCCGATTTGTAAATGTTTTATATTTTGCTTTGTTTTCAAAAAAAAATAAAATAAAAATGGGATATACTTTTTTTTTTTAGTTTAGACAAAATAACTACTAATTCATTTGTTTAAAATTAAGATTTGTTCTTATAGTAAGTAAATCATTTAACAGTTATATTAAAATATGCTTATTTTTTAATGTATTAAATTTTGTTTTATTTTACATGGATTTGGATCATATGATAGACATAGTTTGTACGTAACATAAACAAAATTATGGTATTCAAAGTGAATAATTTAGTGGATTACATAAAAATTATTTATTTTAACTAAATAATTTGTATATAATATAAATTGCTCATGTCTCGAACTAATTATATAGTTTATAAGTAATAATTGTATAAGTAACACTACAACTTCATGTATAAAAGACACAAATCATTGGATTGGCAATAAATGGACTGAGTCGGTTTATACGGATATACATTTCATGTGTACATCCCATTTCTTGGATTCGATCTCAATCCGTATAGTTAGTTTAATAAGTGAACTATACATGAATCATGTTGTTCTAGCACAATTAGGATTCGGACCGATTAAAATACATACTAGTTATATTTAATACATAAAATACGTGTGTATAATAGTGTATTAGTTGAAAAGGCACACATTAGTTTTTTTTTTTTTTTGAAACACATCCTTCCACTATCCCTTATTGGCTCGAAACTATAACCACTAGGTCATAGGGGAAGTGTCATACCATCTAAGTTGCGATTCATTGTCAAGACACACATTACATTGTCAATAGTATTTATAATTCTATTTGTGACTCATTAAAGATAAATTAGGTGAACAAAATTTTTATGTACACATTAAAGAAGGGTCATGAATCACTTAACTAATCGGTTACTCGGTTACACTAATATGATCCCGGTATGAATACCACCTTGTCGTCTACTTTTCTATATACAGAAGCCTACTACTAAACTAATTTTTTTTAAAATATTTTTTTAAACGTTTATCTCATGTAATTTATTTTCCATGATTTTCTATTGATTATTAATCAAGAAAATATATCGTTTAAATTCTTGAAAATTGCCTTTTCTAAATTTTTTACTTATTTCTTAGAACAAAAAGGTCAAGTGGTCGTCCAGTTATAAAATTAACATCCATATACAGTAGGCAGTACTTATATCAGACATGCTCTTTGTTCTTTTGTCCTAAATTTTTCTGTGGAAAATTTTCAATTGCTCTTCCGCTATTCGCTCAACTCACTGTGGGGCTTTCGTTTGCCCCACAAATTTCAGATTTGTTGGATCAGTTAAATCTTGTGACAAAAACACTGAATGGCTTCTTCCAATCAAAGTAGGCGTACCAGATGCGCAAGTCGCATAACCAATGCACGAGGCTATTGTTGGTTCGAAGGCAAATGCTTTTTCAATGCAAAATGCGTGGAAAAGGTACGAATCATATTTAACTATGGGTATTTTACATGGGCAATGGTGTGATATTAACATTTTTAGAAATGGATTAAAGGAGATTTATTTCATATTTGTAAGAAAGAATTGGTTGAATTTCATTGAATATAAGAGTTTGTTTATGAAAATAAAGTTAGACAATTCTATGGCAACCTGTTTAAATCCGAAAATTCCCTGATTACATTAGTTGATGGAGTTCGTATTGAGCTTGATTTTGCTGCCTTCAACTCCATCCTTCAATGTTCAAATAAAGGTAGTGATTTTTGTTCTAAAAGAATGAAGCCACAAATAATCAATGACAATGACTTTATGTGAACATGCTATCCTAAACATAAGATGTCTGATGGTACTAAGGATTTGTCCATGCAAAGCTTCACACCTAGCATGCGTGTTCTATACCTTATAATTACTCGAATCCTTCCACTCACAAAGGATCATAGAACCACTATAATCCATCTTATAAACTATTTGTTGTACACACTTTAAATTTCTGGGATGTGGATGTCAATTATGGTGCCATTGTGATGGATTATATGTTGTTATGTCAAAAGAAGCAAAAGAGCTTGTAATTTGGTAGAATAATTATTTTGATTCTAAAACATTTTGAAGTTCCCCTACGCGGTAAAGATGCAACAAGTGTAGCTACTTTGGTCGATTGTATTTGTGAGGCCTTAGTAAAAAAGATGAACATGGACCTTGTGGGTGGTAAATAGAAATACTGCTTGAGTGGAATGCAATCCAAATTTTCACCTGGTCAGTCTTTGCCGGAGTTTATACACGACGACATAGGTGTCAATGAGTTGGGATAGAAAACATGTAAAAATGAGGAAGTTCCTTGAATTGAGGCAATAGTTGTAAATGAGGAATTGCTAGAACTCAAGCACAAGTGGAACGGCTGACAAAACATGTCACTTCCATGAGGGCTGTAAACAAGCGACTGTTGGAGTGTGAGAGGAAAATTGAAAAGCAAATCAATAGGAAGGAAATAAGGCTTTCGCAAAGGATTGAAATTAAAATGTACTATCTTGTGACACAAAATAACGACTCTGTTAATGATGAATCCTACTAATCTGCCACGGATAATGAAGATGAGTTTGTGGAAGATACTGAAGACTCGGATGAAAATGAGGCTGTTAGACATTCAAAACTACGAACGAAGTCTGGGTACGAAAAATCATGAAGAGTCATAGTTCCCTATCCTGCTAGAATTTATGTTTAACGACTTATATGATGATTTGTAACATACTGTTAGATTACATATTATAAATGCTTGTGCGGGGTTTTTTAGGGATACTTAATATTTAATAGTAAGTTTTCGGGCATGTTTTCAAAATACAAATGACGAACTTACCTCAGTCTTTTATGTCTAATTTTTGAAGTGTCCAAAATAGTATACAAGCTCTTGTTTGTAGCAATGGTTGTCTGGCTTTGATTGTGTAGTATATTTGCAATGAAAGTTGCCTGCAATATAATAACATAATATTAGTGGAAGGCAAGTAGTAATTGAGCCATACACAAGTGTTTACCCAAGTTGGCAGCATAAAATGCTGTATGAATGAACACTAAGTGGATGGCCACTATATAACTATTACGAATATTTTTACATTGATATAGTAGTGTAGTTTTTGTAAGGGAGACTAATTTAAGGGAGAGAACATTGGTATATTTAATTATATATTGTAAATTTAACAGTAAGTTGTTGGGGATGTTTTAATGTGCAAATGATGAACTTACTTCAATGCTTTTATGTCTTATTTTTGAAGTGTCCAAAATAGTATACATGTTCTTGTTTGTAGTAATGGCTGTTTGGAGTTGATTATGGAGTATATATGCAATAAAATATGCCTGTAATATAATAATATAATATTAGTAGAAGGCAAGTGGGTGGCCAAGTGATGTGTTTAAGTACAATGCGCAATGGGATACTATTTATATTTGTGTACATTTACCTTACTACAGTGTAAGTGCAAACAAAACCAAGTAAAAGGACTTGTGTAGTATTATCGTGGTGAACAGGAGTTGAGATGAATAGTTATTTTGATGTAGTAGATGGCCAATAGGTGTCCAATTGCAAGTCTTGCCTATGACATTATTTGAATTTGCCTAATGATGTTATCTAAATTTGCCTAATAAGTTAGTTGAACAAAATTATTACATTACATAATACATGATTAATGGTGTAAATTTGGTATATGATTGTGTAATTTATTTTGTGTAACATGCGTAGAGTGTGCCTTAAGCACTAATAGTTTTCTTTTCTTTTTTCTTTTTGATATAATTACATGTGCCCACATTAGTAGGATTGAATATAATCAAATACAAAGACCAATATATGGTGTGATAAGTACTATAATTTTGCTTGACCTATACTCATATATAGTGAGACTAAACCTATACTGCCTATTGTACTCTTGTTTATATACTACCTCCTACTTGCTTGACTGCTTCTTTTGCTCCGTTGAGACTCCTTCTTTATCTTTGCTATTGCCAGCTTTAACTGTAGGGATCAAGATTTGTTTCCTAGACCTCCATCCCCAAGAGCGACTTATCATTCTCTTGGTGGCCAATAGTATAATGGGTTGTAATGGGCTGTTGGTTAATTTTTCCCATAGTTCATCCGGGTTAATTGAATCAAAGGTTTAATTTCACTTTAACCCCTTAATTTTCAGAGTTACGATCACTTTAGTCCCTAACATTATTTTTTTAGGCACTTAAATCCATGGATTAACAGTCAAATATAATGGTGTTAGATTTTTTTTTTTTTTGTTATTCATCAAAAGTTGGTGAATCATGCAACAAAATGAGAGTAAAAGAAAAAATGAATCAGTGAAAATGTGAACAAAAAATACATAATGATATTTGTCGAAAGATAACATTTTATTTAAACAAAGTTATAAGGGGTATTTTTGTCAAAATGAGCTGCGTAATTGAGTTGGATTTAACTTTCACTCCTTAAGTGAATGAAAAATAAAATTAGGGACTAAACTGATATAACCCTAAATGTTAAGGGGGTAAAGAGGAATTAACCCATCCCTAAAAGGAAGTTAATGCAAGTAAATTGGAATACAAATAGTCATAGTGGATGGCCGATTCGAAGAACTGCTTGTAGCATTGTTTACATTTTAGATCTTTAGTCCTACAAGTCTTCACATCTTCAAAATTTATTGTGAATTAATATAATAGCAACACCAATTTGTCTTACAACACTACAATCAGGCGTTGATTTTGTGTATTCATATTCTAGGGTTTTTGTCAAATCAATTTCCCAACAATGATTCCATTGAACGAACCCTCATAGAATTAAAATGGCACCTATTCTGAGGCATTTCGAGCCTTCTCACAATAGTGGTCGTGGACCAGCCGCCGATAGATACTGCTAGAAGGGCAGCAAATGCTTCTTCAATCTTGAATACGCAAAAGATATTGTTATATTGCTGTAAAAGTATCATATATGGATAATGGTGCAATGTAAATGACTTGAATGGTGGATCACAAAACATCATTGAAGGGATTAATGCATTGCGTTGGCTTAGATTATGCTTACTGTTAACGCAACAGTGTATGAGGACTTAGTCATGTAGTTTTATGCAAATCTACGTAGAATAGGTAATTTTTTGGTAATGATAGTGAATGGAGTGAAATTTGATTTTGACTCTGCCACTATAAACTGAATACTTTGACTGCCCTAATGAAGGCAATGACTATTATTCCCTAAAAGTGCAGTCACTCCTCATCAACGTTTCTAAGTTTCAAAGAAGTTGCTATCCGAACCAAGATCTCTCTAAAGTAGTTATCCATGCGAAGTTTTACGCCTTGTCATCATGTGTCGTATTTGATAATTACCTGAATTTTGGCTCCCACAAAAGGCCATCAAACCACTATTACTCATGTTGGAAATCATTTCGTGTATGCTATATTATGGTAGCTTCAAGTGAATTACTGTGCCTTTGTGATGGGTTATATGTTGTTGTGTAAGCAGCAGAACAAGAGCTTGTGTTATGGTAGAATAATAACACTGATTCTTAAGCATTTTAATGTTCCCCTTCTTGTATGCAATAGATGCAAAAGATGCTACAACTTTGGCTGATTGTATTTGCACTGTGTTGATAAAACTTGTAAACTTCACTATTGTGAATGGGATGTAGAAGTATTATCTTAGTGGAATGCAGTTATCAAAATCCCTGGTTGTGTTCTTCCTAAATGAATGCACGATGACATTGGTTCTGAAAATGTTAGGGCGGGGGCAAATCAGTCTAGAAATAAGCAGGGGCAAACTCATCCATGCAATTCCGAGGCATCAACAACATTTCAAGATGAGCTGGTAAAATGTTTGAGTAATATAAATAATCGATTGTGCAACCTTAAGAGCAAAATTTATACAAGCTTAGAGCGCGAAAGCAAATGGTTGAACAGGATTAAAAAGAAGGTGGAATTTATCATGAAAGAACTTGAAATTCCTGGTTGTGAGGAATTCATGCTTAGTTATGTGCCAGAAGTTGATTCATCTGAACATGAGAATGTCCAAGGAAAAGAAAACGCACTACGCTAGGCATATTCTCAGAATTCATTGACAATGCTTGATATGTGTTATATATAGTATCATGCTTCCATGGAAGCTCCACTTCACATGGATTATATTAAATACTAGATGTTTTGTTGTGATAAGTAATTGTTATGGAAGATTAACATGTATTTGTAATACCGTTGGATTTTAAATAATGCAATTATGTTAAGGATTCTATAAATATGACATTTTGTTAATTGACTTTCTTGTATGTTGTTATGATTAACTGTACTTGGACGGAAAAGGTGATAACTCAATAATTAGAGCTATTTTATAGTCCTTTTAGGCTTAATTTGTATGATTTCGATCTCGATTTTCGGTGTTTAGTGTTAGTTAGTAGTGTGTTAGTAATTCGTACATTTTCACGTTAATAGTTTATTTGGTGTGCTAATGTGAGAAGATGGCTAATAATGGTGATTTGATTTTGTGTGCAGGAATTTGAAAGGGCAAGATTGTCATTCAACATTCAAGGGTGAAATTCGGACTACGGAAAAAAAAAAAGAAGGAGACTCGCATGAAGCAAGCAAAACATTGAAAGCAGCTCGCTCCACATGAGCTCTGGCAGAAGCAAGCTCACTTTATGCGAGCTTTGTCAGAGAAAAGAGCTTGCATCTAGCGAGAAGGAGTTTAGGCAGCAACAATAGTCCTACGTGGACTGAATTACTGAGGACAGGAATGCTATCAATTAGCAAGGACTTCAATTCTACTCCTAGAATCGCTGGATGATTACTTATTTTTAGGCTTATTATATTAATAGAGGGAGGAACTCTTTTTAATTATTTTTTTACACAATAAATATTCTCATTTTAGATTGAAGAATAGGGTTCGATCCAAGATTGAACAACTATTTTCTTGGTGAGAATTAACGTCATTATTTGCACTTTTAAATTATTCCAAGAATATTTTATGTAATTTTGTTCCTTTTAATTATTCTTTTTCTTAATTTTATTTCTTGCTTTCATTTTCTTGCAATACTCATTTTAATAACAACCCTAGTTTAATTTTGATCATGAGTTTTTGTGATTTAATTAATTCTTGCATGTTTATTTTAACCATGATGCACTAAATTAATTAGGATTGGGTATGGGTGATGCAATTTTTTCACGAAATAACACAAAAAATCATTAATTAGAAAAATTATATTCATGGGTAATAATTAACATAAAATTGACAATTCAAGAATGTAGCTAATTCTTGTTTTGGTTATGTTGGCCGAGGTGACACGGAAGTCGATCCCCCGTCATAGACCTGTGTTAATTATTAGACTAGTTTAATTCGAGATCGTGGCTATGAGAATTACATGGTTAGTTCATTATAAATTCCATATAAATACAAATCAATTTAATTAATTTAGGTCAAAGAGGAATCTACCCGTAAATAAATTAATTTGATAGAACCCAATTGTGTGAGAAATCGGGGTTGGGTTGATAATTGGGAATTTAACTTCCATTGAATAAAATTGAATAGATTGAAGTAATTTTAGTAATATTAGAAAATTGTTAGCTTAGTACCTAACCTCGCTTTTTTCAATTATTTGAAAACACTCATTTCTAGTTTAGCATTATTTAATTGCATTCATTTAATTCCTATTTTAGTTATAGATTTAGTTTAGTTTATTTTTAAAAAAAATACTCATTTGTGATTGTCTAAATAGAAATTGTTGAATACTTTTGGTGCTTGTCTACGCAGTCACCATGGGAACGATTCTTATTCACCCTACTACACTGATATCGTGCACTTGCGGGAATTAGTAAAAAGTTGTAAATAGATTAATTTAACTTTTCCTACATCAAGTTTTTGGAGTCGTTGCCGGGGACTGTTGTCATAGGCAATATTGAGACGTCGAGACAATTATTAATTTAGACTTTTCCTTTATGTTTATTTTATTTTTGTTTTCCTTGGTGACGTTGTTTCTCTTTTTACTTGTTTTATCGTGGCATATATATTGGTGAGCGTGATCTAATTCTTCTTGTGTTGTTTTGCAGTTTATGAGCTTTGAGCGAACTTTTAGTGATTTAGGTCTTCCATACTGAAAATTGAGAGAACATTGAGGAATTTGAGAAAAGTGAAACGACAGCAGAAAGAGGAGTCCAAATTGAGTATGGCACATGAGAGGAATCCGATACAACCAGTGATACCACCTGAAGGGGAAAGAAATGTGAAAAACAACGGAAATGATGGAAATAATGGTGAATTTGCCAATAATGGCCAGGATCTACTTATTCGCAATAACCGACCTCTAGGAGATTATACTTTACCAACTTTTGGGGGGGTCTAATTCTAGTATTGTTCCACCACCTATTCAAGCCAATAATTAGAACCGCAAGAAAATGAGTTCCAGGTTTGGGATTGATTTGAAATTGATTTTAGAGTATTCATTATTGCTTTGTAGCATACGGGATACAACCGGGTAAAGCACAAATCATCACCAAAGATCAAAGTCTATTCACGTATTAAAATGCCAAACAAAAATCAAAGTAAAAACTTGGTGATTATTGACATAAAACATGGAAATTTGAAGAAAAAACAGAATATTAAAGAAAAGTCCTTAAGGGCCTAAATGTAATTTAAAAAATTTAAAAATGCGAAATGTGCAACGAGAGCCACGTCACAGATGACGTGGCGAAGCCACGTCACAGATGACGTGGCGAATTTGCCAATAACGTGCCACGTCATCGATGACGTGGCGATGCCACGTCACGGATGACGTATCTGGGGTGCCACGTCATCATGATAAGTGGGCCCTATCAGAAGGGCCTAAATGTAATTTAAAAATATTCTCGGGCTAAACTCTGAAATATGGGAGTAAAAGGAGATTACCAGCCTTTTTCCACCACGATTTTGACCACGATTTTGCTTCGGGTAGAAAAGAAAAGTTTTGAGGACCGGTCTAGGCTACCCGTAATCTTTGAGTTTAATCCAGTTCCTCTTCCATCGCTTGAAATCTTTGCTCAAAGTTGGTGGTCTGGAAAATTTTCCAGACTTAGAAATTTTCTGGAAAATTCTCTGGACCAACAGCTTTTTCTACCACGTTTTTGGCCCTCGAAATTAAGATGATCTACCCAGATATGCGGTCGTGACACAATGTAGGGACGTGCAATTAGACTAAGCTCAAAGAACAAAAGTTGTATAGATGTGTAGAACCTGTCTCTTATACACAATCTAACTCAAACATTGCCAGTCAGATGTGTATAAGAGACAGGAAGGAAGTGATGTCATTTCTAAGTTTGGCAGTTTTTCTAGCATGCGATGTTCTCTAGCCTCCTAAATGAAGATCCGAACCACCACTTGATGAAATTTGAAGAGGTATGCAATACCTTTAAACAAAATGGCGTCTCAGTTGATGCTTTTAAACTACGATTATTCCATTTTTCATTGCGGGACAAAGCAAAATTGTGGTTACAAAGGTATAAGTAGGGTACATTTACCACTTGGGATAGACTAACCCAAGCCTTCATGACAAAGTACTTCTCGCCTTCAAAAACTGCCAAACTTAGAAATGACATCACTTCCTTCAGTCAACTGCATGGGGAGAATCTTGGTGAAGCTTGGGAAGAGATGCTATACTAATCTCTTGTGTAAATGTCCACACCATGGTTTGCCTCTTTGGTTGCAAATTCAGACTTTCTATAATGGATTGTCTCAAGAAGCCCATGAAGTTGTTGATGCTTCAGCCAATGGTTTTTTATCACTGAACAAAACACCAGAAGAGGCTCAAGATTTGTTGGACAAGATGTCTAACAACTACTTTCAATCATCAACAGTACAAACAAGGAATCAAAGAGGAGTTTTGGAGTTGAATCCTTGGATGTAGTATTGGCAGAGCAAAAGGCAATGGCAGGACAGATGGCATCTCTCACAAAACAAACAGAAAGGATGAGAGTCAATGCAGTGGCTACTCCACAAGCACTTGTTTGCGATTTATGTTCAGGTTATCATCCTAATGGTCAATGCAGTACACTAACTTCTTCTTCTTCATTTTCAAGTCATGAGCAGGTGAATTATATGGAAAATCAAAATCAGAATCAATTTAGACCTCCAAACAACTCGTATAGCAATACATACGAATTTGGGTTAGAGAAACCATCCAAATTTCTCCTGGGAAAACCAGCAAAATCAAGCTCAAGGTCAATTACAGGGTTCAAATTATAAACCACCTTTCTAGCATCATATGCAAGCACCCCTACTACAGTCAGAGAAGGAGAGTCAATTACAGAAGGCTCTTACTCAATTCATTCAATTTAGCACTGAAAAAAATGAAAAACCAGGATGAAAGGATTAAGAGTACAGAGGCTGCAGTTAAAAATTTAGAGAACCAGGTGGGTCAAATTGCATGAAGCTTGCTAAACGGCCACCAGGAACCTTGCCGAGTGATACAGTTCTGAATCCAATGGAGCATGTAAAATCCATTACATTGAGAAGTGGGAATTAGAACCTATACTAGTTGAAGGAAAGGATGAAAAGAAGCTAGTTGTTGATAATGAAAGTGATAATAAGAATTGAGAAAAGGGTAAGGAGAAAGTGCAACAGCCTGAGAAGTATCAAATCCTAGCTAAGAGGAATAGAGAGAGTCAACTTAGCAATAAACAAGCCATCAGTTAGAGTTCGATTTTTGAATCGACTGAAAGAGCAAGTTCAAGAGATTCTTGGAGATTTTCAAGAAATTTCAAATCAATATACCCTTCACAGAAGTTCTTGAAAACATGCCAAGCTACGTAAGGTTTATGAAGAAGGTATTGACTAACAAGAGAAAACTAATGGGGGATGAGATTTTGTGCTTACCTGAGGGTTGCAATGTCATCATTCAAAAGAAGTTACCCCAAAAGATGAAAGACCCTGGGTCATTTTCTATTTCTTGCACAGTTGGGGGGATGGAGTTCGAAAAGGTGCTATGTGATTTGGAAGCTTCCATTAACTTGATCCCATTGTTTATTTATAAAAAACTTAACAATGGGGATGTCAAACCAACGAACGTCTCAGTCCAACTCGTAGATAGAAGTATAAAGTTTCATGTGTGCATGTAGTGGATATTTTGGTCAAAGTAGATAGACGCTATCTGCCAGCAGATTTTATTATTCTGGATATTGAGGAAGACAAGGATATGCCGTTGATATTCTTGGGAGACCATTTTTGGCAACTACCAGAGCACTCATAGATGTGAAAGAAGGGAAGTTACAACTGAGAGTTGACGATCAATCTGTCAATTTTTCTGTTTTTAACTCTCTCAAACTTTCCTCTATAAATGATGAATTAATGGCAATTAATGTTGTTGATGAACTCAATGAAAATTTTTGCAGGTATGAAATTCCACTAGACAAAGTCTGGACGCATATCGGACAAATTGCAGAGCATGATGAAGCGACAAGGACATGCTTAAAACTGTTGGAAGGAATTTTGCCAGTTAAAGAACAAGTACTTAGGAAGGAGTTAAGGGTACACACCACAGAGGCTAAAGGTATAGGGGGTAGTGATAACATCGAAGAGGACTTCTCCTCAAATAAAAATGATGGGGATGCACGGCAACCTAGAACCTAACAGACTGGGCCCCCACCAACACCACCACTGCAAGCACATCTAGATTCCGTATTTTTCTTATTAGAACCCACTACACCTGAATGGTACCGAATTTTGCACTATGGTCCACCAAACAAATTTAATAAGGAGGGCTCAAGAGTAAGGAAGGAAAGAGATGGAGTTGATCCATTTTGGACTGCAGGCGATTGATCCTTTTCTATATCTGCACAATTTTTCAGGGGAGTTCTTTGATTTGTTTTTGTTTTAGTTGTACTTTGTATTTGTTATGTTTTTGTATGGACTACTTGCCGTAGTCTTATGTTTTGTGGGCGAGTAGTGGTTTAGGAAATTTTTTTCATGTTTAGGTGTTTTATTGTGGTTGTGTTAGTGTTTGTCAAATGTGAAGTCGTTTCAGCTAGAGTGGTATATTATTAGTTGGATTGACTTTAACTGACAATGATATAATAACCGTGCAGTTTGAACCGCATGATTCATATGCACGTTTTTGTGTTAAAAGAATGGAAGCATGAATTGATATCAAATAATGCTTTCTTGGATATTAATTTTTGAACTCATTTCTATTAGAGAAGAGTCATGTGATTTGTTGTGATTGCCCATATCTTATGTCGAAAGTTGATAGAATTGTTCTTTGTAATTGTTGATTAGATTGAAATTGATATGATGTGGGCCTTTGCATTCTCATTTGTGTGTTTATGCATGGCGGGTATTAGGTTCTATTATATTGTTTGACCTTTTTACGTTGATATAACCCATTTTTCCGTGACTAGTTCCTTAAGTGATCTATGTGCTCCAATGAGCCTTCAAAAAAAAAATGGCTTGCTTTACATAAAATATGTAAGCATGGTAAGAAACGAGAAATTCAAAGGCAGGTTGAATGAAAATGCATCTTGCCAGGCCTACAAAAAAAAGAAAAAAAAATAGCTGAATAAAAAAGTGGTCATAAAGGAATTACGAAAAGTTATATTTTCGTTTTTGGGTTAAACAATTCTAATGGATCCATAATGCTTTGCCTTTGTGTGTCATTTGTGTGCTTTGCATAGTAAGGTTCCACTGATCTTTCTTTACCTTTTTTATGGTTGTAAGGTTCGGTTTTATGTAACTTGTGATTTGGTTTCTAGATGCTGTGGGATATCATAATTTGGTACGTGACGTGGCCCATATTGATATATTTGAGTTTATGTTCAAGAAAGTTTATTTGATGTTTATTCATGTGGAGTTTTGGTATGTACTTGTGTTAAATGATTCATGTGGTTAGTTGGTTTCGAGCGCGGTTTATGAGTCAATTAAGTCAATCCGAGTTTAATATTGCCATTCCTACTTAGTCCACACGGTTGATTTTGGATTGTTTTGCTCAGGACTGGAAAAATGCTAGGTTGGGAGGAGTTGATTAGCTCTATAATTAGAGCTATTTTATAGTCCTTTTATGCTTAATTTGTATGATTTTAGTCTTGATTTTTGGTGTTTAGTGTTAGTAGTGTGTTAGTAATCGTACGTTTTTCGTGTTAATAGTTTATTTGGTGTGCTAATGTGAGAAGATGGCTAATAATGGTGATTTGATTTTGTGTGCAGGAATTCGAAAGGGCAAGATTGTCATTCAACATTCAAGGGTGAAATTCGGACTAGGACAAAAAAAAGAAGAGACTCGCATGAAGCGAGCAAAAAATTGAATGCAGCTCGCTCCACGTGAGCTCAGGCATAAGCAAGCTCGCTCAGTGCGAGCTTTGTAAGCGAAAAGAGCTTGCATCTAGCGAGTAGGAGTTTAGGCAGCAACAATAGTCCTACGTGGACTGAATTATTGAGGACAAGAATGCTATCAATTAGCAAGGACTTCAATTCTACTCCTGGAATCGTGGGATGATTACTTATTTTTAGGCTTATTATTTTAATTCAGGGAGGAACTCATTTTAATTATTTTTTTTTACACAATTAATATTCTCATTTGAGATTGAAGAATAGGGTTCGATCCAAGATTGAACAATTATTTTCTTGGTGAGAATCTAGTGTTGCTATTTCCACTTTTAAATTATTCCAAGAATATTTTAGGCAATTTCTTTCCTTTTAATTATTCTTATTCTTAATTTTATTTCTTGCTTTAATTTTCTTGCAATACTAATTTTAGTAACAACCCTAGTTTAGGGTCATCGTATAATTTTGATCATGAGTTTTTGTGATTTAATTAATTCTTGCATGTTTATTTCAACCATGATGCACTAAATTAATTAGGGTTGGGTACGGGTGATGCAAAATTCCACGGATTAACTCAAAAAATCATTTATCAAAAAAATTATATTCATAGATAATAATCAACATAAAATTGACAATTCAAGAACGTAGCTAATTCTTGTTTTGGTTATGTTGGCCAAGGTGACATGGAAGTTGATCTCCCGTCATATACCTGTGTTAATTATGAGACTAGTTTAATTCGAGATCGTTATTGTGAGAATTACATAGTTAGTTCATTATAAATTTCATACAAATACAACTCAATTTAATTGATTTAGGTCAAAGAGGAATCTACCTCTAAATTAATTAATTTGATGGGACCCAATTGCGAGAGGAATCGGGGTTGGGTTGATAATTGGGAATTAAACTTCCATTGAATATAAAACTGATTGATTGATAATTTGAGTAATATTAGAAAATTGTTTGTTTTCTTAGTACCTAACCTATTTTTTTCAATTATTTGAAAACACTCATTTTAGTTTAGCATTATATAATTGCATTCATTTAATTCCTGTTTTAGTTATAGATTTAGTTTATTTTATTTCAAAAATTCAAAAATACTCATTTGTGATTGTTTAAATAGAAATTTTCAAATACTTTCGGTACTTGTCTACACAGTCTCCATAGGAACGATCCTTATTCACCCTACTATACTGATACCGTGCACTTGTGGGAATTAGTGAAAAGTTGTGAATAGGTTAATTTAACTTTTCCTACATCAAAAGGTAGATGTCCACTTAAAGTAATTATGCAATATTTTGGGTGATGTTTTAGTCAACAATGAAAAAAAGAGGACATTACCCCGTTTCACTTGTTTCAAAGTTAAAAGGTCACTGGTATTTATCGTAAACAACACAATACATGACGGTTAAGATACTCCAACATTGAATGGTTTGTCAATTGGACGATATGCTGTTTCATCTAAATTCTGTGTCTTGTTGCCACCTTGGTGGCATGGGGAATAGTCTCTCGAAGAAAAGATGAAATTCCCCTGTTGCGTATGTTTCATAGTCAAAGGTTACTGCCTATCATGTTGAAAAACACAATATATGATGGTTGAGAAGGAAGGAAATTGAACACTTTGTAGAATAGATGCTGTGTTAACACAGCTTAAATATGCCAACGTGTAATCAAGGGCAAAATTAACATGCAACCTTTGAAATCAAATAATGTACATAATTAAAACATTTAAATCATACCTTAAACAATCCACAAACAGATAAAAATTTCACTGAAAACTGCCAAGGCTTCTCCATTAAAGCACTAGAAAGTTATCCCCGAATAAACAAACAAAGAACAAGTTGAAATTACACAACATCATTATGATGATAAAAAAATTTTGGCCATCTTGGCCCTAATATGGCACACAACACTTTTGACATTTGCTGATGCATCCCTATTTCATGAAATAGCATTACCAGTACAATGTCCAGTAGCCTGCTATGGTAATACCATGTCTAGCAGTTGCATCAGCTGTCCTTTCAGCATAGTTTGCACTAGAATTTTCAACATTTACACTTGTAATTTCTTCAGTTGAATTAACACATTCTTCAACTGCTTGAAAAGGTTCTTCAACTACCTGAACATGGTCTTTGCTAGGTTGTGTAGGTTGATTTTTTGTCAATTTAGCAATGTTAATCGATTTTCTCATAGATTTTCTTGCTGTGATTTTAAAGCGTTTATGACCTTCACTTGTTTTTTTTTTTTTTCATTCCTTCATTAACTTTAGCAGTTGGAACTTCATTTACTTGATCCTTATTTGCCATTGGGGACTCACAAAATGAATGATAAGGCAAACAAAGAGATCCCTTAATACTAACCCTTTTAAAAAGCAGTTCTCCTATGGCGGACATAGCTTGGATAGGTATCTCGCCTCTTTCTTCATAGATATGTATATACGATAAACTTTCATGACCACTGGTCAACAGCACTACATTTATATCTCAATTAATATCCAACTACACCACTTTCCAGCCCACGACAAGGAAGTGAATAAAACAAATTCATATTAAATGCATATTCATCAACTAACCTATACATTTTCCTCAGCAATTCAACTGACAAATAATCTGGATCAAATGATTCAAAAACTATTTCGTCATTGCCCATGTAAATAAGATTTGGTTTCATTTTAAATATACCCCCATAATGCATATGAATCTGTGGTCTCCGATTATCTCTACAGTTTTCCCGTTTGTCCATGATACAGAAAAAGCTGATAATTATTTACCAGAATTTCTCTCAAGGCAATTACAACAACTTCAATTTACCAAGAATGCAGTGCAAATCTATGCTAAACTAATGTCGGCTATGTAACACAGCTTTACTAACAACATATAACGAACACAATGATAATCGAATTAGTAGTACCTTCAAGTGAACGCGGACCTTGGATTGTGTCTGACTCTGCAGAAGAACAGATCAGAAATGGTGAAGGACAAAATTTCTTCGTTTAGTAATATCTAGTTATATTAACAGTAGGATTTTCCATTATTGCTAGGGTTCTGATTTGGGTAAAATGAATTGTTTTTCAAAGTTGTTAGAGGTATCAAATACTTTTTTTTATTGCACTAACAATCTATTAGAATATAAAAAGTAGTTATTAGTTAACCACCCAAGTATTAGATGTTGAGTTGTTTAAATTGATTAAATACATAAAAAAATAAATAAAAAGTTTAATTGGACAAATCTTTATTCCATACAATATACTATACTCTATGTATTCCCTCTATTTATGTTTATTTGGCATGATCAAACGTGTACACAGTTCATGAATTTTTTTTTTGACCCATTAGTAAGATGCTTTTTCCGTAATTGGTCTTCAATTAAGATACAAAATTTGTTAATTCATTTTTAGTTTCAAATTTTGAAATGGATTGTGAGAGCAATTAATGTTGAAATATGAATTCAATGTTGTCTCTGGGACTTGTATGAATGATAAAATAGGTAAAATGACTATTAAGAATTTGTCATTTGGTAAGGAGCGACAAATAATTTGAGACAAACCAAAATAGAAAGAGTTACATATAAAATGGGACGAAGGTAGTAATATTTATAAAAGAGAGGAGAGAGTTTGGTGACTGTTATTACATAACATCCACATAGATAAACATACAAACAGGAAGTTAATTATAAAAACAAGAAATGTTACATATACCAATAAAGCAAAAGCATAAACATGAAAAATGTTCTACTAGCAAGTGCTAATCACTAAACTTAATTAGACAACATCAAAATAAGGTAGCGGATTCATCCAAGAGTCTCCTTAATGCTAGCAGCCATATGATTCACTTTTGCTTCCCTTACTGCCCTTCTCACCACATCTATATAGTTCGCTCTAGTCACTTTTATGGTTTGGTATTCCCCGTCTGCACGAGGCATAAGTTGGACGTCCACTATATTTGAATTCCAAAAACCCTAGCACTATTATTCCAATCTCCAAGGGAAATAGCATATTTCATAATTTTGGTGAATTTGCGGCTGATTCTATCAAGAAAATCTTCTACTTTTGAATCGTCGAAGACTGATCCAAATACCAACCACAAATCAGCAGGAATTTTTTGTTCAATGGTAACATAGTGTTCGGCAAAATGAAAGTCCGTTGTTCCCTATCCATCATACGTCATCACATTGATGGAGTTGAGCAAGGGCATGAACGCTATTGCTATCCCACCTCATTCAATAAATAAGCAGAAGAATCCAATGTTTTGTTGTGCGTCACACATGCTTGCTACAGACAAAAACATTCCATGTTCAAAGTATTTCTTTGTGAGTTTTCTAACCTCCACTCATCTTCTCGTTGAACCATCTACCACTGATTGTGTTCCACAGGGAGTAGTCACTCTGCAAAAAATTGCACTTCCCAGTTGTCAATAACTTATCGCTGTGGAATCCTCCATGCTGTTATGTAGATGATACGAGTGGTTGATTGAATGTGAATAGTTTCTTCAAGTGGCTATGTTATTATTTTGAGGTGTCAATGTTGGCTATTTACACTCATGCAAGAGGGAGATTGAAGAGTTGCATTTGATAGTGGTAGTTATCAAGAAGAGCTTCTGTGTGTGCTTCCTCTCTACCCTATGAAATTATACCACCACTTCACTATTTGTTTTAATTTGTTTTAAAAAAATTACACAAAAGGCAGAGGATTTATTCAATTCTTTTTTTAAAAAAAAATTAAACGAAAAGACACCAAAATTATTAACGCTATAATTACACAAAAATGTTCAACGTTTATAACTACTTTACTTCTGAAAAATTCCAAATTAAAATAAGTTTATGGGCAGTTATGGGGTTATGGGAAGTTACAAACCACTAGTCCTATCAGCACACTCGATATATGATATTGTTGTATCAAAGTTTTTTTGCAAAGACCAAAACTAAAATATAAAATAAATTAGGGATGTGTGCATAATTTTGAGGTGAATTGAAGGAAGTTATTTGGGGTTCCTCACCACATTTGTATCTTTTTCTTAAATTATTTTTTTCTATTCACCTTAACCACTAACTGACTTGGTATGATATTGTATAATTGTATAGTGGAAGGCCAGAGGGTGGCCATATGAATACACACATTGCATCCCTACATAGGTATAAATAAACTATTCAAAAGACATTATTATACATTAGAAAGGCTGCAAAGTCCTGATATCACATCAGTTATAATCATAAATTTTAGAAACCTTAAATAACAAGTAGCAAAAGCAACAACACTTTATAAGCAATATTCAAAGTAGAAAAATAGATCCATGACAATGCCAAACACATTATGGTGACTTCGCCAATCAACATCTTCAAACCCTCATAGTGGGTTGTCTAGAAGAATGATTCCATCCCAATTGAGTCTTGAAAGTCTTGAAATCAGTCCACCAACTCGGTGTATCATCTAGAGAACCCTGAGAATAATTTGTGTACTCTTGCAGGGTTGCATAGGTGTCATTATTGTCAAATACACAATTGTTGTGGAATTGGAATGTGCATGCTTCATCCGGTATTGAATCCTGTAGATTGCGGACACGTGCATTTTTCTCCATTTGTTTGTTTGTCTGTGACGATTTACAACAATTGTAATGGAACCCCAATGTGGGCGGCTAATACATGATGTCACTAAAATGTGGCATGTAAAAAACTACTTTAAAAGCTAATGATTGTAAATAAAAAGTGTAGGATATGCAAAATGAAGGGTATATAGCTTCTAAATAGAAAATGTGTAGCATACAAAATGATATACCTTGTAAAAGAATATTTTACAAATATTGATTACCGATATTTTGTGGATTAGTTATGTGTCTGCCTTATATTAAGTTTTTCTCTGTGATTCCCCTTGGCTCTTAAATTATTTGGATCAAGAATGTCTGGCTTTGGTCAATTGTCGGAAGATTTCCATCGAACATCCGATGCTTCAAAAATATATAAGTCTTTCATATGCTCCGCATTCTGGTGAATGAAGTCCTTCATTTCATTGTACCCCACTATTGTTTGGGATGCACCGTAACACATTGTACTGTAGCAGCCAAACAAATGTGATGTGTATACCATGTCTTTCTGTTTCTGTCATCTCTTCTTCAGGGTTATATTCTGGGAGTGTGTGAGTTGTGTATTTCTTAGCATTTGGTGTCCATCATTGTAATATGCATGGTTCTGGGATTTTTTAGGGTTTTTAATCAACATTACCCGAAACACATGACAGTATGGAAGTCCGAGAAACTTTAGTTGCATGCATGAGCAATTGAGCTGTTGTGTAATTTTGTCAAACTCTACCCTCCATCTCATGGAAGAGTATACCTAGGATATGAAATATATGCACATTGAACCGTCATCCGCATAATCATCCTTGCCACACAATGCCGCAAATCTTATATAGTTCTTTACCTTGAAAAAGATGTTCCGTCTGCACACCTTTTGAGCATGCCTCTCAAGAAATATAAGTTCTGTTCTTGGCAATATGCTAATATTTTCTATCCCACTGTCATTTTTTCCTTCATCTGTGAAAGCCCCAAGTCATAATTTTGGAAAAACTCGTAGAATTTCATGTCTTTCTAACATACCTCTTTAAGAAATCGTTCATCTTCTTGCATCGATGTGTGGCCCTTATCCTTGCAAAGAATTAAATGTGCTGTAGCCCATAGATCTCTCTTTCAATACATTTTATTGACCCACACATTTTTCTCCTACCCAAACATCTGTACCATATCATTCCAACACATCAAATTATTTTGGAGAACAATTCTTGAATATGCATTCATTAAACGCATTCATTGACAAGTGCCAAGAACACAAGATAGTAATTGTAGAGGGTTTTGTGAGCTTGTGATTGTGCTTTCGTACAAACTCGGTCACTGCAAAATTCTGACCCCTTTTGTTATATATAATTATGAAACATGCAGAACACTCGACACGTGTCGATTCTTTTGGCTCTCTTATCCTATCAACACGGTTATGTAGAGGTTGGACCTTGCACCTTCTCTTCAACAAAGCTATTTCTGATAAAAAACTACACCATCTTTGTTGTTCTTCATGTCTCATCTCCTAACTCTAAAACCAGATAGCCCTACTACACAATGTGTAAAAACATTCTGCGTCTTCCATTGCTTCAAAGCTCATTATCTAGAAATGTTCCAAGTCATCAACAACACAATCATGTTTCATATGCGACTCGAGATTTGCTTCATAATACCTGTACCTTCCACATATCCTATGCATTCAACATCGCAATAGTCATTACCATTCAAAAATGGTTCATTTAGATCAAATATTGGACGTTTGTTATTAAGATCATCATTTTTCCTACAATGTTACCAAAGTATAAGAGTAAACATATACCAATCACTTAATGAATACCAATAGTGACATAAAATAACCTTATTATTTAAAGCTAAACCCTACAGCACTTATCCTGTCTTACCCTTCATGATACTATCCTATCCCCAAAATAAAAAATAATTCATAGGATCAGTTATAGAACATTCTGGCACAACTATAACCACACATATGATTTGCTCATTAATAAGGATCAATACCTTTCGAGCATCTTCAAAATGGTAGTTGCTTAGTATCACTGGAAAAGCATTTTATAGCCTGTTTATATACCCATATTGTATGATATATGTTATTTGGTGATCTTATTTGACTGAACTTCTGTGTTTCATAGGAACCTTATGCACTAAGTACCGTTGTGCCGCAACTAATGTAATAGACTGGTGGCAAAGCCTGTTGCGTGTAATGGTCTCAGTTATAAAGAAACAGGTTTCAAAGAGTTTTAGATTGTAAGCCTACTTTTGAGACCGATCCAACCCTACTCTAACTCTTTCCATTTTCTTTTTGGCGAGATATCAGTAATGCCTTTGAATTTTCACTGCATAACTGGCCTAAAAGTTGGTCGTTTATAGCTTCCTACTACTATCTGTAGGGATGATAAGGAGGAATACATTAGAGGGATGCTTGGTTAGATACCTGATGTTACACTTGCCAATTATGTAAGTGTGAAAGATCTATGGATGAAGTTTAGAAAAGTAGAGGTAAACAACAACAACAAAATAGAGGTCCAAATGGTCGCAACAAAGGGCATTTATTTTGTACATGCTCAACAGTACCATCTTGAAGTCAAGTGACGATGGCGTAAATGTATCATATCTTGTAGGTTTAGAGGACCTTCACACAACTCAACAATATAACTGGGGTAGAGCTGACATGGTGACATTGTATGGCTATATGTGTGAAATTTCAAGAATGAAGAGTATGACAATGGGCGGTCTAAGTTTTGTGTGAAAGGTTAGTATTAACGGAAATAATGTTATACGTAAATTAGGAATGATCAGTTCAAAATAATTACTGATATAATTTGTTTTGTGTGTAGGGGATTGGGCTTACGAATATTTGAATATTATTCCTATCAAAGCTTTTTGAATATGACTTGAATGTTATACCTAGGGTACGGAGGTAGAGGTTGGACAACAGGTAGACATATCAGAAATCCCGTAAACTTGATGATTTTTGGAGAGAAATAGATATGTTGTGAGCTGACAAGGTTAGTAATACTTATTTAGAACTATTGTATGAATCAGTCTAAAATAAAAAAATTAGAACATTGTAAAATAGAATGAGTTTTAACTTAGGTAAAATGAATGCCATGGGAAAAGTACCAAGTTAGCAAGAAGGCGAGCTCGACTAAATTGCTTGTCGATGAACCAATGGGTGAGTTCTACTATTTGGCCTATCGATTTTCTCGATAAAATTGTGTTTACGAGACCTTGTTTCAACCTGTACTGCCTCCTATCAACATGCAATTCACTAAAGAAATTGTCGAAGATGCCCTAAGGGTTTTACTTGCAGGTGTAGATACCCTTGCGTTCTTTCTTCCAACCATGTAGTTACCCTTGCATTCTTTCCTCCAACCAAACAGTTTGAATCGTATGATATTTCATCAAGAAACGTCTAATGACTCCACTAGCTGGAAAAGACAATACAACATAGTCGGATTTCTTGTAGATTGATGATGGCATAGAGGCAGGTATATGTGTAAACGTCTCCACATACTTGTTCGGTAGTATTTGTTGGAGTGTTGCAAATTTACTTCTTATAGAAGATGGTTTGTCGCTGGTATGTGTGTAAATGTCTCCACATTGGAGCCAAACGATCTAACATGGATTATTTAGAATCCATCAATTGTGGAGGTTATGATGTTGAATAGAACAAGCTCTAAAATGATTCACCTAATCATTACTATGACGAATTACGAAGATTTTGTTCGTAGAGCATCAAATATTGCTTTAAATAATAGAGGCACTCAAATGAAGTTGGCTAGTCTACGTTGATGTTGAAAGCAAAAGTGTAGTGTATTAGTGGACAGTGTGCTTAAGTTGGCCACTATCTATTTTTGTAGATCAACTCCTCATTTAAGTTTTCTTTCGTGAGGATCATTGAACCCATTATAATTTTGTCACTCTAATAGTTTGATAAGTCGTTGTAAAATATGTGTAATAATTATTGACATAAAGGCTTCAAACATGATAAAAACTAATTGGATCTATAGATATTAAAGTCAGTAGTGACTAGTGATGAAGCAAAATAAGGAGAGTAAGAACTGTTGGTGCACCCCCAAAACCCTAATAACTAAGTCTCGGAAACCAAATTAACTACAAATATTTAACAAAAAAAAAAAGAAGTTATGTTAACATTACTTCACGCAAAGACATTATGAAGGCCTTCCACATTCTTTGAGCAGAATCTTCTAAGTTCATTGTCGGGCTCTACAAATTGCGACACAACTGGTCTTTTTCTTTCTTCAGCAGAGCCAAACTAGGGAAAAAAATTTTGCAGTTAACATAGGGATAATGGTAAGTAAAAAAATAGAATTTTGGTCATGTTTCAGATGAATGACTTACAAAAATATTGATCCCGGCCTTCATATCATCTATGAATGCATGTATTCCATTACATACATTTCACAATCAAACCTACAAATGGGACAACAAAGTTAATAAGTACGTGGGTTAAAGAAAGTATGAAAACAGTGGGCAAACACACGTACTGGTTTGTTTGTAATGGGCACCAGTTTGGGATTTTCTAGCAAAACTTTAAAAAATTGTGCTTCATTGTTAGCTCCATACGAAGTTTATAGTGTTGTGTTGATCCTGCCACACTGGGATAAACTTAGGCAACAGTTAGTGGACTTGCATTATCATGGTAATGGATAAGTTTGCAAAGTAAATACAAATAATTACCACAAGCTTGGACTACCACAAGCGTCCTTCTTTTTCTTCTTTACGAGGCATGGAATCGAACACTAAAAATTCACTCGCAACAATATCAATCATGAACATGTACCAATGATGCCATCCCGAATTCACTGGCACACATATCTGTTATAGTATGCAATAAAAACTTTGTATAAGTAAAAGTTAATGTCACGTCTAAAATATTTGGAAAGGAGGATGGATATCCACTACACCATTACCTTTTGACAAGAAGATATGTCACAGCAACCAAAGGTTTCCTTGGTTAGGTAGTTTGCAAGCAGTCCTTCATCCAATACATACCCATGCAGATCTAATTGTTGTTTAATGATTAATAAACAAACATGTTAAGTGAATACCATCTATATAGCCACACACTAACACTTTCAAAGCTAGTACTTGTATCAAGTACCTGGACCCAAGCTGGTACATGTACTATATACAATGACAATCCCTTGGATTCATTCTTCTTGTTCACATAGTTAGCAAGGCACAACAGCAGTTTATAACCTATTTGAAAACAAATCTACATATCAATATCAAATAAAACTTTACCTACACCAAAATTAGAACATAAAAGATTACTTCGGTATGTATCCATTCTACTGTTGAAAACGTCCACAAATTTCCTCTAGTCGCTATTTGACCAAGCATCCTAACCATTGTAGTCCTAAAACACACATAATATAGGTTTAATTAGAGGACAATTAATATGATACCCACGTTTCTTCTCGACCAAGGTCAAGTAGCATATTAGTAACACTGCCCATTGACACGGTGCCGGGTTGAAGGAAACTTTCAATCCTCAACAATTTGTTGGCATTCCCATTTGCAGTCAAAAGATAGTACCACATAGTACGTTGTGTAAGTCTTCCTACAATATTTTTCAAAATCAAGTCCACGGTGAGTGTTAGTGCAGTTGGAAATTAGTGCTAACATAACCGAAAGGTCAATAAATTCAATACTAAAGTACACTTCTCAACTGATTCATGCCAAGTTTTAACATGTTGTAAACCAAAGCTACTCCGTGTTGTTGTCTACTACGTGGCTTCAGCGATTTGTTCCTTGGGCGGGGTGTAGAAGACATCAAAAACTCAACATTTGGGCTCAAATCCAGGGTTTTCTAAATTCTCTTTTCTCAACAGATTTCTTGTCATCGACAAGTTTAGCAGTTTCTTGCACAGCTAAGGCCGAAGCTTTATTTTCTTTTAAAGGAGATGTTATGTCTTTGGACACTTTAACACTCCCTACTCTCACAATATACAAAGAATTGCTTTGTGGTTGTGTAAACCTTATAATCGCCTTTCACAGTGGGTTTTATATCCTCCTTAAAGCTCTGAAACTCCCTAATCAATCCAAGCCATAGGTAATCTACAGATCGTGCAATTGAAGTCATACTCAGAAGAATTTCATTCATTTGGTCTTTCAATTGTCTCGCATAGGCTTATAAGGAATCCATCCGTTGTTGCATATGTTTCGTTGTGTATTTTTCAACGATGAAGAGAGCCTATTCAAAAACATCATATTTGTTCTTTGTTAGTGTTTACATAAGTTTTCCAAAACTATAATATCATTAAAGAGTACAACGGATCACCTCTCTTTTTCGGTAGTCATAAGGAATTAGTTTGTCTCTCGCCGTTGTATTGTTGGTGAACACTTTTGCCTTGTCTTTCTTAAATAACTCCTTGGGAATCCCATGATGTAGGTCACTATGAGAAGAGTGGACACTTATAATCTCTATTACCGAGTTACTCGTATTTGCAAAATCCATTAAAGTTAAGAGGTTATTATACAAACAAGTATGCATGTACCATCCAACAATTGTCCTCTTTGTTTCATGTTTTCAGTTTGATGCAGTACTACAATATACGACTGTGCACAAGATTTAACTTACATTCTATTCATGCTTTGGTTGACAATGAGTGAACAACAATCCAACTTCAAATCTTTGAAGGACTCCGTATCCAGGTATTTAAGCTTTAATTGAAAGATGAGATGTGTTAGTGTAAGTGGAATATTGAAGTGCAAATAGCAAAGGGTTTTATCAACAAGATGACAAGGGTAGTACACTAGCTGGTTTACATTGGTTGAAACAAGTATGCACGCACTAAAATTATCAAAATATTATGATTTCAGTTGTTTTGCAAAAATAAATAGACCCTAAATGGTCAATGCATACCACGACAGAATTATGGTGGTTTGTTTGTCAAATAGAACATTTTCATTTATAAAATTTTAGTTTAGTACATAGTGATAGTTTTTGTTTGTTTTTTTTTTTTTTTAATAAAAAACTACATATCAATAGTTAATAGTTTTTTTATTTATTTATAAAAAACTACATATCAATAGTTAATTTTGCACAAAATAAAATAATAATACTGAGGTTAGTGCCATAAATTTTTATGACTTATAAACAAAGACTTTGAAGTATATCAACGTATCAATGATGGGCTATAATTTTTTTATTTATTGAGTCTTGAGACAAATAACGGGATCTTAATTAAGCGTATGTGTTTGGTTTTTCTTTTTTAACCAATTCCATGAAACAATAGAGCACTTGTTGTTTATAATGTGCATTAAATAAAACTTGTTGAATATAGATTGAATTTCAATGCATCAATTATGTATTGTACACAAAACATCCAATTTAATATCTAAACTGGGCAGCATGGTAATATATTAAAAGGCAAAAGACACTAAATAAACTAAACATATTAACCCTAAACTACATCCCTAAACATTGTCAGGCAACAAAATAAACTCTCTACATAGTAAACCCTTAACTATGCATGCCAAATTTTATGTCTCTCAATGAATAATCTCCTTAATTCAAGCAGCTACTGGATCCTCCCTCGTGACTTTGAATGCCTCCTTTACAAACTCTTTGTAATTAAGCCCTACCTAAGATTATTGGCACGATATCATTATCATGACGATGCAAGAGTTTGACACCCACTTTACTTGGGTTCCACACAATCTTTGTCGAGTTTTGCTAGTTGCTAAAGGCAATAGCACACCTCATACTGTTGGTGAATCCTTCATGCTTCATAAAATCTTCCACGCCCCAATTGTCGAAGATGGATCCAAAAAAGATGAACAAATCAGCTGAAGTGTAAGGTTTCATGGCACTGTAGTGGTCCACAAACTATTTTTCTGTCATTCGCCAACCATAATATGTCACTATATTGATGGAATTTAGTACAGGCATGAATAGGAATTCATCACGACCAATGTGGACAAGAAAATGGATAAATGCATTATTTTCATCTTCATTATATGTGCTTTATGCCGAAACTAACATTCCATATTTGAAATATTTCATCTCAAATTTACAAATATTCACCAGCAACACCTCGTTATTCTACCTCAACCTAATTTGGGGGCAGGGGGATTAGTCTAATTAGTTTCACATTATAAAAGTAAGAGTACGATCCCCCGTTCACAATCACGTATTGTTGTGGAAACCTCTATAGCATCAATATCATGGCAAAGCTTGAGCGATGCTAACTTTTATCTACTAAAGGAACGATTGATTATGAAGAGTATTCAGCCTCGGGATAAAGAAATGTGTTATTATGGATGTGTCTATTTGTTACCAACAGGATGTTTTGGTATTACAATTGGTTATTCTCTATTAATAGGGCAGAGCAAAATGCATTTATTTGGTTAATGATTACAGCGTATCGTTTCATCACTTACCGTTAAACTTTTGAAAAAATAACTGTTGAGGCGTTGGAAATATGCACAGTTGATGTGAAAAATAAGCCACGTGGATAGCCACTATTGTCAGTCTTTTTACATGAAATCTATTTACTGTTCATCATTTAAAAGGAAACCTTTACACGTTCGTAAAATAAGCCACTTAATGGACGTTTGTTCGACAGTCGCTTCTATTGTAGAGCCGTAGTTCTGGGGAGATCAAATATAGTTAGCCACCGTTCAGCATTTTTAAAAATATCCCTTGGCAAGTTGGCATAAATTTCTTATATATACTAAGGTGTATGGTACCTTGTGGTCTATATTTATCCACATACTCCAACTTGGGAATAAAATATTTTAATTTTTAAAATTTTAAAAGAACCACAACTATGTGGATAAATATAGGCTACAAGGTATATGGTAGGGCTATACACGTTGGTCTATACACCTTGGTCTATACAAGTGTTTACCTAAGTTGGCAGTATCAGACGCTATATGAATGGAAACTAAGTGGATGGCTGATATATAACCAATTAAACTCTTACGAATATTTTTACACCAGTATTTAACATTTTAAACCTCACGAAGTAATTAGAGAAATTTAAAACAAAATTAAATAAAAAATGAATTTAATAGATAGGAAGTGAGGTTAGTAGTGTAGTTTTTGTGAGGGAGACTAATTTAAGGGATAGAAATCAATATATTTGGGGCTCTCTGATTAAATTAGTTATAAGACCTTTATCATCAAATTTTATAAATTTCCACACACAAAATGTCTTATTTGCACTACTTTATATTATTACTATAGAACTACTATAGCTAATATCCCACTTGATTCCTATTTTCCTTAAAAAATAAATTAATTATAACTATTTTTTAATTTTATTATTTTCATTTTATTCCTCCACATCCCTTTATCGTGCAACTAGGAGCAGTGCGTTTAAACTACAATGATCAAATTTTACAATTCCATTATACAATACAAAAGCAACAAACCAATTTATAGGAAACATGTGAGAAAACTTACTTAGAAACACATATATATAAAGAACAATTGGTTTCTATGAAGGAAACATCTAAAGATTTATATTAAATATAAAAAATGGTACATAACAACCAAAGGAAAAACTTCAGCATAAAACTATCCATTAAATTATAATTATACCAATGCCCACATATTTCAATCAAAGTTTTCCCTAATGTAAGTTGTTGTTACGGGACCCTCTTTTAAGTCTTCTTGCTTGAACGCCTTGTTGATAAGAACTTTGTAGTTAACTCGGCATATTGATACAACCATGGCATCATTATCTCGACGGGGTTGGAGTAGGGCCGTCCACTTTATTCAGATCCCAAAATATTTTGGCAACATTCTTCAAGTCTTCGCTGGCAACACTGAATTTCACACCTTTTGTGAATCCATGTCTCTCCATAAAATCTGTCATGCTCAAACTTTCAAACACATTTCCAAAAACCATCCACAAATCTGGTGGAAACATGTGGCTTCATGGAATTATAGTCATCCATAAATTGATTTTCCATCATTCTCTATCCATCGTAAGTGACCATGTTGACGGAGTTAAGTACGGCATGACTGGGAGTTTGATACCACCCCAATCGGCAAATGATCTAATATGGGCAGTGTTTTGGTTAGCGTCACTCATGCTTTCTACTGAGATAAGTATTCCATGGTCAATTTGGTACTTCTGCAGTACTTTACAAACCTCTACTCGCACCTTCGCGACTTCATCCACTGAATGCTTACTTGGTTCCAAGGACAGTAGTCACTTTGTAGATACAAGAACTTTTCATCGTTGTCAATTACATATCACTCAGGGACCCGCCATGGGTGCGACATGGTAATAGTTGGTTTTTTGATGTTGGGGTGGTTAATTGTGTGTAGAGTATCTTCAACTAGATAGGCAATTCTATTAAGTATTGTTTTAGGGAGACTCAACAAATCCAGCTATTAGGCAATTATAATGAAGAGACATCTTTTATAGGAGATGTGGTTAACATTCAATTTTTTTAAAAATAACCATTGAGAAGTTGGTGAACTAAACCATCTTGTCAAAATGGAACCCATGAGGACAGCCACTTATACAACCCAATTAATTGTTATGCATAATTAATGATGGCTTAATTGAATATCAATTACAATAGAATTTAATGTTTTAAACTAGATTGAGTGACTTCTCATAACCATTAATTTAATCAAATTTAATATTTTATTCTTTATTGTTCACATCTGTTGCACTAAGAGTATGCTAATAGAACTAGTCGCGATACTACCTTCGGTAGTGATAAAAAATTCAATATTCCAATTGTTAGGCAATTATAATGAAGAGAGGTCCTTTAGAGGAAATGCAGTTAACCTTCAATTATTAAAATATGACCATTTGGAAGTTCGTGAATTAAATCGTTTCATCAAATGGAAGGCTTGTGGATAGCTGCTTAGATAATTAATTAAACTCTTACGAATAATTAATGACCGTTTAATTGAATATTAATTACAATAATATTTAATGAATTAAACCCGATTAAGTGACTTCTCATAACCATTTATTTTATCTAAATTTAACTTTTATTTTTTATTTTTCACACACTTAGAGTGTGTCGATATAATTAATTGTATTATCACTTTGGTATTGAATATTATCATGGTTTGGTAGAGAAGCACACACATTACTATTACTATTTTATATAAATCACGAGCATTTGGTGTAATTTGTAATATATTTAATAGATTTTTTATTTGAGATTTGTTTCTCATAACTTTCGATGACCACTACCAACCAATTTCTTCTACCTGCCAACTTCCACTTAAACAGCCACTGTATTTTTAATTTGATTTTATTTGTAAATTTTTGCAAAATTTGCACACACAGTTTTTTTACTAGTTACTATTACTACTTTAATAATCAAGAGCAAACTTTTTTTAATTGATTTCATTTATTAAAATTTTTCACAATATGCACACACATAGAATGTGCATTTTTTTACTAGTTACTGCTTCATATAATGGAAGAGTAATTTTGGTGTAATTATATTTATTGTATAATTTTATACAAAATAGTTTAACCAACCCATAAATTTCCATACTCTTATTTTAATTTTTGTTTGTTCCTTTTCATTTAATTTTAAAAACAATATTACATACACATAGGGTGTGTCAATAAAACTAGTTACTATTAGTACTTTAATAACCAAAGAGAAAATTTGGTGTAATTTTTTTATTTTTTATCTTAATTTTCAAAACTATTAAGAATTCTCTAATAATGCATGAACAATTGGGGTGTAATGTAACATAATTTATAACTAATTTAAAATTTTCAAAAATAAAAAATACAACTCACTGATAGGCCCGTGTCAAAAATAATAATTCTACCTGTGGGAAATACATACTCAATGTGTGTGCTAATTAAAAAATATATATTTAACAAAAAAAAGAGGAGAAGTTATTGGAAGTTATTTGTATTTAAATTCATGTTGTGTAAATGCACACACGTAAGGCTGTCCTTAGCCCTTTTAGTTTTATAAAAGTAATAAGGATCTAAAGAATTTTATGTAATTTCTAGTCATTTTAAAAGAAAAACAAAATAACAAAATAACAAATTAATAAATTAATATTATAGTTATAGGCATGAGTTGGTTTATTTTGTTTGTTTTTTAATTTCAACAAAATGTTTTACATATACTAATTTTATTATTGAACGTTTATTATTTTATTATTATAGTTTTATGGATATTTTCTTAATAGTGCGTCTAATAGCATTACAGTTTAAAAATGTACAACCTGACAACAATTTTTGTGTGCAAAAAAAATATTCACAAAGGCTGTAGGGGCATGTGTAAAAAATATTCTTCATGAAAAAGTGTTATAGGTAGTCAATTGTATTGTATTAATTTATTCATATCATCAAAAAAGTAAAAAGTGTGATGAAGGTTGGATGTCTGTTGTGGGCGACAAAACCGCCACAGTAGTTAGATCAAACCTTCACATGATAACGGTTCAAATCTCCAAAAATTGTATCATTAGGATCAGTAATAGAAGCAACATCAACTTCTTCAACGTACTTAACATCATCATCATCAGAAGTAGTAGCTAAATGAAGCCCCTTATAAACGAGTAACATAAATTTGGAGGAATTAGACATAATCGAATTCCACAAAAAGTGATCTTATGGACTTGATTTTCTTAATAAATTTGAAGACCTTGATGAAATAGTTGGCATCCGGGGCAAAAGAAGATAGCTGTGGGATGACCATGGAGCCAATAAATGCACATCAAGGAAATTCGGGGCAGGCGTAACAACTTCTTCTGGCAAAGGAATATTGATTTGGTACTGCGGCTGCTGAACCTTTAGTCGGATTCTTGAGTGGGAACAATTTTGGTTCTGTAAACAAAAGAAGAAAGATGCTTGGAAACCACTGAAATTCTGCACAGGTATTTGGCATCAAAGATTTTTTCAAAAATATGGGATATTATCAACTCATTTGGTAATCGTTTGAAGGGATCTTCAGTTCCATTACCATCTTTCTTTGGTTTTCCAATTTCTCCATTTTTTTCAGCTTTTCTTGGAGTGGCTTACTAATGGCGTAACGGGTAGTGCTTAGCAGAAAAATGCGTTATTTGCTGCCCAAGTATATTTGGGCAGTACTACTGTCACTCAGTCCTTCGTTGTTACAGCTGTCACATGTATGCTTGGGCAAAGCACAGCTTTTTCACTAAAAATTTTTAGCCATGACTGGAAATGTAGACATAGGTGAAAACCAAAATGCCTGTTTTTTTGGGATGGGTAAATTAAAAGGCACTATTTGTGGTTTGACTAATATTTATCTTATTTTTTAAAAATTTTTAAATTTATAATTTATTTTTTTTTTATTTGAGTTAAAATAAAACGATTAAATATTCTATTAAGTGATTATTAGGAAGTTAAAAATTTTTTATTTAAAAGGTTATTTGAGTAATTTAAAGTTTCCAATCAAGGTTAATTATGTATTTAAAATAAAACACAATCATTCTCTTCCCGACAGAGTGGTTTTTCGAGTGATAGAGGAGTATTAGACTAAAAGGGTATTTTGGACTTTTTGCACACATTAGTTAATTTTTTAACTTTCGATCTATTTTACACAAAAAAAAAAAAACTACAAGAGGGCATATTATAAGTTTAAAAATGATAGAATGTAATATAAGCATTAGCTAAATCATTAGAGAGTTCATTGTAATTTACCCTTTAGGAATTGTATTCGAGAATCGAGATTGTGCTAGTTATCATTTTATATTGACAAATGCCATATTTACACACCTTTAAAAGTTTCTTACACACTCTTATCATATTTTATCATGCAAAAAGACCAAAAAAAAAAACCTTATTTTACATCAATTTATTTTTCTTATACCTAAATTACCCTTATTAATTATCCAACCATTCGTTTCATCTTCTCTAATTTTTCATCATTTTACACTATCTCATTAATTTTCTATATATGGATCTTGTAGATATTCAAAAAGAACAGAGAAATTATACATACAGTTTAGATTGCTTTTTCAAGGTTTTATCAGTTTTTGAAATCCTGTTTATTAAATAAAACTCAAGACACTTACGAATTGGTAGTGCACTAATATCACATTCATAGACAATCATGAGTTTTTTTTTTTTTTTTTTTTGTGAAAGTTTTGATAATTGGACTACGAATTGGTAGTGCACTAATATCACATTCATAGACAATCATGAGTTTTTTTTTTTTTTTTTTTTTGTGAATGAAAGTTTTGATAATTGGACTACAATTTTTTTGGAAAAAAAATTAAAATTTTTTTTTTCTATTTATAAAGTCATTGATTTCACCTTTTTCTAGTGTAGTATTAGTAGCGGTATACAGCAGTATGAAATTAGTTTTTTTTTTTAAAAAAAAAAAATAATGAAAGAGAGATATGAGAGATGGAATTATTATTGATAATGGATCATGGAATAAGGGTAATTTAAGATACAAAAATGAGGTACTGCAAATGAAGGTTTTTTGGTCTTTTTGCAAGATAAAAGATGGTGAGGATGTGTAAGAGTTTTTTAGGGATATGTAAATATCATATGTCTTTATATTTTGATTTTAACACTCATAATTCTTGGATAATTGATTAATCAAACTGGATAAATGGTAAATATTTGGTTAGATCAAAATGTATGATCTCATCATCCACCTTATAATTTTTATTTGGCCACACAATTCATCTTTAAATTTTAAATGGATGAGACATTGTAGTTTTGAAAATTTTAAAAAAAAAACTAAATAAAAATCACAAAGTGTACAATAAGATTATACATATTAATCTGCATCTATCTAAAATGTTGATTAGGTCAAAAGTACTTTCAATAAGAAAGTCGGCTAATGCTTGAACCTTAATCGCAGATCACAGTTGAAACTCAACATCATATTCGAACAACTCAACCGACCATTTTGGCATTCTTCCTGAGACATCAGATTTGGCTAAAATAGTTTTAAGAGTAAATTAGTATTTACTTTGATGTTGTGACTTTGGAAGTATGGTCTTAGTTTTCGAGAGACAATAATAAGGAAAAATGCCACTTTCTCGATGTTGGAATAGTTGAGCTCAGGTCCTTGTTATATCTTGCTTACAAAGTAGATCGGTCACTATACCTAGTCTCATTCCGAGACG
The DNA here is from genome assembly GCA_025175665.1 of Cinchona pubescens. Lineage (NCBI taxonomy): Eukaryota > Viridiplantae > Streptophyta > Magnoliopsida > Gentianales > Rubiaceae > Cinchona > Cinchona pubescens. The sequence goes on along the minus strand of JANKKI010000107.1, from coordinate 3,889,224 downwards.
AGAACTGTGCTCATAGCTTTATCAGAAGAAAATAGGTAAAGAAATAGGTCCTCATTTTCTTTTGGTATTGTCAGGCTTGGAATGTGTGCTAGATATTGTTTTAACTCTTCCAAGGCTTGCTGGAATTGTTCAGTCCATTCAAAATTCTTGGCTTTCTTAATGGTCTCAAGGGCCTTGACTAGAAGAATGGTAGACCTCTTTTAACAAATTTGGACGAAAATCTACCCAAGGCGGCCATTCATCCGGTTAAGCACTGTATTTCTTTCATCAAACTTGGAGGCATCATGTCTAATATGGCTTCCACTTTCTTTGGATTTTCTTTAGTCCCTCTTTCAGAAATAATAAATCCTAAGAATTTCCCTAATGGTACCCCAAAAGTACATTTTAGGGGATTAAGCAAAAGCTTAACCTCTCACATGTTTGAGAATACTTCTCTAAGATCCGAGATAGTGTCTTCATGGGTTCGGCACTTTACTACCACATCATCTACCTAAACCTCCATGTTTCTTCCAATTTTTTGCTTGAGAAATTTCCATGTTTCTTCTAATTTGTTGCTTGAGAAATTTATTTATTAATCTTTGATAAGTCACTCCAGCATTTTTGAGCTCGAATGGCATGGTTTGATAGTAATAGGTGCCTTTATTGGTGATAAACACAATTTTTTCTTCATCCTCTTTGTTGAGACCTAACAATCTAAAGATATCTTTTGTACGTATCTAAAAAGTGTCTGATCTTGAACCCTACAAAGGCATCTTCTACTGTATTAATCCGAAGCAAAAGATAACTATTTTTAGGACAGGCTTTATTAAGATCAGTACAGTCTACAAACACACGCTAGCTCGTGTCTGGCTTTGGTACAAGTATACGGTTTGCAAGCTAGGTGGGATACTCTCTGATAATCCAAGCTGAAAGGAGCTTATCTACTTCAATTTCAATAGCTCGGCTATGTTCTAGTATGAAAAGCCTTTTCTTTTGCTTGACCGGCTTATATGTTAGGACTATCCCCAACTTGTGTTCGATAATATCTCGAGGATATTAGGCATATCTTCTGCAGGGCCAAGCAGAAACATCTCAATATTCATAAAGAAACTTCAACAAGCCAACTTTGAGTATGGGGGATAGAGTTGCACAAATTCTAAATTTTCTGTCAAGATATTCGGGGTTGAAAGAAATTTCCTCGATGGACAGCCCAAACTCTGACTTAGCTTTTTCAACAAATTGTTCTTTTGAGTTTTTGTCACCCTTGTTTTGCTCGGGATATGCAATAGAACTTCACATAGGCTGATCAGTCAGAATTTTTCGTCAAAGAGACATTATATAGCATTCCCTAGCTTCTTGTTGGTTTCCCCAAACACTTCTTTTACATCCGTTCTGCAATGGGAATTTTATTCTCAGATGATAAATGAAAGGGAGGTCTGACAAATAGGTATTGAGAAGGTCGTCCCAGAATCATGTTGTATGAGGAAGCTCTTTTAACTAACATAAAATTGATCATCTCTATTCAAGAATAAGGAAGCTCTCCAAGAATTAAGGGCAATATGATCGATCCTTCCGTATTTATAGAATCTTCGATAAATCCTAACAGAAGAGTTCGAAAAAGTTGAAAGTGCTCACTACTGATGCCCATCCTTTTCCAAGCATGCCAGTAGATGATATCGACTGAGCTACCACTATCGATAAAGACTTCAGGAAATATAAAAGTCTCCGTACTTTGGCATGGATTACTATGGGTCAGCATGCAAATTCTGATCAAGAGTCGAGTCTTTATTGGTAAAGGAGATATCCAACTAAGACTTGGGTTTCTTTGAGAGAGTTTCCCCGAGAAGAATAGGTCGAGCATACTGTTACCTTACATTTGTTGAGCAATCACTAGCATTTTCTCTAGGTATACTCTCAATAACTCCGGCTACATTATTATTCTCCCAAGGGGTACATTATCTATCATTTGATCGCGGATTTTGCTCTCGATTGTAGTTCGGCCAAAGAGGTTGATTACCATCTCAAGGAGATCTTTTCTCATTACATTGGAATTGATCAGTAGCTCGGAGGATGTATTCTTGCAAAAATCCGTCCTTTATGGCCCTTTTGATATCAATCTTTAGATCATTACAATCTTCAGTATCATGACCACAGTTTCAATGATAAGCACAATATTTGGTTTGATGTCATGGATAGAACTCAGACGGATTGGTAGCAACGGTTGTATGATCCCAGTATGTTGAACTTGGTATAAAATTTCTTTAGGACATTGAGTGGAGTAAAATTCTTGTCAGGTAAAACCCAAGTTTTCTTGTTATAACTCGATTCCGGTATAATTTGCATTGGTGGTACATCAAGGCGAGCGTTCTATGGCCAGGGCTCATTGTTCTATCACTTCTGATTTTGTTTATGTTTGAAAGTATGCCCAATAAGGTTTATGCCCTTATCTTTAGGGTCATGCAACTCGCTCTTTTGCACGATTTGATTCTTCTCCTCAGATATAATTGTCTGCATGCTTAAGGAGTTCTGCAAAGTTTTCACGATCTTTGAAGCTAACTCTGCATTGAGCGTCCCTAACTTATGCCACTTATAAAGGCAGCGATCAAAAGTGTTTCGTCCATAATCGTCCAATGTACTTTTTTAACATTTCTTCTTGTAGTTGACGAATGTTCAAGAGATGTGATACTTCTCTTTGGATGGTCTTTCAACTCATAAAATGATGCAAAAATTTTTCTATCTTGACAAACTAGTAAAGGAGTCGACCAAACAATGAGGAAGATCTTTGAACCACTTCTGTGCCGACCCACGCAAGGTAGTAGCAAACAACTTGCAAGTGATCACATCAAAGCATCCATAAAGCCGGGTGATGAAGGATACATGAGCAACGTGATCAGTTGGATCTATTGTGCTTTTACAGAAGTCAAGATCCTGTAAGTCAAGATCCTGTTGCTTAAAATGAGGAGGTATTGGTTCTACTAAAATTGTGGACACAAACGAGTCTTTATCAGCAGTTAATAATTCAGTTAGTACTGGTTGTAGTATACACATCTAGGAGTTCTTACATACGTGGCTCCATTTATGCCATTAAAGCGTCCTCATTTGGGGTTGATTCATTAATAGGATGCATCACAGGTTCAACCCTTCTTTTTGGATGAGGTTTGATTCGATCAAAAACGTAGCCTTCCTGTCGAGGAATGTCAGAAAATGTGGGAGCCCGCTGGTAAGAACCACTCGTCGTATCCTCCTCTACTAGCACTCTAACTATATCAATTCGCAATAGAATTATTCTACTAATTCTCCACAAAAGTTTTAGAAGTACGAAAGTTATTGGAGAGGAATTCAAGCATCTCTTCTCTGGGAGGCACTTGTTCTTCTTAGGGAACCTTAATTGCGGGAACATGAGAACTGTGATGAATAGACTTAGTATCCATATTTTGATTTTTGACAGAATTTCACTTTTTATGTTTCATTTTGGATCATTTAGGAGTGAAAAAATGTGGGTTGATTTGATGATTATTGCTGTAGACGGCGCCAATTGATGAAACAAGAATTGTTAAGCAGAGAGGAGAATAGAGTAACTTAGTGATAGAGAATGTTAAATATTTTATTTGGAGCCAAGAAGGCTTATTGAATTGATTACAACTGAGGGTAAATCCCCTTTTTATAAGGGTCCTAGGTAGTGGGGTCCATAAAGTTATACATTCCGAACTACGTGTGCCGATCGACCGACTTGTGCCGGTCTGCACTTGTCCAAATAATAGGACAACTCGTGCTGATCGATCTACAGTAGGCTGAGTTTGACCTAGGTCTAAACTACGGGATGATAATTACATATTGGCCCTTAATTGAGCCTATTACATGCCACGTGTTAGTCTGTCATTGGCAGGTCATTTCTTTCTATCATTAGACATGTTAGACAAGTTGAAAGAGCTTCGAAAACTAGAGCCATCAAAATTATTCAAGTCCTCTGCATCAAAGTAATACATCTCAGTAATTGCATAACAAACGAATCTTTAGATACGGAATGTAGTAATGTTGAAATTGGACACCCCACAGCTGAAGTTTTTTCCTCTCGCAAAACTAAATCAGGTTGTATACCTCTTGTAATTGGAAAGATGGAGCCTAGAAAATTAATCAAACACCTCATGTTCATCTTTGGAATTGGCTAAGAAATCATGAAATATGAAAGCCAAAATAACATATTGCTTCGCTCATGTCTGTGTGCAGTGATCTACTTTGATCGCGGGATAGAATATTTCATAATCCAAAAAACCCAATGGTGCATAATATCATCTTGATTCACTGAAGATAATAGAAAATTAGAAAACGAACTCACCGCATCTTCTACTCTCATGAGGAGTGATAGGATTTTTCAAAGAAGTCCATATTTTCCAGTGAAATTTTTGGTGAGAATTCAATCTTGTAATCAACAGACCATTTAGGACTATTAATGCTTAACCATTTTAATTCAACTTCTGATTTTACTCGAGTTTCTGAAGTCCAAAAAATAAAATTGTTGCACTGGAGAATCTTTTGGATTGATAATTTGAGCTTAAGAACAAAGGTAGAAGAATGGAAGGGATGGTGTTTGGGTGAACATGAAGAAGCGGAGCTGCAAGGAGAAAATAGAGGGAAAGGAATGAAAGGAGGCAACGCTTGCATTGGTGATTGGGTTAAAACAATAAAATCAGATAGAGGATAGTTTATGCATTTAACAAACACTAGTATGAGAGTATTTTACTTTGTACGTTTCGAAATACTAATTGTTTGATTTAGTTGCTTAGCATAAATCAAAAAGTAAAGCATATTTAGAAATAATAACTGTTTGATTTTTTTATTTCACTACAATTTTCTACTTATATAATTTTTTGTATAAACGTTTTAACTATGGCAAAGTATTTTTTTGTATTTCGTATGAGTTTAGAGAAATATTTACTTATAGATGATATATGCATTTTCTTTAGATATACTTTTTTGGAAATATAAGATATCTATTAAGTTTAATAGTTTAAACATTTTCATAAAAGCCAAATAATTATGTCTTATGTAGACACATCTCCCTTGCAATTTTTAAAATAGAAAGTTCATTTCCTCGATCAATAATTACTGAAGCATTCTGGAATGAGTTCATTGGTACATCAAACTGGAGTATAATGTATGAAAGAAATATATGAGATTACATCCATTCTGTAAGTATAGTAATCAAAGAGAATAGTGACAATTTATGTAGTTTATTGGAACCTTTTATTTCCTTCAATTATTCAAGTTCTATTCTAACAATTTTGGATTTATCAAGTGCATTAAGGTATTTGATTATTCTTGAATTCCCACACATCTAATAGAATCAAGTTGATGAAGAAACCATGTGTGTGCAAATACTAAATAGCAATTTCTAATTTAGGAAACAAAATCTCTCTTAAATGTATAATTTGCATAGCCATAGGAATTATATCATTAAAATAGAAAAAAGTGAAAAATAGTCTACCACAATTTAACAATTTATGGCATGAAATTTAGTAATTAATTCATTATGTTAAAACTATCAATCTGTATAGTAGTAAATTAAAAGGTACATATTAAATATTATAAATTTTATTGATAGAATAAGAACAACAACATATATCTGCAGTGACTATCAACTTGTATGGTAATAATTCAAAGGTAACAATAAACATTTAGTGTTTGCTTTTATTAAACAAAGTATACTTTAGTTAAAATCTAATAGTAACTAATTTGTTATCCCTATTTTTTTAGTATGTAATTTATATTGTTACTAATATTCAAAAGTAGATATATATCTTACATGTTCAAAATTTATAACAATAATTTTTGTAAGAGGACAATAATTATCTACTAAGAATTTTAGTATAATATAGGAACTAATTTGTTATAATAGGAAAAGCGTAACTTAGGTTAAATATGTGCTAATTATTCAACTCCTGAAAGGGATCTAAAAACAAAGTAAGAATTCTAAGATAATTACTGAAATGTTCCTTTAAGAAAAATAAAATAGGCGTGTCTCACAGTTTAACAATAATAAAAAAGATAGGTTTAATATTTTATTTCTTTTTAATACACCACGCAAAAGTTAAATTCTTTTCATATTTTGGACAATGAATCTCTCTTATTATTACAAAATCTAGACAACAATAGAGACAATATAAATGGCATTAGGAGAAGGAAGGTGAAGATGTTGACAACATCTATAAAGGATAATGCCTTTGTTGATCCAAGTTTAGATATCTTTGAGGATTTTAAGCAATTTTACGTCTCATTTGTTCTTTTATTTTTTTCTTTTTTTTGTATTATAGCGTAAAATATAGAAAAACAATTTAAAATTATTATCTTGAAACAGTTCAAAGTTCAATATGTGATACTTCCTGCTATTATTTAAGTTAATTCTTAATCCTAAACAAATTTTATTTACATACTTGTATAATTTCTAAAACTTATCCTTGAAAAATGGATAATAAATGAAACCCACTATTCTAAATAAAAATATTATTCTAATAGTGAAGTACTCATTAATATTGAAAGTATATTTTAAAATTGCATAATTTTAAAAGGTAATTGTTATTTTTTATATCGGAGTACAATTTGAATGGCAAATTAGAACAAATTTTTAATTTGGAGAGTCGAATTCGTAATCATTCAGTTTTGGGGGCCACATTGGAATATTTATTTTAGTTTTTGAAGACCAAATTGAGATTTTTTGAATTTGGGGAACTATATTAGAATATATTTTCAATTTTGACGATCAAATCGAAACATTTTTAATTTAGAAAACCATACTGAGATTTTTACTTAGATTGAATGGCCATTAAATGATATTTAACTCTTTAAAATTAAAATAATCTTGTTTTCCTTATCTTTCTTTATTTATCAAATGAATTTTTCTTTTTCTTTTAATAGTTGTTAATAAACTGTTAGTTTCTTTAATTACATATAAATGTTGTTTAATCTATTAATGTATCCACAAAACATATAAGATTGATAATAATCATATGCTTAATTATATTTAATGAGAAATTTATTCTATTTAGTTTTATTTTTTTAATAACTTTACATAATATTCATTTTTAATTTCTAAATTTATTTCAAAATTCTACTTTATGAGAAAATTTATATCAATCAAATTTAATTCTAAATGAAAAATAAAAAAATAGTTTTTATTTCATGTGTACCTTGATTTTTTTCCTCTTTAAGGATCCAAAATTATAAGTGGAACATGTAAATTTATTTTTCAAGTAAATTTTATATTTATTACTAGTTGATTTCTAAAACCCATCCCAAAAAGTATTTCCTACTCATCTTTAATTTCTAAAACTCATTTACATAAGAAAATATAATTCAATCAAATTTATTTCCTAATATGAAGTTTTAAAAGTAAGTTTTATTTCTTCTTTTATTCTTTGAGGATTATTTACATAAATAGTTTTAAAAATTATAAAAAAGGCATTCAAGTTGGGATCATAACAATGTCGTTAAAATTTATAGTGAGGGTAACTTTGTAAAGAAAATTTAGAACTAAATTAAACTCCTTCATTTATTATAATATATATTTAATTAATTTTTTAATAACTTTATTTAAAATTCATCTTTTATTTCTAAATATATCCTAGAATTCTATTCTATGAGATAATTTGTTTCAATCAAACTTAATTCTAAATACAGGTATAAAAATTTAGTTTTATTTCCTTTGTACCCTTTAGAATTTTTCTCTTAAGTGTCCAAAAGTATAAATGAAATATTTAAATTTAGTTTTCAAGTAAATTTTAATTTTTATTGCTTGATTTCTAAAATCTATCTCAATAAAATTATTTCCTACTCTTATTTAATTTCTAAAACTCGTTGATAATATTTTATTATATAAGAAAATTTATTTCCATAAATAAAATTTATTTCTTATTATGAAGGTCTAAAAGTATATTTTATTTCTTCTTTTACTCTTTGAGGAATATTTACATGAATAACCTAAATAATTATAATAAAACAATCAAGTTAGTTCACATAACAAAGTAATTAAATTTTATAATAAAGGTAATTTTAGAAAAAAAATTTAATTACTAAATCATATTAATTCTTTTAATATAGTATAACTATGCTGTGGCAGTCAAATTTTTGATATGACAACATCATTACCCATTCCACTTACATTGGAAGAATGAAGGATGAATTGAATTGATTCTTGACTCAAAAAGATACATAAACACAAAGAGCATACAATTTTCAATGTTACGAACTTCACTGACATAAGTTACCCATGCGACATTGTTTATGGTGATAATCACTGTGCAATTATGAGAGGGACCATTTGGGGTGGATAACACACTCTAATACAATATAGGAGTATCATATTTTTTTAATAAGTGGGTCACCCGTTAAAAATATGAAACTCTCATTAATTCTTGATCAATTATTAAACTTATACATGCCACTAAGTTAAATTAGACCGTGGTATATCTAGTACTGTAACAGTCTCAGCCAGACTCACACCACACCGTGAAGTCAGGCTAGTGCCTAGTTTTACTAGCCCGTGACCTGGACTAGCCTAACCTGTGATTAAACCTGACTTGTTTTGCCAGTCAACGACAATTAACAAATTTACGAGACTGTTTGTGTTTTAATTTTTTTTTATTTTTTATAATTTTAAATGATTTTTTTTTAATAACACTTGTGTATTTTTCCTCTTGGAATCATAAATAATAATTTGTAGTAATAAGAAATAAATTGGACTAATAAATAATACTATGAGTAATATACTGGACTATTTTGTTGTAATAAGTATAACATTTATCCACTTCTCCCTTATACTAATAAGTAACAATTATACTATGGAGTGATAAGCACAGAATTGAATAATAAATAATATCTTTGAATAAAAGGAGTAGTATCTTATACTAAGTATTAACTCAGAATGAAAGTAAGAACTAGTTGGTCTAATAATTAATAATTTAAAGTAATACATAATCACTTGTATTAACAAGCAATGAAAAATGAAATACGTACCAATTATTAATAACATCAAATAATAAATAATAATTTAAAATAATAAATTATAAAATAAAATATTCAGTAATAACATGATCTGATAACTAATAACTTGATTTCAGACGTAAGCCAACCCGATTCTGGCCCGAAATGACTGATATTGGTCCTGACATGGGAGCCAGGTTTGGGCATAGTATTTTTTATTTTTGTCTCAGCAATTCTTGGTGACTCAACCCAGCCCGTCACGCCTCATGAGCCCTGAAAAGCTGTCGGGCTTCTGCCCAGGCCCACTGTTTGATACTCAACAATGACCAAAATAAATTTTAGTAAGCCCCATGCTGGTTTAGATTTGGAGAAAATGCATGCCGCTGGTTTATTAATTTGGATATACAGTTACTTTTTTTTTTTGGTTTAATTTTCTGTGTTCATGCGAGTCTCTTTTTCTGTTTTCTGTTTCCTCTGCTTAAATTAGAAGACAGAATTTAAGGAGACTAGCTTTATTCCCTTGCCGCAGAAGAATCAAAAGACCCAAAAAAACATTGGTAATTTCTCATAACAGCAGAGACATGTACAACTAAATTGAGGGACGAGCAAACAATACATGCCATGCAGGCCAGTAACTGAAATAGCGAAGTGCAGTCAACATTCTTAACTAAAAATCTGACAATAATACATTCAAGATTCAAGATTCTCAATATCAAACTCGTAGCAGTCACATATCATTGACTAAAAGATACTACTATCACTTCGGAATTTACTGTTCTAATTAACATGGTCCTCAAAAGAAGCTGGTTTTTCTGGATTTCTATAGCAGCTTCGCTACAAACTTAATTTCTTCCAATCCCCTTCATTAAAGAAGCATCAATCAATTTATTCCCTTGATTACACAGCACTTTGCCAGAAAACAGTAGCAGAACCAAACACCAATATGAATTTTTCCAGTAAATTTCCTCATCTTCTTCTGCCTAAGAACAGTGAAAAGTAAAAACTAACAACCCACAAAAACATTTGAAACTCAAAACCAAGATTTTCTTTTTTAAACAAGAAAGCTAAATAGGAAAACCGAACTCCACATGTGAAGAAAGTTTCAGGGCAGAATTTGGAGAATAAGTCTAATCTCCCTAACCATATTCACTACAGGTTCAATCAAATCATCATCTCTGCCTTCAAAAGCTTTACGAATTCTCAAGCAATCTTCATCAGCATTCCACTCATTGGCCAAGAAAATATGATCAAATTTTATTCCGCCGCCGTTTGGCAGTGGCATTTCTCGTGTATAAGAGTCATCAATGAATTGAATCCTTCCCCGAGAAGAAGAATTTGCATGTCGACCCCTTATTGCAACAAGATCACTTCCTCCAATTGATAGATTCAATTCCCCTCTGTTCTTCGTATCTGTGATTACAAGATGATTGAGGGATTCTGGTAACCAAGAAAACAACATTTCCATCAGATGAAACGTGTTATAAGCAAGAAAAAGGTTGCAATCAAGATGAATCTTGATCAGCACAAGATCCGCTACGTCAATAATGTTGTGACAATCAAGATTTCTTGGGGAAATCAGTAGTATGTAGCGAGCAGATTTGGAGTCAAACTTCCACTTGACTAAAGGCTCATTTGAAGTAGTTATGAGGCCTGAGTAATCGAATTCCAAGAAAAGGGATTTCATAGAAGTGAATTTGGTGAGGAATTGAGTTGTCAGATTAGATAAAAAACTGATATCAATGTCTACGCCAATCAACCGCGGAGGCCTTAGCAGGATGTGGCGGATCAGCGCAGGGAAGTGGCCCATGTGAATGGTGAAAGAATGGACGGATTTTAAGGCAGAACGAGCACGAGGCAGTGCTGGATTGGGTTCTTGATGGAGAATCTTGATTGGAATTTTGAGGGAAACATGGTGGGATTGGAAAACTAGAAAAGAGAAGTGTTTGGAGACGCATGAACAGCGGCAGAGGGACTTTGCATCCAAGATTTTGTCAAAAATGTGGAATGTTATTACATCATCTGGTAAGCGTTGGAAGGGATCTTCAGCCTTCTTCATTTGCTTTTCTGCAACTGTTCCAACTTCTTGATTTTTGACCCCCAAATCCTCCATGTTTTTCTTTTTCTTTCCAGAGAAATGTGTGTTGTTGCTTTGCTGCTGCTTCGTTGAAATTTTACTCTTGAAATTGAAATGTGTGTTTGTGTGTGATTTTATACTTGTTGCTGAAGCAGTTATGCAATGTGCGCAAGTGGATAATCCAAATGAAAAATATTTTGGTGCATCTAGTTCTCTTCCTATTCATATACGGTGTGAGCGTTCATGTCATACTAGAAATGATGGTGCGTCGGGCTGAGCCCTTACCAATTTGGGACTTCACAGGGGCCATGTGTATTCAGACAGATGTGACCGGGCTAGACTACCAGGATCGAGCGGAGCCAACATGAAAAATTCTGAGAAATTTCTGACAACACGCCGTTTGTGGAAACGATTCTGTACAGGTGCTGGTGTTGGAGGGAGTTTCTAGCAGGTGTTGTTCGTATTCTTGAAATACGAACAAGGCTGGTTCGTATTTCAAGAATACGAACTAAGTTAGAATTTTTTTTTCTTTTTAAAAAAAAGTTTCGTTCTTGTTCAAAAAATACGAACTAAGTTAGAAGTTTTTTTTTTGAAAAAAATAAACTTAGTTAGTATTCGAGAAATACGAACTAAGGCTAGTTCGTATTTCTCGAATATGAACTATGCCGGGGTTTAAAAACCCTTCTTCCTCCCCGTTAGTCAATCGCTGAACTTTATCCCAAAAAAAAAAAAAAAAAACCCAAAGTTCCCCCTCCCCCCAAATTCTCCGTCGAATCTCATCCATTTCCACCATCCTCTCTGTCTTCCACAACACAAGTCAACCACCATCATCTCTACCATTGTCCACCAATTTTCAAGTTATTTTTTTTTTTTTTTTTTTTTGTATTTCAATTTTTTCCATTTAGTTAATTTGTACTTAGTGTTTGAATGTTAGTTTTCAAAACCATTTTAGGTGTTTTTTTTTTTTTTTCTTAATTTGTACTTAACATTTGTATGTTAGTTTTTAAAGCCATTTTCAGTTTTTTTTTTAATTTATATTTTACATTTCAATATTAATTTTTAAAGCCGTTTTTGTTTTTTTTTTTATTTTGTTATTGTGATTTTGTGGTTTAATTTACGTAAACTAGTAGTTTATTGGTTTAGGGTATTTTAGAGTTGGTTATAAAGGATTTTTTAGCTAGTTTGGTTTGAATTTAGGTACAAGAACTTGGATATCGGTACGTTAGCTAGTTTCAGATAGGCTATATTAACGGACTGTCTCTGTATGTTATAGATATTGACTGGAGTTAAATTTATCCAAATTTTGCAGTCTCATCAAGTAAAAAGTTTGAATTCATCAGGGGAAGATAAATTATATTTACAAAGCAAATCAATAATTCATAAATGCTATCTAATTCCTTAGTTTGCTTTATTAGGTTGGTTTAAACTTGTAGATTAAGAAAATGAACATTAAATCTTTAATGTAATTTCATTTAACCTCCAAAATTTTGTTTAAAATTTTTGAAATACTCAATAACGGGGTCTAAATATGTTCATGTATATAGGCACATGACGTTTGACAGACCCTATAATATTGCCCTGTTTTGGGGAGGGAAAATAGTTGACGAAGGCAGAACTATTTGTTATCGTCCAGGGAGGAGCAATAAGATATTTTGAATCCGTCATAGGATTGGATTTAATGAACTGGTTGACAATATCTATGAGTTCATGGAGGTTGATATAGGCTGGTGCAAGTTGAATATCGTGTTCACACTTCTATGCGGTCGCTTTACTACTGCATTGGTGGATGATGAAAGCATGGAAAATATTTTTGATATGTTTGAAAGAGATCCTATGTTCATTGCAGTGGTGTACATTGAGAAGGAAGAAATCGCCCAACACAATTTCCGAACCCAACAATAACCTTGGGATGTATGTGACAGGGTCAATGACATCTTTGATGCAATCGTATATAGATAATATGCAACTGCAATCCTATGCGCAGAGTCTTTCTGCCTATCAAAGGGTGTTGATTATTACAACCCCACAGCTTCTTTTGCAATGTCAAACTCAATATCTTCTTATCATACTATTGGTGTGGCAAGTGGTGAATGGACTTGCATAGATGAAGGATCAAGTACCTTGCATACGGAAGTAGCTGAGGAGGACACGGGATATGTGCATGGGCTCGATAATATTCCAGATTTAGATCACGATATGGCAGATGTTTTGGAGGGTGAATTTGATGATGACAGTGACGCATCGTGCATTAGTCGAAAGAAGATTACAAGTCAGAGTCAGAGTCGGATGATATATCGGAGCCTGACTCTGATGATGATTTTCAACACAATTTCGATGGTTGCCAGATGCAAGATGATGTTCTTGTGTGTCAACCTAAAGGACTGGTATTGCTTCAATGATGTTGGACACATGGATCAATATAACCCTATGGATCGTAGTGATGACAAGGGGATGTTTTACTGGAACGAGAAAAAGAATGCTATTCGGTTGAATATATGCTTTGTTAGTAAGGAGCAATTGAGTAAAGCTGTCAGGTTATGGTCCGTCGCACAAAACAGGAAATTTAAAGTAGTGGACAGCAGGAAGAGAACACGGTATGCCAAATGTAAATCTTGGTCGTCCAACAACTTAACGTCCATAGGGTGTGACTGGTGCATTAGAGCTCTTTATGACGAAACACTTGATGTTTGGAAGGTCACAAAGTGGGTGGCTGATCACTTGTGCCTTGGGGACATCACCGGCAATAATAACCAAAATCTAACATCAGCGGTTATTGCAAGTCACATTGTGCATTTAGTTAAAAATGACCCTAGTCACAAGGTAAAACAAATTCAAGTGCACGTCAATGATAAGTTGAAGGTTGATGTTACATACAAGAAGACTTGGTATGCACGGACTGGAAAGCAATTCAAATGGTTTATGGAAGTTGGGCGACTAATTTTGCACAATTACCACGATTTGTTGAAATACTGGTTCGATCTAATCCACAGACTATGGTATAGTGGCTGTATCGTCCCGGGAATAGCGATAATGTGAAAATATTCAAATACATATTCTAGGCATTTAAGCCTACGATTGATGCATTTCATCGGTGTAAGCCCATTGTATCTATTGACGGCACACATCTAAGAGGGTAATACCGAGAAAAATTAATTGTTGTTGTTACTAGAGATGAAAACAATAGTATAATACCGGTTCCATATGCACTTGTCGATGAAGAGATAATTGAAAGTTGGGATTGGTTCATGGAGCAGTTCAGACATATATTGTAGGTGATACGGAGACTATTTGTGTTATACCTGACAGGCATCATGGCATAATTCATGCAATGACTGAGTCCCCTTTGTGGTGTGAACCTTAGGTCTATCATAGGTTCTGTCTCCACCATGTTCGAAGCAATTAGTCGTGACCAAATTCAAGAAGGTGCACGTGAAGAAGTTATGTTGGTCTCTTGGTGCTAATATACAAATGCACAAGTGGAATAAGTAAAAAGAAAAATTGCAGCGCGAGTGCTTAGAGGCATGGGCTTACCTTAACGACATTGGCCTTGAACAGTGGTGTCTTGCGCATGATGGCAACCACAGGTGGGAAATGGCAGCTATAAATATATTTGAGAGTTGGAATAATGTCTTGCGAGGTGCTAGACAACTGCTGATCAGGGTTTTAATTGATTGCACATTCCATCAAATAGTGAAATTATTTGTTGACAACATTGCCAAAGTTGAACATTGCCACACACTTCTTATGCCTATATATTGGAAAAAAGTTGAAGAAACTTGACCAAAAAGGCTGAGGTCATAAGGTGATGACCTTTGATCATTCTACAGGCATATACAAAATCAAGACATACAACTATGTAACTAGACTTGGTGGTAATATATAAATTGTGAAGTATTTAGACAAAACATGTTCTTGTGGTAAATGGCAAATGTATAGACTTCCTTGCTCGCATGCGATGGCAGTGTGCAGGTTTAGGGGTGATGAACCTATATGCATTGTCAATGATCACTATACTACTATCACATATCTTCAACAATTCACGACTAGTAAAATTTGATCCAATACCGAACCCGGATAAATGGCCAAATACAGATTGGGAGTTGCGTGGAGAAAATAGTTTGTCCGACGTGCAGGCCGAGTGCGTGCAAGTCGCATTTAGAATGAGATGGATGTGAGGGACCCCAATGAGCCAAGAAGGTGTAGCATATGTCATCAGCCAGGGCACAACTGCAGAAAATGTCCCTCCCATTGTTAGTTTAGACTCCATTGTATTGTTAAAATGTGTTATTTGTGTAATTTGACCCTAGTCGAGCATATGTTTGGTTAAGTTGGTTTGCTACATTTGTAATATTTTGACATTACATTAATTAACGCATTTGTTTTCAATGTCACTATAATTGCACATAGATTTTAGAATATTTGCTCACTTATTCTCTTTATACATCAGATTGTAGTGATGGATGATCAACAAGGTGGCGGATTTCATCCCGGACCATATATTCATGATATTATATCCTTTAAATCAAAGCATAGAGTACGAGCATTATTTGATGGTCATATTGATCCTGACGTACCATTAGGCGTGAGAGTTATAATAGGGCATTTTGGCATGTAGACCTATTCCTGAGCATGTTATGGATTGTATAACTCGAGCTGGATTTGCAGGAGTTATGTTGTCTGGATACGTTTAGCTCGATCATGCCTTAGTCACTAGTTTTGTGGAGCGGTGGCGACCCGAGACGCATACATTTCACTTGCCAATAGGAGAGGCAACAATCGCAGTACAAGATATTAAGGTCTTGTAAGGTCTGTGCATTGATGGACCTCCAGTTTCAGGGAGAGATATTTCTTATAAACACCTTGAATGGGTAGGTTTTAGTTAGGAGTTGTCGTGCTTATCTGCTGCATTAACAAGCCACGAATACTTCCCAAATGATGCACCAGATGAGATGTGTAGACAGCGTGCACGGACATGCATACTTTTGTTCTTCTCTTTCCTGACCATTCAGGTAACATGGTGTCGTTACGCTTTATGATGCTGCTTAAAGACTTGGAGATAGTTAGACATTTTAGTTGGGGATCTGCAGTATTAGCTTTTTTGTATCGTGAATTGTGTGATGCTACTTCACCCACTGCGAAAAGCATCTGTGGTGTTTCCCTTTTGATACAGGTATTATTTATGCTCTACATAAAATGTTAATTGTATTTTTGTTATTTTATATAAATGCTAATAACTATACGACAGTTATGGGATTGGGAGTGCATACTGACTATCCGGCCTAATAGATTGGAGCGGTCGCAGGAGTTTCACGAAGCATATGCCTCTAGGTAAATATTTTGGCAAATGAAACTGTAATTTCATATAACGTACAATATTTAATTCTTCAGAGTTGAACTTGTCGTGAACACATTGTTCAATAGGTGGGATGTGAATTTTGATTTGTGCAGAATAGTAACACATGTCTTTCCTGTGTTTTGAGATCAGTTACATAGCCTCCGACCCTCAGAGGTATTGATTAATTTGAAATCGGATTACATATATTCTAATGTTACTTAAATGAACATTAATCAAATTTTCTATTTTGTAGTTCGTATGGCAGCCGTACCCAACTGATATACTTGATCAGCTTCCCCATTACTGCACTGCTGGTCGTCACATATGGCAATTAGTCACATATCTTATATGCTGGGAGGTTGTGGAGTGCCACTTTCCTCATCGTGTCATGCGACAATTTGGAATGCACCAACCTATTCCGAACGAAAGATTACTTGTTGATCATAATGTACTTCATTCGACAGGTCGTCGTGGTAGGCCTAATACTGATTGGCTCACAGTTCATCAAGTTTATGTCGGTGTTTGGATAGCACGTTTAGACACAATTGAGACAGGTATTGCATGTACAAATACTATGAATGCGTCTTTGGAAGTCTTACTTGCATTGGTATCGACAGAGGGTAGTTATATATATGTAATCCTAGTCGGCGGATTGATTTCCCTGAGGGCTACCAAGGTGACAGTGCACGAGTTGATTATATGGTAGGAATTTACTTATTTTCATTTTTATTCTAAACATTTTCTTTATTGTGTTAACTTATTTTATTTCACTTTTATGTAGATGGATCGCATATGTCAAATGTACCACATGACCTTAGAGTTGGTTGGGGATAGAGATGATCGAGTCAGAACTATTGGTACACATTTTAGAGATTTTGCAACTCAGTCACTATATGAAATAGGAGAGGCGGGACGTCTTCAATTTTCTCATGTCGATGTCCCCAGTTATCATCCAGAACCAGTTCCACATCCACAGAGGTTACGGCGCACCACTCGATCTAGACAACAACGTGGTGGTGGTCGTCATGCATATAGAGTTAGGTCACTTGAGACTGATACAGGATTTCATGACACTATTCCATTGCAGTCATCATCATCTACACTGTCGACCTTTCTCGTGGCCTAGGTGACATGTCATTGGGAACTGGTCCTGAAGGTTCATCACAACCTAGTTCTGGGAGCCCCAGCTTCACTATTACTCAAGAAGAGTTTACCAGAGTACGTGACACGTCACAATTTTATGTTCGCCAGTCAAAGAGGATACACAGACCTAAGGATTTGGCACTGGTGGGAAACTTGAGAGGCATAGGCATTGATATTGTAGTATAACTATAGGTTGACTTGTGTTATTGATTATTGAACTACTTGTTGTGTTATTGATTATTGTACTAGTAGGATACATTTATCTTCTTTGGATATACGTGTTGCCCTTGTTGGGTTTTTTGTTGATATTAATAACCCTTGTTGGGTATGGTTGATGGCAGAGAGAATTTCTAAACAAATAGGGGAAACTCTGTCAAAATTTATTTAAAAAAGTAATCATTAAATGAAAGATTATATTATTACTACAGCTTAAACTTTTTTATTTCTAACTTATTTTCACAAGTATTGACTATATAGGTATTATTAATTTACAAAACTTTTGTCATAACAGTTGAATATCAAAATAAACGTTAAAAAAATCTCTAAATAAGTACATATTGCACTTCTATGTTATTGTTAAATGTCAGAAGGGTTTGTAATCCTAGGCATAGTTCGTATTCGAGAAATACGAACTAGCCTTAGTTCGTATTTTTTGAATACGAACTAGCCTTAGTTCGTATTTTTTGAATACGAACTAAGTTTTTTTTTTTTTTTTTAAAAAAAATTCTAACTTAGTTCGTATTCTTAAAATACGAACTAGCCTTAGTTTGTATTTTAGAAATATGAACAACACCTGCCAGAAACTCCCTCCAAAACCAACACTGGTAAAGAATCATTTCCACAAACGCTGCGTTGTTAGAAATTTCTCAAAAATTCTAGACCACCACGGGGCAAGTTGGGCCAGCCCACGGTTAAATTGAAATTAAATCTATTTTACGTCAAATAAGTAATTAATAATTTTAATTAATAATTATTATTCAAATATTCTACTTACTACATTCTAGTAGTCCAAATTAATACTTATTGTTATTATTTGAAGTTAGTAGTTCATTTTTTATAACTTAAGAAAACTAAGTTATTAATTATTAGAAAAAGTTCTTATTTAATATTCAAAGTTATTACTTACTATTTCAAATTGTTTACTTATTTCAAAATTAGTAACTCAAATTTAGTATTTATTTCAAAATAGTTTACTTATTATTCATTAGTACTTCATATTTCACTACTTGTGTTATAAGTCATAACTTAGTAGTTTGAGTTATTAATTATTAGTACTTCATTATTTCAAATTAGTACTTATTAGACCAAATTATTGCTTGTTAGGATAAGTAAATACTTATAATTACAACTTATCATTTATTAATCATAAAGTAAAAGTATATAATTAGAGACAAACTACCTAGATATAGTGAGGGGAGGTTGGTATAGACCCCTACCATGTATTTTAATATTTGCAAACAGTATAAGGAATGTAACATAGAATCTTACCTCCAAAAAATTACCAGACCTTATAAGACTGATCCACGAAATTAAAAACTAAATAAACTATTTACTACATACATATGGAGGGATATAAAGTCTTACTTCCAAATAATCAATAAACATAAAAATCCTATCTATAGATAAATGTGGTAAACTACTACCTTCATCGTCGTCCAAGTCTTGCATCATTAATCCTTGGTTGCTTTGTTCGACGTCAAACCAATTTTTTAATTGCACCACCGTCTCTAAATTTTATGTGTCATTCGAGCTCTTCTTTCATTTGAAACTCTTCCACCTGCACTAAATATTTTTCGATGTAACTATTGAAACTGAGTGGTTACATAAGCACAAGCAATTTGAGATAAAATAGGACAATCACATCTTTTATTTTGTCGTCAAATAAGAATATCAAAAACTTCTACGCATTCACTTTCCTCTAGTGGTGGATGCTTCAAATAGCAAGCAGCTTCATCAAATAAACCTTGACTATTATGGGTTCTTGGTCTTTTTGTAGCTAAAAGTTGATGGTACTACATTATCAAAACGTGTGCTAACATTTATGTTAATTAGGAGGTGTAAATTATGATTGTGGTGTAAAAAAACTAAAAGATGCACTTTATTGTATAGGTGAATTCTGCATGTAAACTAAATAAAAGTCATGAAAAACTTTTTTCGGTTGATTCAATGAGGCTTTCTATATCTATATAACATTCGGTGCTATGATTATTAAAAAGATAGATATATTCTTTAAACTGGTAGTTTTATTAGGTGGATCTATAACACAAGTCAAAAAAAATATAACAATGGAATAATGTTTAAAATACTTAACAAAATTTCTTCCATGGTGCCAATTGTATCGTCAAAATAATGATCATGCTTATGATTGTAACAAAATAACTTTAATAATATTTAGTCGAGGTAAAACAAGATGATTTATAAATAATGGATAAAATTTTGGTAGCATATTCAATTGCTTTTAAAATTTTAACCACTATTTTAGCTATTGTGAAATCATCCTCTGCTAAAAAATGTCACTATTTAATGAATCAATATGATTGCCATAAAATGCAGAAAGCACTATTTCAAAGCCAAACATACTTGATAACATTTGACAAGTAGAATTTCATCTAATAGATATATCAAATGATGCAATTTTCCAAACAAAGCCATTTAAACTCTTGTTAACATGAAGAACATGAATGTACGTATAAAGTAAATGGCATTTTTAATTAGAGTAATAATTTCTCCAACAATTTTAAATTACAAATATTAAATATATGACATACACATCTATTATAAAATAATTCACTTCCTAAAATAGGTATAAAAATGTATCTTTAAACATAGGCACACTTGAGATATTATCTGAAATATTATCAAAAAAAACGAAAAGAATTTTTTCATACAACCCATGTTCACTTGCAGCAACTAAAATTATCTTAGCAATTTGAGTGGCATTTTGAGGGCGTTCAAATCATTGAATACTAATAATTCATTTTTGTAAATATCAAACTACATCTATCCAACGTGCACTGACACAAAAAACATCTAGATGTGAGATTATTTTTGTGATTACTTCCCATGCATTAGAAGTAAGAATAACTTTCGATGCAAAATAACAATCATTTCATCTTTCTTTTCCTGATATATTGTTTTGATATAAATTTTCAAACTACTTCTTGGATTCATTTTAAATTGTGGGTTCACGGCATTATACACATAGTATTCTAGATTGGAACTTTCAATCAAAATAAAAGGCAATTCATCTCTAATTATTCATTTAGTAATTTCCTCTCTATTTTTCATGTAAATATTTAAAATTATCAATTATTTGACCTTGTGTGCTGTGAATTTGTGTTTACACTATTTTTTATTGTCCTGAACATTATTATATTTCTTATTTATGTGCCTATTTAGTATTCCGGTTCCTCCGTTTCCCTTATTGTTTTTTTGTGTTTAAATAAGATCGGAACTATATAATTTACAAGTAGCTATCTTATTTACTTCATCTTTTTTTAAAGACACTTCCAAACAACACTTTTCATTTTAGCGGCAAGTTGATATTTATAAGTATCTATGGTAGGTATCTCGTTTTGGTTATCTAAGTTATCTAAATCAACAATTAAACGGGAATCTTGTTGTGTGTGTGGAGTGCATGTAAACTTGTACCATATATTTTATGCTGAACTCAAATGTTTGTAAACAGAGAAACTAACAGAATGCTATAAATAAACTAATAATGCAAGCTACTAAATTGTTAAAAGTAAAGAATACTAAACAGACAATAATAGGAATAAATTAACTAAATAAATGAAGATAATTAATAAAGTAAAAAATTATGAAATATCCAATTTGCGAATTGAAGTGATGAATATCAATTTATACACTTGAGTATTTGAGCTCCACTTGAGTCTTCAAAACTTAAATTTTGGCTCCAGTAGAACTCCACTTAATAATTAAAGAATATAAATTTCTAAATTGTAGATATATATTATAATTTATGTAATGTAATGATAATTTTATCGGGCAATTAGATAATTTATGTAGGAAGAGGGGTACAAAGTAGAATGAGTTTTTTGAGTGATTTGATACGAAATTTGTGGGATATTTATAAGAATTTTCTTCTCATATTATCCTTAAAAACTAGTCGTTTTATAGCTATAGCGAGAGGGGGAAGTCAACTGAATGGTTTTGAATTAAAAAAAAATTATAGTTGTTAACGGTCGGCTTGAAGTTGGCAAGGGTTAGCCCGCCAGTCTAGCCCATGAGCTTGGCTCGTGGTCCGGACAAGTGACAAGCAAGCCGGTCATGGGTCAATTCACGGTTTGAATTGGGTTGGGTCATAGGTTGGAAAAATTAGGCCCAAAGTCGATCTTATATATGGCTACGAACTTAGACCTGCCTGCTATAGCAGCATGCGATTCTATCTAGGCCGATAAATTAGTGGGCCAGCTGGTAACCCAGCTTACTGCCATGTCTATGTCACACATATTACATGTTTCTGTAGCATTTCATGTAATCACATGCACACTGGAGCAATCAACTACAAGAAAGCATGACTCTTGTCCATAATTTCTAGCTTAAATCTTGGCCACTAGTTGCCACATTGAGCAGTTTGTGGACTAAGTGTAGCAGCTTATAATTAATTTAGACTAAAATTTACTAAGTGTAATTAACCTTTTTCATAATCGTACACTTTGAGCATTTATTTGGACAAATGTCAAAAGCAATCACTTGTCCAAATAAATGGCTTTGACACTTGTCCAAATAAATGCTCAAAGTGTTCAATTATGAAAAAGATTAATTACACTTTAACCCTTTAAATTTTAGCGTCACTAACGCTTTAGTCAATAATATTATTTTTTAGCACTTAAATCCTTCCATTAAGCCAGCTTATTAATTTCTTCATTGTACCCCTATTTTATTCTATTCCATTTTTTATTTATTTTGGTCTCATCAATCAATTATTCACCTATAAAAAATTTTATTCATGTAGAATTTCAAATTTTGGTGACCTTTTTTGGCTAGATTAATTGACAAAATTGAACAAGTTACACCCATACTGTGTATATCAATATTGCAAAAAAATACATTATAAGAGACCAGAAAGGTAACATGGAACCTTACCTCCAAACAATTATAAGTTATAAGACTACTCTATGAAATAAAAAAAGAAAAAATAAATAAACTATTTACTACATACATAAGAAGGGTGACATAGAATCTTAACTCCAAATAATTGGTAAACATAAAAATCCTATTTATACATCAATCTGGTAAACTACTATCTTCATCGTTGTCCAACTCTTACATCATTAATACTTGTTTTTTCTTCAGCGTGTAACCAATTCATTAAGCACACCGTCATCTCTAAAGTCTCAGGTGTCATTCAAACTCTTCTTTCATCTAAAACTCGTCTACCTACAATAAAGCATTTTTTGATGCAACTGTTAAAATTAGAGTAGTTAGCAAATATGATCAATTTGAGATAAATAGGATAATTACATCTTTTATTTTGCCACCAAATAAGAATATCAAAACATTGTATGCATTGGCTTTCCTCTTGTGGCAAATGCTTCAAATAGCAAGCAACTTCATCAAATTAACCATTTTTTATCATGGGTTCTTGGTTTTTTTGTAGTTAAAAGTTGATAAGGATCAAAATGTTTGCTAGGTGTAAATTGTTATTGTAGTATCAAAGAACTAGAAGATGCATTTTGTTGTTTACGTGAATTTTGCATGTAAATTGAACATACGTCATTTGAAGCTTTTTCGGTTGATACAACAAGGCGCTTTTTTGTCTATATAACATTTGGTACTATGATTATTAAAAGATCTATGAATTCTTTAAACCCACTAATTTCATTACGTGGATGTATAACACAAGTCAAACAATATAATACTAGAATAATATTCAAAATACTTGTCAGAGTTTTCTTTCATAGCGCCAAATCATATCGTCAAAATAAAGATCATGTTTATGATTGTAAAAGACAACTTTAATAATACTTAGTCGAGGTAAAACAAGATGAGGGGGAGGTTTATAAATAGTGGATAAAATTTCATTACCATACTCAATTGCTTTTAAAATTTCAACTATTGTTTTAGCTTTTGTGCGAAATCATCCTCTACTAAAAAAGTATCAGTATTTGAATCAATATGATTATTGTAAAATTCATAAAGTAATTTTTCATAACCAAACATATTTGATAACATTTGACAAGTAGAATTTCATCTAGTACATATATCAAATTATGCGATTTTCCAAACAAAGCCATTTAAATTTTGGTTGACGTGAAGAAGATAAATGTATGTATAAAGCAAATAGCATTTTTAATTAGAGTAATAATTTTTTAACCATTTTGAATAAAAAAATTAAATATTTGACATATATATATATTATATAAAATAATGCACTGCCTAAAATAGGTTTAAAAGTATCTTTTAACATAGGCATACTTGAGGTATTATTTGAAGCATTATCCAAAGAAATGAAAAAAAATTTGTCATACAAACCGCATTCATTTGCGGTAGCTAAAATTATCCTAACAATTTGAGTGGCCATTGTGAGGGTGTTCAAATATTTAAGAACTAATAATTTATTTTTGTAAATGTTAATATACAATCTATCCAATGTGCAATAACACAAAAAAAAATATATTCATTTGTTATTGCTTTCCATGCATCAAAATTAAGAACAACTTTAAAATTAGTTGATGTAAAATAGCTATCATTTCATCTTTCTTTTTCCATACATTCTTTTCATATCACTTTTCAAAGTACTTATTGGATTCTTTTTAAATTATAGGTTCACGGCATTATGTATATAGTGTTCTAGATTAGAACTTTCAGTCAAAACAAAAGACAATTCGTTTCTAGCTATCCATTTAGCTATTTTCTCTCTATTTTTTTCATTTGAATACATGACCTTGTTTGGTGTGAATTTGTATTTACACCAGTTTTTATTGTCCTTGAACATCACTATATTTCTTATTTATGTGCCAATATAGTGTTCCAGTTCCTTCCCTTCCTTCCTTCCTTTGTGTGAGTGTGTGTGTGTGTTTAAATAAGACTAGGGACGACATAATTTACAAGTAGTTACCTTATTTATTTCATTTAAAAAAAAAACTCAATTGATGAAAAAAAAAAACTCCCGAATGATATTTTTCATTTTATTAGTAGCTTTTTTATTAGTACTATGATATGTATGTCAATTTGGTTATCTAAGTCATCTAAGTCAACAATTAAACAATGATCTTGTAGTATTTTGGGTGCGTGTAAACTTGTAGCATCCATTTCATGCTAAATTAAAAGTTTGTAACAAAGAAACTAATAAAGTGCTATAAACAAACTAATAACACAAGCTACTAAGTTGCCAAAATTAAAGTATAGCAAAGACAATAATTTGAAAAATTAACTAAAGTAATAAAGATAATTAATAAAGTAAATAAGTATGAAATAACCAACTTGCATAAAAAAAAAAAAAAAAACCAACTTAAAAATTGAAATGATGAATATCAATTTATACATTTGTGTATTTGAACTCCACTTGAGTATTTCAATACTTGAATTTAGATAAACCTCAAAATCTCCAATTGTGCTCTTCTAGAACTTCACTTAATAATTGAAGAATATATATTTATAAACAGTACAGCACATAGATATTAGAATTTATATAGTATAATGATAATTTAAAGAGCACTTAGATAATGTATGTAGGAAGATGAGATAAGAGAAAGTAAAGAGTTTTTTGTGTCATTTGTAATGAAATTTGTGGGCTATTTATAGGCATTTTGTTCCCACATTATCTCCAAAAACTAGTTGTTTTATAGTCGTTGAGAGTAAAAAAAAAGTCAATTAAATGATTTATAATTAAAAAAGATGCAGTTTTTAATAGTCATCCCGCTAATTAACTAACCCAAACCGGCCCGCTAGGCTAACCCATGGGCTTGACTCATGGACTAGACCAATGACTAGCGAGTTGGTCACGGGTCAATTCACAGTCAGGGTCGGGCCACAAATTAGAAAAGTCAGGCCCAGATTCAGGTCTAAAATCTGCCCATTACAGTAACATGCAGGCCAATCTAGATCAATTAATTAGTAGGCTGACAGTTCAGCCGGATCCACTACTATGTCTAAGTCACACATATTAACATTACATGTTTTCCGTAGCATTTCACATAATCCCTTGATGGTTGGAGCTATCGACTTCAAGAAAGTAGAACTCGTGTCCATAATTTCTAGCAATCTTGGACACTAATTCCCACATTAAACGGTTTATGGACTCTCTAGTGTAGAGTTTATAATCTATTTAGACTAAAATTTACTGAGTCTGTGATTGCTTCAGACACTTGTCCGAATAACGTGCTATTTGATAACCCAATTAAGTCTTTAAAGTTAATTCATTAAGTATTTTTTGTATTAAGTACGTTTGATAATAAAATTCTTCTACCTCTGAATATATTAAGTATAATTTAATTTCTATACAAAATTTTAAGTGAAAACTCTATCACCTAATTTACTGAATTCTTTACTAGTATAGCAAAACTCACTCAATTTTTCTTTATTTTACTTTCACACACTTCTTTATATATGCATACTCATAAACATACACTTGTACATATTATATTCATTTTATCTCACATATAAACACATACTTGAACATATCCTATATTCCTTCTCTCATACACATAAATGCACACTTGTGCACACTATTCATTCCCTCTTACATATAACACACACTTGCACACACTATATTCTTCTCTCTCACACATAATACACATTTGCACACACTATATTCATTATTTCTCACATACAAATACATACTTGAATACAGTATATTCTTCTGTCTCACACATAAACAGACACTTGCACACACTATATTCCTTCTCTCTCACATATAAACTAACTTGCGTACACTATATTACTCATATATCAGACATAAACACGCACTTCACACATTATATTCCTTTTCTCAAATATATAAACGACACTCGCACAGAATATATTTTTTCTCTCACACAAAAATACACACTTACACACATTATATTCCTTCTCTCACACATATACACACACATTTGCGCATAGTACATCTCTCTCTTGCACACAGACTCTATATTAATCAACTATTTATTTGAATTAAAAATATAATATTATCATCGAACTATATAATACCTGTACAGGGTAAAATATTTTAATTCAGTGCTCAAATTTATTACGAATTCAGCAAATTAAAACTTCACCATTTAATTTCTAGTGTTTAGATTTTAGATTTCAAATTCAATTTTATCAAATGCACAATGTTCAAAGTGTTCAATTACAAAAAGAGTTAATCACACTTTACTCTCTTAAACTTTAGTATAACAAACACTTTATTCAATAATGTTATTTTTTGAGCACTTAAATCCTTCCATTAAACCATCTTATTATTTTAATCATTTTATTCTGTTTCCTTTTTTTACTTATTTTGGTCTCATCAATCAATTATTTGCTAATAAAAAACTTCATTCATGTAGAATTTGGCATTTTGGTGACACCTTTGGCCGGAATTTGTTGAAATATTATAAAATCCAACTGAGTATGACTTTTATGTTTTAAAACAATTTTTTCCAATAAAAAATTTAAATAAGTGAAATTTTGTGATGGTGGTAATGCTAGTAGTTAATGGAGTTATGGAGAAATAATTGGTGAAAAAAATAGAATACAAATAGGGATACAATTGTCAAATGTTGAATTGGCATGATAAAAGTGATTAAATAAAAAAATAACATTAGCAACTAAAAGTATCAGTGATGCCAAGTTTAAAAGGGTAGAATGCAATTAATCTAGAAGTTTATTTGTCCATTTAATCAAAATCTTAAACGCCATTAGAATTGTCCATTAGTCAGGGATTTTAGTGTTTTAAATATAACGTTAGAGACTAAAGTAAGTGTAACTAACTATTACAAAAATAAAGAACCACAAAAACTAAAAATACTATTTTCCTAAAGCTAACACTGCATGCGGGTACAGAGAAGTTCTACAGAGAAGTTTTATCTTGGATTGGAACAATTATTGCCATGCCTAATCCTGAACCAATAAGGGTCTTGCATGTAGAGTAGAAGGCCCACTTTCTGAAATAGAGGGACCATTATTTTTTGATGATTGAGTAATTTATTTCACATAGAAAGATACCATTGATGTATTGGAGTAACTACTCAGTATATCGAGTAGTTACTCCAATTCAAAATAAAAATTTCCCTACATGCTTCCCACTAGAGATGGCAAGTGGCCTGATGGGCTTTCACCGGTCACACTACGAGGCGTGCTAGGCCAGGCATCCAGACGAGTCGGGTTGGAGGTAAAAAAAATTAGACTCATGTTTGAGCTGACTCATATTCTGGCCCGCTTTCGATTAATTAAACTTAGGCTAAATTACTAGTTATTTTGTTTTAAATTAGTAATTAATAGTCTAAATTATTATTAATTATTATTAATTAGTATTTCATTTTTCATTGCTTAATAGTATAAGTTACAACTTAAAGGAATTAAAGTTAACTATTCCAATATATTTTGATATAATTCTTAGAGAAATTAAGTAATAATTTGTACTAATGAGTAATGACAAATTACTTAGAATAATAAGTAATAACTTACAATAATAAATAATAATTTGAAATAATAAGTAATAACTCGGACTACATCCCATTCTTTGTAATCCACTTCCTAAGTTGTGTAAGAAACTAAAGCATATAAAAAAATAATAATTCAAAAATTCAACAAACGATGGCAAAAAAATCATTGTAGAGCTTATCAAATCCAAACAAAACATAGTGTAATCGACGAAAAAGGTAAAGCACTATGTAACAAAGCTACTTTTAAAAATGAGTAAAAAATTTGTTAATTAATTACAAGCAAACAGAAATTTAGCAATAATACATAAACTAAATTGGTAATTTGGGAAAAAAATATACACAAAATATGCTTTGGCTAGATTAATTCAGTAATAGTGATTAAGTAGAGATATGTGAAAGAAGGGAATGACTGGGGATTGAGTCAAATACAATTAAGGAGATGTTTGGTTCGCATTCAGAAATTAAAATCAAAATGAGAATCATAAAGTTTACAATTGGTATGGGTTTATGTCATTCCCACCTATTTGTTTGACTTGAACAATGAATGACTTTTATTATATTGATAAATTAATCAATTTGAAAATTAAGTTCATAAGTGGAGAATGAAAATTGACATTTTCTAACACTTTTATTTCTATGAAATGATTCCATGTTGATTAATTAACAATATCAATAACTATCATTAATCTTAATTTCTATTTTTTCCCCTCATAGTCAGAAATCAAATACCTCATTTGTAAAAAAAAAAAAATGCGAATAAAAGAAATAGCTATTGACACTTGGAAGCCAATTAAGTTGATGTAAAAGTTACCAATTTTTTGCCCAAACTAATGGACAAAACATAAGGTAGTTGCCTAGTTGGCATTTTCCGGCCGTTGTGAATCATCGTTATAGGAAACTCGTATATTCCTAAACTTACCGTTGCTGAATTTAGATTCTGGAAATCTATTAACAATCAATCAAAACCCATACACAATTTCTTATAAATAAACACTTTCCCCATACTTCTAGACCACTTCCTTTCCTTTACTTTCCTTTCTTGATGAAATCTTGCTATTGTTCATCAGCGATGGAGACAACCACGATTATAAAGCAAAAGCTTAGCGCTGGTCGGAGAAAAATTGAAATCAAGAAAATCGAGAAGAAAAGTAACTTGCAAGTCACGTTTTCCAAACGTCGTAAGGGTTTATTCAAGAAGGCTGCTGAACTCAGCGTTTTATCAGGGGCTGATGTCGGTGTCATCGTTCAATCTCCTGCCGGAAAAATCTTCGCCACTGGCAGCCGTGCCTCCATCGACGCCATCATTGATAGGTATCTTGCCGGAACCTCCAATAATAATCAGTTTCATCAAGTTGTTTCCATTGATCAACTAGTTGAGGAGAAAAAGTATGGTGAGATTGTGAAGAAGATTGAGGAAGAAAAGGCTAAAGAGAAGTGTTTAATGGAAAGTATGGTAGACAATGCAAAAGGGTTTCGGCGGGATTTGGCAATCGAAGATCATCTCACCTTGAATGATCTTGCGGAACGTATGGCTGCCATGGAAGAATTAAAGAAGAATGTGGAGAGGAAAATTGAGAAAATGAGTAAAGCCAAGGCTATTATAGCCTGATAATGAAGGTTCAGAGAATTTATTGATTCCTAATGTTAATGTTGATTGCTTTGGTGGGCTTCCAGTTCGCTATTCGGAGAATAATCATTTTCCCCTGAAGAGTAATAATTAATTTCAGGATAGAAATAATTTGGGTCATTAAGTATATTAGCCATAGAGATTTTTATGAATTTTATGTTTTATTTTTTTATTGTTTTTTGAAGGTGAAGATGTATTCACCTTGATTAGAATAAAATGCTACTGATTTTTTAGTTTTATAATTGCTCTTGACAATTTAATTCAGGCTAACTTTATTGTTTCTCTGTTTTTTTTTTTTTTTTTCCCTGTTGTTTACTGTGAATTTCTTTATGTTTCGGCTGTTGAATTGATCGTTTCTTGGAAAATTCACTCCGAATTGAATTCCTCGGGGTGGAATACGAATATCTATTTCGTATTTGATTGCCATGTTGCTGTATTGATTTGTAAATGTTAAAGGGACACTCAATTGTATATTTGCAGTTACAATATTCAGACAGCGTGTTGTATTGTATGTTAAACACTCTTTTATATTGGAGATGTTCAGTTAAACAACTATAGTTCAAATTAAATATTTTGAATAACTTAGATTTCCGAAAAAACGACAAAAATTATGAGAGATATAGAGTATATAAATACAATGCTACTCTTAAATATTTTGAATTATTATTATTATTTTTTTTACTTTGTTTGTCAAAGAAAATCTTAAAAAAAAATTATAGACTCTCAAAACTCTTAAAACTCTTTTTTTTTTGTAACGTGTCAACAACTACATTAGTGGAAACTTATTGTATGGCCCACAGTACACATGTACCAATACCTATGAATTGTGAGCAAGTGAATTTCATAATGATACTTACAATTCATGTGTCTTGATACAGGTAGAGAATCTATCCTAAATTAGTTACATCAGATAGGGATGCCCTCTACCTAAATTAGTTACATCAGATAGGGATGCCCAAGTGAGGGCAAATTCTTTTGTGTGTGTGAGATGTGAAGGTTCCAGGTCCAAGTCTAATGTTGTGAGACACCACAGTCCACGAAAAAATTTGCACCCAATCAAATCTGAAAGTTGTTGAATTCAATCTATGATATTATACTATGAGTCTTATAATTCAAATTTAAATATATCATTTGTGTAAATAATATAATTAAATTTAGATCACGAGATTTATAATATATTACCCGTAAATTGGATCCATTTTAAAATTTATCAAATATATGGTTGCATATTTTTGAGTCAAGGTAATATATACAGGTAATAATACGAGTAGTATCAAATGAAAAAACACAAAAGATATACCTAAAATACAAGAGGAAACGTGGAGGCATATTTTCACCGCAGGTAAAAGCTACCTTACCCTAGTAATAGCTGTCCTCCTGTCTGTCTCTGCCACTGTACAAACGCTAGCTAGTACAATATCCTTGGGCAACAGGAAGGCACAAATATAAGTAGCAGCAGATGTAAACTTGACATAGCACCACTACCTAAAAATCAATCTGGATTCCGTGAGAAAACAATTAATGGAAGATTTGGTTAATCAAACAGTTGGAGCAGCAACTGCGGAAGTGCAAGAAAATCAAGAAGATCCCTTCAAACGCTTGCCAGACGACATAATAATATCGTATATTTTTGACAAAATCTGTGAGGCCAAGTCCCTCTTCCTTATCATTAGTCTCTAAACACTTCTCTTCTCTTGTCCAACAATCCCAAATCGTTTCTTTCAAAATCCCTATTCAGAATCAAGATCAAGAACCTCAAAATCAGCCCACAAATCATTCCCTAATTTCTTTCCCTGGAAAAGTCCTCCACTTTGTTACCACTCCTCTGAGGCTGATTCATGGGCTGTTAGCTCCCTGCCGCTGAAGGTTTCTCGGCAGCCTCCTGATCCAACAGTCAAATTTGTTGTTCAAGTTACTACCAAATTTCTTGTCAAATTCTAGTCTTTGAGTTCCCTCCATGTTGAATATGATTTTTCAGGCTTAACCTGCAAGAAAGTGCCGATGATTTTCATGCGATTAAGTGGATATTGCACTCTAAATTTGCAGGCTTCATCTTACTCATTGCCAGAAGTCTTGATTATGATGTCGATAATGATAACGATAATGATGATGACAATGTTGATGACATCGGGTCGTTAGGCCTTTACTTTGATGAGCATTTGGATACTGCTATAAGCAGATTCTCATTATTGGAAAAATGGGTTCCTGTGTTACCAGAATCCCTTCAAAATGTTGTCATTACGGACTCGAGGAAACAAGGTAAACTTGATCTTGGAGAAGATGATGTTGTTGCATTGAGGAAAGGGGACACAGATTTTGGGGGTTTAGAAGGAATCACCAGATTCGGGCAATCACCTTTGCTTAAGCTGCCATTGTCAGGCTGCGTGATGAAGATGGTAACTCTTTTAATTTGCAAAGTAAAAGATACTGATTATGATGATTTCTTGATAGTAAAACATGCTTTTGGTGGTAAAGGTGAAGAGGTTTTGTTGAAGCTGCAACTGAACTGTTCAGAAGAAGGAAGTAGTTTTAGAAATTTAGAGGGGATTCTGCCAAGAGAATTCTAATTTTGATTTTCATCTCTTCAGTTAGCTTGTGAATTAGGCTTGTTTTGAGTTTTGAGAGCCTGTGTTGTTAGCCAGCTAGTACTGTTCTAATTTCTGATTTTTCATGATTATCTTTCAATTTGCATAACTAATCATATAACTTTGTTGTCTCTGTTTTGGACTATATCTTTTTATGTATGGGAAACAAAGACTAGAAAAGAGACCTTTAATGAGGAAAAGAAAGAAAGAAATGTTTATCTGTTCAATAATAGGGGAGTTTAGGAAGAAAAAGAAAAGACCAAAGAAGAGAAGTTCTTACTATGTTGTCTCCGTTTTAGTTCAAAATGTTTATCTTTTACCAAATTAGTTTTGTATTTGAACTTCAATTTTTGAGCCAAATTGCTGTGTTCCACGTAAGTTTTCCAAAGGGAATTCATTGGAAGAATTGCAATTTTGGTCCCCAAACTATATGATTACGGTAGTGCTCAAAATTGGTCCCCAAACGATGAAAAATTGCAGTTTTGGTACCCAAACTATGAAAAATTATAATTTTGGTCCCCAAACTATCAATTATACGTGAAAATAGGACAAATGATGGAAAAGTCCAAAACCCTAATGGATTTGCTATTAACTCTAAAAAACTTTTGTCAAAATTCATCAATTGTGTCCAAAATTGGTCCCCAATTTTTATGGATTTTAACTAAATAAGTCCCCGCTCTAGAATGGTTTGCCAGATTATAAATAATTTAAACAAATGTCATTCAATCCATATATTAAACATTACAACAACATCTTAATACAATCTAATAATTAATAATACCCAATAAGCTTACTAGAAGGCATTTGTACCATAATCGGCCACCCAAGATTGATTTTATGGTAATCAAGGAATTTTTTGACCTATTTACTCTGATAGCAGGGATTCCTAAATACCTGTAAACGAATACATCCAGTATTATAGGTCTGACATTTCTCTTATATTTTATACTACCTTCCCTCTACTATAAGTTCTAATTTCTTGGTTTTATGTTATTTCTAATGATAAAAATTGATTAATTCTCCTTTATTTTTAGCAGTAGCGGAAGAATTTTGACTTTGATATTCATACAATCTTGCAATTATAATTCATTATAATTTTGGAGGTATGTAGTAGTAGTTAACTTTTTTTTTTTGATATAAAATATTTATATTGTTTATGAATGTGATTTGTGAATTAAGCTAATAAAGTTTGCGTGCCAATTCCTTATTGAGAAGCATCTCTTATTTTGCTCAATTGATATCCACTGTATTAGTTTATTATATAATCATTGGCATATTTTTTATTTCCCTTCTCTTTTTTTTTAATTTTTTATCATTTTGTTTAACATTAATAATACTCAAAAAATAGATTAGAAGGCATTTATACGAAGTTGTTGTTCTTGTACAGTTTAATAGATTGATTAAATTACGTTTGTTTAAGTCATTTATAATCTAGCAAGCCATCCTAGAATGGAAACTTCGAAAATTTAGCTAAAATCCATAAAGATTGGGGACCAATTTCGCACACAATCCTCCTGAAAGGTTTGTCACCATTTTTTAATATCAATTGAGAGCCAGTTTTCGATTCCCTTTGTGTGAGATCTTTCTGTCTTTGTGCTTGTTTTTTGGGATTTGTGTTTCTGAATTGGTCCACAATTCTGTTAGAATAATTGTGGCATATTGTCTGATATATAATTATGCAATATTGAAGCCTCTAAACATGGGTGTCGCTCATTCTACCAATTGGTGCAAAATAAGGAGTTCGGATTTTATTATTTTACTAGCACAACAAAAACGGCTAGTCTGATTGCTGATTTTTCGAGCTTAATCAAGAATTGGAAATCATTTTTCTTCTTTGTTTCTTAGGCAGACATGAAGAAAATCCAAACTAGGTGGTCATTCTCCGAGTGCAATCTGATTCTAAATCAGGATGGAAGTTGAACTGAATGATTTGAACCTGTGAAGGGGTTGATAAATTGAACAAAACTGGATTCTCAGGTTGGATCCAAGCACTTCATTTTGGTGGTAAGAATTCAACAATCAACCAGAACGCGTTAGCTTGAGGTGGTCTGGTTGAGGGAATCAACCTCCAGCAGACTTTGATGGGAGTAATTGATGGTTTTTTGTGTGGTTGAACAACCTTTTGATCATTTCTTTGATTGATTAACACATTTCTTGTGCAGAAGCTGCTGTGAAACCGATGTTTTCAAGATCTGTAGCCAAAGGGGCGAGTATATCAACTTTGACACTAGTACAAATTGTGGATCGGTTTCTGACTACTGCTGGTACAGTTTTTGGAGGTGCAACTGAAGCTTGAGCAGTTGCTCAGAAGAGGAAAACTCTCACTCTTACTGCATGGAGGCAAAAGAGGACTACTTTTTCTACTACTTCAGCTTTATTAGGATCAGGTGAAACTGCTATTGTGATTCCTCCAGTAGAGGCTTAG
Source organism: Cinchona pubescens (assembly GCA_025175665.1). NCBI lineage: Eukaryota > Viridiplantae > Streptophyta > Magnoliopsida > Gentianales > Rubiaceae > Cinchona > Cinchona pubescens. The sequence continues at coordinate 3,854,485 of JANKKI010000107.1, read as the reverse complement.
CAACGTAAGGAGAAAAGCTTTTCTTCCTCCTATTATATTGCTACAGCTCTACTATTAATTCGAACTCATTAATGACTATTGTGCTTCCAATTCTAGGTGATTGCTTGGCATGCAGCTCCAGGAGCTCGAGACTTGACGCCCGAGGAGGAGTAGGTAGCCAACAGATTATACTCCCTTCCTTGGACTACTAGGTCTATCCAACCAATAAGAGATGGGAGCAGAGAACTAGATAAGACCCCTTTCAAGCCCTTTTGGTCGTTTACCATAAATGACAGGGAACAGCATAGTCGAGTGGTGAATAGCTAGTTGGATGAGAAGGAACTTGCAGGGTTAGGGGAAGTCGCAGGGTTAGGGAAACACCTAAATAACCTTAAAAAATCCAAGGAAGCTGATGAAGCATCTTTGAGAAAACAATTATTGAAGAAAAAAAAAACTGCTTTGGTTAAGTTGAACGAAAATTTGATGATGATCCTTCTGAGTTTCTTAAAATGGAAAGCGAGTACTCAGATGAAGTTGACAGATTGAAGAGGCAGATGTGCCAACTCGCAGAGAACTTTAACTCAAAGCAGAAGGGATTGAACAAATGTAAGGCCGAGATGAATAGCAATAAGACTGGTCATCCTTTGACATCTTCCAGTGTTTTAGTCGAGCATATTAATCAATTCATCAGGTCAACAGCTCTGCATAAGGACCTGAAGACAATTTGTCAACATGTTGGTGCCTTAGGTTTTAAAGAAGTTTTATAAGAAGTGTAGAAGAAATACCTGGATCATCCTATTATGTTCTCTATCTTTTCAAGATACGATGAATTCGTATCTCACGATCTGGTCACAGAGTTAGGTGAGATCTTCCTTGAGCTTGGCACCAAAGAGAACATATTCGAAGAGACTTTGCTCGAGGAAGATCAAGTAGATAAAAACTTAGAAGATAATGGGCAGAGCTTAGAAGAATAACATAAATAGAGTAAAACCTTTGGTAATGGCATACGCCTTTCGTATATAAATGATCTTTTAGAATTAGAAATTTTTAGTAGTATATCATTTCGATACACTTAATTTCCTTTGTAATAGTTTTTCAAATTCATTATGTTCCACATATCCTTGGTAATATATATATATTTTTTATCAACCAACTTATAATATCCTGACTGATAAGCTTCAATCACATGATATGGACCTTCCCAGTTAGGATCCAACTTATGAGACCCATCTATTCGAATAAACTCGCTCTTCCTCAGGACTATATCTCCTTGACGAAAGTATCTTTGTCAGACAATGGCATCATAATATTTTTTTCAATCATTGTTTATAACTAGTTTATTGGGCAGTAGCAGCTAGTCTTCATTCTTCCAGGAGGTCCAAATCATTCACTTAAGCTTCATTACGACTGACTTGGTCAATATTTTCTGTTCTTTTTGCTTGAGCTCCTATTTCTAGAGGTATGACTATTTCGGCTCTGTATACCAAACTGAACAAAGTTTTCCTATGAGGAGTTCGAGTAGTAGTTCAATACGACTATAATGCTCTCAGAAGCTCCTCTACGCATTTTTCTTTGGCATGATTGAGGCATGTTTTTAGCCCATTCAATAGAGCTTGATTTTTTCAGATATCTCATCTTGCCCATTAGCCTATGGATGTCCTACTGAGGTGCTATGCATTTACACCCCAAGTTCTTCATAGAATGGCCGAAATAGTCTCTCCACGAACTATGTACCATTGTCCAAGACAATTATGTATGGAATTCTATATCGACAAATAATGTTTTTTCAGAAGAACTTTTTAATATTTTGTCCTGAGATGGATCGTTATAGTTCTGCCTTGATCCATTTTGAAAATTTTTAACAGCTATATCTAAATATTTTGAATTATTAGTTCCTTTTGGTAAGGACCCTAATATGTCAATTCCCCATTATTGAAAGGGCCATAAGCTGGTGAGGGAGGTCATATCAGTAGCTAGCTTGTGAATAATTGGAGCATGAATATTTAGCAGCTATATCTAAATATTTCGAATTATTAGTTCCTTTCGGTAAGGGTCCTAATATGTCAATTCCCCATTATTGAACGGGCCATAAGCTGGTGAGGGAGGTCATATCAATAGCTAGCTTGTGAATAACCTATTGGAGCATGAATTTAGCATGTGGGCAGCATTTTACTAATTGCCGACCATCATTTTGCATGGTTAGCCAATAATACCCCATTAGAATAGCTTTTCGAACAAGACTCCGGGCTCCTATATGGCTCTCACAAATTCTTTCGTGTATTTCCTAAAGCACATATGCTACTTCCCAAGGCGACATGCAGTGAAGCAGAGGTTCGAGGTAGAATTTTTTAGTATAACATCCCTCGATGTATTTTGTATTTCATAGCTCGAACTTGAAATCTTCGTGCTTGAATTTGGTCTTCAGGAAGCAATCCATCATTAAGGTATTCCTTGATTAGCGTCATCCAATGTGGTTCATCATTAATCTCAATAATATCTAATTCATCGATTGCTAACTGAGCTCTAACTTCAACTAATATTTCCTTCATCAAATGGGAATAGAGAGCGGAGGCTAATTTTGAGAAAGCATTGGCATTAACATTTTGAGCTCAAGGAATCTTAATAAATTTGAATTCTTGAGCAAATTGTTGTTTTAGTTGTTTGATTTTTTCTAAGTTCTTTGTAGAATAACTCCTTGAGCTTCAAAATTCCCTAAAATTTGATTGACAATTAGAATGGAATCATTGTTGATCCGAAGGCTTTTCGTCCCTAAGACATGTGCTAGCTTCATCTCCACAATAACAATCTTGTACTTTGCCACATTATTGGTAGCATGTAACTTGAATTGGATACCATAAATAACCCATCTCCTTCTGGAGTTCGAATAATAATCCTTGCTCACGATCTAGATTCACAAGAGCCTACATCCACAAGTAACTCATGTATTGGACAATTTTCTGGTAGGAATCTGTCTTGAGTTTCAACTTGCAATAATTTTTCAATGTTGATTAGGTCAAAATTACTTTCGATAAGAAAGTCGGCTAATGCTTGAACCTTAATCGCAGATCACAGTTGAAACTCAACATGATATTCGAACAACTCAACCAACCATTTTGGCATCCTTCCTGAGATATCAGATTTGGCTTGATACGAAAATAGTTTTAAGGGTAAATTAGTATTTACTTTGATGTTGTGACTTTGGAAGTATGGTCTTAGTTTTAGAGAGACAATAATAAGGAAAAATGCCACTTTCTCGATGTTGGAATTTTTTGAGCTCAGGTCCTTGTTATACCTTGCTTACAAAGTAGATCGGTCACTTACCTTGTCTCATTCCGATACGAGAACTGTGCCCATAGCTTTTTCGGAAGAAAATAGGTAAAGAAATAAGACCTCATTTTCTTTTGGTACTGTCAGGCTTGGAATGTGCTAGATATTGTTTTAACTCTTCCAAGGCTTGCTGGAATTGTTCAGTCCATTCAAAATTCTTGGCTTTCTTAATGGTCTAGAAGAATGGTAGACCTCTTTTAACAAATTTGGACGAAAATCTACCCAAGGCGGCCATTCATCGGGTTAAGCACTGTATTTCTTTCATCAAACTTGGAGGCATCATGTCCAATATGGCTTCCACTTTCTTTGGATTTGCTTTTAGTCCCTCTTAAGATTATTTCAGAAATATTAAATCCTAAGAATTTCCCTAATGGTACCCCAAAAGTACATTTTAGGGGATTAAGCAAAAGGTTAACCTCTCGCATGATTGAGAATACTTCTCTAAGATCCGAGATAGTGTCTTCATGGGTTCGGCACTTTACTACCACATCATCTATCTTAACCTCCATGTTTCTTCCAATTTGTTGCTTGAGAAATTTATTTATTAATCTTTGATAAGTCACTCCAGCATTTTTGAGCTCGAATGGCATGGTTTGATAGCAATAGGTGCCTTTATTGGTGATAAACACAATTTTTTCTTCATCATCTTTGTTGAGAACAATCTAAAGATATCTTTTGTATGTATCTAAAAAGTGTCTGATCTTGAACCCTACTAAGGCATCTTCTACTATATTAATCTGGAGCAAAAGATAACTGTTTTTAGGACAGGCTTTATTAAGATCAGGACAGTCTACACACATACGCTAGCTCGTGTCTGGCTTTGGTACAAGTATAGGTTTCGCTATATAGACTACAAGCCAGGTGGGATACTCTTTGATAATCCAAGCTGAATGGAGCTTATCTACTTCAATTTTAATAGCTCGGCTATGTTCTAGTATGAAAAGCCTTTTCTTTTGCTTGACCGGCTTATATGTTGGGACTATCCCCAACTTGTGTTCGATAATATCTCGGGGATATTAGGCATATCTTCTGCAAGGCCAAACAGAAACATCTCAATATTCATAAAGAAACTTCAACAAGCCAACTTTGAGTATGGGGGATAGAGTTGCACAAATTCTAAATTTTCTGTCAGGATATTTGGGGTTGAAAGAAATTTCCTCGATGGACAGCCCGAACTCTGACTTAGCTTTTTCAACAAATTCTTCTTTTGAGTTTTTGTCACCCTTGTTTTGCTAGGGATATGCGATAGAACTTCACACAGGCTGATCAGTTGGAATTTTTCGTCACAGAGACATTATATAGCATTCCCTAGCTTCTTGTTGGTTTGCCCAAACACTTCTTTTACATCCGTTCTGCAATGGGAATTTAGATTCATTTTATTCTCAGATGATAAATGGAAGGGAGGATGGCAAACAGGTATTGAGAAGGTCGTCCCAGAATCATGTTGTATGAGGAAGCTCTTTTAACGAACATAAAATTGATCATCTCTATTCAAGAATAAGGAAGCTCTCCAAGAATTAAGGGCAATATGATCGATCCTTCCGTATTTATAGAATCTTCGATAAATCCTACCGGAAGAGTTCGAACAAGTTGAAAGTGCTCACTACTGATGCCCATCCTTTTCCAAGCATGCCAGTAGATGATATCGACTAAGCTACCACTATCGATAAAGACCATGAAATATAAAAGTCTCCTACATGGTAAAGGAGATATCCAGCTAAGACTTGGGTTTCTTTGAGAGAGTTTCCCCGAGAAGAATAGGTCGAGCATACTGTTTCCTTACATTTGTTGAGCAATCACTAGCATTTTCTCTGGGTATACTCTCAATAACTTCGGCTACATTATTATTCTCCCAAGGGGTACCTTATCTATCATTTGATCGCAGATTTTGCTCTCGGTTGTAGTTCGGCCAAAGAGGTCAATTACCATCTCGGTGAGATCTTTTCTCATTACATTGGAATTGATCAGTAGCTCGAAGGATGTATTCTTGCAAAAATCCATCCTTTATGGCCCTTTTGATATCAATCTTTAGATCATTACAATCTTCAATATCATGACCATAGTCTCAATGATAAGCACAATATTTGGTTTGATGTCGTGGATGGAACTCAGAACGGATTGGTAGCAACCGTTGTATGATCCCAGTATGTTGAACTTGGTATAAAATTTCTTTCCGAGGACATTGAGTGGAGTAAAATCCTTGTTAGGTAAAACCCAAGTTTTCTTGTAATAACTCGATTCGGGTATAATCTACATTGGTGGTACATCAAGGCGAACGTTCTATGGCCAAGGCTCATTGTTCTATCAAGAGATTTTGTTTCTGTTTGAAAGGACACCCAATAAGGTTTCTGCCCTTATCTTTAGGGTCATGCAACTCGTCTCTTTGCACTATTTGATTCTTCTCCTCAGATATAATTGTCTGCATGCTTAAGGAGTTCTCCAAAGGTTTTCGCGACCTTTGAAGCTAACTCTGCATTGAGCGTCCCTAGCTTATGCCACTTATAAAGGCAGTGATCAAAAGTGTTTCGTCCATAATCGTCCAATATACTTTTTTAACATTTCATCTTGTAGTTGTTTAATGTTCAAGAGATGTGATACTTGTCATTGGATGGTCTTTCAACTCATAAAATGATGCAAAAAATTTTCTGTCAAACTAGTAAAGGAGTCGACCAAACAATGAGGTAGATCTTTGAACCACTTCTGGCCGACCCACGCAAGGTAGTAGCAAACAACTTGCAAGTGATCACATCAATGCATCCATAAAGCCGGGTGATGAAGGATACATGAGCAACGTGATCAGTTGGATCCATTGTGCCTTTAGAGATGAAAAGATCCTGTTGCTTAAAATGAGGAGGTATTGGTTCTGTCAAAATTGTGGACACAAACACAGTTATCCTTCATCACCTCTTTATCAGCAGTTAATAATTCAGTCGTACTGGTTGTAGTCTTTCCTAGGAGTTCTAACATATGTGGCTCCATTTATGCCATTAAAGCGTCCTCATTTGGGGTTGATTCATTAATAGGATGCATCACAAGTTCAACCCTTCTTTTTGGATGAGGTTTGATTCGATAAAAAACGTAGCCTTCCTGTCGAGGAATGTGAGAAAAGGCGGGAGCCCGCTAGCGAGAACAACTCGTCGTATCCTCCTCTACTAGCCTCTAATTATATCAATTCGCAATAGAATTATTCTACTAATTCTCCACAAAAGTTTTAGAAGTACGAAAGTTATTGGAGAGGAATTCAAGCATCTCTTCTCTGGGAGGCACTTGTTCTTCTTTGGGAACCTCAATTGCGGGAACATGAGAGCTGTGATGAATAGACTTAGTTTCCATATTTTGATTTTTGACAGAATTTCACTTTTTATGTTTCATTTTGGATCGTTTAGGAGTGAAAAAATGTGGGTTGATTATGATGATTGTTGCTACAGACGACGCCAATTGATGAAACAAGAATTGTTAAGCAGAGAGGAGAATAGAATAACTTAGTGATAGAGAATGTTAAATATTTTATTTGGAGCCAAGAAGGCTTATTGAATTGATTACAATTGAGGGTAAATCCCCTATTTATAAGGGTCCTAGGTAGTTGGGTCCATAAAGTTATACATTCCAAACTACGTGTGTCGATCGACCGACTTGTGCCGGTCTGCACTTGTCCAAATAGGACAACTCGTGCTGATCGATCTACAGTAGGCTGAGTTTGACGTAGGTCTAAACTATGGGATGATAATATTGGCCCTTAATTGAGCCTATTATATGCCACATGTTAGTCTGTCATTGGCAGGTCATTTCTTTCTATCATTAGACATGTTAGAGACAGTTGAAAGAGCTTCGAAAACTGAAGCCATCAAAATTATTCAAGTCCTCTACATCAAATTAATACATCTCATTAATTACATAACAAATGAATATTCGGATTTCCCTATGGAATGTAGTAATGTTGAAATTAGACACCCCACAGCTGAAGTTTTTTCCTCTCACAAAACTAAATCAGGTTGTATACCTCTTGGAATTGGAAAGAATGAGCCTAGAAAATTAATCAAACACCTCATGTTCATCTTTGGAATTGGCTAAGAAATCATGAAATATCAAAGCCAAAATAACATATTGCTTCTCTCATGTCTGTGTGCAGTGATCCACTTTGATCGCAGGATAGAATATTTCATAATCCAACCAATGGTGCATAATATCATCTCGATTCACTGAAGAGAATAGAAAATTAGAAAATGAACTCGCCGTATCTTCTACTCTCATAAGGAGTGATAGGATTTTTCAAAGAAGTCCATATTTTCCAGTGAAATTTTTGGTGAGAATTCAATCTTGTAATCAACAGACCATTTAGGACTATTAATGCTTGACCATTTTAATTCAACTTCTGATTTTACTCGAGTTTCTGAAGTCCAAAAAAAAAAAATTGTTGCACTGGAGAATGACTTTTGGATTGATAATTTGAGCTGAAAAACAAAGGTAGAAGAATGGAAGGGATGGTGTTTGGGTGAACATGAAGAAGCGGAGCTGCAAGGAGAAAATAGAGGGAAGGAATGAAAGGAGGCAACGCTTGCATTGGTGGTTGGGTGAAAACAATAAAATCAGATAGAGGGTAGTTTATGCATTTAACAAACACTAGTATGAGAGTACGTGCTATGTACGTTTCGAAATACTAATTGTTTGATTTAGTTGCTATAAATCAAAAAGTAAAGCATATTTAGAAATAATAACTGTTTGATTTTTTTAGTTCACTTAATTTTCTACTTATATAATTTTTGTATAAACGTTTTAACTATGGCAAAGTATTTTTTTGTATTTCGTATGAGTTTAGAGAAATATTTACTTATAGATGATTTATGCATTTTCTTTAGATATACTTTTTTGGAAATATAAGATATCTATTAAGTTTAATAGTTTAAACATTTTCATAAAAGTTAAATAATTATGTCTCTAACTTATGCATACACATCTCCCTTGCAATTTTTGAAATAGAAGTTCATTTCCTCGATCGAGAATTACTGAAGCATTCTACAATGAGTTCATTGGTACATTAAACTGGAATATAATGTATGAAAGAAATATATGAGATTACATCCATTCTGTAAGTATAGTAATCAAAGAGAATAGTGACAATTTATATAGTTTATTGGAAGCTTTTATTTCCTTCAATTATTCAAGTTCTATTCTAACAATTTTGGATTTATCAAGTGCATTAAGGTATTTGATTATTCTTGAATCCCCACACATCTATTAGAATCAAGTTGATGAAGAAACCATTTGTGTGCCAATACTAAATAGCAATTTCTAATTTAGGAAACAAAATCTCTCTTCAATGTATAATTTGCATAGCTATAGGAATTATATCATTAAAATAGAAAAAAGTGAAAAATAGTCTACCACAATCTAACAATTTACGGCTTGAAATTTAGTAATTAATTCATTATGTTAAAACTATCAATACTCTGTATAGTAGTAAATTAAAAGGTACATATTCAATATTATAAATTTTATTCGATAGAATAAGAACAACAACATATATCTGCAGTGGCTATCAACTTGTATGGTAATAATTCAAAAGTAACAATAAACATTTAGTGTTTGCTTTTATTAAACAAAGTATACTTTAGTTAAAATCTAATATTAACTAATTTGTTATCCCTATTTTTTAGTATGTAATTTATATTGTTACTAAGATTCAAAAGTAGATATTTACATGTTCAAAATTTATAACAATAATTTTTGTAAGAGGACAATAATTATCTACTAAGAATTTTAGAACAATTTAGGAACTAATTTGTTATAATAGGAAAAGCGTAACTTAGGTTAAATATGTGCTAATTATTCAACTCATGAAAGGGATCTAAAAACAAAGTAAGAATTCTAAGATAAGGATTATGTTTCTTTAAGAAAAATAAAATAGGCGTGTCTCACAGTTTAACAATAATAAAAAAGATAGGTTTAATATTTTATTTCTTTTTAATACACCAAGCAAAAGTTAAATTCTTTTCATATTTTGGACAACGAATCCTCTTATTATTACAAAATCTAGACAAGAGATAGAGACAATATAAATGGCATTAGCAGAAAGAAGGTGAAGATGTTGACAACATCTATAAAGGATAATGCCTTTGTTGATCCAAGTTTAGATATCTTTGAGGCTTTTAAGCAATTTTACGTCTCCTTTGTTCTTTTATGTTTTTCTTTTTTTGTATAAAATATAGAAAAACAATTTAAAATTATTATCTCGAAACAGTTCAAAGTTCAATATGTGATAATTCCTACTTTTTGTTTAAAGATACTTCCTGCTATTATTTAAGTTAATTCTTAATCTTAAACAAATTTTATTTATATACTTGTATAATTTCTAAAATTTATCCTTGACAAATGGATACTAAATGAAACCCACTATGCTAAACAAAAATATTATTCTAATAGTGAAGTACTCATTAATATTGAAAGTATATTTTAGATTTTTAAATTGCATAATTTTAAAAGGTAATTGTTATTTTTTATATCGGAGTACAATTTGAAGGGCAAATTAGAACAAATTTTTAATTTGAAGAGTCGAATTCGTAATCATTCTGTTTTGGGGGCCACATTGGAATATTTGTTTTAGTTTTTGAAGACCAAATTGAGATTTTTTGAATTTGGAGAACTATATTAGAATATATTTTCAATTTTGAATTACTTATCAAATCGACACCTTTTTAATTTAAAAAACCATACTGAGATTTTTTGAATGGCCAAAATGATATTTAACTCTTTAAAATTAAAATAATCTTGTTTTCCTTATCTTTCTTTATTTATCAAATGAATTTTTCTTTTTCTTTTAATAGTTGTTAATAAACTGTTAGTTTCTTTAATTACATATAAATGTTGTTTAATCTGTTAATGTATCCACGAAACATATAATGTTGATAATAATCATATGCATAATTATATTTAATGAGAAATTTTATTCTATTTAGTTTTATTTTTTTAATAAATCTTTACATAATATTCATCTTCAATTTCTAAATTTATTTCAAAATTCTACTTTCTGAGAAAATTTATATCAATCAAATTTAATTCTAAATGAAAAATAAAAAATATAGTTTTTATTTCATGTGTACCTTGATTTTTTTCCTCTTTAATGGTCCAAAATTATAAATGGAACATGTAAATTTATTTTTCAAGTAAATTTTATATTTTATTACTAGTTGATTTCTAAAACCCATCCCAAAAAGTATTTCCTACTCATCTTTAATTTCTAAAACTCATTTACATAAGAAAATATAATTCAATCAAATTTATTTCCTAATATGAAGTTTTAAAAGTAAGTTTTATTTCTTCTTTTATTCTTTGAGGATTATTTACATAAATAGTTTTAAAAATTATAAAAAAGGCATTCAAGTTGGGATCATAACAATGTCGTTAAAATTTATAGTGAGGGTAACTTTGTAAAGAAAATTTAGAACTAAATTAAACTCCTTCATTTATTATAATATATATTTAATTAATTTTTTAATAACTTTATTTAAAATTCATCTTTTATTTCTAAATATATCCTAGAATTCTATTCTATGAGATAATTTGTTTCAATCAAACTTAATTCTAAATACAAGTATAAAAATTTAGTTTTATTTCCTCTGTACCCTTTAGAATTTTTCTTTTATGTGTCCAAAAGTATAAATGAAATATTTAAATTTAGTTTTCAAGTAAATTTTATTTTTTATTGCTTGATTTCTAAAGTCCATCTCAATAAAATTATTTCCTACTCTTATTTAATTTCTAAAACTCGTTGATAATATTTTATTATATAAGAAAATTTATTTCCATAAAATTTATTTCTTATTATGAAGGTCTAAAAGTAGATTTTATTTTCTCTTTTACTCTTTGAGGAATATTTACATGAATAACCTAAATAATTATAATAAAAAAATCAAGTTAGGCGACATAACAAAGTAATTAAATTTTATAGTTAAGGTAATTTAAAAAAAATCTAAATTACTAACAGGGTATGATATTAATTCTTTTAATATAGTATAACTGTGCTGTGGCAGTAAAATTTTTGATGTGACAACATCATTACCCATTCCACTTACATTGGAAGAACGAAGGATGAATTGAATTGATTCTTGACTCAAAAGATACACAAACACAAAGAGCATACAATTTTCAATGACAAATTAGACATGATCGATTTAATTAATTTACGAACTTCACTGACATAAGGTACCCATGCGACATTGTTTATGGTGATGATCACTATGCAATTATGAAAGGGACCATTTGGGGTGGATAACACACTCTAATACAAGATAGGAGTATCATATTTTTTTAATAAGTGGGTCACCCATTAGAAATATAAAACTCTCATTAATTCTTAATCAACTATTAAACTTAGATATGCCCCTAAGTTAGACTAGACCATGGTATATCTAGTACTGTAACAGTCTGGGCCAGACTCACACCGTACCGTGAAGTCAGGCTAGTGCCTAGTTTTACTAGCCCGTGGCCTGGACTAATCGCCTAACCTGTGATTAAACCTGGTTCGTTCTGCCAGTCAACGACAATTAACAAATTCACGAGACTGCTTGTGTTTTAAATTTTTTTTATTTTTTATAATTTTAAATGATGTTTTTTTTAATAACACTTGTGTATTTTTCCTCTTGGAATCATAAATAATAATTTGTAGTAATAAGAAATAAATTGGACTAATAAATAATACTATGAGTAATATACTGGACTATTTTGTAGTAGTAAGTATAACATTTATCCACTTTCTCCCTTATACTATTAAATAATAATTTGGACTGATAAGCACAAAATTGAATAATAAATAATATCTCTGAATAAAAGGAGTAGTATCTTATACTAAGTATAAACTCAGAATGAAAGTAAGAACTAGTTGGTCTAATAATTAATAATTTGAAGTAATACACAATCACTTGTATTAACAAGCAATGAAAAATGAAATACGTACCAATTATTAATAACATCAAATAATAAATAATAAATAATAATTTAAAATAATATCAAATTAATAAAATAGAATATTCAGTAATAACATGATCTGATAACTAATAACTTGATTTTAGACGTAGGCCAACCCGATTCTGGCCCGAAATGACTGATATTGGTCCTGACATGGGAGCCAGGTTTGGGCATAGTATTTTTTTGTTTTGTCTCAGCCATTCTTGGTGACTCAACCCAGCCCGTCACGCCTCATGAGCTCTGAAAAGCTGTCGGGCTTCTGCCCAGGCCCACTGTTTGATACTCAAGGATGACCAAAATAAATTTTAGCAAGTCCCATGCTGGTTTAATTTGCGTTTTCTGATGAATGATGATAGTATATTCACTTGGAGAAAATGCATGCTGCTGGTTTATTAATTTGGATATACAGTTACTTTTTTTTTTTTGGTTTAATTTTCTGTGTTCATGCGAGTCTCTTTTTCTATTTTCTGTTTCCTCTACTTAAATTAGAAGACAGAATTTAAGGATGACTAGCTTAACTCCCTTGCCGCAGAAGAATCAAAAGAGTTAAGCCCAAAAAAACATTGGTAATTTCTCATAACAGCAGAGACATGTACAACTAAATTGAGGGACTAGCAAACAATACATGCCAGATTAGGCCAGTAACTGAAATAGCGAAGTGCAGTCAACATTCTTAACTAAAAATCTGGCAATAATACATGAAAGATTCAAGATTCTCAATATCAAACTGGTAGCAGTCACATATCATTGACTAAAAGATACTACTATCACTTCGGAATTTACTGTTCTAATTAACATAGTCCTCAAAAGAAGCTGGTTTTTCTGGATGTCTATAGCAGCTTCGCTACAAACTTAATTTCTTCCAATCCCCTTCAGAAGCATCAATCAATTTATTCCCTTGATTACACAGCACTTTGCCAGAAAACAGTAGCAGAACCAAACACCAAGATGAATTTTTCCAGTAAATTTCCCCATCTTCTTCTGCCTAAGAACAGTGAAAAGTAAAAACTAACAACCCACAAAAACATTTGAAACTCAAAACCAAGATTTTCTTATTTTAAACAAGAAAGCTAAATAGTAAAACCGAACTCCACATGAAGAAGAAAGTTTCCTCAGAATCCACCTCCAAGTCTAATCTCCCTAACCATATTCACTACAGGTTCAATCAAATCATCATCTATACCTTCAAAAGCTTTACGAATTCTCAAGCAATCTTCACCAGCATTCCACTCATTGGCCAAGAAAATATGATCAAATTTTATTCCGCCGCCGTTTGGCAGTGGCATTTCGCGCAAAGGGTCATCAATGAATCTAATCCTTCCCTGAGAAGAAGAATTTGCGTGTCGATCCCTTATTGCAACAAGATCACTTCCTCCAAGATTCAATTCCCCTCTGTTCTTCGTATCTGTGATTACAAGATGATTGAGGGATTCTGGTAACCAAGAAAACAACATTTCCATCAGATGAAACGTGTTATAAGCAAGAAAAAGGTTGCAATCAAGATGAATCTTGATCAGCACAAGATCCGCTACGTCAATAATGTTGTGATAATCAAGAATGTTTCTTGGGGAAATCAGTAGTATGTAGCGAGCAGATTTGGAGTCAAACTTCCACTTGACTAAAGGCTCATTTGAAGTAGTCATGAGGCCTGAGTAATCGAATTCCAAGAAAAGGGATTTCATAGAAGTGAATTTGGTGAGGAATTGAGTTGTCAGATTAGATAAAAAACTGATATCAATGTCTACGCCAATAAACCGCGGAGGCCTTAGCAGGATGTGGCGGATCAGCGCAGGGAAGTGGCCCATGTGAATGGTGAAAGAATGGACGGAATGTAAGGCAGAACGAGCACGAGGCGGTGCGGGATTGGGTTCTTGATGGAGAATCTTGATTGGAATTTTGAGGGAAACATGGTGGGATTGGAAAACTAGAAAAGAGAAGTGTTTGGAGACGCATGAACAGCGGCAGAGGGACTTTGCATCCAAGATTTTGTCGAAAATGTGGAATATTATTACATCATCTGGTAAGCGTTGGAATTTCATCTTCAGCCTTCTTCATTTGCTTTCTCTGATACATCTGCAACTGTTCCAACTTCTTGATTTTTGACCCCCAAATCCTCCATGTTTTTCTTTTTCTTTCCAGAGAAATGTGTGTGTCGTTGCTTTGCTGCTGCTTCGTTGGAATTTTACTCTTGAAATTGAAATGTGTGTGTTTGTGTGTGATTTTAACTGAGCTTTTTACTTGTTGCTGAAGCAGTTATGCAATGTGTGCAAGTGGATAATCCAAATGAAAAATATTTTGGTGCATCTAGTTCTCTACCTATTCATATACGTTGTGAGCGTTCATGTCATACTAGACGTGATGGTGGGTCGGCCTGAGCCCTTACCAATTTGGGACTTCACACAGGCCATGCCGGGCTAGACTACCAGCGTGGAGCGGAGCCAACGTGAAAATTTCTGAGAAATTTCTGACAACACGCCATTTGTGGTAGCGATTCTGTACTGGTGCTGGTTTTAGAGAGCGTTACTGGTAGGTGCTATTCGTATTCTTGAAATACGAACTAAGGCTAGTTCGTATAGAGTTTCAAGAATACGAACTAAGTTAGAATTTTGTTTAAAAAAAATAATCTTAACTCGTATTCAAGAAATACGAACTAAGTTAAAATTTTTTTTAAAACAAAATAAGTTTAGTTCATATTCGAGAAATACGAAGTAAATTAGAATTTTTTTTTTTAAAACTTAGTTCGTATTCGAGAAATACGTACTAAGGCTAGTTCATATTTCTCGAATACGAACTATGCCCAGGTTTAAAAATCCTTCTTCCTTCCTCGTCACTCAGTCGCTGAACTTCATCAGAAAAAAAAAACCCAAAATTCCCCCCTCCCCAAATCCTCCGCCGAGTCTCATCCATTTTCCATCATCCTATTTGTCTTCCACAACACAAGTCAACCACCATCATCTCCACCATTGTCCACCTTTTTCGGGTTGTGTTTTTTTTTTTTTTTTCTATTTCAATTTTTTCCATTTAGTTAATTTGTACTTAATGTTTGAATGTTAGTTTTCAAAGCCATTTTAGGTGTTTTTTTTTCTTAATTTCTACTTAACAGCTTTGTATGTCAGTTTCTAAAGCCATTTTCAGTTTTTTTTTTAAATTTGTATTTAACATTTCAATGTTAATTTTTAAAGCCATTTTTATTTTTTTTTATTTTGTCGTTGTGATTTTGTTGTTTAATTTATGTAAACTAGTAGTTTATTGATTTAGGGCATTTTAGGGTTGGTTATAAAGGATTTTTTAGCTAGTTTGGTTTGAATTTAGGTACAGGAACTTGGATATCAGTAGGTTAGCTAGTTTCGGGTAGGCTATATTAACGGACTGTCTCTGTATGTTATAGATATTGACTGGAGTTAAATTTATCCAAATTTTGCTGTCTCATGAAGTAAAAAGTTTGAATTCATCTGGGGAGGACAAATTATATTTACAAAGCAAAAATAATTCATAAATGCTATCCAATTCCTTAGTTTGCTTCATTAGGTTGGTTTACGCTTGTAGATTAAGAAAATGAACATTAAATCTTTAATGTAATTTTATTTAATCTCCCAAATTTTGTTTTAAAATTTTGAAATACTCAATAATGGGGTCTAAATATGTTCGTGTATATAGGCACATGACGTTTGACAGACCCCGTCATATTGCCCTATTTTGGGAAGGAAAAATAGCTGACGAAGGCGGAACTATTTGTTACCGTCCGGCGAGGAGCAATAAGATATTTCAAATCCGTCGTGGGATTGGATTTAATGAGCTAGTTGACAATATCTATGAGTTCATAGAGGTTGATAAAGGCCGGTGCAAGTTGAATATCGTGTTCAGACTTCCATGCAGTCGCTTTACTACTGCATTGGTGGATGATGAAAACAGGGATAACATTTTTGATATGTTTGAAAAAGATCCTATGTTCATTGCAGAGGTGTACATTGAGAAGGAAGAAATCACCCCATTCCTTGAACCCAACAATAACCTTGGGATGTATGTGACAGGGTCAATGACATCTTTGATGCAATCGTATATAGACAATGTACAACTGCAATCCTATGCACAGAGTCTTTCTGCCTATCCAAGGGTTCTATGATTATTACAACCCTACAGCTTCTTTTGTAATGTCAAATTCAATATTTTCTTGTCATACTGTTGGTGTGGCAAGTGGTGAATGGACTTGCATAGATGAAGGACCAAGTACCTTGCATACGGAAGTAGCCGAGGAAGACACGAGATATGTGCATGGGCTCGATAATATTCCAGATTTAGATCATGATATGGCAGATGTTTTGGAGGGTGAATTTGATGATGAAAGTGACGCATCGTGCATCAGTCGAAAGAAGATTACGAGTCAGAGTCAGAGTCGGATGATATATCAGAGCCTGACTCTGATGAAGATTTTCAACACAATTTCGATGGTTGCCAGATTCTAG
Organism: Cinchona pubescens; assembly: GCA_025175665.1. Taxonomy (NCBI): domain Eukaryota; kingdom Viridiplantae; phylum Streptophyta; class Magnoliopsida; order Gentianales; family Rubiaceae; genus Cinchona; species Cinchona pubescens. The sequence goes on along the minus strand of JANKKI010000107.1, from coordinate 3,837,755 downwards.
ATGATGTTCTTGTGTATCAACCTAAAGGACTGGCATTCTTCAATGATGTTGGACACATGGATCAATATAACCCTATGGATCGTAGTGATGATAAGGAGATGTTTTACTAGAATGAGAAAAAGAATGCTATTCGGTTAAATATGTGCTTTGTTAGTTAGGAGCAATACACTGAGTAAAGCTGTCAAGTTATGGTCCGTTTACAAACCAGGAAATTTAAAGTGGTGGATAGCAGGAAGAGAACACGGTATGCCAAATGTAAATTTTGGTCGTCCAACAACTTAACGTCCTTAGGGTGTGACAGGTGCATTAGAGCTCTTTATGACGAAACACTTGATGTTTGGAAGGTCACAAAGTGGGTGGATGATCACTTGTGCCTTGGGGACATCACCGGCAATAATAAACATAATCTAACATCAGCGGTTATTGCAAGTTACATTGTGCATTTAGTTGACAATGACCCTGGTCACAAGGAAAAACAAATTCAAGTGAACGTCAATGATAAGTTGAAGGTTGATGTTACATACAAGAAGACTTGGTATGCACGGAGGAAAGAAATTCAAATGGTTTATGGAAATTGGGCGACTAATATTGCACAGTTATCAGGATTTGTTGAAGCACTAGTTCCATCTAATCCACAGACTGTGGTATAGTGGCTGTATCATCCCGGGAATAGCATGATAATGTGAAAATATTCAAATACATATTCTGGGCATTTAAGCCTGTGATTGATACATTTCATCGGTGTAAGCCCATTGTATCCATTGACGGCACACATCTAAGAGGGGAATACCGAGGTAAATTACTTGTTGCTGTTACTAGAGATGCAAACAATAGTATAATACCGGTTGCATATGCACTTGTTGATGAAGACAATTGAAAGTTGGGATTGGTTCATGGAGCAGTTCAGACATCACATTGTAGGTGATATGGAGGCTATTTGTGTTATATATGACCGGTATCGTGGCATAATTCATGCAATGACTGAATCCCCTTTGTGGTGTGAACCTTGGGCCTATCATATGTTCTGTCTCCGCCATGTTCGAAGGAATGTCATGACCAAATTCAAGAAGCTGCGCGTGAAGAAGTTATATTGGTTTCTTGGTGTTAATATACAAATGCACTAGTGGAATAAGTACAAAGAAAAATTGCAGCGCGAGTGCTTAGAGGCATGGGCTTACCCACACCGGCTTAATGACATTGGCCTTGAATGGTGATGTCTTGCACATGATGGCAACCACAGGTAGGGAATGGAAACTACAAATATATCTGAGAGTTGGAATAATGTCTTGCGAGGTGCTAGACAACTACCGATCAAGGCTTTAATTGATTGCACATTCCATCAAACAGTGAAATTGTTTGTTGACAATATTGCCAAAGCTGAAATTGCCACACGCCTCTTATGCCAATACATTGGAAAAAAGTTGAAGGAACTTGACCAAAAAGGCTGAGGCCATAAGGTGATGACCTTTGATCATTCTATAGGCATATACAAAATCAAGACATACAACTGTGTAACTAGATTTGGTGGTAATTTACTAATTGTGAAGTGTTTAGACAAAACATTTTCCTGTGGTAAATGGAAAATGTATAGACTTCCTTGCTCGCATGCGATGGCAGTTTGCAGGTTTAGGGGTGATGAACCTTTACGCATTGTCAACGATCACTATACTACTGTCACATATTCTTCAACATTTATTCATGACTAGTAAATTTGATCCAATACCGGACCTGGATAAATGGCCTAATACAGATCGGGAGTTGCGTGGAGAAAATAGTTTGTCCGACGTGCAGGCCGAGTGCGTGCAAGTCGCATTTAGAATGAGATGGATATGAGGGACCCCAGTGAGCCAAGAAGGTGCAGCATATGTCATCAACCGGGGCACAACTGCAGAAAATGTCCCTCCCATTGTTAGTTTAGACTCCATTGTATTGTTAAAATGTGTTATTTGTATAATTTGACCCTGGTCGGGCATATGTTTGGTTAAGTTGGTTTGCTACATTTGTAATATTTTGACATGACATTAATTAACGCATTTGTTTTCAATGTCACTATAATTGCACATAATTTTAGAATATTTGCTCACTTATTAAATGAAATGGCATATAATTTTAGAATATTTGTTCACTTATTCTCTTTATACATCAGATTGTAGTGGTGGATGATCAACCAGGTGGCGGATTTCATCCCGGACCATATCTATTCATGATATTATATCCCTTACATCACAGCATAAAGTACGGGCGTTATTTGATGGTCATATTGATCCTGATGTACCATTAGGCGTGAGACGTTATGATGGGGCATTTCAGCATTGTAAACCTATTCCTGAGCGTGTTATGGATTGCAGCAGTCGAGCTGGATTTGCAGGTGTCACGTTGTCTGGATACATCCAGGTCAATATGCCTTAGTCACTAGTTTTTTGGAGCGTTGGTGAACCGAGATGCATACATTTCACTTGCCAATAGGAGAGGCAACAATCACACTACAAGATATTGAGGTCTTGTAGGGTCTGTGCATTGATGGACCACCAGTTTCAGGGAGATATATTTCTTATAAATACCATGAATGGGTAGGTTTTTGTCAGGAGTTGTTGAGTATTACGCCTAGTGGGATAGACATAAAGAGAGGCCGCCTAAATGTTTCGTGCTTATCTGCTGCATTAAACGAATACTTCCCAGATGATGCACCAGATGAGATGTGTGTAAGACAGTGTGCACAGACATACATATTTTTGTTACTTGGTGGACTTCTCTTTCCTGACCATTCAGGTAACATGGTGCCGTTACGCTTTATGATGCTTCTTAAAGACTTGGAGACAATTGGACATTTTAGTTAGGGATCTGCAGTATTAGATTTTTTGTATCGTGAATTGTGTGATACTACTTCACCCACTGCAAATAGCATCTGTGGTGCTTCCCTTTTGATACAGGTTTTATTTATGCTTTACATAAAATATTAATTGTATTTTTGTTATTTTATATAAATGCTAATAACTATACTATAGTTATGGGCTTGGGAGCGCATACCAAATATGCGGCCTGATAGATTGGAGCAATCGTAGGAGTTTCACCGAGCATATGCCTCTAGGTAAATATTTTGGCAAATGAAACTGTAATTTCATATAACGTACAATATTTAGTTCTTCAGAGTTAAACTTGTCGTGAACATAATGTTCAATAGGTAGGATGTAAATTTTAATTTGTGTAGAATAGTGTGAAGACATGTCTTACCTGCATTTCGAGATCAGTTACATAGCCTCCGACCCTTAGAGGTATTGATTAATTTGAAATCGGATTACATATATTCTGATGTTACTTAAATGAATATTAATCAAATTTTCTATTTTGTAGTTCGTATGGCAGCCGTACCCAACTGATATACTTGATCGGCTTCCCCATTACTGCACTGTTGGTCGTCACATATGGCAATCAGTCACATATCTTATATGATGGGAGGTTGTGGAGTGCCACCTTCCTCATCATGTCATGCAACAATTTGGAATGCACCAACCTATTCCGAACGAAAGATTACTTGTTGATTGTAATGTACTTCATTGGGCAGGTCGTCGTGGTAGGCCTAACACTGATTGGCTCACAGTTCATCGAGTTTATGTCGGTGTTTGGATAGCACGTTTAGACACAGTTGAGACAGGTATTCCATGTACAGATACTATGAATGCATCTTTGGATTACTTGTATTGGTATTGACCGAAATTGATTAAATCCTTGAGGGCTACCAAGGTGACAGTGCACAAGCTGTTTATCTGGTATGAATCTACTTATTTTCATTTTTTTTCTAAACATTTCTTTTATTGTGTTAACTTATTTTATTTCACTTTTATGTAGATGGATCGCATGTGTCAAATGTACCACATGACCTTAGACTTGGTTGGGTATGGAGATGATCGAGTCAGAACTATTGGTACACATTTTAGAGATTTTACAGCTCAGTCACTATATGAAATAGGAGAGGTGGGACGTATTCAAAGTATTCAATTTGCCCGCACCACTCGATTTGGACAACAACGTGGTGGAGGTCGTCGCGCATACAGAGTTAGGTCACCTGAGCCTGAGCCTGAGCCCGATACAGGATTTCATGACACCATTCCATTGCAGTCATCAACATCTACACCTTTCCGTGGCCTAGGTGACATGTCATTGGGAATTGGTCCTGAAGTTTCATCACAGCCTGGTTCTGGGAGCCCCGGCTTCACTAATAACATTTAATCAAGAAGGGTTTACCAGAGTACGTGACACGTCACAATTTTATGTTCGCTGGTCAAAGAGGATACACAGACCTAAGGATGTGGCACTGGTGGGAAACTTGAGAGGCATAGGCATTGATTATTGTAGTATAACTATAGTTTGACTTGTGTTATTGATTATTGAACTACTTGTTGTGTTATTGATTATTGTACTAGTAGGATACATTTGTCTTCTTTGGATATATGTGTTGCCCTTGTTGGGTTTTTTGTTGATATTAATAACCCTTGTTGGGTATGGTTGCTGGCAGGGAGAATTTCTAAACAAATAGGGGAAACTCTGTCAAAATTTATTCAAAAAAGTAATCATTAAATGAAAGATTATATTATTACTACAACTTAAAATTTTTTTATTTATAACTTATTTTCACAAGTATTGACTATATAATATTATTAATTTACAAAACTTTTGTCATAACAGTTGAATATCAAAATCAACGTTAAAAAAATCTCTAAATAAGTACATATTGCACTTCTATGTTATTATTGAATGTCAGAAGGTTTGTAATCCCAGGCATAGTCGCATTCGAGAGATACGAACTAGCCTTAGTTCGTATTTTTCAAATATGAACTAAGCTTATTTTTAAAAAAAAAAAATTCTAACTTAGTTAGTATTCATGAAATACGAACTAGTCTTAGTTCGTATTTAAAAAATACGAACAACATTTGCCAAAAACTCCCTCCAAAACTAGTATCGGTAAAGAATTGTTTCCATAAATGGCACATTGTCAAAAATTTCTCAAAAATTCTAGACCACCACGGAGAAAGTTGGGCTGGCCCACAGTTAAATTGAAATTAAATCTATTTTACTTCAAATAAGTAATTAATAATTTTAATTAATAATTATTATTCAAATATTCTACTTACTACATAGTAGTCCAAATTAATACTTATTGTTATTATTTGAAGTTAGTAGTTCATTTTTTATAACTTAAGAAAACTAAGTTATTAATTATTAGAAAAAGTTCTTAGTTAATATTCACGCAAGCACCACGGGGCAAGTTGGGCTGGCGCACAATTAAATTGAAATTAAATCTATTTTACTTCAAATAAGTAATTAATAATTTTAATTAATAATTATTATTCAAATATTCTACTTACTACATAGTAGTCCAAATTAATACTTATTGTCATTATTTGAAGTTATTAGTTCATTTTTTTTAACTTAAGAAAACTAAGTTATTAATTATTAGAAAAAGTTCTTAGTTAATATTCAAAGTTATTACTTACTATTTCAAATTGTTTACTTATTTCAAAATTAGTAACTCAAATTTAGTATTTATTTCAAAATTGTTTACTTATTATTCATTAGTATTTCATATTTCACTACTTGTGTTATAAGTCATAACTTAGTAGTTTGAGTTATTAATTATTAGTACTTGATTATTTGAAATTAGTACTTATTATTATTGCTTGTTAGGATAAGTAAATACTTATAATTACAACTTATCATTTATTAATCATAAAGTAAAAGTATACAATTAGAAAATTTATAAGATGTTACACAAACTACCTGGATATAGTGAGGAGAGGTTGGTATAGACCCCTACCATGTATTTTAATATTTGCAAACAGTATAAGGAATGTAACATAGAATTTTACCTCCAAACAATTACAAGTTATAAGACTAATCCACGAAATTAAAAACTAAATTACCTATTTACTACATACATATGGAGGGGATATAAAGTCTTACTTCCAAATAATTAATAAATATAAAAATCCTATCTATAGATAAATGTGGTGAACTACTACCTGTATTGTCGTCCAAGTCTTGCATCATTAATCCTTGGTTGCTTTGTTCGACGTCGAACCAATTCTTTAATCGCACCACCGTCTCTAAATTCTATGTGTCATTCGTGCTCTTCTTTCATTTGAAACTCTTCCACCTGCACTAAATATTTTTTGATGTAACTATTCAAACCGAGAAGTTACATAAGCACAAGCAATTTGAGTAAAATAGGATAATCACATCTTTTATTTTGTCGTCAAATAAGAATATCCAGACACTTACTTCTGAGCATTTGCTTTCCTCTAGTGGTGGATGCTTCAAATAGCAAGCAGCGTCATCAAATTATCCTTGACAATTATGGGTTATTGGTCTTTTTGTAGCTAAAAGTTGATGAGTATCAAAACGTGTGCTACATTTATGTTAATTAGGAGGTGTAAATTATGATTGTGGTGTCAAAAAACTAAAAGATGCACTTTGTTGTATAGGTGAATTTTGCATGTAAACTAAATATAAGTCATGAAAAACTTTTTCGGTTCGTACAATGAGGCTTTCTTTATCTATATAACATTCGGTACTATGATTATTAAAAAGATAGATATATTATTTAAACTGGTAGTTTTATTAGGTGGATGTATAACACAAGTCAAAAAATATATAACAATGGAATAATGTTTAAAATACTTAACAAAATTTCTTCCATGGTACCAATTGTATCGTCAAAATAATGATCATGTTTATGATTGTAACAAAATAACTTTAATAATATTTAGTCAAGGTAAAACAAAGATGATTTATAAGTAGTGGATAAAATTTTGGTAGCATACTCAATTGCTTTTAAACTTTTAACCATTATTTTAGCTATTGTGAAATCATCCTCTGCTAAAAAATGTCACTATCTAAATCAATATGATTGCTATAAAATGCAGAAAGCATTATTTCATAGCCAAACATACTTGATAACATTTGACAAGTAGAATTTCATCTAATAGATATATCAAATGATGTGATTTTCAAAACAAAGCCATTTAAACTCTTGTTAACGTGAAGACTATGAATGTACGTATAAAGTAAATGGCATTTTTAATTAGAGTAATAATTTCTCCAACAATTTAAATTACAAATATTAAATATATGACATACACATCTATTATAAAATACCTAAAATCACTTGAGATATTATTTGAAATATTATCAAAAAAAACAAAAAGAATTTTTTCATACAAGCCGTGTTCACTTGCAGCAGCTAAAATTATCTTAGCAATTTGAGTGGCATTTTGAGGGCATTCAAATGCTCTCATTGAATACTAATAATTCATTTTTGTAAATATCAAACTACATCTATCCAATGTCCACTGACACAAAAAAAAAAAAAAAAAAAAACTACTTTTGTGATTACTTTCCATGCATTAGAAGTAAGAATAACTTTCGATGCAAAATAACAATCATTTTATCTTTCTTTTCCTGATACATTCTTTTGATATAAATTTTCAAACTACTTCTTGGATTCCTTTTAAATCCTGGGTTCACGGCATTATACACATAGTATTCTAGATTGGAACTTTCAATCAAAATAAAAGGCAATTCATCTCTAATTATCCATTTTGTAATTTCCTCTATATTTTTTCATGTAAATATTTAAAATTATCAATTATTTGACCTTGTGTGGTGTGAATTTGTGTTTACACTATTTTTTATTGTCCTAGACATTATTATATTTCTTATTTATGTGCCTATTTAGTATTCCGGTTCCTCTCTTTCCCTCATTTTTTTGTGTTTAAATAAGATCGAAACTATATAGCTTATTTACAAGTAGCTATCTCATTTACTTCATCTTTTTTTAAAGACACTTCCAAACAACACTTTTCATTTTAGCGGCAAGTTGTTTATAAGTATCTATGGTAGGTATCCCATTTTGGTTATCTAAGTTATCTAAATCAACAATTAAACGGGGATCTTGTTGTGTGTGTGGAGTGCAAGTAAACTTGTACCATATATTTTAAGCTGAACTCAAATGTTTGTAAACAGAGAAACTAATAGAATGCTATAAATAAACTAATAGTGCAAGCTACTAAATTGCCAAAAGTAAAGAATACTAAACAGACAATATAGGAAAAAAAAGAATACTAAACAGACAATAATAGGAAAAAACTAAAGTAAATGAAGATAATTAACGAAGTAAAAAAGTATGAAATATCCAATTTGCAAATGGAAAAACTATTATATTAGTCCTTCACATTACCCATTTATATTTATTTAATCCCTCACTTTTAAAATGATGATTTTTAGTCCCCTACATTACCCATGATTGTATTTATTTAGACCCTCACTTTTATAATGATGATTTTTAGTCTCTCACAAATGTAAAATGTCGAATTTCGATACCTAGACTAAACCCGAGCACTTATTGGTCTGAATTAATCGTGTGTTGTTCACATGACATATTTTTTGAGTAAAATTTGGGAACTCGTTTTTTCTTTCCTACACAAAAATCGAGCATCGGATTGGATTATAAATTTTGGAAAAAAAATACCACAAGTCAGATATTGAAATAATCTTAAATATAAACAAATTGCTAATCAATCACTTACTTCATATCCTTCGCACTCATAAAACATTCTACTCATATGAATTTATAAATTTGTTCTCGAAAAATATGTCATGTGAACAATACATGACAAATTTAGGCAAAAAATACTCCAAATTTGATTCAGGGACCAAAATTGAATGTTTTATATATGTGAGGGACATGACAAATTTAGGCCAAAATACTTGGGATTTGATTCAAGGACCAAAATTCAACATTTTACATTCTGTCAGGGACTAAAAATCATCATTTTAAAAGTGAAGGACTAATAAATACAAATGTGTAATGTAAATGACTAAAAATTATCATTTTAAAAGTGAAGGACTAAATAATACAAATGCGTAATGTGAGGGACTAATATAGTGATTTCCCTTTACAAATTGAAGTGATGAATATCAATTTATACACTTGAGTATTTGAGCTCCACTTGAGTCTTCAAAACTTAAATTTTGGATAAATCTACAAATCTCCAATTATGCTCCACTAGAACTCCACTTAATAATTAAAGAACATAAATTTCTAAATTGTAGATAAATATTATAATTTATGTAATGTAATGATAACTTTATCCGGCACTCAGATAATTTATGTAGGAAGATGCGATAAGAGAAAGTAGAGAGTTTTTTGTGTGATTTGTTATGAAATTTGTGAGGTATTTATAAGAATTTTCTTCCTATATTATCCTCAAAAACTAGTCGTTTTATAGTTATAAGGAAAGGGGGAAGTCAACTGTTTAAATGGTTTTGAATTAAAAATAAATAAAATTATAGTTATTAACGGTGGGCTTGAAGTTGGCAAGGGTTAGCCCTCTAATCTAGCCCACGAGCTTGGCTCATGGTCCGGACAAGTGACTAGCGAGCCGGCCATGGGTCAATTAACGGTTTGAATTGGGTCGGGTCATAGGTTGGAAAAATCAAGCCCAAAGTCGATCTTATATATGGCTACGAACTTAGACCTGCCTGCTACAGTAGCATGCGAATCTATCTAGACCGATAAATTAGTGGGCCAACTGGTAACCCAGCTTACTGCCATGTCTATGTGTCACACGTTAAGATTACATGTTTCTGTAGCATTTCACGTAATCCCTTGCATGCTGGAGCAATCAACTACAAGAAAGCAGGACTCTTGTGCATAATTTCTAGCAATCTTGGCCACTAATTGCCACATTGTGCAGTTTGTGGACTATCTAAGTGTAGCAGTTTATAATTTATTTAGACTAAAATTTACTAAGTGTACGATTAACCTTTTTTATAATCGTACACTTTGAGCATTTATTTGGACAAATGTCAAAAGCAATCACTTGTCCAAATAACTGGCTTTGACACTTGTCCAAATAAATGCTCAAAGTGTTCAATTATGAAAAAGGTTAATTACACTTTACCCCTTTAAATTTTAGCGTCACTAACGCTTTAGTCAATAATATTATTTTTTGAGCACTTAAATCCTTCCATTAAGCCAGCTTATTATTTTCATCATTGTACCCCTATTTTATTCTATTCCATTTTTTATTTATTTTTGTCTCATCAATCAATTATTCACCTATAAAAAATTTTATTCATGTAGAATTTCAAATTTTGGTGACCTTTTTTGGCTAGATTAATTGACAAAATCGACCAAGTTACACTCATACCATGTATATCAATATTTGCAAAAAATACAAGAAAGGTAACATGGAACCTTACCTCCAAACAATTATAAGTTATAAGACTAATCTATGAAATAAAAAAAGAAAAAATAAATAAACTAACCTGATTTACTACATACATAAGAAGGGTAACATAGAATTTTAACTCCAAATAATTGGTAAACATAAAAATCCTATTTATACATTAATCTGGTAAACTACTATCTTCATCGTTGTCCAAGTCTTACATCATTAATACTTGTTTTTTCTTCAGCGTGTAACCAATTCTTTAAGCACACTATCATCTCTGAAGTCTTGGGTGTCATTCAAACTCTTCTTTCATCTAAAACTCTTCTACCTACAATGAAGCATTTTTTGATGCAACTGTTAAACTTAGAGTAGTTAGCAAATATGATCAATTTGAGATAAATAGGATAATTACATCTTTTATTTTGCCACCAAATAAGAATATCAAAACATTGTATGCATTTGCTTTCCTCTTGTGGCGAATGCTTCAAATAGCAAGCGACTTCATCAAATTAACCTTTTTCATCATGGGTTCTTGGTTTTTTTGTAGTTAAAAGTTGATAAGGATCAAAATGTGTGCTAACAATTATGTTAGGAGGTGTATGTAATTGTGATTGTAGTATCAAAGAACTATAAGATGCATTTTGTTGTTTACGTGAATTTTGCTTGTAAATTGAACATAAGTCATGAGAAGCTTTTTCGGTTGATACAACGAGCCTTTTTTTGTCTATTTAACATTTGGTACTATGATTATTAAAATATCTTTGAATTCTTTAAACCCACCAATTTTATTACGTGGATGTATAACACAAGTCAAACAATATAATAGTCGAATAATGTTCAAAATACTTGTCAAATTTTTCTTTCATAGCGCCAAATCGTATCGTCAAAATAAAGATCATGTTTATGATTGTAAAAGACAACTTTAATAATACTTAGTCGAGGTAAAACAAGATGAGGGGGAGGTTTATAAATAGTGGATAAAATTTCGTTACCATACTCAATTGCTTTTAAAATTTCAACTAGTGTTTTAGCTTTTGTGAAATCATCCTCTACTAAAAAAGTATCAGTATTTGAATCAATATGATTATTGTAAAATTCATAAAGTACTTGGATATTTCATAACCAAACATATTTGATAACATTTGACAAGTAGAATTTCATCTAGTAGATATATCAAATTATGCGATTTTCCAAACAAAGCCATTTAAATTTTTGTTGACGTGAAGGAGATAAATGTATGTATAAAGCAAATAGCATTTTTAATTAGAGTAATAATTTTTTAACCATTTTTAAACCATTTTGAATACAAATATTAAATATATATATATATATATATATAATATATATATATTATATGAAATAATTCACCGCCTAAAGTTGGTTTAAAAGTAACTTTTAACATAGGCATACTTGAGGTATTATTTGAAGCATTATCCAAAGAAATGAAAAAAATTTTGTCATACAAACCACATTCATTTGCGGTAGCTAAAATTATCCTAACAATTTGAGTGGCCATTGTGAGGGTGTTCAAATATTTAAAAACTAATAATTTATTTTTGTAAATGTTAATATACATCTATCGAATGTGCAATAACACAAAAAAAAAAATATTCATTTGTTATTGCTTTCCATGCATCAAAAGTAAGAACAACTTTTAAATTAGTTGATGTAAAATAGCTATCATTTCATCTTTCTTTTTCCTATACATTCTTTTCATATCACTTTTCAAAGTAGTTATTGGATTCTTTTTAAATTATAGGTTCACGGCATTATGTATACAGTGTTCTAGATTGGAACTTTCAGTCATAACAAAAAACAATTCGTTTCCAGCTATCCATTTAGCCATTTCCTCTCTATTTTTTTTTTTTGTTTGAATATTTAAAAATACCAATTACATGACTTTGTTTGTGTGAATTTGTGTTTGCACCATTTTTTATTGTCCTTGAACATCACTATATTTCTTATTTATGTGCCTATATCGTGTTCCAGTTCCTTTCTTTCCTTCCTTCCTTTTTTTTTTTTTTTGTGGTTAAATAAGACTGGGGACGACATAATTTACAAGTAGTTACCTTATTTATTTCATTTAAAAAAAAAATTCCCAATGATATTTTTCATTTTAGTAGAGTAGCTTTTTTATTGGTACTATGATATGTATGTCAATTTGGTTATCAAAGTCATCTAAGTCAACAATTAAATAGTGATCTTTTAGTATTTTGGGTGCGGGTAAACTTGTAGCATCCATTTCATGCTAAATTAAAAGTTTGTAACAAAGAAACTAATAAAGTGCTATAAACAAACTAATAACACAAGCTACTACGTTGCCAAAATTAAAGTATAGAAAAAGTCAACAATTTGAAAAATTAACTAAAGTAATAAAGATAATTAGTGAAGTAAATAAGTATGAAATAACCAACTTGCATTAAAAAAAAAAAACCAACTTATAAATTGAAATGATGAATATCAATTTATACACTTGTGTATTTGAACTCCACTTGAGTTTTTCAATACTTGAATTTAGATAAACCTCAAAATCTCCAATTGTGCTCTTCTAGAACTTCACTTAATAATTGAAGAATATATATTTATGAACGGTACATAGATATTAGAATTTATATAGTATAATGATAACTTTATAGAGCACTTAGATAATGTATGTAGGAAGATGAGATAAGAGAAAGTAAAGAGTGTTTTGTGTGATTTGTAATGAAATTTGTGGGTTATTTATAGGCATTTTGTTCCCACATTATCCCCAAAAACTAGTTGTTTTATAGTTGTTAGAAGTAAAAAAAAAAAGTCAATTAAATGATTTATAATTAAAAAAAAGTTGCAGTTTTTAATAGTCATCCCGCTAATTAACTAACCCAGATCGGCCCGCTAGGTTAACCCATGGGCTTGACTCGTGGTCTAGACCAATGACTAGCAAGTCGGTCACGGGTCAGTTCACAATCAGAGCCGGGCCACAAGTTAGAAAAGTCAAGCCCAGATTCAGCTAAAAAATAGGCCCATTACAGTAACATGCAGGCCAATCTAGATCAATTAATTAGTAGGCTGACAGGTCAGCCTAACCCACTACCATATCTAAGTCACACATATTAACATTACATGTTTCCGTAGCATTTCATATAATCCCTTGATGGCCTGGAACTATCGACTTCATGAAAGTAGAACTCGTGTCCATAATTTCTAGCAATCTTGGCCACTAATTGCCACATTAAGCGGTTTATGGACTCGCTAGTGTAGAGTTTATAATCAATTTAGACTAAAATTTACCAAGTCTGTGATTGTTTCAGACACTTGTCCGAATAAGGTGGTATTTGATAACCCAATTAGGTGTTTTATGTTAATTCATTAAGTATTTTTTGTATTAAGTACGTTTAATAATAAAATTCTTCTACCTCTGAATATATTAAGTATAATTTAATTTCTATACGAAATTTTAAATGAAAACTCTATCACCTAATTTACTGAATTCTTTACTAGTATAGCAAAATTCATTCAATTTTTCTTTATTTTACATTCACACACTTCTTTATATATGCATACTCATAAACACACACTTGTACATACTATATTCATTCTCTCTTACACATAAACACATACTTGAACATATTATATTTCTTTTCCCACACACATAAATGCACATACTCTTGTGCACGCTATTCATTCTCTCTTACATATAACACACACTTGCACACATTATATTCTTCTCTCTCACACATAATACACATTTGCAGACACTATATTTATTATTCTCACATATAATTACATACTTGAATACAGTATATTCTTCTGTCTCACACATAAACAGACACTTGCACACACTATATTCCTTCTCTCTCACATATAAACTAACTTGCATACACTATATTACTTATATATCAGACATAAACACGCACTTCACACATTATATTCCTTTTCTCAAATATATAAATAGACACTCGCACATAATATATTCCTTCTCCCACACAAAAATATACACTTGCACACATTATATTCCTTCTCTCACATATATACACACACATTTGCACATAGTATATCTCTCTCTTGCATACAGACTCTATATTAATCAACTATTTATTTGAATTAAAAATATAATATTTAAAAAATTAACCTACTACAAAAATAAAATATAATATTATTATCAAACCGATATATAATATGTACAGGGTAAAATATTTTAATTCAGTGCTCATATTTATTATGAATTCAGCAAATTAAAACTTTAACATTTAATTTCTAATGTTCAGATTTCAAATTCAATTTTATCAAATGCACAATGTTCAAAGTGTTCAATTACGAAAAGTGTTAATCACACTTTACTCCCTTAAATTTCAATATAACTAACACTTTATTCAATAATGTTACTTTTTGAGCACTTAAATCCTTCCATTAAGCCACCTTATTATTCGAATCATTTTATCCCTATTTTATTTTGTTCCTTTTTTTCCTTATTTTGGTCTCATCAATCAATTATTCGCTAATAAAAAACTTCATCCACATAGAATTTGGCATTTTGGTGACACCTTTGGCTGGAATTAGTTGAAATATTATAAAATCGAACTGAGCATGACTTTTATGTTTTAAAACAATTTTTTCCAATCAAAAAAATTTTAAATAAGAAAGTGAAATTTTGTGATGGTGGTAATGCTAGTAACAGGCGTTAATGGAGTTATGGAGAATAATTGGTGAAAAAAATAGAATACAAATAAGGATACAATTGTCAAATGTTGAGTTGGCATGACAAAAGCGATTAAATAAAAAAATAACATTGGCAACTAAAAGTATCAATGATGCAAGTTTAAAAGGGTAGAATGCAATTAATTCAGAAGTATATTTGTCCATTTAATCAAAATCTTAAACGCCATTAGAATTGTCCGTTGGTCAAGGATTTTAGTGTTTGAAATATAACGTTAGAGATTAAAGTAAGTGTAACTAACTATTACAAAAATAAAGAACCACAAAAACTAAAAATACAATTTTCCTAAAGCTAACACTGCATGCGGGTACAGAGAAGTTTTATCTTGGATTGGAGCAATTATTGGCATGCCTAATCCTGAACCGATAAGGGCCTTACATGTAGAGTAGAAGGCCCACTTTCTAAAATAGAGGGATCATTATTTTTTTATGATTGAGTAATTTACTTCACATAGAAAGATACCATTAATAAGTTGTAGGAGTAACTACTAAGCATGTCGGGTAGTTACTGCAATTCAAAATAAAATTTCCCTACATGCTTCCCTCTAGAGATGGCAAGTGGCCTGATGGGCTTTCACTGGTCACACTACGAGGCGTGCTAGGCCGGCATCCAAACGAGTCGGGTTGGAGGTAAAAAAAATTAGACTCATGTTTGAGCTGACTCACATTCTGGTCCGCTTTCGATTAAGTAAAATTAGGCCAAATTATTAGTTATTTTGTTTTAAATTAGTAATTAATAGTCTAAATTATTACTTATTATTTGAAATTATTATTAATTAGTATTTCATTTTTCATTGCTTAATAGTATAAGTTACAACTTAAAGGAATTAAAGTTAACTATTCCAATATATTTTTTTACAATTCTTAGAGAAATTAAGTAATAATTTGTACTAATGAGTAATGACAATTTACTTAGAATAATAAGTAATAACTTACAATAATAAATAATAATTTGAAATAATAAGTAATAACTCGGACTTATTGATAATACAACCCATTCTTCCACTTCCTAAGTTGTGTAAGAAACTCAAGCATATAGAATAATAATAATTCAAAAATTCAACAAACGATGGCAAAAAAATCATTGTAGAGCTTATTAAATCCAAACAAAACATAGTGAAATCAAAGAAAAAGGTAAAACACTATGTAACAAAGCTACTTTTAAAATGAGTAAAAAATTTGTTAATTAATTGCAAGCAAACAGAAATTTAGCAACAATACATAAACTAAATTGATAATTTGGGAAAAAAATCTACACAAAATATGCTTTGGGCTAGATTAATTCAGTAATAGTTATTAAGTAGAGATATGTGAAAGAAGGGAATGACTGGGGATTGAGTCAAATACAATTAAGGAAATGTTTGGTTCGCATTCAGAAATTAAAATCAAAATAAGAATCATAACGTTTACAATCGGTAAGGGTTTATGTCATTCTCACTTATTTTTTTAGTTTGAACAATGAATGACTTTTATTTATTTGATAAGTTAATCAATTATGAAAACCAAGTCACAAGCGGGGAATGAAAGTTGACATTTTCTAACACTTTTATTCCTATGAAATGATTCCATGTTGATTAATTTGTTGATTAATTTAACAATATGTTTTATAACTATCAGTAATCTTGATTTCCATTTTTTCCCCCTCATAATCATAAATCAAATACCTCCTTCGTAAAAAAAAATGCCAATAAAAAAAATAGCTATTGGAACTTGGAAGCCAATTTAGTTGATGTAAAAGTTACCAATTTTTGCCCAAACAAATAAACAAAAGTTAGTTCAATTTGGCATTTTCGGGCGGTTGTTAATCAACTTTATAGGAAACTCGTATATTCCTAAACTTACCGTTGCTGAATTTAGATTCTGTAAATCTGTTATACAATCAATCAAAACCCATACACAATTTCTTATAAATAAACACTTTGCCCATTTTTTCTGTCCACTTTCACTTTAGATTACTTTCCTTTCTTGATGAAATCTTGCAATTCTTCATCAGCGATGGAGACAACGTCACGATTATAAAGCAAAAGAGTGCTGGTCGGAGAAAAATTGAAATCAAGAAAATCGAGAAGAAAAGTAACTTGCAAGTCACGTTTTCCAAACGTCGTAAGGGTTTATTCAAGAAGGCTGCTGAACTCAGCGTTTTATCAGGGGCTGATGTCGGTGTCATCGTTCAATCTCCTGCCGGAAAAATCTTCGCCACTGGCAGCCGTGCCTCCATCGACGCCATCATTGATAGGTATCTTGCCGGAACCTCCAATAATAATCAGTTTCATCAAGTTGTTTCCGTTGATCAACTAGTTGAGGAGAAAAAGTATGGTGAGATTGTGAAGAAGATTGAGGAAGAAAAGGCTAAAGAGAAGTGTTTAATGGAAAGTATTGTAGATAATGCAAAAGGGTTTCGGCGGGATTTGGCAATCGAAGATCATCTCACCTTGAATGATCTTGTGGAACGTATGGCTGCCATGGAAGAATTAAAGAAGAATGTGGAGAGGAAAATTGAGAAAATGAAAGTAAGGCCAAGGCTATTATTGATAATGAAGGTTCAGAGAATTTATTGATTCCTAATGTTAATGTTGATTGCTTTGGTGGGCTTCCAGTTCGCTATTTGGAGAATAATTAGAATAATCCTATGATTAATTTCAGGATAGAAATAATTTGGGTAATTAAGTATATTAGCCATAGAGATTTTTATGAATTTTATGTTTTATTTTTTATTGTTTTTGAAGGTGAAGAGGTATTCACCTTGATTGGAATAAAATGCTACTGATTTTTTGGTTTTATAATTGCTCTTGACAATTTAATTCAGGTTAACTTTATTGTTTCTCTGTTTTTTTTCCCCTGTTGTTTACTGTGAATTTCTTTATGGTTTGGCTGTTGAATTGATCGTTTCTTGGAAAATTCACTCCGAATTGAATTCCTCAGGGTGGAATTCACGAGGTAGCCTTATCTATGCTACTAATTGGCACTAAAAGTAATCAACAGAACAGGAGATTAGGAATACGAATACCTATTTCATATTTGATTGCCATGTTGCTGTATTGATTTGCAAATGTTAAAGGGACACTCAATTGTATATTTGCAGTTACATATTCAAACAGCTTGTTGTATTGTATGCTAAACATATAATGTTTTAGGGAAAGCTTAAATCCAACTCTTTTATAGATGTTCAGTTAAACAACTATAGTTCAAATTAAATATTAGTCAAAAGACTCAAAACCTTGCTAATAATGCACATAAATGGTCAAATGCGCCGGTTTTGGAATTAAGAGGATAATTCTTTCTGTATAGGCCATTCTATTCACCAAGTCAGCTTGGGTTGGCTCTATTTCAGGAATCCATCTTGTTAGATGTTTGTTGAAGAGGTTTCTGTTAACATTCTATCTCGATTGGCTGTCAGTTTCTTGTGAAAAGATAAATTTGGAGGGAGAGTTTTTTTGTGTACTCTTAAAAGTGTTATGTTTCTTATTTTTTTTTATTGTAAATGTTTATCATATTTGAATAATCAAAACATAATCATTATGTATTTTTCATTTTTATCCTTTATCTTTTTATAGAGATAAATGTTACATCATTCAAAATTTTAATAAAATGAGAAAAATTTAAACAATTATCACTATCAATACACTATTTTTAATAATTTAGATTTCCAAAAAACAACAAAAATTATGAGACAGATAGAGTATATAAATACAATGCTACTCTTAAATATTTTGAATTATTATTATTATTTTTTTACTTTGTTTGTCAAAGAAAATCTAAAAATATAGGCTCTCAAAACTCTTGAAACTCTTTTTTTTTTTTTTTTTTTTTTTTGTGTAAAGTGTCAACAACTACATTAGTGGAAACTTATTGTATGGCCCACGGTACACATGTACCAATACATATGAATTGTGAGCAACTGAATTTCATAATGAGACTTACATATCATGTGTCTTGATACAGGTAGAGAATTTATCCTAAATTAGTTAATGAGATAGGGATGCCCAAGTGAGGGCAAATTCTTTTGTGTGTGTGAGATGTGGGGGTACCAACTCCAAGTCTAATGTTGTGAGACACCACAATTCACGAAAAAATTTGCACCCAATCAAATCTGAAAGTTGGTGAATTCAATCCATGATATTATACTGTGAGTCTTATAATTCAATCACTTGTATAAATAATATAATCAAATTTAGACCACGAGATTTATAATGTATTAACCGTAAATTGAATCTATTTTAAAATTTATCAAATATATGGTTGCATATTTTTGAGTCAAGGTAATATATATAGGTAATAATACGAGTAGTAGTATCAAATGAAAAAATACCAAAAGATTTACCTAAAATACTAGAGGAAACATGGAGGCATATTTTCGCCGCAGGTAAAAGCTGCCTTAGCCTAGTAATAGCTGTCCTCCTGTCTGTCTCTGCCACTGTACAAACGCTAGCTAGTACAATATCCTTGGGCAACAAGAAGGCACAAATATAAGTAGCAGCAGTAGTAAAGTTCACAGATCACCACTATCTAAAAATCAAGATTCTGTATTGAGAAAACAATTAATGGAAGATTTGGTTAATCAAACAGTTGGAGCAGCAACTGCAGAAGTGCAAGAAAATCAAGAAGATCCCTTCAAACGCTTGCCAGACGACACAATAGTATCCTATATTTTTGACAAAATCTGTGAGGCCAAGTTCCTCTTCCTGATATCATTAGTCTCCAAACACATCTCTTCTCTTGTCCAACAATCCCAAATCGTTTCTTTCAAAATCCCTATTCAGAATCAAGATCAAGAACTTCAAAATCAGTCCACAAATCATTCCCTAATAAAAAGGAGAAGTCCTCCACTTTGTTACTACTCCTCTGAGGCTGATTCGTGGGCTGTTTAGCCCCCTCCCGCTGAAGGTTTCTCGGCAGCCTCCTGATCCAACAGTCAAATTTGTTGTTCAAATTACTACCAAATTTCTTGTCAAATTCAAGTCTTTGAGATCCCTCCATGTTGAATATGATTTTTCAGGCTTAACCTGCAAGAAAGTGCCTGTGTCTTGATCTAATATGATGTCCATAATGATAACGATAATGATGATGACAATGTTGATGACATCGGGTCGTTAGGCCTTTACTTTGATGCACATTGGGATACTGCTATAAGCAGATTCTCATTATTGGAAAAATGGGTGCCTGTGTTACCAGAATCCCTTCAAAATGTTGTCATTACGGACTCGAGGAAACAAGGTAAACTTGATCTTGGAGAAGATGTTGTTGCATTGAGGAATGGGGACACAGATTTTGGGGGTTTAGAAGGAATCACCAGATTCTGGCAATCACCTTTGCTTAAGCTGCCATTGTCAGGCTGTGTGATGAAGATGGTTACTCTTTTAATTTGCAAAGTGAAAGATACTGATTATGATGATTTCTTGATAGTAAAACAAGCTTTTGGTGGTAAAGGTGAAGAGGTTTTTGTTGAAGCTGCATCTGAACTGTTGAAGAAGGAAGCAGTTTTAGCAATTTAGAGGGGATTTTGCCAAAAGAATTCTAATTTTGATTTTCATCTCTTGTTGATCAATTAGCTAGTGAATTAGGATTGTTTTGAGTTGAGTTTTGAGAGCATGTGTTGTTAGCCAGCTAGTGCTATTCTAATTTCTGATTTTTCATGATTATCTTTCAATTTGCATAACTAATCATATAACTTTGTTGTCTCTGTTTTGGACTATATCTTTTATATATGGGAAACAAAGACTAGAAAAGAGATCTTTAATGAGGAAAAGAAAGAAAGAAATGTCTATCTGTTCAATATTAGGGGAGTTTAGGAAGAAAAAGAAAAGACCAAAGAAGAGAAGTTCTTATATGTTGTCTCTGTTTTAGTTCAAAATGTTTATCTTTTACCAAATTAGTTTTGTATTTAAACTTCAATTTTTGAGCCAAATTGCTATGTTCCACGTAAGTTTTCCAAAGGGAATTCATTTGGAGAATTGCAATTTTGGTCCCCAAACTATAGGTAGTGCTCAAAACTAGTCCCCAAACTATCAATTATACATGAAAATAGGACAAATGACGGAAAAGTCACAAAACCCTAATGGATGTGCTATTAACTCTAAAAAACTTTTGTCAAAATTCATCAATTGTGTTCGAAATTGGTCCCCAATTTTTATGAATTTTAACTAATAGATCCCCGCTCTAAAATGGTTTGCCAGATGATAAATAATTTAAACAAATGTCATTCAATCCATATATTAAACATTACAACAATATTTTAATATAATTTAACAATTAATAATACCCAATAAGCTTACCAGAAGGCATTTGTACCATAATCGGTCACCCAAGATTGATTTTATGGTAATCAAGGAATTTTTTGACCTGTTTACTCTGATAGCTGGGATTCCTGAATACCTATCAAAGAAGCCTTCCAGTACTATAGGTCTCACATTTCTCTTATATTTTATATATTCCCTATACTATAAGTTCTAATTTCTTTGTTTTATGTTATTTCTAATGATAAAAATTGATTAATTCCCCTTTATTTTTAGCAGTTGTAGAAGAATTTTGACTTTGATATTCATACAATCTTGCAATTGAAGAAATAATTCATTATAATTTTGGAGGTATGTAGTAGTAGTTATCTTTTTTTTTTTTGCTATAAAATATTTATATTGGTTATGAATGTGATTTGTGAATTAAGCTAACAAAGTTTGCGTGCCAATTCCCTATTCAAAAGCATATCTTATTTTGCTCAATTGATATCCACTGTATTAGTTTATTATATAATCATTGGCATATTTTTTATTTCCCTTCTCTTTTTAAATTTGTTAACATTTTGTTTAACATTAATAATACTCAAAAAATAAATTAGAAGGTATTTATATTAAGTTGTTGTTGTTTTACTATTTAATATATTGATTAAATGACGTTTGTTTAAGTCATTTATAATCTAGCAAGCCATCCTAGAATGGAATCCTATTTAGCTAAAATCCATAAAGATTGGGGACCAATTTCGCGCACAACTACATAAATTTTGACAAAATTTTTTAGAGCTAACAGGCATGTGCACTGCACATGACCAAAACCATTAAGTTTTTAGATTTTTCAGGACATCATTTGTCTTATTTTTGCGAATAATTGATAGTTTGGGACCAAAACTGTAATTTTGTATAGTTTGGAGACTAAAATTGCAATTCTCCCGAATTCATTTTCTCAATATTTCTTCCCATAACGGGGAGTGGAATAAAAAGTTTGGGGTTTTGCGAGTAAAAAGCAATTGTGACCGTAAAGCCATATGCTAGTTTCTTTTTCTTCTTTTTGTTTTCTGTTTTTTTTTTTTCCTACTCCTTAAAGTTTTCAATTAGAAAGTTTTTATTCTATAAATGGTATTGTACAAGATGCCATAAATTTTAATTTCTTGTAACCATTACTCACCTCAAAATACTTGCATTGCACGTACTATAATTATCAAATACGAGGGACATTTTAATACATGATACATGCATATATTAATACATTAGTTTGTTACAAAATATGTATATCATTTGCATACACTGAGTATATAATACGTGGAACATATATATATATATATATACACAAATTGGTACATAATTAGTAGGGATTATTTTTAGTTTGGTACTGTTTTGTAGCGAAAACATGGTGGAATAGAATGGGGAAAGAAAACAGTCGATATTATCATTACAGCTCATGTAGTTTACTCTTGTCCTTGATTTTGTTTGGTTTTGCTAATCTAGCCATGTCAGTTTATTGTCTCTGATTATTTGGTCTATGTTTGTGTTTAGACAAATGCCCACAATTTAAGGTGTACGTACACAAATCTTAACCATTGAAACACTAGAACAAAAATGCTGGAGTACAAAATTTCAACCATGGAAATGTCAAGTATTTTTTTTGTTCTAGTCCCAAACCCTAGAGTTAATTGTAAAATACATAAAAATATTAATTTCTTATTCTGTTAAGTGGGATTGAATATAGAAAATTTGTAAATTTTACAGGATATATTTGCAGTTACATATACAAACAGTTTGCTGTATGTTAAACAGTAGTATTAAACATATAATGTTTTAGGGACAGCTCAAGTCCAGCTCTTTTATAGTGGACTAAGTACTTATGAAGTAACTTCTCTTCACTTAAATAACTATAATTCAAATTAAAGGAAAATTTTATGATCCCAGTATCATTACTATTGTGTTTGAAATTATTGGCAATTAAAATAAACTCCTTATAAATTAGAAATTATGTTTTTAGTTAGGTTTTGATTATTTAGTTGTTTAAGATTTTAATTGTTATTTGGTATTTCCTACCAGAATTAGTTTTAGAAATATATTCCCAATATGATTCATTGGGTTTTTTGTTAGACTAGTGTCGTTAATTATAAATAGAGGGTTTGATTGGTTATTCAATTAGAAAGAATTGAGTTGAGAGTTGAGAATATAAAAATTCTAGAATAAAAATTAAGGCAATTCTACTGCGAGTTTATGTCGATCTCAATATGATAGTCAAATATGTGTTCTTTTGTAACTCTTTTTCTTTTGTCACATATTTTTATGAGTATGATATCCTAACGCAAGTATCTAATTCTCAAATTAAATATTAGTCAAATCCACCTTACTAATAAGGTACATAATTGATTAAATGTGCTAGTTTTGGGATAAAGAGGATAATTCTTTCTTAATAGGCCATTTGATTCACAAAGCCAGCTCGGGGTTGGCTAAATTTCAGGAATCCAACCTGTTAGATGTTTGTCGAAGAGGTAAAGTTTCTGCTCACATTCTATCTCGATTGGCTATGTGCATTTCTTGTAAAAATATAAATTTGGAGGAGCGAGTTCCCTTATGATGTATATAATACAACGCTATTGTTAGATATTTTGGATCAATATTTTTTCTTTTTTTACTTTTGTTTGTCAAAGAAAATTATGTACTCGAAAACTCATAGAACTCCTTTTTTCTTTGTAAAATGTAACAATTATATTAGTGGTAAATTCTTGTATAGATCAAGATCCACATACATCAAGATATATGAATTTTAAGCCACCGGGTCACACAATAATGCCAACAATTTATGTATTTTTGTATATGTGGATTTTGTCCATGCAAGAATTTTTATATATGTTAGTTACCCAAGACGGGGATGCCCAAGTGGCAAATTCTCCAATGTAAAGATTTGGGCTCCCTGTCTAATGTTGTGAGAATCTATGGTTCACACAAAAATTTATAACCCAATCGAGTCTTAAAAGTTCACAAATATATAGTTTATTCTCATATTGATTCATCTACGATATTATACTCTTATTCAAATTTAATCACATTATTCATATGAATGATATGGTTAAATATGAATCACAAGATCCATAACACAGCGCTCGAAAACCGGATACATTTCAAAATTTTCTAAATATATAGTTGCATTTTTTGAGTCAAGGTAATATACTAGCACTCCCAAATGAAAAAATACAAGAGATTTATCTAAAATACTAGAGGAAACATGGCGACATATTTTCAATGCAGGCAAAACTAGTAAATTCTTGCATGTACTAAAGTATACCATGCACCAAGAAATACATTGTGTATGTCCTAGGGACTCATTATAGGGCTCATATAGAGTGCACACAATTATCTATTTTTTAGTGCACAGTATATCTTGATGCACACAAAAATTTATCGGTAAAAGCTGCCTTAGCCTAGTAATATTTATCCTCCTCTCTGTCTCTGCCACAGTGCTACTGGCCAAACGCTTGTACTACATATCCTTGGGCAGCAAGAAGGCAGAAATATAAGTAGTAGTGAAGTTCACATATCACCAGTACCTCAAAATTAATATTAATCTGTGAGAAAAAATGGAGGATTTGTTTAATCAAACAGTAGGAGCAGCAGCTGCAGAACTGTAAGAAAATCAAGAAGATCCCTTCGAACGCTTGCCGAAAGACATAATAGTATCCTACATTTTTGACAAAATCTGTGAGGCCAAGTCCCTCTTTATATCATTAGTCTCCAAACATTTCTCCTCTCTTGTTTACCAATCTCACGTCGTTTCTTTCCAAAATCTTTCTATTAGTGTATGCTTTAAAATTAATTTATTTTAAGGATAAATTATATTTTTATATTTATGTATATTTTGTACAATATGACATTTTTTGAATAAAATATACATATGTTAAATCATAAATAGTTATGATATAATTATATTTTATTCATAAATATCCTTAATCGTAGTGTATGACACTAGTAGATTAGCATATAAGTGTATGTGGTTGCTTATTGAGAATAAATGTATCAGTTGACCCGCTAAAAGTATTTCACACGGATTATTTAAATGTGAGTGGATTAATCTCTTTGTGATAATAGTGTAATGATCCTTTGACTTGATATCATGAGTTTATTTTGACGGTAGATTATTATACTTTGACTCTATTAGTCGTTACTGTTAATGAGTCGCACATACTGTAGAATTCGAGTATAATATGAATCATGATAAAATAAGATATAACCAATAGAGGATTCATCACTCCTTATCATAGGAAAGTATATCTTAATATAGTTACTTCTTAAAATACGATTCGAAAATCTTTGCGCAAAGTGAAAATAGAATTAAGAATGTCTTAAATTCTATTTCAAGTGAATTGTTCATTTTGAAAAAAAGTAAATTGATTAATTCAATAAGAGTTGGCATTATATCTGTCCTCTTGAATTAATCGGATTACAGGTTGGCGAAAGGATAATACTTACACGGGAACTAAATCATAGATGAGTGATGTCGAACTACTTGACATATCTCAATACTTGGGTGGCCATGATACTTTGTTAGAAGCTAATTTTGATTTATCAGTGTAAATTAATTAATTGGAGAATTAATAATAAATTAAAGGTATTTAATTTATCTGATCTTAATTAATAATTTATATTTATTGCCAACGTGATTGAGAACCTAAAAGGTCACACACTTAAAGATAATTAATTTAGGATTAAATTGATTTGATAAGTATAAGATACTTATGGGATAATTTATGAGATAAATTAACTTTTGAGGTCAATTGTAATTAGATATAAATCTTAGAAACTAATATATAATATATATTAGAACTCCTAATGATTTTATACTTTTTTATATGCTTTTGACCCAAACTAATTAGTACACATTATTGTGATTTTCTAAATCTAATTCGATTGGAATTCTAAACTATTATATATATATATATATATATATATATATGACTAGTACTATTATTGTATAAGATATATAAGTAGTACTAGTATGACTAATCTACATAATTGAAAAGCCGTGAACTAATATTGATCGTGAAACTCACGATTGAAAGAAAAAGGGAAAAATAATTAAGGAGTTAGTAATTTCTAATTTGGGTCAATCAATCTTGTGAAAATTTCTAATTTAATTATTTATGTGGATACCATAAGAGGTTGGGCACTTATGCGGCTTGTGGATCGACTCCCAAACATATTAGAGATTTTACTGTTATTTTAAGGTATAATCTCTATATTTTTCTTGTACTACGAATAAATTAATCAAAGTGATTTGTGATAGAAAAGTAAAAATTTTAAATTTTGATGCATTATTGGTTATTTATTTTCTTACACCCTATTCAGAAACAAGATCAAGAACCTCAAATCAAAATCAGCCCACCACAAATCACTCTTTTTCTTTCCCCGAAAAAGTTCACTACTTTGTTTCCACTCCTATAGGGCTAGTTCATGGGCGGTTTGG
Organism: Cinchona pubescens; assembly: GCA_025175665.1. Classification (NCBI taxonomy): domain Eukaryota; kingdom Viridiplantae; phylum Streptophyta; class Magnoliopsida; order Gentianales; family Rubiaceae; genus Cinchona; species Cinchona pubescens. The sequence goes on along the minus strand of JANKKI010000107.1, from coordinate 3,811,125 downwards.
CTACCTTCGGCCGAAGGTGTCTAAGGAACCACCTTAACCAGCAGCTGAATTTGTTGCCCAAATTACTACCAAATTCGTCTCAATTTCAAGTCCTTGAAAACCCTCCATGTTGAATGTGATTTTTCGGGCTTCACCTTCAAGAAAGTAGAGCTTGGAATTAAATGGATATTGCACTCAGGCTTCATCGTATCTTACTCATTGCCAGTGTCCAGAACAAGAGAGCATACACAATACGTATAAATCAGGCATAGACACAATTGGTATATAGGAAGTCTTATATTGGTTTATAAAAGAATATTCTAAATCATCTATGCATGGTAAGTTTTACTAATTCAGACAATTAGACTAGTAAAGTAATTACCTAATTTAGGAAAACAATTAGAGAAACTACATCAATCAAATATTTTCATGCCATAATTCAATAATTTCATATTTTTGACATTCCCTTCAAACTCAATATGGTTATGGAAAACTAAATTGAGTTTGAAGCAAAACGTGAAAATAGAAAATCAAAATTGAATAGGAAAAGAATCAAGAACCAAATCGAAACGAAATTAAAACAGATAAAAAATCCAAAAACTGAACCAAAAGAATCCAAAGGTTGAAAATCGAGAGAATTCAAAAGTTCAAAATCGAGAAAAGTCAAAGGTTGAAAACCGAGGAGAAACCGAAAACTCAAAACTGAGTGAATCTAAAAGTTGAAAAACGAGGGAGAGAACCCGAAGGTTCTAAACCAAATAAATTTGAAAATCGATTTAATCCAAAATTTGAAATTAGGAGATCCAAAAGTTGAAATTAAGAAAATCGAAAATTGAAAATCAGGAGACCACTAAAACTAGGAGTCGGAGCAGACTTGGAGCAAAATAAATGCTCAAACACTAAAACTAGGAGTCGGAGCAAACTTGGAGCAAAAATAAAAGCTCAAATTAAAGCAAGAATCGGAGCAAAATATATTTACAAGAATTCAAATAAGAAGAAGGTCAAAATATATTTACAGACGGAGGTTTTGATATCATATCAAGAACAAGAAAATATATACAATATGTATAAATCAAATCTCGATATAATTGGTACATAGAGACGCTTTATATAGATTTATAGGAGAATATTATAAATCATCTATACATAGTAAGTCTTGTTAATCAAAACTGAGAGACCCAAAATAGTTAAATAACTAAAATAATAAACAATGATAAAGATAATTGAGCGATGGAATTTAAAAAAAAAAAAATGAGAAGGACGACAGCTTCACCACACCAATTTGCTATAAATAGTACTAATACCTATTATGGGAAATAATCCCATGCAACAAGACCACCAGCACACACTATGCACCTTAACTAATCAACCAATCATAAATAGACAAGAGGTACACTAATAATAAAATTAATTAAATAACATAGTTTGGTTTAATATTTTCCTACACAGCCTCTATCTTAAACCAAGCTCTTCAAAGTTGAACATTCTTAACATCTTTTTCAACTTCAGGAATATCTCTAACTTCAATGCCTTAATGAAAATGTCTGCCACTAGTTCCTCAGTTCCACAATAATCAACTTCAATTTTCTTATATTGAACTAAATCACATATGAAGTGGTATTTGATGTCAATACGCTTACTACGTCCATGAAAAATTAAATTTTTGGACAACTCAATTGTCGATTTACTATCACAATAAATTTTCGTCGGACCATCCTACTTGTGTTGAACAACACCAAGCATACGACGTAACCACAATACTTGAGTAGCACTGTTAGCTGCTGTAATGTACTCCGCCTCTGCAGTAGACAATGCTATCACATGTTATTTTTTAGAATTCTATGAAAACACACCCAAACTATTAAAAAACGCATAACCTGACATATTCTTTCTCTCAACTGCATCACCTGCCCAATCACTGTTTGTGTAGCCAAATAATTCAACTGGATCAGTACATGAATAAAATAGGCATTCCATCTCCCTGGGTACATTTAATGTACTTCAAAATCCTCTTTGCCACCTGCAAGTGTGACTGGCGTGATTTTTTTATGAATCTACTAATCAAACCAACACTAAAAGTAATATTTGGTCCCGTAAAAATCAAATATCTCAAATTTCCTACCAAACTTTTAAAGTAAGTAGGATTCACATATTCTCCAATGCCATTCTTAGTCAAACGAAATTTTTCTTCAGCCAGAGTCAAAATTGGCTTAACTCCATCCATCTTAAATTTTTTCATAATGTTACATGCATATTTTCTTTGAGAAATAAAAATACCACGGTCAGACTGGAAGACCTCAATCTCAAGAAAATAAGACGTAAGTCCCATATATGTTATTTCAAACTGTTTAATCATAGCCTCCCTAATTTCAACAATCATCACAGGATTATTTTCTATAAAAGTTAAATTATCTATATACAAGCATACAATAATAATATCACCACAAGTAGAAGATTTAATAAATAAGGTGTGCTCATATATAGGTCACCTCAAAAATCACGAGAAATAAAATATGAGTCAATTCTCGTGTACCATGTCCTTGGAGTTTGGATCAAGTCATATAAAGCTCTCTTTAACCTATACACCTTATTTTTTGGCCTTTCTTGATTAAACCTGCAAGATGCTCCACATAAACTGCCTCTTCGAGTACTCCATTTAAGAAAGCAGACTTGACATCCATGTGATAAATTCTCTATTTATTTAAGCAGCAAGAGAATTTATCAAACGAACTGTATCAAGTAGAGCAACAGATGCAAATACCTCAAAATAGTCAATGTGGGTTTCTGTTTGTAACCTTTAGCCACCAGTCTCGCCTTGAATCTCTCTATTTCGTCATTGGGCTTGTATTTCGTCTTGTAGACCTATTTCACTCCAATAGCTTTTTTATCCATTAGAAGAGAAGTAAGCTCCCATGTATCGTTCTTCTCAATAGCATGAATTTTTTCATCCATTGCCTTCACCCAACGATCATCTCGAACAGCCTCCTCCATAAACAATAGAGCCACAATCTGCAAATGTAGCAAAATTCACAATATCTTCATCAAAAGGAGAATTATCTGAAAAAATAAGATAATCCTGCAATCTAGTAGATAACTGGGGTTGATTCTGTGGATGACCAAATGTCTCAGTCTGTGAACCCTGAGTAACTGGTGATGGCTAAAAATTATGATGATTATCCTTTCCTTCATAACTTAACGTCACCTCTGCAATTTTTGGTTCCTCAAGAGACCAATCTCAAGCACCTCTTTCATCAAATGTCACATCTCTACTGACAATCACTTTTTCTGAAATTGGACTGAATAATCTGTAAGTTCGGGACTGCTCATCGTAATCAACAAAAATATATTTTTCACCTTTGTCATCAAGCTTCCTACGCAATTGGTTAAGAACATGAGAATAAGCAATACATCCAAATACTTTGAGATGGCCAATAAATGATTTTCTATCATTCCAAACTTCTTCAGGGGTCTTTCCAGAAAAGCTTCTCAAAGGATACAACACCTGTTCAACACATAAAAAGCACCTGCAACTGCTTCTGCCCAAAAAGGTTTTGGCATCTTTTTCAACTTCAACGTGCATCTCACCATATCCATAATTGTCTTTTTTTTCTTTCACCATTCCATTTTGTTGTGGAGTGTACCTGACTGTCGATTGATGATGTATACCATTTTTTTAAAAAAATTATCACAAGCAAGATATTCTTGACCCCATCAGTCTTCAAAATTTTCATTTGAAAATCACTTTACTTCTCAATTCAAATTTTGAATTTTTTACATGTCTCACATGCGTCAAATTTTTGTTGCAAAAAATAAATCTAGGCTTTTCTACTAAAATCATATATAAGCTTTTCTACTAAAATCATATATAAAAGTAATAAAATACCTACAGCCACCATTACAAGGAACGTCTACTGTATACAAGTTTGAATGAATAATCTCTAATGGTATCCTTGCTCTCTATGTTTTTTCTATCAGAAAAATATCCTAGTGCTTCTTACCCAAAACATAAGTATCATTACAAATTCTTTCAGAAACACTGATACAAGGTAATTCACTAACCATTTTTTATTAGCCAAACATCTTAAATTGTCAAAATTTAAATGTCCAAACCGCAAATGTCACAGCCAATTTTTGTCATCAATCACAATACTCAAACAAGAAAAATTTTTACTATTCAAATTTAATGGAAATAAGTTGTTAGGAGTCATCGTCACTCTTGCAATCATGCCAATATTTTCATCAAAAATAGTATAATATCATAATTTTTCTAGTACACATGCCATGCCGAATACGAATATCATAATTTTTCTCAGACAATTAAAAGTGCTCAACAAATTATGACTCATTTATCGGTCTATTATACACATCTAGATAAAATTAAGAGACAATTTTTCAGGCTGATGGGAAGTTTTTCTTTCCGAAAAATAGGCAAAATAGTATTATTATCAAATTTTACCTCAACCATTCATCAAATTCAGAAAATAATTTTTTTTTACCACACATATGATTACTACAGCCATTACCTGGAAAAATTATTTATTTTTATCAACAATGTCCACAACATTACGGCCAAAAATAAAGTTATTATATTTTGATTATTATTCTGAGCCCGATTGTTAGAAATATTAGCCTGAAAATTTCTGTTAAATTGTTCACTGGATCTATATTCAGATTTTCTGTGCCCATTTTTTTCACAATTATAACATTGAATTCTTTGATTGTCCTGGGTGTGATAAAAATTATTTCTTCCAAAATTATTATATCTACCTCTACCAGAATCACTTATAAAATTGAAATTGTTACCTCTACCACGTCCGAGATTCTATCTGTCTTTACCTCTGTTGTTATGGTAACCATGACCTCTGTTGTTCTAAGTTTGATTTGTCTGAATTCTCCTTGCTACTTAGATTTATCATTCCCCTTCAAATTCAACTGTGTTTGCAATGCATTTTCAACTGCATTCGTAGTATCCTCCATCTTTTCATTAAATCTTTGTTCATGTAGAATTAATGAGCCCTGCAAGTCTTCAGTGCAAAGTGTGTCAAATTTGATATATCTTTTCTTTCCTGAATTACTGTAACAACAAATTTCATTGGTAAGGTATTTAGGACTTTTTTCACAAAAATTTGTTAGTCAATTCATGGTTGTTGAGTGCCATCTCGTTTTTAATATCTGACCGTCAGGAAAAATAAGATTCGATAGATTCAAATTTTTCTATCGTCAAAAGTTCAAATTTTCTCTTCAACATCATCAAATTAGTCTTTGGACCCGGTCAATTCTTTGGTATGTCTTCTCTAAAATATCCCAAGCCTCTTTTGCCATATCTACCATAGCAATTTTTTCAAAAATTAAAATATCAATTGCTTGATGAATTTGTGACAAAACCTTTATATCAGCATCAACATCACCATCACCATCACCATCAATGATCTCATGAATATGATTTTCTAACACATATGATTACCTACTTTCAGATGAATTATCATCTGTTTTTTCTAAAAAGTATATTTAGATTTATTTTTCAATTTTGGAACTGAACAAACAACAATTGAAGTGAGTGCCATAAGTATGAATTAATCTGGCTCTAATACCAATTTGAGAGACTCAAAATAATTAAAGAACCAAAATAATAAACAATGATGAAGATAATTGGGCAAAGGAATTTTTTTTTTTAAAAGAAGGAAAAGGACGGCAGCTTCAAAAAACAAAAACAGAGACCACACCAATTCGCTATAAATAGTACTAATACCTATTATGGGAAATAATTCCATGCAACAAGACCACCATCACACACTATGCAGCTTAACTAATCAACCAATCATAAATAAACAAGGGTCCACTAATAATAAAATTAATTAAATAACATAACTTGGTTTAATATTTTCCTACAAAAACAATTAAATTAGTAAAGTAATTACTTAATTTAAGAAAACAATTAGAAAAATCATATTAATTAAATATTTACAAATCATAATTTAATAATTCCATATATTTGATAGTCAGAAATCTTGATTTAACGGCTGATTATAATGTCAGATAATGATAATGACAATGAAAGAATATTATGATGAAATCGGGTCGTTAGGCTTTTATTTCATTGCACATTTGTATATGACTATAAAAAGAATCTCATTAATGAAAAAAATGGGTGCCTTAGTTACCAGAATACCTTCAAAATGTTGTGGTGACACTCTGACAAACTAGGCAAGATTGAGAAATGGGGACGCAGATTTTGGGGATTTAGAAGTAGGTTTCAGATTCTGGCAAGTACCTTTGCATAAGCTGCCATTGCTAGGCTGTGTAATGAAGGTGGCTACTCTTTCATTTGCAAAGAAAAGGAGACTCATCATGATGATTTCTTGATGGTAAAAGAATCCTTTGATGAGGAAGACGAAGGGTTTTTTGTGGAAGCTGCAACTCAACTGCTGAAGAAGGAAGTAGTTTTAGAGGGGATTTTGCCAAGAGATGGCTAATTTTGATTTTCATCTCGTCATTTTCCTAGTGAATTAAGATGTTTGTTTTGGTTTTGAGACCATATATTGTTAGCCAACTAGTACTGTTCTAATTGATTGTCATTATTTTCTTTCAATTTATTTAAGGGGTTAATTTTATTTTACTCTCTTGACGTTTAAGGTTAGTATCACTTTAGTTCCTAACATTATTTTTAAACACTTAAATCTCTTCGTTAAATCCAACTCAATTTTACTATTCATTTTGACAAAAATATCCTTATAATTTATTTAAATAAAATGTTATTTTTCTATAAATATCATTATTTTTTTCTTTACATTTTTACTGATTCATCTTCTTTTTTTATCATTTTGTTCCATGATTCAACCATTTTCATTAAAATAGGGATAAAAAAGTCATTTTAGCTGAAAAATCTAAAACCATTAAATTTGACTATTAATCTAAAGACTCAAGAGTCTAAAAAATAACATTAACAACTAAAGTAATAGTAATTCTAAATTTTAAGTGAAATTGTCTCTTGTTTGACTAATCATGTAATTTCTATGTTTTGGCCTATTCTGTTATGTTCATTATGTTCAGGAGAAAAGAGACTTTTTATCAGAATTGGGGGGAAGAAAAGTTTCTCTGTTTTATATCTCTGGGGAGTTTATGAAGCCAAAAAAAAACCCAAAGAAGAAAGGTTCTGACCATCCTCTCTATTTTAGCTATGATGTTTTTGTCTACCAAATTAGTTTTGTATTTGAACTTTAGCGCTAAGTAGTTCAAATCTCCGCCTAATAATGAGTGTTTGCTTCCACTTACTTTCTTTGCAACTGTTCTACTGACAAGGAAACATTGCCTACTTGCGTGCCGTCTGTTTCTCTGCATCTTTCGTGGTTCAGTAATCAATACGAATAGTGCTAGTAGTAATTTATTGGAAAAATTCTATAATCGGAAATATTTTTTTATATTTTAAAAATTTATATAATATAATATTATATATTTTAAAATTTTATACAATATAAAATTTTAAAATCAACAAAATAATTCTTGAACAGGATACAGGAAATAAATAGAACAGAGTATGTTTAAAAGATAACTACTGCCAATTACAACCATCCTTAATTTAAAAATAATAATAATTATAACTAATACCCAAACACAACGACCATGTAATCTCTCCAAATAAATATCAAAAAAAAAAAATACACCTGCTTGAGCTACCTTAATCTGTTCAAGCCACTTTGTTTATAGTTACAGTGCTAATTGCTCAGAGAAAACAAACGGAAGACTAATTTTCTAAGCACACAAATACACACCGAGCTATCGATTAAAACAAGTGTTACACAAGAACAAAAGGAAGAATAAGTCGATATGAGAAAGCATCCTTAATCTTCAATAAATCAAAGCTTTCAATCAACCGAAAGTGGTTTGAAAGATTGACAGCACATGAATTTCTTTGTATAATAACAGCCTATATATATATATGACCTTTTCGACAACTTCTATGATTTTTGAAGAACGCATTTCTCGTAAAGAGCAAGAATTTCCTTTTTGTTTGGATTCTTCAATTGCAACAGCTCATCTCCAAAATTATGTTTGGTCAACTCCTGTCTCAGTTTCTGTATACAGATCTGTGAACTTGGTGTAGTCTTCAGAGTTGATCTGCTGGCTATGAGTATCTTCTTCACCCCTAAACACTGAACCACCATCTTCGGGAGGGCTGAATTTCAGAGGGCTACTAGTACTCTTTGACCTCTTGTTTCCTCTACTTGCTTTGTCATTAGTGCCCAAATCATGAATGGACTCGATCCCCATTTCATAGTCGTCCACTCTCACACGTTTTCCATGGGATGCAGTCCTCAACTTGCCATCCAATGCTGTTTCATTTAGTCGAATAGCTGTCAGCTGCTGCTGAAGCATGTCAAGCTTTCCTTGTGTAGCTTGCAGCTGAACAGAGAGTGCTTCTGCTCTATTGTTTGCTTCTGCACGCGCTGCACGTTCAGTTTCCAACAGTGTCTCCAGGACTTGAACAGTGCTAGCCCTCTGCTCATTGTTTGATTTCAGCAACGATTCTATTTCTTTTTCCCTTTCTTCAACTCGTGCCTCCAGTATTGCAACTTTTGACACCGCATCCATCTCTGATGCATGGTATGTCTCCAACTCGTTAGAGAGGTCTGTCTTCAGCCTTTCTAAGCTTTCAATATGCCTCTCTGCTCTCTCTACCTGAGCCAATCTCTCCATTGCAGTTCTTTGAATCTCACTCTTGTCTTTTTGAGCGGCAACTGCTTCAGCTCTAGCCTGGTCTGCCAGTTCTGTTGCTCTTTTAGCCTCTCTTTCAGCAGATTTACATCTTTCCTGGACCTCATCAAATCTGCTAAATTCAGATCGATACTTCTGCTCCAAATGAGCTTTTTGCTGCTCCAGAAGCCTTGCTTCTCTTTCAAATGATTGTGCAGTTGCATTGGAATTTTCTATCCTTTCACCCAACTCCTTGATTTCACGTTTTAAGCTTGATACTTCGAGTTCATAGTTCTTCATCTTCGACTCAACTGCCTGCCGAAAGCAAAGAGCAGATTAAACACATCCAAATAAAGACCTGCTCTCATGAGAGTTCAAAGCACCCATGCATGAGAACATCAATGCTCACCTTCAAATCCACATTAATAGTTGCCAATTGCTTCTCAGCATGCTCAAGTTTTGTTGCCTTTTCCTTTATTTCCTCTTCCTACAGTAAAATTCACAAAGAAAAGCAAATTATGCACACCGCAAAAAGGACCAAGAGACATACACAGCATGTGCGAGCACAAATGCATAAAGACAGATTTGCACCTTCTCAGCCAAGATACTGGAAAATTCAGCCCTAAGAGAATCTTCTCTCAGTTGGGTTTGCTCACTGGCCTGTTCTTGCACTGTGGCAGCCTTCTCAAGGATATTTTTAGCTTCTTTAGCGGCAATGTCATATTTCCGCTTCCACTCATTTGCCTCTTCTCGGGCAGACTGAGCTTGTTCGTGAGCAGCAGCCAACCTAGCTTCAGCGGCATGGCTTTTGGATTTTAGGATTTGAATCTCTGCACTCACCTGGTCTTCTTTAGCCTTCCGCTCATATGAAATCTGTTCATACTTCCTTTTCCATTCAGTCAATGTCACAGATACTCCTGTCTCGCTGAATCCAATGTTCTAGATAAGCCGGAACATCTCTCATCCAGCGAACTGCTTTTTCCCTGCAAATTTGTTATGCGACTCATGTAATCATCTGCAAGCCTCTTTTTGTCACTGATGGCATCTTCGTAACGATTCAAATATTCAGACTTTTGTTGCTCAGCAGTTTCCAGTTGTTTATTTAGCAAATTCATCTTATCTTCAATGGAACGGCACTTCAATGCAAGTGAACTCCGCTCTGATCCAAATTGATCTATCTTCTTCTTGATGAGGTCGTGAATTGGACCCTCCAAACTGGAAAAATCAATTGGTCACACTTAAGCTTGGATGTCATACCATAACACCTTTTGAAAAGTTGAAACAAACCTTTGTTGTAAGAAAATAGTCAGCTTTTGCCATTTTTCTGGACCATGACAATTAGAGTCATATTTGGATAGAAGATCATCAAGAACCTGCAAATATAGTAAAATAATAAGTCCCTGCTAAAAGTATATGCGAGATCATTTTTTATCATTCTTCACTCGCATTTAAATCAGTAATGTCCACGAGTACCAGCCCTGGAACTCGACAGATTCGAGAAAAAAGAATTATTCTCAGAGAAAGAATGGTTCAACAATCAAACTGTAGAACCTTAAGGACATTATCCAATTTGGCATCAGCAGCATGGCAAGCAGTTCTGAGTTCCCTCTCCATGTTGTGTATGGTATTTGAACACTGTAGATAAGCTTCCCTGAAAGCATCCTTTTTAGAGTCCTGCATCAGCACCAAATCCAAGTTAAATTTTACAGAAGTGAGTGGCATTACAGAATGCAGGTGATCAATTCCAGAATGGCAATTTTTCCTTTCGTTGATTTATTACATGTACCATGTACACTACTGAAAACTCATGGAAGCAAACTCCCTGATGATTTATTTTGGAACTTTATCAGAAATTACAATGTAAATACACTGACAAGGGGAAAAGATAATCATGGCTTCATGCACAGGCAAGGCAATCACTGTAGCTCACTGGAGGTCTGTGGCCTTCCATGCCTACAGCCACAAATGATATAACATTGTGTTTGGATGGGTGGATTTGGATTTTAATTTGAGGATCAATTTGAAATGAAATGATTTGAAATGACTAGATTTTCGAGTGGATTTGAAATTCAGGATTTTTAATAGTTGAAATCTATTTTAATTTTGGATGGATTTGAAATTTGGCTAACTAATATTTTACCCAACCAGTGGAATGGATTTGGGTTGAGGATTTGAAATCAAATCCACCCAGCCAAACAGGCTGTAAGTTTTTTAAAAAAAAAGAAAAAAAAAAGAAGAAAAAAAAAAAGAAACAATTTGCATACAACTTATTGTCAACTCATCAGATTGAGGGTGTCTTCATGCACCTAAGCAAGGGGATCAAGGTGAAGTGCACACCTATGCCCAGGAATCAGGCACATGCATCTATCTAAACATAAGCTTGTATGCCTCGCACATCTATGCAACAGGCACACAATATATGCTCTTTTTGTTTTCTCCTTCGCATTTTGACATCACCTTTTTGTTACTTTTGATTCGACTTTGCTACTAAATTGGAAATTCTCAAACCTTGGAGCATGTGGGTGTATCCTATCATGCCCTTTGCCTCAAATTCTTAATAAATCAAATGTATTTGACAACTAAAGACTCGATAAGCATGGAACTCAGAAGAATGCTATCCAGCCCTCACTTGGGAGCCCAGTATTCCTCCCCCTCCCACTGTGCTTATCTTTTTTCATCCTCCGTTTCAATGAGCACAACGAACCCTTCAGTGCTTCTCCAATCTTACTCTTCATCTCTTGCTCCACCTCTCCTAATATTCTCATTCACCTCCCATTCTACAGCATTCAAAATCTTTTTCAGTTTTCCTGTCTTCTTCTCTTGCCATCAATTTTACATTACATCTTGCTGACCCTGCTGCTTTCTTATTCAAAATACTGTTGCTTCCTTCTTCTAAATATTGTAAATACTGCCACCATTTGCCATATTTTGGCAATTGGTTAGTGGATCAAAAAAAGTATGACTTGCAAGTGTTCTGTACACTCCATCTTCTACCTTGCGCCTATGCCCCCAAGAACATTTGGCGCCTCTTCTATTGACAACTATAGTCACGCAATAAACAATAGTGAGTTATTATGAACTGGTTGATGCTCACAAATACATGAAAGGACTAAGCTATAGTTAAACAATTGGCATTTTTAGAACAGGAGGATCCATTTTCCAGTTGCTCTACTTTGTGGTCTACGATGTTCTGTCCTGTCATAAAATTTTAATTATCTGTTGAAGATATTAGTAATATCTGCACAAATTTGATTTCGAAGCTTTCAGAAACATCTCTCCTCACTTAATGAAGGGACAAATGTATCTCAGACCTATTATAGAAATGGCTTGAAAGATGCAAGAGATATGCACTGAAACAAAGAGCCAGTTAAATCATACTTCACAGAGATGTTAGCTGTATAAGCCTGAATAAAGTATAAGACCTTATCAAATCATGAAATCAAGCTGTATTATACCATATACATCAAGTCCTCAAATATCAGTTCTAAATGTGCTTCCAAAAAACATTTCATGTCAACTAACAGTCTAAAAATGAGTGCAAAGGCTGATGTTGAAATACATGTTCGACCATCAGAAACCAAAGTTGTAGTTCCTTAAAAGATAAAGACTAAACTATAACTCAACAAATCCAAGAAAGGGATTAAGCTTTTCTGCTGTTATCCTTAACAAATGAACCATGTAAATGAAAAAGAAGTGTCTCAATAGGCAGCCTTTAAACCATGACAGTCTCAAGCATGGAGCACACAAATCCAAGAAAGGGATTAAGCTTTTCTGCTGTTATCCTTAACAAATGAACCATGTAAATGAAAAAGAAGTGTCTTAATAGGCAGCCTTTAAACCATGACCGTCTCAAGCATGGAGCACAGACACCTTTTTTGACTGGCATTTGGAAAACAACAGAGAACCTTTTAAAAGGTTAAATTAATAAAAATCACCCTATACGGCCGGGGTGAAAGGAGCAAATATTCCAATTAACTATATGAAGAAACAATGATGTCAGTTGACCATGACGAATGACAATGCAAGGCCATTATTTGTTAAGACATACTGCATTCTTTTTATCCTCAACTCTGGCTTTCTCACCAAGGTCTGATAATTCTGCCTTTAGCAAAATTAGTTTAACTTAACATGTTAGTATGTCGCTCATAAATCTCAAATCATACACATGACAGGCATTTGTCATTCCATGTCTCTCAGAAGGCAAGGTTCAGGACAGAAAAGGAATTGGTGGTCTTTCTTTTCATGGTTTCCAATCTTCTTTTGTTGAAGAGGTACATTGCAGTATTCCAAATGCTAACTTACAAAAGAATGGGCAGAGGGAGCAAAAGGGGAGAGAGAGAATGAGAAAGCAAGGACAGATGAAATGAACAGGGTGAGAGTTTACCTCAAATGCCTTTCTTATAAAAGTCTGGAAACGCTTTTCATACTTTTGCCTCGTCGAACCGGTCCCTACAGCAGTAGCATCAAATTTAGCAGCCACAGCTTTTTGAACTGCATCTTCATGTGCTTCTCTGAGTGCAGCCTATGAGCACACTGTGATTAGAAACCAACAACAGTCAATAGTGCTTGGGTTACAAGAAACACTTACCTCCTCAGGAGGCTTGGAACGGTCAAAAGAAGACATATAAACTTCAGTAGCCAGATCGAAGGCTCTTTGACACTCAGCTTCTTCAACACTCTGCAGAAAAAAAATCAAATTAATAATGGGAATAATAAAAAGAGATATCATTGCACATGCATATTGATGGATGAGCACACTTAATAGCAACTTTTGTTGGTAAACATCAAGTATGAAAATAATGAATTAAATGACAGAAAAGGCAATGTAGAGAATAACAAAGAGTACAAGGTGCAAGTTTGCTTGTAAACAAGTTACTAGCATCATCTCAAGTTGTTTTTGGGTTAATAAAGTCACAACTGCCACAGTTCTTAGTTACAACCTTCAAAGAAAGAGCTTATTTGGTAAACTTCAACAGTTGCTCCTTAGCATGACACAAGCACACCCAAATGAACATCGATCATGAATTGCCATCAAATTTAGTGTTTCTAACAAACTTAAACTAATATCTTTAAAATCTTTGTGGCAGAGACATAAGCTCCACCCTTCAGCAACTAAGCAAATGAAGAACATATCAACTTCCATGGCAGTTTTCTCAGAGTAATAATAAGCTCATGAACTTTCAGAGCTAAATGATCAAGTTCTCAAAAAAGCAGTTGCCGTAAGATGCCAAATATACAAGATATCGCAAGTATTAAAGAAAACAAAATGGTATACTTAACTGAAACCTAATCAATATACTAGAATACTGTGGTCCTTTATTTTAAATAGATGTGGAGTTAGGAAACACATCTAACAGCATTGTTGCAGGGTAATTTGATAGATGATAACTGGTTTCTACACTGACTACCAGAAATGGCGGAATTTGTCAGGTCAATTTTAAAAATCTGTGGTCCTTCAGTTAAAATGTGTAGTTAAATGAAACACATTAACATGATTGCAGGATAGTTTGATAGGTGATAAGTGATTCTCACTGACTTACCAGAAATGGCGGAACCTCTAGATCAACTTTTTACTGTTAACTTTTTTACTTTAACACAAGTACTTGTAGAAGTTGACAACTCATTAAAGTCCTTTTGGTGTATGTCACATTACGGATTCAAGAGTTTTGCAAAGTGCTGAATGAAGTAAATGTCTGACATTCTGTCAATGAAGCCAAAAAGTTAGATATTTCAAAGGCTTCATTGACAGAATGATTCAAAGCCATGAAAAAATGAATTAGCCAAAAGAGAAAAGAAATATTTCAAACTGCAAATCAACCACTAACCTGCCATGACGAGGTTATTGTCGGCACTGCACCCCTGTTAAGAGCATCTAAGAAGGACTGAGTGATACGAGCAAGAACAGGCCCTGTCATTACTGTTGCTCCGACTTGCTTCGGCCGTGTCCTCTCAAATACAAACCTAGTTAGAGCATCAAGACCGTAGATTTAAATTCTGGTCGTAATTTATCCAGCTGCATATGCAAAGATAGTAAACACTAAACATTATTACCAGAAAAGAAGAGCATATGTGGTCGAGTTTAAAACATTTTATTATATAGTGATAATCACATACTATTGAGAAAAAAAAAAAGTAAGTTACATACTGGAATTTGGTCTAGCCGTTGGAGATCATTTTCATTGTTCAAAGGACGCACAAGAGTAAAGCATTCTCTGTCTGGAAAAAGAGCTCGAATGGACTCTCGAATCTGGAATCACTATCTGATTCATCAGCACATCAACTAAATGTGTATAACAATATTAGGACAAAAAATAGCAGAAATGGTATTGGCAGAATTGTTAGCAGTCTTCATAGTAGCATTTTAATAATAGTAATTAATAAATTAAAAGAATAAAAAGGTGAAATAAAACGATATAAATCACCAATGTATAAGAGATGAAGAAAAAACAGAGAAGTAGAAAACAAAAGGAAACAAATAGTATTTGGCATATATACACACTAGGTATTCAAGCTGAGAATGTTACATTGAATCAGCAGAAGAAACTAAGAACAATTAGTTTATTAGAATGGTGAACATTAATTGCTATGTCACTATGCATGATAAGAACAACTAAGCAGATCTGCAACCTCATTTTTGGCAGTTACATCTCTAGCACCACCTTGAACTGGTCTCAGAGCAAGCTCTAAGTAGTCACGAGGTGTTATTTTCCTGTTATCCTCCATCAAGTCCAAATAGAAGTCCTGCAGAAATAAACTGAAAGTGAGTACACCCTCCAAGGCTGGGGACTTTATTAGGCAAGCTCTGTTGGTATAGAAGATTCAAGAAAGAAAACAAAACATGCCTTACACAGCATATTTATAATATTGAAACGGGAAGATTCAATCCTAAATTACCCTGAGAAGCCACAAAAAAATTGGAGAAAACTGCCCGAGCTCAGAAATTGTAGTTCGTCCTGAAGAGGCTCTGACACTAATATGCTTAGTCATTTCAGTAACAAGAGAGAGAGGCGATCTAGTGCAGCTTCATCGATACCACCCATCTGAATCAAAACACAGAAATTTTGATAACAAAAAGAATATTTGAGGCCAGCTAAGCTAACATCTAGCAACCATATATAGCATAAACAAATCTCAGAAGTAACGAAGATGATTTAAGAAATAAATATCATAAACAAGCTACATAAAATAGAACAGAAACTAATAAGCATTTCAAAACAATGGTTCCAACCAAAATCACCAACCTGGTTGAAAATGAACATGCTTGATAACAGGACAGCCAAAGAGAATATTTGTGTACTATATGTTCCCTGACAAAGATGCAAAACAGAAAAAAAAAAAAAAAAAAAAATGGCTAATTTCAAAAGGGATTAAATCCTTATTCAAAGATGAAATAAAGGCTGAATCTTTAGAAGGGTACAACATAACAAAGAGGATTCTAACCGTTTGATCATATGCATCAATTCCTTCAGTGTCTAAGAGTAAAAGATTGTATTCAGTTCCATCAAAGAGCAGTTCTCCTCAGAGGTGCACTCCATAGCCAAATACCTTTTGTACATGGCCGATGAGTTGACGCAACTTGAAAGCCACTACTTCTCCCAAGAAGCTATAGCACATCAACAGAAAGAGTTTCTCAGAAACTAACAATACTGCAATTATATATAAGATATAAACAAAATATGTTAACAGTTAACATGAGAAACAGGCAGCTAAACTAGTGAATAAGGTTCCTGCAGATAGATCGTAGATAACTACTCTTATTTGAACAACACCATTTAGGAACACTAAGACAAGATAGCTGCACCAGAAACAACCTTTTATTATAGTTGTAATAGATATAGTCTGAAGCAGTGTTACATGGATCATGGTATGGTTTGGTACGTCGTACAGGTACAGATACGTGGTACGGGACTTTTGCTGGTACGTGATTTGGAGGGTAGGCTTAGAAGGGTCGCTATTTAGGATCGGTATTTAGGCTTTAAATTAAATAGTTAAAAAATTATAAATACTTAAGGGCTTGAATACAATTTTTTAATTTAATTAAATAACTGTATTCCTATCCATAAAAAGAAGTGAATAAGTACTGAAATTCTTATTTCTATTATTTCATCTTTCGTATCTGACTCTTACTCTCCCACTATCTTACAACTATTTAGGAACGCCAAAACTTCTTCTTTCTATTATTTGCTCTTTGCTATCAGATCTTACTCTCACTCTATCTTACAACTCTTTAGGAACGCCAAAACTTCTTCTTTCTATTATTTGCTCTTTGCTATCAGATCTTACTAGACGAGTTGCTGGTGAAACCAGTTGCAATTTGTTATCTTCTGTATCTATATGAATCTTTATCTGATTGCCTCCAATAAGTGAAACTATTCTTGATAGTATTCCTACCAACTGAAAAATGGCCTATACTGATGCTTCAGGCTAGTGTTACATGGGTCGCTCTTTTCCCTTGCAATCTATGTTCCAGGAACATTTGTTCTGAAACATGGATCGTACCAATTCAACTACGAAAACCACTGTACAATCAGAAACTATAAACTCAACAAAAGTAAAGGACTTGGTAAAACGATGTCAGCATATGATTCTTTCTCCCTAGTATCAGCAGCCTGGCAGATAATCCACAACAAATAAGGCTTATCCATCAAAAACTCGATCAATAAATTTTTTGGGGGTACCAGTGTACCACTAACTGAAAAGAGGAAGGAAACTCTGAGAAATGAAGCCACCATGTAAACTTTTACTTGTCTCAAAACTCAACCACCTTTCAACCAGAAGAAGCAACAGCTGAAGGTTTGACTTCTATTCAAAAATCAAACATTCGAATGAAGAGCATAGTCATACTTATTCTCCACATTTTTCTAATAAGTTGGATACTTTTCCCTATGAGATTAGGTCAAAGGGTGTGATAATACATTAACCATCACTTTGATTGAATCGACCAGCAGGCATGATAGCAAAAATATGTGCTGGGTCAACTGCCACACTTGTGACCCAAAACCTCTCATCCTTCCATATGCCACCCCTCATACACGACTTAATTTATCTTGAAAATCACTTCGCCTGGCATCATTCCATGATGCCCTTGCTCCACTTAAACGGCCAAAGGAAATAGTAATAAATTCCTTTAGCCAACAATCAGAGCATCTAAACCCAGTAATCGCCTATCATACTATTTCACAAACCTCACATTCCCACAGAAACATAAACAACACATATGAAAGTGCTCATCCTATATTTCTAGACTACCCAAAATTAAAATAAAAACATTTTGAGCATAAGCCATGAAACAACTACGACAGCAGAGATACAGAACAATGCTAGATTGCCAACTCCATTTGCTACAATACGTTTGGTCAATTATCATTTAGTGCGGGTATCCCAAACAATTAACAAGAATGCACCAAATTATGTCAAAGCGCTTAAGCACTGCTAACATAAGCTTGTAATCTATGATTCTAGCCCGAGAGTGTGTACAATCCAAAATATACTTAGCCGTTGTAAAGAGTATCTGAATGAAGTCCATCTGTAAGAGATATCACATAAACCACACATAGTCAAGTAGTTGCTCTAGCTTAATGGCTCCATTTCCTTAAATTTTGTGCATAATTACAAAGTTACATCAACTAATATTACTTTATCCATAAACAAACCACTAGAAATGATAGTATACACTAAAACCCTAATTTACCAATAACCAAGAAATTCACGAAATTTCTCAAATCCCACTGTCATATTCTCAATTTACCTGATTTAGTATAAAACTCTTGCCTTGACGCGCACGACCGCAGACGGAGACAACGCCAACAGGCTCTTTGACGAGCTGAAGCACGGCGACAGCCTCTGGATCCATCTGGAATTCTTTTTGTTTTTCGTCGTAGTAGACGAAACGGATCGGCCTAGCAGGTCCAGCGGTCATATTCGAAACGACGGGAGACCGAAGAGGCGGCGGTTTCTCCGGCGACGGAGACTCTTGCTGCGGCGAATCGCCGGTTGAGCGTCGACTGAAAAGTTTCCTCGTTGCATATTTTAGGAGTATCTTTTTTTTGAGAGAGAAAGTAAGGTGCGAGGAGAGCCGGAAAGGGAGACTGACAGAGTTTTAAAAGAGGGGAGGGAAAATGCGAAGAAAAGATTTTGTTAATGGCAGGATTTGGGGTTTTATAGAAGCTTCGGTGCAATGAAATTACTAGTTTGTACTACTAGAGTTTGACTTCTATTTATCATCACTTGCTTACTTAGGAAGCAACTAGGGGATACCGCCTTATTAGTTGATCAATAATCAACGGGTGTTTTCATTTAGAATACAATATGGAATATGTCACTACTATATTAAAAAGTAGGTCACTCATCGAACCCACAGTGATTATTTAGTAAATATTAGGATGTCTAGTAGGTAATAGTGTCAATTTAGTTAGGCTAATACAAGTTCAGCTCGCTCGATTGTAAATTTAGTTGGATCGAACCTTAAGTAAGGTGAGTTAAGCAGAATTTGAGTTTAAAAATTAAAATTTGATTTCATAGTAAGTTGTGTTTGAACCACACTAAATTCAACCCATTGAAAGGCTCGACCACGAATTCTATGTACAAGTGTACTATTTTTTGGAAATTATATATAATAAGAAATATTCAATATATATATATATATATATATAATACTAAATATATATACACAATGAAATTTAGGAGAATTCTACAGTTTCGTTGAGAGAACCATTCCCTTGACTTTAAAGACTTGTACAGTTCAAGTTTTTAAAGCACATAGTGTTGTACTGTACAAGCCCTTAAAGTACAAGGGAATGATTTCCTAAAAGGGACTGTAGAATTTTCCTGAAATTTATGTATCAAATGTTAATTATATATTGATTTTTATTGTATTATTCTTTTAAATATTAGGTAATAATGGTTAAAATAGAGCTATATGTCTTTAAAGGAAGAATTGTAATTTTGGTCCCCAAACTATGAATAGTTCTTAAAACTAGTCTCCAATGTATACGAAATTTTGGTTTCGGTTCCCAAACTATCAATTATACGCAAAATAGGACAACAATTGATGATGAAAAGTTCCAAATACCTAGTAGTTTTGGTCATGCGCTTAACTCTAAAAAGATTTTGCAAAATTTATCAATTATGTGCAAAATTGGTCTCTAATATTTACGGACTTTAGCTAAACAAGTCCCCATTCTAAGATAGTTTGCTAGATTATAAATAATTTAAGTAAATGTCATTCAATCCATATATTAAACATTACAATAACATCTTAATACAATTCAGTAATTAATAATATACAAAAAAATGAACTAGAAGGTACTTGTACCATAATCAGCCACCCAATATTGATTTTGTGGTAATCGAGGCATTTTTTGACCCGTTTACTCGAATAGCAGGGATTTTTGAAAGCCTCTAAATGAAACCATACAGTATTATGGCTCTCTCTATCCTCACCCAATATTGATTTTGTGGTAATCGATGCATTTTTTGACCCGTTTACTCGAATAGTAGGGATTTTTGAAAGCCTCTAAATGAAACCATACAGTATTATGGCTCTCTCTATCCTCTTTCTCATACATCTCTCTCTTATACTTTTCCTTTCTACCATAAGTTCTAATTTCTTTGTTTTATGTCATTTTTAATAATAAAAATTGATTAATTCTCCTTTATTGTAAGCATGTGTAAAAGAATTTTGATTTTGACCTTTACGCAATCCTACAATTGTAATTCAATGTGATTTTAGGGGCGGCAGTAGTTAACTTTTTTGATTCAAAGTTCCTATATTGGTTTTGAATGTGATTTGTGAATTAATTTAATAAAGTTTGCACGCCAATTCTCTATCAGAAAGCAACTCTTATTTTGCTCAATTGATATTTAATGTACTAGTTTATTATATCGCCATTGACCTCTTTTTTATTTCCCTTCTCTTTTTTAATTTGTTTAACATTTTTTAACATTAATAATACTCAAAAATGAACCAGAAGGCATTGTATTAAGATGTTGTTGTTGTACAGTTTAATATATAGATTAAATGGTGTTTGTTTAAGTCATTTATAATTTGGCAAACTATCCCAAAACGGGGACCTACATTTGTTTAGCTAACATCCATAAAGATTGGGGACCAATTTCACACATAATTGCAAGAATTTTGACAAAACCTTTTAGAGTTAACGGCAATTATGATTTTGGACTTTTCCGTCATTTGTCCTATTTTCACGCATAATTGATAGTTTGGGAACCAAAATCTCAATTTCGCATAGATTAGGGACTAGTTTTAAGTACTATCTATAGTTTGGGGACTAGACTTGAGTACTATCTATAGTTTGGAGACTAAAACTGCAATTCTCCTTATCTTTAAAATATGTGGATCTTTAATTAAGACGTTGTGAAGTTGGATTGGTCTAGTTTTTAACCTAAATGCACTGAATAGTATGAATTGAGTGTGAGCGTTCCCCAAATGAGCTTTGGGTGAGCTATGTTACTTTTAGGTGGATAGAGCTCGGATACATTAAAATCCGACTCATTTATCTTGATTGATGGGCTTGCTTAGTAGTTCTTCAATGATTACCACAAACCTTAACAATAACTAGAGGTGAAGCTCTAACATCAGCACTTCATCAATTTGATTGTTTCTTGGATTTTTATTTTCTAGTTGAAGATAAGGGTGTCAATGGTTCATATCAGGTCTTTATCATATCGAATCCTTATCAGGTTCGTGTCAAGAATCGTAAACCCGAACACGATCCATTAAATATTTATGTTGTGTTGTGTCGTGTCATGACCTATTTGTTAACGGGTTGACACGACACGATCCGTTTGACTCGTTAAACTTTTTACCATTACAACAATTACTTAATTTTGACATAATAACCCATTAACCCATTGACCCAAATGACACGATAACCATCAACCCGTTGACCCAATATGCAAGAATACTAATATGTTTATAGCAACTTATTTGACCTGTTCAAAGTAATATTAACATAATAGAAGATACATAATCATACAAATCTAATATATAATTAAACAATGATAAAAAAGAAAAGAATAAAATAAGTTTAAATCTAAATTATCCACTGTCATAAAGAATAAAGATCCTACACTAGTGCACAACATTGTCACTGTGCCAAAAGCCATGAATTGAGGGAAACAACTCAAACAAGCTCTATTATATCAAAATAAACCAAATTGAGAAGAGTCTAAAATTTATACCAAAACACAGTTAGCAAAAAGTCTTAAAGTACATGTAAGACTTCTATAATTAAAAATAGTCGAGTCTCAGGGTTAATAAACCATTCACAACACAAATTCAACAATACAATCTTGTATTGTGCTGCTTCCTCTTTGCCAATTGCCATCCAAGTTTCACTCTCCTGAGTCCATCAACATAATAGCTTGTCAGTTCCACTCTCCAGCAACACAAAAGTAGTAAATTCATCTAACCGCCATATTAATTAGTAACAAGGTTATACAATATCTAATAAAACAACATAGAACATAAATGATGATAATCATCCAAATTCAAGTTTTAAATCACTTACCTCATATAAAAATATCAATAATTGAATTAGAACACTCAACTGACTAAGGTGAGTTTATACATCATGATGTTTTGAGTGAAATCATCTAAGTTTAAGTTATCTATAGTACTTGATTAACAGTTAAATAGATAATCAATAAGCAATTATTTGAAGTAAAATAAAATGAGAATAAAAATGAAACTATAGTCGTATAGAAATTTTCACCACTTTCAAATATCTAATCATGGGTGCAAATTAAAGTTTGAACAATATCAGGCTTAAGTGAGCTACAATACTGATCAAGTATTCGCCCTCTAATGCTGAAAGCATATTTTGATGCAACTATGGTAAGAGGAATAGCAAAAATATCAAGTGCCATTTGGAAAATTCAGGATAATGATATTGATGGGCTTTCCAAAATCCTAGAACATCAAGATCAGGTTGAGCATTTCTATCAATTCTAGCCTCACAAATACAACTTCAATTGAGTCTTTTGTGCATTTGTCACAAAATCTTCACTTTTGAAAGTATCAAAGTCCTATTCACAAATTAAAGAAAACATCAATAAACAAAAAATAATGAATAACAAGGGAAGCAAACATGATTTGATGCATAAGTAGAAGAGTTAAACAACTAAATTACCGAGAGAAAATCTGAAGTCTCTTTGCCACACTTGTCTGTACTCATAGAAGAGCAATCTCTACTAGTAGTAGATTTAGAAGACTTGTTCATGTATGATTCAAAAAGCAAGAAAATTTATCTTTCACCTTTCCACCTTCTTTACAGTAATCAAGAGTCTCATCACTTGTGGAATTTTTTGTAAAAAAATTCTTAAATGTTGAAACTTATACCAAGATCAAACACAACAGCCATAGCCAAAATTAAGCTAAATTCAGACCAATATTTCTCAAAGTTTCCATACATTTGAGTAGCCATCTCATAGAGAAAATTATCTTGATTTTTCATTTCAACCTGGAGTGTATTTCAAACAATAAGCACTTGAGGAAAATACAAATTAGATGTTGGATACTTGTTCCCAGAGAAAGTGCAAGTGGCAGTGTAAAACACTTTTAGAAAATTGCATATTTTCATTCTTGCCTTATCCCAGTCATTTTGTGATGGACAATGTTCAAAATTAGAATCACCAGCAAGCAAAATTTGAAAACCTTTACGATAGCAATAGGCACTCAAGCATAAGACATGTTGATTTCCACTTAGTAGGAATATCTTGCTTAAGTGCCTTTTTACTACTCAACATTGACTGAGAAACACAATCAAGAAATCTCTGCTTTCTAACTTGTGATCCTTTCACATACTTCACACACTCTCTAATCTTGACAACATAACTATCAATTGACTTCAATTCTTCTTGAACAATTAGATTGAGAATATAAACACAATAACGAAGAT
The DNA here is from genome assembly GCA_025175665.1 of Cinchona pubescens. Lineage (NCBI taxonomy): Eukaryota > Viridiplantae > Streptophyta > Magnoliopsida > Gentianales > Rubiaceae > Cinchona > Cinchona pubescens. Next base: position 3,787,537 of record JANKKI010000107.1, on the reverse strand, counting down.
GAAAAAACTCACCATTACAAACCAAAGCATCTCGCAAAATCAAGTGACTTTTTAAAAATGTACAGGCCACATCATTAGCTGATACATTGTCTAATGTAATTGAGAAAACCTTTTTCTCAATCCCCTAAGTGCACAACAACTCAAACATATTTTCAGACAAAGCAACACCTAAGTGATGTGGAGGCAACTTTTGCTATATGAAAAGTTGATTATTCTCTCTTGTAATTTCCGTTCTTTGTCAATGAAATGAGCTGTAAGAGACATATAACCATCAGTAGCAATAGAAGTCCAAAGATCAAATATTAAACAAATTCTTCCAGGGCATTCATGCAACATAACTTTCACCTTTTGAGTCTCAATACCATGCAATTTTAAAATATCCATTTTAGCAGTATTCCTAGTAATATTCTTAACATCTGGATTCAGATATTTAAATAAATCTCTAATCCCCTCACATTCAACAAATAAGAAAGGAAAATCATGCTTTATGATAGCAAAAGAAAGTATCCCCCTAAATTTTTCTTGACTAATTTTGGGATTTCTTAGAGAGCCATCTTTTGCATCAATAAGTGCTTGTGCAATGTCTTTTGTTTGACCCTAACACATCTAGCAAGATGGCGTTTCATGTTTCCAGTCTCATTTGCACTTTCACAATTGTATTGCTTACCATAGTACCTACACCATTAGCACCAACCTTTGAGGAATTCAATGAAGTGATTCCACACATCCGATCTTTTTCTCCTTTTCTTCATAGGTGATTGCTTTGCAATCTTTTGCAAGTCATCTTTGTCACCTGTTGAACTTGACGTTGATTCTCGAGGACCATCATGTGCTACTACTGCTACATTAACAGTAGTGTCGTCATCTTCTTCTCAAGTCATTCTTTTCATTCTTTTTCCTGTAATAGAGAAAAAGTTATAAGTTAATTATTGGAGGAAATAAAAAGGTATAGAAATTTAATCACAGTTAAAAAATAACCAGTTTGCAAAATAAATAGCAAAGCAGATATGGTTTTAGAGCTTAAACCAATTTGTAATCACGAAGACAGAAAGAGCTAGTTTTACTATTTTAGCACCTGAAAATACTACTTGAATAGCAAAAGGTCCAGAAACAATAAAAGTTGACTTAGTATTGCAATCACTATAAATTGTATCGATACATATCCCTTACTAACCTTCACAATGATTAAAGTGTTGCACTTGCAAGCCACTTGATGAAATAATTATGGGGATCCCTTCTCTAAGAAGATGCATTTTGCTTGCTGTCAAAAGCAAGACTTTTTAGTTGATCACTACTTTATTATGTACTACGTACCATTATATGTTCAAATATTCTACCTTTGTGCTCAATTCCATGTCCAAGACTTCCAAATAGTTACTCAATACATCATAATTTATTATAATTTGATTTTTGTTTGAAATAATTATTTGACAATACCAAATAGTAGCACATAGATCAACGAAATCTTTTATATGAAGTAAGAGATCTATTTTTTTTTAAAAATAAATAAATAAAGAATCAGTTATTATTTTTTAAAAGTAAGTCATCCACTTTTAATTTGTTAGACGTATTCTTATTGCTCCAAGAATACTCACAAAAATTTCACATTAAAAAACCTCACAAAAATGATTTCAATTTCACGAAAAAAAGAGTAAAGAAGTGTAGATCTGTGAGGATGAGATCGGTGGTGATAAAATCAACATGATGCATGTCTAAAATCATATTACATACCAGGTTTAAGAAGTGTAGATCGGCGGTGGACAGCGAAGACGTGAAGAATCGATTCGCAGAGGATGAGAAGATCGATCAGCAGAGGATCAATTAGCAAAAAAGAATGAGCCGTGATCGCCAATCGGTGGTGAAATTTTGGGTGGATCGATTAATAGAGGATCGATTGGCTTTTGATTTTTCGTCGATTTTGATTAGCAGAGAGCAGCAACAGTAGACTGGTAGAGATTAGGGTGTGTTAATAGTGTTTATGTAGACATTAGGGTGTAGAGATTAAGGTGTATTAACAGTGTTTAGAGATTAGGGTATGTAGACAGAAAGTTAGAAACAAATTATGAAATTAGGATGTGTTAATAGTGTTTATAGTGTAAAATAATGAAAATGCCCCAGTGACTTAATTGGTCGTGTCAGGTTACTCGAATGTTAATGGATTCAAGGGATCGCGTCTGGTTACCTGATATCTTAATGGGTTATCAAGTCAATCCGTGGGTTGACTCGACACGCTAAGACATCTAGCTATCATGACTCGTTTAATTTCGGATCATTAACGGGTTGACTCAATAATGACGCGAAAAAATTCATGTCGGTTCATAACTTGTTAATTTCGTGTCATGTTGTCGTGTCGTATCCAAAATTGCCACCCCTAGTTAAAGATTTATTGTATTTGATTTTTATTTTCTATTCAAATTTCATGAAATTTTGTGTTTCAATAAATTTTTTATTTTCCAAAATGTTTGAATTGAACAAACAAATTTGCATTTTCTTGTTGATTCATATGCTACTTGAATGAAAATGTGAAATGTAAATTAAGGTTACTTGAATCCAATAGCCAAGAATTATTTTTCTCATTGGATTCTTTTATTATAGGAAATAGGTTGAAAATATGATGCATGTGTTTTTACTTCAGTAGTGACTAAAATAGTTGGTCCATTATATATCTACATTTTTTAATTCATTTGGTCCAAAATAATTTAACACAGAAATTTAGTACAATAACCCAAATTTTTTACCCAAAAAAAGATTGGTACAAGTTACAGATATTTAATTGTTTGAAATGTCCAATTAAAAGTGTTGGATTTGTTTCAAACATAAATGCCTCAAAAGGATCCATTAAGAACATTGGAAGGTAAAAATGGATAATAAATTGAGAAAATGAAAAAGAAAAAAGTGGAAGATTAGAGCAAAAAAAATCAAAAAAAAATCTTAAAACTTTTGCTGGAAAATGAAAAGTAGGACCTCACTTGCTATTAATTCCAATTTGAAGGAAAATAATTGTAAATAGTAGTAACATTTTTTAAAGTATAATAAGTAAAAGTTTGAGAGGTTTTAACTTCATTATCAAAAAAGTTGTTCTTTGGATGTATCCGAAACCCAATGGGAAATTGCTATGTATATAAAGGTGGATGAAAATCAATTTATCATGGTAGATATTAACTGGTAGACGAGGGTTTGTGTCGGGGTAGTTCGCCATCCTTTTTTTTTTTTTTTTGTTGCTTGTCTGGGGCCAAGATGAAGCATGTTAAATGCACAGTCAATTTTTTTAAGAATATAGATGGTTATGTCATGTGACCTTGGTTGATTAAAATAAAAAGGAATTGAAAACAAGTAAAGGATTTGTTGCATTAATAACAACCTTAAACTTCAAAACCGAAACAAATATACATCAGTAAATGAAAGTGCTCAACCAAATTTGGATGTTTGTTTGTGAAAAAAGTGTGATGAACCAACGTTAATAAATATTGTATTTAAGAGTGTAACAACCCACTAGGTCAGAATAATGAACTAAATAAAGTTAAATTTTAAACTGGTTGTAAAGATAGTAGGAAAATGAAATGGAGTAGTGTAAAGTGCATTGTTATTGACATAATGTCAAAGAATGGGATATAATTCATTAGCAAACCGTAAATGTATTAAACACACAACCTTTTATGTGACATTGGAATAAGTAGCAGATTTGGATGCCTGACGGAACCAATTGAGGCAAAGATAGTAAAATTTTTCATTTGTAGTTGCTAGTTGAAGGATTGGTTAAAAACTGAACAACAATGTTCAAGTATGTTACATATGTATTTGTAAAAATATTTTGTATTCTTTGTACAAAATATTGGGTTGAAATTGCTTATGCGTAAAAGTGTCATGGAAAGATTTTGTAGTAAAAAAAAATGCTATAGTCAAATAAAATAGTTGAACTGTGGTAATGTCTTGGTAATTTTGGTTTTAAGGTTATGATTTCTTTTATTGTGAATATGTGTGTATGCGTGAGTGTGTCTATATTGAAGAATAATAATAAGTAAAAAAAAATGCCGAGGGTTAGTCATAGAAATTTTAGTAAATTTTGAATAAGGTTCGGTTGATGGGATAAGGGTTACTACGGAGAAAATTTGGTGTTATTTAGCCAACATGACAGTTGTAGATTCAATACTAATAAATGAAACATGAGTGATTGTTCATAGTTAACATGCATTGCTAGAGTAAATGCTGAGGGTTAATTGTAGAATTTTAGTAAATTTTGAATAAGGTTCGGTTGATGGGATAAGGGTTACTACAGAGAAAAAAATGGTGTTATTGCAGCCAACATGACAATAGTAGATTTAATACTAATAAATGAAACATAAAAGATTGTTGATTGTTAACATGCATTGCTAGAGTATTTAATTGTCCTATAAGTTTAGTGTAAGATGATTAGATTTGAACTATAATTTAAAGGAGTATGTGTAATGTGATAAGAAATTTGGTTGTGGATTTCTAACTGTACATGCAATTGGATGCCTTTTTTTTTTGACATGATAGGTATTATGTCTATTTTTTGTTTCAACAGATTAAAAGAATGGAATATGATGAAGCTGGTGTTTAGAATTCTGGGGGTCAGAGTGAGGAAGCAGAAGAGCAACTGGAAGGCCAATTGAGTGATATAGGGATGTTGGCAATCGATATAGGAAATGGTGTTGTTGTAGGCATAGTAAAAGAGATGAACAGTAGATAAACATGGAAAATCAACAGAGGGATCATGGGACTCTTAAACTAGAGTAAATTGTAATGCAGGCTTTCAAATAAAATATGATATTGGATTGAATGAAAAATTTGTAGTGATCGAGTTTTCAAGGGAACACAACCACCCACTAGAAAAACCCTCTATGGTTCCATTCCTTATGTCACACCGATGCATTTCAGAGGCAGACTATGAACAAATAGAAGCCTTATATAGAGTTGGCATGCGTAAAAGTCAGATTATGAAATTGTTCGTAACACAAGCCAGGGGCTATGAAAAAGTTAATTTCACTAACAGAGAATTGTACAATAGGATAGGTAGAGAAAGTGCAAAAGAAATAGCCACCGGTGTTGCTGAAGCAACGCTTGCATATCTAGAGAGTAAGAAGAACATGGCCAGTGATTTTTTCTACAAATATACTATTGATAGTGAAAATTGCTTGAATCGGCTCTTTTGGTTAGATTCACAGGCAATTCTGGATTATAAACGCTTCGGTGATGTATTGGTGTTTGATTCTACATATAACACAAATGGCTAATTTAAATCTCTAGTTGTTTTATGTGGAGTAAATAACCATTTTTCAACAATTATAGAATTTGCTTGTTGATTGTCACTATTGAAGATGAGGAAATATTTGTCTAGGTTTTAGAAACACTAGTTGCCGTAAACAATGGAAAGAAGTTGGCATCAATTTTGACTGATGGGCAATCGAGTAATGAGAAATAGAATTGAAAAAGTTATTCCTGAGACAAAGCACAGGCTATGTTGTTGGCACTTGGAGTGTAATGCGTTCACCAATCTTGGTACTGAATTCCAAGATGGGTTCAATGTGTGCTTGCATGGTAATTGTCTCCAAACAAATTTGATTGGGAGTGGGCAAAACTCATATATCACTTTGGTTTGGAAAATAACGAATGGGCTTTGAAAGCTTATAACAAGAGGGAAATGTCTTTATTTTATTTATATTATTATTTCTTTGTAAGAATAAAAAGCACACAAAAGTGTGAGAAAATGAATGACGAGTTGAAAATTTAATTGAACGCCTTATATTGTTTGAATTTCTGAAAACATATGACTTGGTTGTTGCCGCCTCATAACAACATGAAAAAAAATAGATTAGAGGCCAAAAATGAAAATACTTCATTAGTCCCTATTACTGAGCTTAAAATCTAGAAAATCATGCTGCTGAACTGTACACGCATAAGACTTTCTTGAAGGTGAGGGAAAATATTAAAATGCAAGGCTAATTGAATTGTTACGAAGCCATTGACGATGATGTGCAAAAAATTCATCTTATTGAAGATCTAGTTAACAAGAAAAAGTGGAGACTTCACCACATAAAAAATATATATATATACGAAATATTCTTACACTATTTGAAAGCTTTAGTCTATCTTGTGGCCATATGATACGAGTTATGTATGTAGAGAGAATGCCAAAAATTCCTGAAGATTGTATCATTAAGAAATGGACAAGGAGAGGAAAGGATGGGTTATTGCAGCCTGTGACAACTGGAAATTTGCGCAACAAGGTTATAGACTCAGCAAGGTATGGGACATTGATGAGCAATTGTAAACTGATGTGTTATTTTGCATCTAAGTTTGCAACAACGACTACAACCACATTTGCAAGGTTGTATGTGCTGAAACTTCCCGATTAATAGGTTTGAATCTATATAATGAAGAAGGCTCATACCAAATCGGTCAAATGCAAAGAATCTAAGTGTAAACGATATGTTACAAATGAGAGCTAAAGGTAATAGCAGGCACGGGCCAAAGAAAAAGAAAATATCATACAACAAATACGGCAATTACGGTTGGGTCTCCATATAAAAGTGGTCATATCGTGTCCTGTAGTTTAGATGCTAAGATATTATAACCATAATATTCTTAGTGTTATATACAAATCTTTATTTTTAAGGCTTCGTGATGGACATAGTTTAAGAACTTGTGGAAACAAGAATCAAAATTTACAAGATGCAAATGAGGGACTGGAGATAAGCAACGTGGGTGATTGGACCGGAGCACACAGACAAGAAACAGAAAGTATTTGGGGTTCATATAGTGCAACTACTATCAATAATGATCCTTCTACTAGTCAATTATTGAATCTAATATTCATATGCAATCACTTCCTAGTACAATAAGTGGGTGGCAAAGTACTGAATAGCTTAGTTTTTTTGAACAAATTCAATATATTTTGATGGATTTATTTTGTTTAGGGAAAATTATTAGATGTATTTTGCATATGTGTTTAACTTTATTTGTCCACATCTAGGGATGGAGTGACTGTCATACTTCTGACAGTTAAAATGGGATTTTTCGAATAGCTAAAACATATGTCGAGGTAGTGGTCAAAATATATATAGTTATTTTTAGCGAGTGCATTTAGATTTATTATTGTATATGAATGGACATATTTAATAAATCACGTCTCATACTTTTTTGTTAACAAAGAATATGTATTCTGGAGGATTTGAGTAGAATTTACACAGTTTTAAGGATAGAATATATGAAAATGAGTGAGGTATTCACCATAGTTGCATCATGTTTTCATGTTTTTAATGGTCGATGGTTTGGTGGAGCATTTGTTTAAAAAAAATGATTTATGCCTTTTTTGGTTTTATGGTAAACATTGTACTTAGCAGTATGATTAGGAATGCATGTTTCTGGAGTTCTTTAACACCAGTTAACTTTATATTAAGGTGCACTTATGTATTTTATGCAAGAATTTCTTGAATGAAAATTGACTTCACCTGCATTTTTAACATTAGTGTGTGCATGGTATGCATACAATTTATTAGCAATGCATTTTAAGCATATACCACTATAATGGGTGTGTTTTAGTTTTAAGTTTTAGGGGGCCAAGTTGACTCATTTGTGTGCTGATCCTTTTTTGTTTAAAAAAATTGGTCTCTATAAATGTTGTCATTCAGCCTGCATTTCATTCAGTCCACTTCGCGTAATTTAAGGTCATACGATTGGCCCATTGCACGAGTATTTTAGTACAGCATGATATCGTAAACTATACGTTAAATAACATAAACAGTCCTTGTACTTATAACCACGTTCCTATTTAGTCCGTTGGTGAAATGCTGTCATAGTCACCCAAAATTAACAACTCTCTCAATAATAATGTAGTAGTGGTGAGTACAGGCCATCCCACAAAGAATGGAGTTTATTCTTATGCTAAATGAAAAATGGGGATTTTTTGAATGCTTTTAAACTAAAAACAAAAACAATAAAGTAAACTAGAAAGAATTCAATTTAAGAATAATCTTGGTTTTGATCATATCCATGGAAATTTTACTAGTCAATCATTGACATCAAAGATAATTCAAGTTCTATACCAAGCCCTAATTGAAGAATTACCCCGAATACCAATTCAAAGTTGATTCTTGTTTCTTTATAAAGTTGGTTAATTTTTAACATGCGATTCAATTAACCCTAACTATTAATTTGATCCAGACATGCGCCAAAGATTAATTAATAGAAGTATTAAAATCAATAAGAACAATTAGGCTAATTAAACATAAACATATACGGTTATGCCAATTAGTTGATTATATTCCTTAAATTCAATAACACTAATCGAGTAATTATCAAAATTAGTTGCTTCACAGATTGAACATGATTAAACACACACGGTTAAAACAATCTAGTAGTAGATTAATTCTAATAACTTAATATTCTGCAGCAATAACAAGTTAAAAAGGACAATAATAAATTTAATCGTAGAAAAATAATCAATACTTGATATAAAATTGAATAAATTCAAGAACGAAAAGTCTCACAACATATTAGAATTGACCATGGTTTCAAATCCCTTGACCAAGAAAAAAGGTTTAGGCACTTAGCACCATAAAAGAGTAAACAAGAATTTCTCTACTAAAAACTCAATCTAAAACAAGAAAATATAGTGTCGACTTGTGTTCTCACCCTACATGGGGTATTTATAATGCATACTAGGGTTAGAATCATTGTCTAAGGATACGAATGTGAAGTCGTATGAAAAAGAGTCCAACCGGCTGAAGAAATCTGCCAAAAATCCAAAAAATACGTAACTCTGCTATTTTGGACGCACATGTGCTACCTGTTTGCGAGCATGTGCATGCTAGTTAGTGCTGAAATTTTCCCTACATCTCGAAGATTAGACATCTGGACTCAGCACACATGCGCTGCACAACCCCAGTGCATGTGCGTTAGCCTTCCTTACTGTGCTTCGCCTTCGACTTTGATTTTGACCTTGATGCTTTTGGAAGTGTGAAACACGAAAGTTGTAGCTCTCTTTCTTAAATTTTCAACACTTCTTGAATCACCTCAATCGGAGTTTGGATTCAAAAGTTACGTTTAAAATATGAAACAACATCCAAAATAACGTCGTACTCGTGCATGTTCCACCCTTAGCATTTTCTTTTATCTTTTCTATATTTTTCAGCTCTTTTTCACTTTAATACTACAAAAACTAAGAATAACCAAAGTAAGCTCAATAATAACTCAAATCTTGCTTACAACACACAAAAATGTGGTAAATGACACATTAAACATAACACAATTATGAACTTATCATCTGTCAGTTAGAAAAGGTGTGTACTAAGCCCTTTTATTAGTATGATATAGGATAATATTTTCCACTAATTTTATGAAATGGCCTCTTACATTTGATTTAGAACTAATTCAGCAATTTGGAGTACTAACATCCTCTAATTCTATGAATTTGTCTCTTACATATTAGAACTAAATTAGAGAAATGGGTTTGGAGGTCATCCTGGTTTGCATTGCTCTTGGCATATTGTATGTCCTCTTACGTCTTGCTTTCATTTTTGGGATGAGAATGTCCAATTCTTGGATTGGGTGCACTTCCCAAGCATGAGGAGATTCATTATCTGAAAAGTAGCAAGTTTATTCTGCCAGCACCTTATCATTGGGCGTGATAGAATCATCAATTAATTTAAACTTTGGTTGTTGGAGATGAGGCAGATTGGATGTGAAGTTGGTTTCCTTGCTGCCTGAGAATTTGCTTGAATGTTCGTTGCTACTCGTAAATAGTACAATTTCCTTGAATGTAGGCTTACCCATGGCTGTGAGGTCTTTCATGTTTCGACTTTGGTGGTGAGTTTTAATAAGCTGGTTTGTTGGGGTGGGATTTCCCTCTGGTTTGCTGGTCAAAACTTGTGCTCATTTGAAGGTTCGCCTTGTGCCTTCTTTGACTCGTTCAAAGCTTCTCTCGTAGTAATGGACTTACCCTTTGAATTTTGCATGGTTTCTTCCAACTCCAAAAAGAGAGATGCATTAGGACAAACATATTTGTTGTCTGAAAAATAGCATGGGAGTTTTTCCATAATTCGGGCATGAGAGATAGCAATGTCCAGATCATCTTTTGAACACTGAATAGGCAAATCTATGACCAGATTTGGAGGTTTTGGATCATCCTTTGAAACGGTAAAATCAGCAACTTTTGAGATAGTTAGGTCTTGACTTATCTCAATTATGTTTGAATTTTTCATCCCAACTTCCTTGCCATTTGAATTTTGAATGTCCTTCTTTTGTGGAGCTTCACTACCAGCCTCCAGCGCTTTGGAAAATGGTTGCTCAACCATTGGGGGTGTTCTACCGCCATATTTTTAGTTGTGGGAGCTTCTTTTCCCAAGTTTTCTACTTAATTATCTGCTACCTGCCTTCGTTTGAAGTAGCATTTAAAATTTGCATTGACTCATCTGGAATTTCCTTTGGAACACTTGAAGTCCCGACTTCTTGATTTTGAACTGGTTTCCAACAAGAAGATGGCTTGTTGAGTGATCGTGTAGGAGCATTACCTTTAGGAGGAAATGATTCACGATTTTTGGAGGGTTTAGCAATCCCCACTTTGCAATCGGCCACATGATGACCTATTTTATGGCACTTTGTGCAGTAGGATGAGATGTCCTCATAGGTGACTTTTTGTCACTTTCCATCATCACCCAATCCTAACCATGCTCTAGTTGGAAGAGTTGCCAAAAAAATCAATCTCCACGCAAACCTTTGCTGTGTTTGGGCGTGTGAAGTTTTCTGTGGCCAAATCTAGCTTGAGCGAAGTTCCCACAGCTTGAGCCAAACTGAAGACTGCATGTTTAGTGAAGAAAACTGCTAGGGGACCTTCAAACATGATCCAAATTGGAAGTACTGAAGGCTCGATATTTGGCGTGTAATAGAGGGGGTGCCATTTGAGAACTCTCATGTAGAACCCATTAATGAACCAATGTTTTGAAGCCAATAACGCAAATAATCTTCCTCCAAAGAAAATCTGATTAGAATGTGTTTATGATCAAGAAAACCTACTATGAAACTGCCCTTGAAGCCTGTTGAACCCCAGTTATGTTAATCATGTTTTGATGATGACCAAATCGCACTAATGGTTTGAAAATAAGTGTGCAGAAAAATAGGTAGGTTCAGACACAAATGATTGTCCAAACAAAATAACTAGAAGACTCCACGGACGCAAATGACTGTTCGAAAGACAGATCTTCGGACGATGGTAATCGTCCGACACAAAGAATTTGAAGCAAGTCTCGGACAAATAACAGCGTCCGATCATATTTCCAGAAGACTTTGCTTTCGATTGAACGCAGGTTCGGACGCATCCTCAGACGTCCGAACGAATACCCTCAGAGAACGGACGCAGGGTTTAGCAGCGGCCGTCCGAACGGTTCAACGGCTTGATATAGTTCGTTCGGACGCACACTTGCTGCATCGGCCGTCCGAAAGGTCCGAAAATAGCTGTCGGAAAGTTGTTGGAAGCAGATTTTTTTCAACTATAGCCTGAATTAATTAAAAAGAGACTTCTACATTGATTACAAGTAATACTTGAGCTATTTGGGAGAAATAATGGGTACAAGTGTTGTAATAGTGTAGGTAGTTTTGTGAAAAGAGCTTAGAAGAGTAAGAGTTTTTCAAGTGTAAGAGTGGAGAGATAACAATTGTAACAAAAGGGAGGTTGTGAGTGTAAAACTCTTGGCTCAACTAAAGGAAATTAGTGTGAGCAAGAGTGATCCTCATTTGTGTACAAGAGGTTATTGTCTCACCTACTTTGAAGAGACTTTTAGTGGCTAAACTTCAAGTTGTGAACTTGGTAGTTGCCTTGTAAGAAACTCTTTGTAGTTGTAAGCTCCAAGCTTGAGAAGCTTGGGAGTTTGGTTTGATTCTCTTAATCTCAATATTCTTATTTTGAGTGCTCTTTAAGCTTAAATTGTTGAATATCTATTGTAGTCATTTGTGCTTAAGTTTTTATTTGGTGCATAAAGTTTGCATTTTTATTAAGCACATAAAAAGGTTTGTTTTAGATACAACCTAATTCACCCCCCTCTTAGGTTACTTTTCGGGCCAACAAAGCCAATCGCATGAAAACTTTTATGCACAATTTCTATATTTGGTTTGCCCCTTGGGAAATTACCTATCAAAGTGAAACAAAAATGGGCAGCCAACTTTTTAACCTCTTCCTCAGAAAAAAAAAAAATATTACTGGTTCTCCTTGAATGATTGCAACTTCTTCAAAGGAAGGGCCGAGGAGTGTGGTTGCGACTCCACCTTGTTTTTTAGAACATCCGCAAAAGAATGAGCTTGCCCCTCCGTTTCCTCCATGGCCAATCGGCCAAGAAAGAAGGAAAGTGATGAATTTAGTGAGAGAAAGTTTTAGAGAGAAGGAGAAGAGTTTTTAGAGTCATTCAACAAATCTATACTAAGCCCCTAATTTGTAATTGTTTTATTATATAATAGTTAAATCACAATTAATATAATAATAGTTCAGTCACAATTAGTAATAGTTTTATTCTTAGGTTATTAAATTAAAATTAATATTTAATTTGCATAATATGAAAAATATTGTAAAACACCCAAAAGTATGGTCCAATTGCCATGAGAACAACGTCAGCATTAATAATTCTATATGTTAGTTTATAATTTAAATTTGAAATATGAGTTCTAAGGGGTTGCACATTATTTAACTTGTGAAGTATGCTGGTATACAATTATGGGAAAACATATTTTACTGGTTTGTTAAATATTAGATTTAGATTGAACTATGTGCATGTTTGACCATGACAAATACAAATGAAATGGAGTAGGTATATATAATAGAAATCTCTTATTTGAATTGATAGTTAAATGTGTCTTTTGTGGAACACCTAATTCAAGTATATTTATTGATTATAGGCTCTTGGATTTATGTTGGGATGGGCAGGAATCCGAATAATTGAATTTGCAACTGTTTTCATTTTTAGATTGCAAAATTCAATGGTTAATCGTAATTGGATTGATTAATTGGTTTGATCGAAACATGATGTCGAAATCTATCACGAAACTGGAATTTAGTTTTGAACTCTAAATTAATCGATTTTTGAATTCAATTCAATATTTGACTCCCTCCTACACATACTTCTTGCAAAAATATATTTTTATAGAGTTTTGAAGTCAAAATTTTTGAAAGAAAATCTTTGGTACTTGCTCTCAGAGCAAGTTTAAGGCTTGCAGTGTTACTTCATCTTTTTTAATATATTTTTTCAATTTTGTATTAAGGATTTTAGTCCAATGTCAATGGGCCAAATTTGCAAATGTGGTTAATCGAATTTGAGACTGATTATTGAATTTGAATTTGTTTAACTGGATTTTGTTCTAAATTTTAATTTGAAATTGAAATTGGCAAATAATCTTAAGACTCATCTTCAAAATTCGTTCAAATTATTTGACTGATTGAACTGATCGGTTAACCGATTCCATCCCTAATTTAGGTTAATTATCATACACATAAATTTTATCAACTAACTAATAAAATGCAAGAATTATTCCCCCCCTCCCTACCCCACCACATACAAAATAAAAAATCTATTGTTTCTTACTTCTAACCACTTTTTCATCTTCATTTCAAATATACTAATCTTAACTAATCTTACTACTAGGAAAATACTAGAATTAGAAATTCATTCAAGTGTTACATTACTAATCTTAATGCTAGCAAAATATGTAATATTTAACTATAGTCTATATTAATAAAAGGAAATTAATAATCCTTATATTACTAAGTTTTACATTTATATTAATATATAAGTACATAAATTGTACATAAATTGTACATAATGTGAAATATATTATTAATAACTCAATCAATTATACAAAGCAAAAATATTTAAGTATTAAAAATTAAAAATATTATCAACTTTTAAAGATATTTCTTTATCAAGACTTAAAAATATTGTTGCTCTAGATGTTTATGAAAGTATTGTACAAATTAGATATCGTGTAATCTCTATACACCAATGTGGACTTAAAACAATTCAACAACTTCGTCGAAATATTAGTAGGTTTTAGTGACTTACTATAATTGAACACCCTTTCTTCAGCTTTACAATCATATCTATAATGTGCATATACAATATTATTAACTCTAATATGTTCACTAATAGACACAAAAATTGTTGAACCAAATAGTTGGACTATATACATGTTAACTTGATAAGGACACCATTATAGACAGCAAAACTCGAAATTCGTTATTCCACTGGGGAAACTGTCACCAAATCCTACTGTCAGTACTCCTTGAATTCTTCCACACTTAAGTTAATAACAATTAGTCTATAATAGCTTCATATCTAATTGTCAAAGTACATTCTTTACATATTAGATTAGATGTACCACTACAAATGTACATAACTGTCTCATTTCATTAAAGGCATTTTTTGGGAGGGAATCGTATATAATAACTTTAATCTCTTTGAATTGAGTTCAATCATGCCTAAATACCAATGACTGCCATTCATATTTAGTAGAATACAGATCTACAACAAGTTCGACAAGACAAGACATGTTAGTGATGTTGTATGAATGTTTACAGATGTTTATGTACAAAAAGAGTTAACGAATCTAGATTACCTTTTTGCACTAGAAATCCATTCATAAACTTTTCTTCCATCATGTAATGGTTGTACACTTCTTCTCTGTGTCATGTTATGCTCCTCTATCAGTTTCTAGTTCAAAAAATAATACGTTTTATTCAATACGACACAACTCTATCAACCATATTCATATTAACACAAACTTGTGTCACAATTTCTACTTATCCACCCAACATGGCAAATACCACACTTTCTTCTATTTGCTGCTACCCCTTCTCCTATCTCGTGTGGTCAACATCGCATAATAACAGTTAATAACCTGCATTCACAACGATCACAAGACATTTTCAACTAATCAAGGACTATTACTAACATAACACAATCTTTTAAGTTATTATCAAATGATGTAGACTATTACGTAACTTTGCCTTGATGAATTCACAAGGCATTAATGATGACGTGCTCGCACGTAGCAATTTGGTCGATAATTCTTGCAACAGTTGCACTATATTCATTATGGAGAAATTTAGCTATTCGTCAATAGCATATCGTGCAGCTTTAACATTTTTTAAATTGTGCACCAATACACGAATAATAGCCATAATAATATTCTTACTTTTGCAGTAGCATGGAATTGTGCAAGACTTCAAGTATGGTGCCTCTTGTACGCAACTTATCATTTCGCCACAACTTATTTCACCAACATCATCAACATTTCGACACTCGTAAAAATTTGAACAAAAAATGACAATATCAACAAAGCGATGCAAAACAACAACATAGTACATAATAAAAAAACAAAGAAAATTGCAGAGATAAAAAGGAAATCTTGGACATTTTAAACTTGCCTGTCCATTTGGCCCTTGTTCTTTTTGCAATTTCTGCCTATTATTCCTCACAAGTTTCTTTCCTGGCACCGACATTGATGCATCTATACCTTAAACCTTTCGTGTTTTTTGACTTTGCATTTGGAATTTACTTGAAATAGTGAGGACATTTCAGAATCTAGTTGACACAGGGCAACTGCCCTGTGTACGTGGGCACTCGTGCTGGTTTGTTTTCATTTATAACATACATTTCTTTCTTTCCTTTCTCGTATGTGTCCCTATTCACATTCAACCCCTATTCGGAGATTGGGGTCTTTTGCTGCAACATTCCTTTTACACTCCCTATTACACCCTTGATTTGATTAACACGTGTCCCTACCATCAACTAAGGCTTTGTATAATTGCTTTTGGACTTACATCTATTAGTCTACTAAACAGAGCTGAAAAATGTAAACACACAACTGAAAAAAGATCCCAGTACTCCTCAGAACGACACCTCCTTCCTACCCATAGCACTACCACTACATTATCACCATCATCATCACCACCCTTCCACAAAAAAAAAAAAAAAAAGAAGAAGAAGAAGAAAAACCTTTGGTTTGATATTTTGAAACCTATTCCGTTTGGTTCAATCTTCTTAACCCCATTCCCTAAGTAGCTGTACACTCTCTTGTGGTATTCTATATTGGAATTACTACTGGAATCTTTTAATGGTTATTCTGTCCAATATACTTAACCAAATCAAATACATATAAAGAGATGATTCTATGTCTACAGTTATCATCTTCATCATCTGAATATGGCTAGTTGGAATTATCCAAAACCATTTACTTACCCAATCAATACATATATGTGATAGCTTATAAAATTGCCTGGTGTTGAGTCGGACTGTTTGAAGTCAGCGACCCCCTGATCAAGGCTTCTACTTTGGTGTAAAAATTACTAAAATTTTTGAATTTAATTCTTTAGAATTTCCCAAATTTCAGATCCAGAAATTCAACAACTTCATAAGAACAACAAAGACAACATTTTCTTGGGGAATTTGATAGTTTGTTAGTTCGGAAGAATAAAAGAGAAGATTGAACTACAGGGAATCAAATTTGAGAATATTAAACCAAAGGTTTTCTTATGCGATGTGAGGGAAGAGGAAGTGGGGCCGTCATTCCGAGGAGTACTTGCCACTAGGATGTTTTTTCATTTCTCACATTGTGTTTACATGGGGTCTTTTATGCTCCGTTAGTAGACTAATGGGTGTAAATCTAATAGAAGTTATATAAAGCTGACAGGGACGTGTTAATCAATTAAAAGATGTAATAAGGAGTGTAATAGGAATGTTGTAACAGAAGACCCTAGAGCCTTCTTCAGTGAGGTGACATCTACAAATACATTTGACCCCTTTTCGGTGAAGTGATATCTACGAATACATCATTATTCCCAAACATAGATTACAACTGCTTCTTGCCTTGTCCACGACCACTTTCCTTGTGTTTTGCCATGTTTTGCATTGGAGTTTTGGGAACAATTATATTTCTCTTGGCAAATGTGATTCCATTTGCCAATTTATCCTTACCTTTAAGAGAAGGACCTTTAGCATCAACATGGTACAGAATCTCACTTCACCAATTATATTTTTCTGCCTACAATCATAACCTTTTGCTCTCAACTAGCGTAACTCACTCATAATTCCAACCTTTAATGAGATAAGGGCCCTTGACAATCCCTCAACAGTCTGCACACTTCCTTCTGAGATTCCTTAATCTTTTTGGTGAATTTTTCCAGTTTATTCAAGCGGTACTCGATCTCTAGATTCCTAATATCTTCCCCTTCAGCTTCTTTTACTCCAAGTGTATCAATCTGACAAGTTGTCTTCATAAATAAATAAAAAAATCCATCAACAAAAAATTACAAACAAAAATTCATTCCTCTTCCACACATGTATACTTCTACATATAACATAACCAAACTATATACAACACCTAACTTGATGAATACTATGCAATCGTCAATACTTTACCTTGTATGACTGCATCTGCAATGGAGATTCCTTATACCTACTAACATTCTTGTTATCATTCCTCACATTTGTCAGAATTTCCGACCTATTGCATAAATATGCGATCAAAACTCGCATGCACATCCTCATTCATCTCTATGCTGCTACTATCTCTTGCCTTGTAGTCGTTTGATAGTTGTTCAATTGACTGATCACCGCAAACTTTTTTCGCTTGATGAACTAATGTAAACATAACTAGATTGGTCATAAAGACACACCATCGTGTGCCTTACCACATATCTCGTTCACCTGCAAACAACTAATTATTTTGGACTTATTAAAGTTCAGCTTTACTGTGAGCCAACCACTTACTTTGTTAGACTCTTCTCACTATATTGCTTCACACTTATTTAATTTGATATTTAGCTTGATTTGGTTGCTACTTATTCTTCATATTTAGTGCCATCTTGTTCAAAATAAAAGATAATCAAATGCTACATCACCCCAGCTGCAATCATTATATTACATACTTCACTGCTTTAATGTAAAACTTAATCTCTAATAGCTATGGCTATTTTCTTTTTTTATTTTGAAAAACACAAAATAAGTTTTTATGCAGTTTTCCATGAAAAGGTAGGTAAATTTACCAAGTGCAATACAAAGAATAAGATTTATTTAACAAGTTTTCATATCTATAAGCTTGCTTCAATTGGATCTACTATTCCACAAGATTTTCTCCAATCACAACTAATAAAGTTCACATCAAATTACATAAAATTCATCGATACAAAAAAACTAAACATAATCTGCACTTTACCTAACAATGATGATGCAAATCACCTTCGGTCGTTGCTAACAAATTGCCTCTATACTGTGAATTTGAATAAATCTCTTCTTTTGACCACTCTTTCTCCTTGACTTTTGTTAAGAGAACAACACAAATATGCAATAAGATAAACCTAGAGCTTTTTTCATTTTCATTTCCTTTTTTGCCCTTATTCTAATTTTGCAATTTTATTTATTTTATCCCCAATGTGCTTAGTTAGGAGGTTACTCACTTCTCTTTACAGGTTTCAACTGCATTTGCTTACCATCCATCTAATGGCTGGCACCAGATTTTGAATAAAATAAGGGCCAACGTACCATTACTTTTTAGACGTATCCGACATATAGCTTTTCGGTCCTATATAATTATCCAAGTTTGAGAACCAACAAAATGATGAAAACTTCCAAGTAGTAATAAGTTGCATGGCTTTCTAGGCCGCTATTATCTTGCATATAAACCCACAGTAGAATTCTAATTTCATAGGCTACTAGTAAAGTGATCGTGGCCCAAAATTAGAAGCAGACCGCAAGCTTGGTTTGTGGATTGCTGGGGAAAAAATTAAAATGGAGAAACCTCATCACAAAATGATAAGTGTTTTTACCCTCACGTATTTGAAAAACCTCATCGTACAAATAGTCACTCATATATTTGAAAAATATATTTTTTACCCTTACATATAAAATGATAAGTTTTAATCCCTGACATTTAAAAATCAGATCATTTTAGTCCCTCATCACAATTCCGATAGTATTTTAACTTGAAAATGCATGTGTGTGTCACATGCCTAATATTTTAGTGTTAATGAATACTGAAAAACCTCTGGCCACCACCTCCCTGTCTTGTAGAACCATCTACCATATTTTTACAAGCCAAAATCACCATCACCTCTAACCTCAAAAATTATATACAATCACCATAATAGAATCATTACCAAATCAAGCAATTTTATCCCAAAAATCTAGTTTAAATTTCTAATCTCTATTATAAAATTCCACCAATTTTATTAATTCTTCATGATTCCATATCCATCAATATGTATCAATGGAACTATTATATATATATGTGTGTGTGTGTGTGTGTGTGTGTGTGTGTGTGTGTTTGGCATCTAATAGAGGATTAAATTGTTTCTCGTTAGTGTTGGGGTTTAGAAATGCGGGATAGTGATAGTAGTGGTGCTAATAGTAAAGGTAAGGATAGTGGCTCGAATTGAGTTAGTAGTGATGGTTCTAGGAAGTTGGGGAAGTGATGGGTTGGAATATGTGAAAACTAATGTTTGTTTTTAGTTCTTGCTCTTGACAAATTAGGCATAGAGATCAAAATAATGCATGTTTAAAATTGTCAAGGATTAAAACTCATCATTTGAGACCAAAAGCATATTTCGAATATATGAGAGACTACTTGGACAATTTTTTCTTATTTTTAATAACCTTAAACAATATTTGTCAATAAAACAACCACAAATTGTTCAAATCTATATCCTCAACACCATAGTAAAATAATCCTATAAAGCACCTATAGATTGTCCATGATAGGGTTGAAAAACTCAAGTTGACTCAACCTGAATCGGTCGAATTGACTCAACTCAGTCAAAACTTCACTAACTCAGTGAAGAACTCATTTCAATAACGAGTAATAATAGAAACCTGGAAGACTCGTCGAGTATACTGCGAAACGCGACCGAATCGAGTTAAATCGTAAACAACGGGTGAGTAAAATTTCCTATTCAAACTTGAAATCATCAATGGTAACATTCCAAATATCCCGTAACTAACTCAATCAAAGATTTTTATCAAATATTTCTATCAATTTACAAATATTCTCTTCTATCTATAATAATCAGTAACCATGAAAAACTTTGAAATAAACATATGAAATATATACAATAGTCAAAAGGGATGAAAGATTCAAAATTTAGTCAATAATTTTTGGGTGATTAAAAAAATCAGACCCTTTTATTAGAGAGATTTATTGCTTCTTGTAAGGTTTTCTTCTTCATCTATTTGCTTTTCAACTTGATAGCATTCTTGCTTAGTGCATAGAATTTGATTCTTAAATGCTGATATGGTAAGAAAGTTTTGATATGGCCACTATATTAAAAAAAAAATTGAAGAAGAAAACTAGTAGAGGGCTAGAAGCAGTCAAGGAGATGGGGTAGAAGAGAAAAATAAAATAAAGAAAATAGTGATGTCATATGGAGTAAAAAAGATAAGAGTAAAACAGAGTTATTATCTACTTTAGTTAGTGTGTGGCTTAGATATTATTGAACAAACTAGAGTAAACTTTAGTTTATCCTTATCCACTTGACTACAACTACAATAGCTAATTGTATTGTAGTATAGTATATGCATATGTAAGCCTATATCTTATCTACATTAGTATATTAGTTTATTACTTTCTTTTATAATTAATGTATGAAATACAAGCACATAACCAACTATAAATGTTTAAGGAACATAGTATTTGTTTTTATGATAATTTTATTTTCAAATAATATTGGGATTTTTAACTCTATAATACTTTGGTAAAAGATTTATTTTTTTAAATTTATATAATACTATGGCCAAATATTTATTTTTTGCAATTGATGTAATTTTTTTTGAAATTATATTTTCAACTTACTGTAAATTAGATAGAATTAAAAGTGACTCGTTTAGATTCCTTGTAGAGTATGACTGGGGTTGAAGGTAGTAACAATCCTGTAGAGTCTCGAAACTCTCAACCAATAACAATCTCGCATCTTTTTTATCCTAGATGGTCTCATTGTATAGCAATAACCATGGACAAGAAACGAGTTTGATGTAATTATTGCGACAAAGAGTTGTTTGGAGGCATTAACCGATTGAAGTTCCCGTTTACTTAGCAAAAATTCTCAGTGATATAAAGTCTTGCTCAAAAGTTTCTAATGATGTCAGCCAAAGTATCAAAGAATTCATTGAAAAAAGAAGTGCAGAAAAAAAAAAGAAAAAAAAAGAAGAAAACTTGACAAGAACAAAGCCTCAATTTTTGGAGAATCTACTTAAAACCTTAAGGAAGAAAATGTCACAACACATGTTGGAAAAAGTGAAGGAGTTGTCACAAACAATGCACAAATGAAATTTCCTACTTTTATGGACAAGAATTCTAGGAAACAAATATACTTTATTATTGCTGTGTGGTTTTACCATTGTGCAATTCCTTTTAATATTGCTGATTCTATATATTTTGCTAAGATGTGTGAGGCTATATGATCTTATGGTCCAAAACTGAAAGCACCGACTCCTTATGAGATATCTGGTCCAATACTAAAGTCAGAGGTACAACTTTTAAATGATTATTTAAAAGAAATAAACGCATCATGGGTATCAACAGGTTGTATAATAAAATGTCAGATGGTTGGACTAATAAAAAGAATAGGAGTCTTATCAATTTTCTAGTTTCATGCCCCCGAAGTGTAATATTTATGAGGTCCATTGATGCTTCTGACATTGTGAAAGATGCCAACAACTTATTCCAACTATTGGATGCAATAGTGATTGAGGTTGGTTAGGAGAATGTCATTCAAGTTATTGCTGACAATGCGTCAAATTATATTACTGCAGGAAAATTATTACTAGAAAAATGGACAAATATATTTAAGACATCTTATGCAGCTCATTCTATTGATTTAATATTGGAAAAGATTGGAAAATTTGAGCTGTCTAAACTTTTATAGAGAAAGCTAAGAGAGTAACAAAGCTCATATATAATCATGTGAATTTGTTGTCCATAATGAGAAAAATTATAGATGGAAAAGAACTTTTAAGATCCGTGATAACTCAGTTTGTAATACATTTCATTTTGAATGAAAGTGTATTTGGAACAGGTAACATCATTTTAATTTATTTACCTTTATCTCATTTTAGTAACTAAATTTAAAATCATGTATCTATAGTTTTTGTTATCTTTCTTTGTTATTTTTGTAGAGAATTGGACTAAAAAAAATGTTTCTCTCAGAGGAATGGTTAAAGCTTGAAATATCAAGAACAGGAGATGGACAATTGGTGGAAAAACATTTAACAGATGCATTATTTTGGAGAAAATTACAGGAAATTCATAGGATTAGTTTACCTCTTGTTAAAGTGTTACGTTTGGTAGATGTAGATGAAAAACCAGCTATGGTGTATTTATATGATGCACTTGAAATGGCCAAAATTGCTATAATTGAGGTTTGTGGAAAAGACCAACGAAGATATAAACAGTATTGGGATATTATTAATGACAAGTGGAGTCGTCCTCTTTAATCACCTCTACATTTAGTTGGTTATTTTTTGAACTGTGTTGTTCAATATGTTGCCAACTCTAAAACTTCTAAGGACCCCAATATTCGTCGTGGTCTTCAACATGTTATTAGAGTTCTTATTAGAACTAGATATGGACACACAAATAGAAGCATTTGAGGAGGTTTATTTAATTTTATAATTTTTTACCATTGTTTATCACTTTACTTAATTCTAACATTTCATTTTAAATTTTTTTTCGGCATAGGTTGATGTGTTCATGGATGGTGCAGGAGCACTTGGAACTAAAATTGTTATTCAAAGTAGGGCAAAATTACAACCAGGTAATATTAAACTCCTTTTAACTTTTTTTTTGGTTTTATCTTTTTCTTTACCTAATTGAACTTTTTATTTATTGATATAGTGTGTTGGTGTAGGGCTCGTCTCGTGGTTTGGATACTCCCAAACTTCAGAAATTGGCAATACAAATTTTAAGCCAAAATTCCTCTTCATCGGGATGCGAAAGAAATTGGAGCACATTTGATCAAATATAGACCAAAAAAAAAAAAGAAAAACGATTGCAGCAAAAAAAGTTAAACCATTTGGTTTTTGTTCACTATAAAATAAGGCTTAGAAAACGGTAATTGAAGATCGGAATTTTTCAACTTATGAGCCAATTGACATAGAAAATCTTTTATTGGAATCTGATACAGATGAGTGGCTTGCTAGTCAAGAGATGACTAAAGAAGACGATGATATCAGTTGGTTGAACTTGCAAGATGTTAATAATTTAAGTGAATCAAATAAAATGTTTACTCCTGATTGTTAAAGTGACAACAGGAAATTGCCAGTGGTTTTTAATTATAGCAATCAAATAATTAGTATTTGCTTTATTTTAGTTCATCTTTTTATTTATTTTTTATTTTATTATGATGGTTTCATATTGACATTTTGATTATTTATTGTTAATGATAAATTAATAATAACCAGTCATGTTTTTTTAATTTATAAGTAAAAAACTTAAAGTATTTTTAAGCTCTCTTTTTTCCCCTTTGTTTTATCAAACGATGATACTTATTATTATTTCTATTATTGCTTGTTTATATGTAAGATCTAAGTCTTGATTTTATGACTCGGTAAAAACTCATATGAGTTTCTAATTTAATTGACTCAACTCAAGAGATCTTCGATTCGAATATGAATTTTGAGTTTTTAAACATTGGTCCATGATACCTTCAGAAAATATTACAAAAGTTGCAAAAAAAAAAAGGCTCTCCAACTCCTCACCAGGGATAGGCAAAAATACTTGCAAACTTGCTGTTTGGTAAATATTAGTTAGGCAATTTAATATACAAACAACTTATAAAATCAACCCTACTACACCTAACCAACACCCATATACTCACAAGTATACAAGGTAGGTTTATAGGTAATGGCGAGAGGGTATCGTTCCCACAAGGATTGAGCAGTAATTACTAGCCTATACGACTATGCACTAGTTACACAAATAAAAAGAGGTGATTTACCTACTCTACTAAAGCAATGAAAGATAACAAATAAGAAAGCTCTAAATTAATATAAAGAACAATTAATGCTACAACTAATCAAACTAGATAGGCATTAACATAAATAATCATAAAAGAGAGCAAGGGAAAATTAGAGAAAAAAATAATGTTAAGGGGATGGAATTAATGCTAAAATAGATGACTATGTCTGCTAGAACAATGATAATAAACTAAATAATACACTAAATTACCAAGCTAAAGTGCAATTAAAGGTTAAGTAACTAAGTAGATAATTAAAATACTAATCTAAGAGGCAAACCAAACTAAACAAGTAACGCTTAAACTATACTAGTATAAAATTATTCTACAACTAAGAAAACAACTAAACTAACTCTAGCTAGGAAAGGAAGACATTAAATAGCATAAAGCAAAAATCACACTAAATATTACTCTAGGAAAGCACATAAATGTCTACTAGCTAATGGTTAGGAAATGATTGAGAGAAACATGAAGGTATATGTTAAAATGGAAGTTCCAACACTAAATGGTAGAGTGCTCTTGATTTTTACTATTTTGGAAAAGAAATTTAAATGCAAGATTTATAGATCTAGGTTAATTATTAGGATAAGCAAATGAGATGAAATGCAAACACACAACTAATTAAAGTTTATAAGAAATGAAGAAAACACCAAATCAAGGGCAAGATTAACAACTAAAATAGAAATTTAAACTATTTTTAGAAAACTAGTAGAAATGAACTGGAATGGAAATGCAAGAAAGAAAGATTAAAAACTAGTAAAATGGATATCAAATTGAAGAGAATGAAAAGCCCAATTAATTAGAACCAAAAGGTAGAATTTTATAACTAAAATTAAATTAAAGATTGAGTTGAAGATAAAAATATGAAAAGAGTACTTGACAATACTAGACTACTACTAAGAAGGCTATCTACTAAGCTACACCTACTACTATGTGTTGTAGGTGTGTTTCTAGAGTAATTTCAAAAATCAGCTGGTCAAAATGCTGACTTTTTGTCCACAACCGCGGTCACCATTCTAACTATACAAATTCGATGACCGTAGTTCTTAAGGGGTTTTTCATTTTGCTTGAAGGCCGCGGTTATCGAATTTACTCTTCTAATTCTTGACTACGATTGTTGCACTTTAGGGTTGTAAGAGTTGGAAACCGTTGTTATGATTCTCACAGCTTGTATTTCTTGCTGCGATTTTGAAGCTTTTGACCAAACTTTGACTTTTTTAGTTAATTGCACTCTAGTCCTTGACTTCTTCCACTTCTTCACATTGCAGCCAATCATTAAAATTACCTACAATACACTCCACAAAACATAAATTAAAATGCACCTAATATCATAAATGTCAAACTAGTCCAATTTGGTTTATATTTCTACCAAAAATTCTAATATATATCTAATAATTCCTAATAATATATCTAATAATATATATCTAATAATTCCTAAAATCATGGATAGACATAAATTATGTACAAAAGCATACAAAACCAATGCGAATGAGACAAATAATATCAAATTTGCATAGGAAATAAGGTAAATAAGTTTATGTAATAGAGTTATCACTCGTTGACCTGTCTATCCTGCCTTGTTCCATTATGAAAAAAGAGGGTATCCGATTCTCATCTATTGACCAGGTCAAGTGAGGATTATTGACAGGTACCCGCTTCTGAGAGGGATGGATATGGGTCAGAGTTTTAAAAACTCGTAAATATCTAATCCGACCTGCATATATAATTTTTCTTACAATTTTTGTCGTAAACAAGCCATTCATTCTTTTTTAATATTCTTGATTTAAGATGTATTGATTTTATCTAACTTTTTTTGGTTAAATATTATGTTGTTTTTGTTTTTCTTTTTAGTTTTTAAAAAAGACGTGATTTTTTAAATTCAATTTTGTTAAGTTTTTTTCCTTGGAACAAGTTAATATTGGTTCTTTTCTTTGTTCTTCTCAATTTTATATAGAATGTTTGTTAGTCAATTTGTTTGTTCTAAAAATTAGGCTTAATTACAGTTTGTCCTATCTAATTAGGAGACAGTTGCAAATTGCCCTCTATGTTTGTTTTATCAACAAATTGCCCCTAAGATTAAAAGAAGTTAAAATTTTCATCTAAAGGGAGTAGTGAGATGTCATAATTGCCTTCAATATTTTATTTACCTTAACTTTCCAACATAAAATTAGGATGAATTGCATTTTGATATTTGATTTTATTTTATAAGTAATTTATCATTCAAAAGTAACAATATTTTTTTATTCAACATTATTGAAAAAAAAATACCTTTCAATAGTAATTGTATGAATTAGTTTACTATTTTAATGTTTTTTTCTTTGCAACCATTTTTCGCATGCCGTCTCGTACTTGTTCCATCAATATTATTTTTATATCTAGATTAAAGTATTTTATTTATTCAATCACATTAATTTAGTTTTATTCATTTTTATTTTATTTTTCCTATTATCAATAATTAATTCATAAGTTTGTATTTAAAAAATCATATTATTTGAGTAGATATACTAGTCTGAGATATAATCAATATATATTTTAAATAAATTTAGAATAATAAATTTTATTTATTAGTATCATTTTCAAATTTAAGAGAAGAATTTTAGTAAAGGACTTCATAAAGTATAACTAAAAATATTGAGGGTAATTATGATATTTCACTACTCCCTTTAGATAAAAATTTTAATTTTATTTATTCTTGGGGGGCAATTTGTAGATAAAATAAACACAGGGGGCAATTTGCAACTATCTCCTAATTACAGGAGACAAACTGTAATTAAGCCTAAAAATTATTGAAGTTTAATATTCAAGGTGAAGTTAGTTTAGTTTTATTTTATTTTTTAAAAAAATCATATGATGATATGATGTACCCAACCCTCTTCAGGGAGTATTATTTTTTGAATACCCAATAATATGAGGGTCAAATTAAAATCAGAAAGTGACTAAACTAACAAGTAAGAGTCGAATCAACCAATTCGAATGAGTACCTGCCCTGCGCTCATCCCTACTTCTCACCTACAAGTTCATACATTGTTGGACTGGATCACACATGTTTCTTGGTGATCCATTGTCAATCTACAACATAGGAGTAATTAATGTGACAATTAGATATACTCAGCATACTAGCTTGTAACCCTTAGTAAGCATGAAATAATTAGTCAATCTGGATCTGTAAATTACTAAAGAATTTTCGAGTAAACTTTGAGAAGAAAGTAAAAAACACTTGGATAAAAGAATCACACCCACAAAAATGGAAGAAAAAAGAGGGGAAGAAGTTCATCACAAAGAAAGATAAGGAAAACAATGAAAGTAAAACGTAAACTTCTCAAGATATTTTAATATATTTACAAAGCAAAAAAAACAAAAAAAAATCTTTATCTAATATTATGAAGAAGTCTAATAATGTAAAGCTAAAAATTGATTCCCAAAATATATGCAATTTTGAGGGGAAAAAAATCTAATAAAAGAATGGAAAATTCACTCTTAACAAAAGTTAAAAGAAAAAAAAAAAAAAAAAGGGAAGAGGGATTCAAGAAGTTTATCATAAAAGGGAGACAGAAATAATGAATGTAAGTGGGAAAAAGGTACCTGAAACCATAATCGGAAAAGGGTACAACCGTACAGCAAAACCTTTAACAATTTACCTTTATATTTCAACTTTTCGGGAACCAAAATGAATGAGTTAGAATATAACTGGCTTCGGGTGTTTTGTCACATTTTTTGATTTGACATTTATGTAATATTATTTATATGAATGATATATATTATTTTAGAGTTATATATTATTTATTTAAATAATATCACACTAAAAGGTGTCATAAAAAATTCACACCTCTTGTAACTCTTTAGTGTGAGGCTTAAATTTGTAAGGACCAGTAGTAAGAAGGCACCAAATCAAAGTTGGAAAGAAGACGTTTATTTGACAACGGTTGGAAAACTTCAGAATTGTATAAGAAGTGAAATTTTTATTTCTTTAGTCTGCACTCTCTCCCTAATCATCAACTTAACATTTTTTTTGTGCCACATGGAGGCCTCCAAGTATATTTTATAGATAGATAGATTAGTAAATTCAATTATATATACAGAAAAGTGTATTTATGTAACGTGATAAATGTAAAGTAATATATAAAAGTTACTGATATATCACTAAATTTAAAAAAAAAAAACAAAAGAAATCCGATTCAGAATTTAAAATTAAAAGCTAGGTTATGATTTGATAAGATTTTGTCATTTGAAGTAGCTATAAATTTATAATTTTATAAATGATTTTCCTATACAAAATACATAGCTCTTAGACTAACTCTAGTTTATTCATTTTAACTATATGTACAGAAAAGAAATCCTAGAGAGGAAATAGTCAAAAACTTATTAATGAAAAATATATTATATAGTTGCCTCTTCCTTTAAATGTCCAATCTCCCGACCCAAACCCACACAAGTTCTAATACGTTAACTAAAACTTGGGACAAATGCCAAATTCAAGAATCCTTGCAGTATCGGCCTAAAATCAAGCATGGATGTAACATAAAGCTAATAGTTAACAGAGATGTATTGAACCTTGGAAAGAAAATAACTAGAAGGTGCAAGTTAAAAGATCGTCTGTCTCACTTTCTATCTCATCTTCTATTTTACTATTTAATAAGTTGTCAATATTTTTTTTAAATATAATTATAAATTTTAGTCAAGTAATCTTAATAATTTATTAAGAGATCTAGAAGTGTGATAGAGAATAAAACAAAAAAATGCAACAAAAGATCCTTAGTGCTAATGCAAAGACGTATTAATTAACGATATGCACAAATGAACTATCTTTGAACCAATATTTTGAAAACTGGATTGGGCATTGAACCGGTGGCCTGTCCGGTTCGCGGTTCAACTGGTCTGACCGGTTGAACTGGCCGGTTCACTAATTTAGGTTTTTTTTTTTTTTTTTACTAAAATGTGGTATAATTTAAAATTACCTAAAATATATTTATATAAAATCTAAAATAGAAGAAAAACACTATTTTTAGAGAATTATAGTCATAATATCCAAAAATACTAATCAAATTTCTAATAAGAAAAATAAATTTTGTACAAAAATAAGTATAAATAAGATTAAAAAAATTAATAACTTAATAGTTTAAATTTTGGTGTGTTCAATATTTTGCCATTTTGGAGTTTATTTCATGATTTTTTAATTTTTCTCTTTATTTAAATCATTTTTTGTTTTGAAATTTAAAAACTCTTCTCCACCAAAACTGGTTGAATCGATTTTTTACCAGTTCACGATTTTTTACCGGTTCTGTCCATTTTTTTTACGGACCGGATATGTAGTTGGACCGGACCGATGACTGTTCCGATTCACATCTAGAAGTCGATCCGGCCGATCCGATCCGATTTTCAAAACATTGTTTTGAACATGTCCAATTGACCAAGTCGCACGTCAAAACTTCTCTTACGTATCCAATCCTAAACATATTTCACATGTGGCTTAAAGAAAATAATAATATTTTGACAACTTAACGCATATAGGACATACTGAACACGAGAATACTACACCCTAAAACAAGTTTTTGACAATTGCCTTTTTCTTTTTTTTTGGTTTTATCTTATAAGCCAAGATCGACTTTGCCCAGTTCATTAATTCATATACCTAAAAGTACAATTATATTTCATTGTTTGGGCAGATTATTAGGAGTTAACATGAAAGAGTACAGTAGATTATCTGAAACAGTGACTGTAGTTACGCCCTGACATCTATCGAGCTAATCGAGTTTTAACGTGTCCAAGTTCAGTCATCTAAAAGTAACACAGCTGAACCCAAATTTAATTTACAAAATCTCAAACCTATGTTACTCACACCCAACTCACAAATTTAAATACGTTTTCAGCAAAAATCGGACCAATCCAACTTCACAACATCTATCTCAAAAAAAAAAAAAAAAAAAGAAAGATCCGTATATTTTAATGATATACAACTTTATTTCAGCCATATCACTTAATATTTTAAAAAATAATACAACAAAATCAATATATAATAAACATTCAACACATAATATTTCATTAGGTATATACATATAGTATTATATGTACATATGAATATTTCTCATTATATATAAATTCCTTAAAAATTGGAAACCTACGCGTTTTACTTCTTATGCTTTGAGATGCCATCTAACTGATGGAACGGTCGAGTTTTAAGTGGATTGAATTTAATAATGACCAAATCATTTGAAAATGAAATCAGGGATAATGATTTAACCACAAGCTCATCTTAATTCACTTCACTTGAGGTTAAACACGCTTAATTTAAAGTTGGATGGACTGAATTTAGACCAACTCGACTCAATAAACAGTCGTAACCACCGGAAATGACTATGCAAAAGTTGTGTTATTGAGGGGTAGGCTAAAAAGAAAATCCGAAACCTAAAAACTAATAAAACTGATTCATTTTGAACCCAAAAAAGGGTACCTAAACTAATTTTTAAACACGGTCACTAGTTAGAATATGATTTCAGGTACCATAATTTATGACCATCTTCTTGTTAATTTTGGTTTCTAATGATTCTCATATTTTCTATTGGCCGCCCTATTTCACCAGGTTAGAGTCTTCTCCATTAATTGAAAAGAATTTATCTCAATATACCTTACAAAAATATAATTTTAAATTATTTTTTGAAAATAACAACCCCGTTCATAATATAATTTATTCTATATGTTTGCTATACGTAAAATTTAGAAATAAATAGATTAATTTTTTTCATATGATTAAACATTTAAATTTTTATCTTGATTTTGATCTATTTTATCTCGTCTAAATGTTTCAGACAAATTGAGTGATAAAATATTTTTCCTATATTTGATTTTAAAGTATATTGATCTACCCATCAAAATAAAATTATTCATATAATCTAATAATTTCTAGGAATTTTGGTTGTTAAAATATAAATAACAATGTAGGGAATTGGAGGGACAAATAATGGAGAGGATTCCATCCCCTATTTCATGTGTTCCCTATTCAAATCAGAAACTCCATCGGCAGTCTTTGTGCACGCATGTAACGTCTTACGTGCGTAGGAGACCTTCATATGTCTCGGAGGAGACAATCTCAAGCAGGATCTAGTTCCCTTTTGTTGAAATGTTTTACGCTCATGATTTCAAGTATATTCTTACATGCATATAATTGGACTCAATATTTAGAAGTTGACCTATTCTCCACGCCAAAAAGGCAGAACAACAAAAACAATGACCTTTTCATCAAATCCAGATCAATTATCTGACAAGATTTTATTGATTATTGGATAAATTACAATATCTTTTACAACATCTTCCGGGGTTCCGGTATTTCTATTTATGAATAAATTCATATGCACGTCAGTCTTCATCAACCCAGCCATTGCATGGGACAATACTTAAATTTTTCCAAAACATCAACAAAGTAAACAAAACCAATTATCACATCCACTTGTCACCTGTCTAAAAAACAGCTGGCTAACAAAAGTTGAAAAGCTAGAAAGCAGCATGCAGTTATTCACACGAGTATATCTTGTTGGAATTTTAATTAATCTATGTGAGTTTTATTTTTAAGTTTCAAATATTTGATTTAATATTTATAAAAATTGAGATAATAACAATTTTTGTGATAATTACCACGTTGTGATATTTATTACGTTTGTGATAACCACTTACTATAACTACTTTAGTTTTTCTGATGGGAAAAACGATATAAATATAGGGAGTGTTTTAGATCCCTAAACCTGACAATCTATCAGAAAAACTCTATATTGGCCACGCACTATCGTATTAGTTTTTCTAAGGTTTAGAAACACCCAAAATTATTTTATTTCTTTTCGTTCTGCAGTGATCCATCTTCATCAATGGCCGGAGGTATGTATCCTTTATTTTATTCCGCATTCAGTCTTCTATAATATTATTTATGCATAGAATAAATTTTGTTTTAGAGATATAAAATATCTATTATTTGGTATCAGAGTATGTTATGCCTCTGCCTTGATTTATATATACGTATATATTGATTTGGGTTTACTGTTGACATATTGTTGAGAAAATCTAGAATTATAAATCATTTAGAAATTGATTCTATGATTTTCTTTTCGTTGATTAAAACATCTATTTTGGTGTTATTTGGTGCTGGTTTATGGCTATATATTTTCTGTTTATGTATCTGAATTATGGACCATGATTATGAGTTTATCTTGATATTTTTACTAAAAACTAAGGTTAGAAATCATTATGAAATTAGATTTACATGTTTTCTGTGATTAAAAACGTGAAATTTTTGATGTCCAGACACCTGGAAATATTTGCGGGTTGCATTTAGGTTGCAACTGGGTCATACAGACCCATTTGACTAAAACCAGGCGAAAAAGATGATTAAAAAAAAGGGAACTTGGGAAAGGTTTGAACTCGTGACCTTTCGGGCAAAGGTCACGTGTTCTATCCACTGAGTCACTAGTGATTTAATGTTCCTGTAAACTACTTTTCATTAAAAAAAACAAAACAAAACCAGAATTGCCTGGATTTGAACTCATGACCTTTTGGTAATAGGTCACGCATTCTGATCAGTAAGCCACCTTAATGGCTTGTGTTGTTTTGGAACATAATATTCATGATCAGAAAGCCACCTTAATGGCTTGTATTGTTTTGGAACATAATATTCTTATAAACTACTTAATGTCCTATTCTGATTAAAAAAATTTACAGTCGCTAAAGAAAAGATTTGAACTCGTGACCTTTTAGTTAAAGGTCAGACATTCTAACCAATTAAGGCACTTCAATTGTTTGGTTTTGAAATGAATTATTTTTTTGTAAACTACTTCCAATTTATTCTTTGCATACACACACACACTCTAACTCTTTTGGTTTAGGATCACTTATAATGTAAGACATTGATTGTATTTTTATCACATTTATTCTAATAAATTTTATCCCACAGGAATTTTTATTATATCATGTGATTAATTGGGATGAAATATTAAATTATATTCCTTAATTTACCCATAGGAATTAAGAAAAACAACATGATTTAATAGTTTAGTCATTTTGATTGTATGCATTTATTTAAATTAGAAATTTAGCCCAGAGACAATTTCTATGTCATATAATTCATATTTCTTAGTATATTTTGCATTGGTAAAACATAATATATGTTAATTTGCCTCAAATTTTTGACATAAGCATGTATATAATTTATTTTGTACAGTTTTTCAACCTATGAATTTTTCTGATATGAAATGTGACATTTTGAGCTCAAGGGTGACAACTATAAGTTGTGAAAAGAGAGGATTCTTAAATTCTTCATTTGGGACAGATGGACATTAATTAAGCTATCAGAAAAGACAAACCATTTCCGATTACTAAGAATAGCCAACCTAACGATGTTGATCTTTATGAAATGTGGGGCCGATCTAATCGCTTCAGTGTGATGTTCATAAAGACTAATATCTCAGCTGGCATTTAGGGTTCTGTCATCAATATGATAATGTCCAAAAGCTATTGAAGGCTATTGATAAGCAGTTTGAGTCTTTAGATAAGGCTTTAGCAAGCACCCTAATCATGAAGTTTTCCATCATGAGACTTACATGTATCAAAGGAGTGCGTGAACATATCATGCATATGAAAGACATAGCGGCTCAACTGAAAAATCTTGAGGTTATGATGTCTGAGTCTTTTCTTCTACACAACATTCTGAACTCTTAGCCACAACAGTATGGGTCTTTCAAGATCTCTTACAACACACATAAGGACAAATGGTTCATCAATCAGTTGATAACCATGTGTGTGCAAGAGGAAGGAAGGCTACTTATGGAACTGGATATAGTGTGCATCTGGCAACTCAAGGAAAGAACAAGAACAACCAAGCCAAGAAGAAGAGAAAGGAAATGATGTCTCCTCAAGGAGATATTAAGAAGGAATCCAAGTATTTCTTCTGTAAGAAAAAGTGGAGCATGAAGAAGGATTGCCCTAAATTCCAGAGCTGGCTTGAGAAGAAAGGTAACCTATTCTCACTTGTATGTTATGAATTTGATATAGTAGATGTTAATCATAACACATGGTGGATTGATTCTGGTTCTACAATCCATGTTACGAATTCCTTGCAGGGATTGCGATACCTAAGGAAGCCAATGGAAAGTGAGGAATACATCTATTCAAGAAATGAGATGCATTATCACGTGAATGCAATTGGAACATGTAGTTTAATTCTCAGTAGTGGCTTTGTTTAGATTTGGGAAGGACATTTTATGTTTTGAATTTCTCTACAAATTTAATTTCATTATCAAGACTTGTACCATTGGGATAGATTCCTGGTATTGTTCAGATGTTGGAGTTAGTTTGTTTTATAAATCTGACCTTGTCAAGAATGGTATTTTGTTTGATGGTCTTTTTCAAATTAATTTGCAAAACAATACTACATTTACTACTGTGCATGTTCAAAACAATGCTGGTGTTAAAATATGTATTATGAATAAGGTTTCCTCTGTGTTGTGGCACCGGAGATTGGGACACATCTCCATTTAGAGAATCAAAAGATTAGTGGATGATGGAGTACTTAGTACTCTAGATTTTACTGATTTCGAGACTTGTGTAGGCTGCATAAAGGGCAAGCAAACCAATATGTCAAAGAAAGGAGCCAAGAGAAGTTCGGAATTAGTGGAGATCATACATATAGACATATGTTGTCTGAACATGGACACATATTGTCAAAAGTGTTTCATCACCTTCATAGATGATTACTCACGCTACATGTATATCTACTTACTTAATAACAAAAATGAAGCACTAGACGCCTTTAAGATGTTAAGGTAAACTACAGAAGTAGAGAAATAATGCAAAAAGTAGATTAAAATTGTGAGATCAGATAGAGGTAGTGAGTACTATTACGATACACTGAAGATGGACAAGCACCTGGTCCTTTTGCAAGGTTTCTTGCTGAGCATGGCATTTTGGTCAATACACTACACTTGGTTCTCTGAGCCAAAATGGTGTAACAGAGAGAAGAAATAGAACATTATTGGACATAGTGTCGAACATGCAAGCATGATCAAAACTTCTAGAATCTTTGTGGAGTGAAGCTCTTAAGATGACAGTGTACATATTAAACCAAGTTCCAACCAAAACTGTCCCAAAGATGCCATTTGAGTTATTCAAATGTTGAAAATCGAGTTTCCAACATGCACGCATTTGGGGATGCCCATATGAAATAAGAGTTTATAAATCAGAAGAAAAGAAGTTGGACCCAAGGACCATTAGTGGGTATTCTGTAGGATATACCGAAAGGTCTAAGGGATATAGATTTTACTGTCCATTTAATAGTTTTACAAGGATTGTGGAGTCAAGAAATACAAAATTTCTTGAGAATGACTTGATTAGTGGAAGTGACATACCATTGGGTATTGGATCTAAAATAGAATATTTTATTCCACAACCTTCTACTTCTAGTCATGGATAGACTATTGTTATTCACCACGCTGCTCGAGATGAAATGTATGTTGAAAAACCAGTCCTTGAAACTCCACAAACTGCTGATAATGATGCAGTAGGTCTTGTTCAACAAATACCTGAAATTGTTGAACAACGTGTTCCTCAAGATGATATTGGTACAACATTGAGAAGATCTACTAAGTAAAGAAAATAACAATTCTAGTTGTTTATATGGTGTATCTGCTAGAGTCTGAGTATAACATTAGAGTAAAAAATAATCCTGAAATGTTATCACAAGCCATGAGCTGCAATAAATCTGACTTGTGGTACAATGCCATGAAAGAGGAGATAGATTCGATGGCATCGAATGGAGTCTGGGATCTTGTCAGGTTGCTTATTGTGGGCAAAAATCATAGGATGTAAATAGGTTTTCAAATCCAAGAAAGACTCATTAGGCAATATCGAGAGATATAATTCACCCAGAAAGAAGGAATTGATCATACGAAAACCTTTTCTCTTGTATCTAAGAAAGATTCTCTTCAAGTCATTATGGCACTGGTTGCCCATTTTGATATGGATTTGCATCAAATGAATGTGAAAATGGCGTTCCTTAATGAAGATCTACAGGAAGATATTTATATGAAACAACCTGAAGGATTTTCCTGTAGTGATGGTAAGTATTTGGTTGGCAAGGTTAAGAAGTCTATACATAGATTGAAGTAAGCCTCCCGTCAGTGGTATTTGAAATTTCATAGTGTGATCTCTTCATTTGGTTTTGAAGAGAATATCATGGATCTATGTCTATGCCAGAAGGTCAGTGAGAGTAAGATTTGTTTCCTTGTTCTATATGTAGACAACATCTTACTTGTAAGTAGTGACAAAGGATTGCTACATGAGGTGAAACTAATTTCTCTCTAGAAACTTTGATATGAAGGACATGGGTAAGGCATCTTATGTCATTGGCATAAAGATCCAAAGAGATAGAACTCTATGCATTTTTGGTTTGTCTCAAGAGAACTATATTAACAAAGTTTTAGAGAGGTTTTGGATGAAAGATTGTTTACCAAGTGTGGCACCCATTATGAAGGATGACAGGTTCAACTTGGACCAATACTCAAAAAATGACCTCGAGCGAGAACAGATGAAAAATATCCCGTATGCTTCTACCGTTGGAAGCCTGAAGTATGCTTAGATTTGCACAAGACCTGACATTGCATTTGTTGTGGAAATGTTGGGAAGATATCATAGTAATCCAGATATGGATTATTGGAGAGCTGCAAAGAAGGTAATGAGGTACCTTTAAGAAATGAAAGATTACATGCTTATACATAAACAGATTGATAATCTAGTGGTGTTTGGTTACTCAGATTCAGACTATGCTGGTTGCATTGATTCACAATAATCGACATCTGGAGGTTATGTCTTTATGCTAGCTGGTGGAGCTGTGTCTTGGAGAAGTGAAAAACAAACTTTGATTGCACTCTCTACTATAGAAGTTGAGTTCGTTCCTTATTTTGAGGCAACCGCACATGGTGTATGGTTGAAGAGTTTCATGTTTGGGGTTAGAGTTGTGGATTTTGTTTCTAGGCCAATGAGGTAATTTGTGACAATTCAGCTACTATTTTCATAGCTAAGAACAATAAGAATGGTAGTCGAAACAAACACATCGATATCAAATACTTAGCCATTCGTGAACGTGATAAAGAAAATAAAGTGGTCATTGAACATGTTAACACTGAATTGATGATTACCGTTCCCTTGACTAAAGACATGCCACCAAAGATTTTCAGGGATCATATAGTTAATATGGGATTTGGTTTCATAATGTGTCTTATTTTACATGTATGTATATTTGATATTTCTAATAAAACTCTTATTCCATTGTGTTTTCTCATATCCAGTTGTGCATACTTATTTGCAGGTTATTTGAGAAGACTCAATTAAATTGGACCGATAATGAGTATAAAGCTTATTCATTAAGTTGTGTTATCACGTAAAATTTAGCATTGAAGAGACATAATGCATAATAATACATGGAAGATAATACTTGTTTCTTACCGGACTTGTCATCATGATTCATGTGTTCTGGATCTTGTTTGTGAGATTTGATAGTTTGTATATCAAATAAAATATGTGGTTCAAATAAGAGAAATGTTGGAATTTTAATTAACTCATGTGGGTTTATTTTAAATTCTAAATATTTGATCTAATATTTAAATTCTGATGTTTATCAAATTTGAGATAATAACCACTTTTGTGATAATTACCACATTGTGATAATTATTACGTTTGTGATAACCATTCACTATAACTACATTAGTTTTTTTTTATGGGAAACCGATATAACTAAAGGGAGTGTTTTGGGTCCCTAACAATCTATCAAAACAATACACTATCGTATTAGTTTTGTCTAAGGTTTAGAAAACACACCTAAAATTATTTTTATTTCTTTTCGTTATGTTGTGACGCATCTTCATCAATGGCTAGAGGTATGTATCCTTCATTTTATTCCGTATTTATGCATAGAATAATTTTGTTTTAGAGATATAAAATATTTATTATATCTGTGCTGGTCACTTCGCAACTTGACCGATAGATTCTTAAAAAAAATCGATGTTCCCTTTTTTTTTTTTTTTTTGAGTCCAACTATCAGAGTTGCGAAGTCCCTAGCTCATATTTTTCCTTTGCACACGTCTCCAGGCAGATAAAGGCTTGGAATATGAACGATTCACGTTTTACAACCACCTTTACTTAGTTTTTTCCTGCATTTCAAAAAATTAAAATGTCCGTAGAAAAATCCAAATCATACAAAACAAAATATGTATGCTAGTTGTGTTCTTGACCAAAAACCTTGGGCAGGCTAGGTCGGAGGGATTTCAAATGTGCTTGAGTTGTCAAAGTATGTTGAAGATGGATTTAGAGAAGAAGGTAGACTATTCTCTTGTTTGGCTGTTTTGGTTCCTCTTATTCATCTAAAGCTCCAAGAGAAAGCGCTCTTTTGATGCTTTCCAATGCATCATTCATGGAAAGATTCATGTTAACATTATTATTAACATGGGACGAATCGAAATTTTCTTCTGAACTCGATTGGCCTGCTGAAGTCCCCCCTCGGAAATCAAGATTCCCATATGAAATTAGCGGATTCCATACATTATTGTCAGGATACTGGATATTCTGAACAATATTTTCCTCTCCATAGCCGTCGAATGCACAAGTGAACGCCCGCTTGCCCGAGCTTTTAACGTTTTCTCTCGTTTGTTCAATGTTAGTAATATTCTTGTGCCGAACACGGCATAGTACCCAGTCATCCAGCTGCATTAATCATAAAGGAATTAATCAATGTCAATTTATTTTGGACAGTGGACACAGTAGACAACCCGATTTAGATAGAAGTCGTTTACTATTGTAATCAGGTGACTATGGTAATCTTTTTTTTTTATCGGATGTGACTATTGTGATATTTTATTCATCAACCTAATTAGATTAGTCACTATCTTATGTTTTGTTGTAATTTGAGGTGATTTTTGCGAGAGGAATTTGGAGAAATGCATTGTTTTAGTGCAGCTTATAATTACTCAGCTCATTTAACTGAGACAAGACAGCCAACTAGTAATCAAAATGGACAAAAATGAACCAATTTTTTAGTGCAAGAAAAACAAAAGAGAAATTAAGTGCTAAAGATCCTATTTGTTTGAAGATGCTTACCATTTTCCAGTTGTTTTAACATGGGATTAATTAATGATATCTTCTTCCTTTTTTTTTTACTATTTATTTTTTATTTACTTGCTCTGATCGATGATCCTCCTCAAGTTTATTATTTAACAAAATCAACTAAAATTATTGTTTTCTTCTCCTACTTTGTTAAGGATTGGATTCCACACACACACACACACATATATATATATATATATATATTCTACAATCCCGTAAATAACACATATCGTTGTACTTGAATATTTGTACAATACAATTTGATATATTGGAAGGTTTATAATTAGATATAAGCGTTTAAACTACAATTGGATGGTTCATTAATAGACCGTGCAGAATTTTTTTTTTTTTTTTCTTGTTGTAGAAAAAGTTGCACGACTTAATAGAACTTACCCTCATTGATCCTTTTTGTGTCCAAGAATAATGACGATCGTTAAGGAGCCTATACTCATGCATCATCCAATTAGTCTTTGTTCCATTAGGAGCACGACCTTTGTAGAACACAAGAGCTTTCTTAACACCAATGCACTGTGATGCTTGAGAAAGGATAGGCTTATCAGTCCCTGTGGCTTTCCAATACCCCGATGCAGCTGATCGATTCGGACGTGCCCCGTTGGGATATTTCCTATCCCGAGGACTGTAGAAAAACCATTCACTTTCACCAAACAGGGCCTTATCTGCACAATTTATGGAAAAAATAACAATTTATAAATTTGATCCCTCTTGTCTTAATAATGAAAATTCATGAATCTCTCTCGACGAAAAATGTAATATGGATTAAATTGCATGATAGGATAAGAAATGAAAATATGTGGAGTTCATAGTTCCAACTTTAGTGATCATCCACAAAGCAGGGGCTGTGAATGATCACACGCCATGCTGGTATCACAACACACTGCGGAGTGATTAATACTCCATTCGTCATACTTATTTTGTCACAATTTAATTTTCTTTAGTCAAACAGATCAATTTTGTAATAAAAATTCACACAGAATTATTTGATTTTTTTTATGAAAAATTTTCAATAAAAGTGAAATTTATATCAAATATTATCACATAAAAACTTATAACAATTATTAAAAACGTTTAAAAAAAATCTACAAACGAATAAGCGTTGAAAATTTGACTCGTTGCCAAAAAAAGAAGTTAAATGTGACAAATATATTAAGATAGATATAGTACAAAATTACCAAAAAAATGAAGGGTGCATAAGATTAAGGAAGTACGTACCAGGAAGGTCCCATGGATTGAAACTTGTACAAATTAATTTCAGCGATAATAGATACTGTGGGATTTGCTGGAGAAGAGACTTTGTTCTTTA
The DNA here is from genome assembly GCA_025175665.1 of Cinchona pubescens. Lineage (NCBI taxonomy): Eukaryota > Viridiplantae > Streptophyta > Magnoliopsida > Gentianales > Rubiaceae > Cinchona > Cinchona pubescens. The sequence goes on along the minus strand of JANKKI010000107.1, from coordinate 3,747,083 downwards.
GATAATAATTGATGAGCTCTTCATCAGTAGGAAAAAATCTGAAGCCTAGTGGGAGAACATTGATGCCTTCCATTAATTATGAGGATTGTTTAGGAAGATATTTTGATCAAACACTAAAGGATGGAATAGAATATATATAGGGAGTGAAATATATGGTGTGAAATCAAATCTTGGGGGAGATCACCAAAAATATTATCATGTAATACTTGTCATGTAATTTTTGGCCATATCGACCCTTGTGAGTTGTGAGACAGTGAGAAAAGTACGTACCTTTTCTATGCCCATTTCTTTCATCAAATTACAATTTCACCCAAAAGAATATAAAATCAAATAATTTCGTTGGAAGTCTATCAATATCTTTAGAAAAGAATTTTTATTAGATTTTTTATTTTCTTTTTACGATTTTAAGAAGCGGAAGTACGTGGAATATTTATGGGATGCTGAGAATAATCCTCAATTAAAAATAAATAAATAAATAAATAAACCCTTAAATCCATTGCTTGTTTTATGAACTTTTATATTCTTTGCTTAGTATTAAGCTTTCCAGTTGGATTTAAATAGTAGATATCATAGTTCTGCCAGGTTGATTCGTCAAATATGTTTTTTTGGTGAAAAATTTTAATCTTGTTTCTCATTTTTTTTTTTTTTATAAAAACAGTAATACTCCTTAGCTATTATTTACGCACGTTGAATCGATAATACTCAACTTCGAAATTCATTTATAAGATCACAGTTTAACACCATTTGTCAAAATCACCCTAAATAGTAAAATTTTATTAAATGACTAACAACTAATTTTAGATATTTAGTTGAATTTCGTTTATTTTTTATTTTTTGCAAATTTTTTTTAAAGTCCACTCTCCCCTTATTGTCTAATAACTTGAATTCATGACTAATAGATTATAGGGAAAGTGTTTTATTATGTAAGTGCATTTCGTTCATGACAAACGGTGTTAAATTTGTAATCTTGTATAGATATACTACTCAACTTGATTTTTGAAGTATTCCATATATGAGCTTAAAGTTTAGGGAAAACAATCTTAATAGTCCCTCACATTTTATATTTGTATTTTTTTTAATCTCTCACATTTAAAATAATGTATTTTAGTTCCTCATACATATAAAACGTACCATATTGGTCCCTCGATATAATTACAGACATATTTTGGTTTGAAATATTCACATGTGTATTGAATTTTATGTTTTTATGGGTAAAATTAACAATAAATAAATTTTAAATACTCAAATGACACTACCTAAATCCTTATCCACCACAATTCCAAAATTCTCACTCATCATTATCGCCTCTATTCCCCTCCCACGTTGCTTTTCCTCCGCTAGCCTTGCTTTAACAGCCACAATCCTCTTCTTTTTTGGATAGTTTAGTATTTAAAATTATGTATTGTAAATTTTGCTCCGAAATATGTTATATTTGATACGAACGTGAGTATTTCAATCTCCAAAATATGCCTGTAATTGTATCGAATGATCAAAATAGTGCATTTTGAATTTGTGAGAGACTAAAATACATCATTTTAAATGTGAGGGACTTAAGTTCATTTTCCCTAAAGTTTAAATATCAAAATGACTTTCCAAATACTTCATACTTAAGCAACAGTTGCAATAAATTAATCCTAAACAAATAAGCTGCCCTGCATGTATATGCCATGAAACAACCTAAACTAATGTAATAGTTTTCCGTACAAAAAAAATCATTTAAACATCGTAGCTAACTAAAAACAATCAGTAATCAGATTTGATGACGTTGACCATAATATATAAAGGTTTTCGATAAAAATTTCTATAGGTCAATTTCTATGGGGGAACATTTGTATTTAGGACAAAAAATCCAGAATTAAAATACACAAATCATCCCATTTTTGTATATAATATGGTAATGTATTCTGAATAGGATATGCACGCCATTGGCGAAAGCGGCTTACATCAAGAGGGAATATCCAATATATTATTCTGGCTGCATGGGAGTTTTCCTTACAACCATTTTTTTAGGTATTTTCCTTACCGTTACCATGGAGATTCGTTTTTCTTTTTATTATTATAATAATTCTGCCGATCGGTGTGCATGGGAGTTTTCCTTACAACCATTTTTTTAGGTATTTTCCTTAGCGATACTTTCTTTTCCCGGTTCGATTGTTGCAATTGCTACTTTTATTGCATTGGGTTGTAGTAACTTAAATTTAAATTGTTGACGTGCCTAATAATTTCTCGGGCCGATCGGTGTCACGCAGATTTAACACATAAGACATAATGATTTTTGGTTCGAAATTTCTTTGATCATTACTTATACCTTCTTTTTTTTATATAGATTTATTTGTGGATCTCCCTCTTAATTTTACCAAAGAAGTGATTAATTCAAATGATTATATAAGTAATTTTAGTGGGAGGCCTTGGATATGTGATTTTTGAATCTTTCTCACGAAGCAAAAATCTAGTCGTCACAAAAAATCCGCGCGAACATATTTTGTTTTAAAAAGGAAATATACATGGGTTACTTTTATTGGGTTTTTGCAGAAAGGAAACGATCGTTTTATGTCATAATAACTCAATCATAGGAAAGTAGATGATCTTAAAAGATGGTACGTCTTGATAAAACATTTTGCAGTTATCTTTGAAAAAAAAAAAAGGGAAAAAAGGAATTTTCACTTACAACTTGACACCCTTTTAACTTTCCAGGACGGATCTAGGAGTTTGAACTTTGGAGGGGCAAAAATTATATATACATATCCTTGGAAAGATAGTTTTTGTGATTTTTGTAAAATTTTAAGGGATAAATTCCAATTTTTTTAGGAGTGTTATCGAAATTTTAAAACAATATCAAGAAAAAATAATATATTTTCAAAATTCTTGGGAAATAAAACTATATAAATACATACATAGGGATCAATTTTTTATATTCTCTAAAATTGTTAGAAGGACAAAGTCTAATTTTTGTAAAAATGAAATACTAATTTGAAGAATTTTAGGAAAAAACTTGTTGGAGAGTTAAATTGGAGGGATTGGATATCTAGGTAGCTTGATGCATGAATGTGTTTTTCTCTAAAGGTCTGTTTTGTTGGATGTAAAATATTTTCTTGATAAAAATATTTTCTTTTGAAAACACTTTGTATAAAAAATTATATGTTTTTATATAATTTCCGATGTTTTGTTGACAAAACAAAAATATTTTGAAATATAACTATTTAATTTTTTTCATCTTTAATTTTATGAATATGAGTTAATAAGACTTATAACAAATGTAATATATACTTTACAAGTAATTGTGGTCGATAAAAAATGATTTTGTTCAAAATTAAATTATAATATTAGGGTGTATAATTCCAATAGTCCCTGAACTTTTACCAATAATTCTATTTGGTCCTTCAACTTTTAAAAATATATATCAAATCCCTTAAAATTTTTAATTTAGTTCTAAAATAGTCCCTCAATGTCAAATTCAAGTATAGTAATATTTACTTTGTCCCTTGAAGGTTTGGTTTATCATCAATTGTGACTCTTACAAACTCAAAAATTAAGCAAAAAATTGTTCCATTTTAATAGTTATGAATAAATACTTAACTATTGACTAGACAGACTGATAAAAAATGACAAAACTAATATATTAGCACATTTTATTCAATCATATATTGTGTTATAATATATCGTTAAGAATATTATCATTTTATTATAGGTTTATTATTTTATTATGGGTAATTAGGCTATTTAAATTTTAATGACAAATTTAGTAAAATAAGAATAACTATGTAGAACTTATACAACTAATAAAATAAGAAAACAAAAAAGGGAAAAATAAAAAAATTTAAATGGGAATAATTGTTTATTGTTGTCTCATTGTCATTTTTATTATAAAAATTTATCATAATATACATAATCTTGATTTCACAAAGTATTAAACTAATAAAGGGAAAAAGTATTTTTTAAAATATTTTTCTTATGGTATTTCGTTACAAAATTGTTAGAAAAGCAGTGTTGTCATTTTCTGTTGGTTAAATCAATCAATTATTTAATGTTTAACCAAAACTTTTAAATATGGTTAAATGCCTTAATTCATAGACTTAGATGGGAAAATAGACATTAAACTAAACCTTCAAAGGCAAAATAAAAATTACTGTACTTGAATTTGGTATTGAGAGACCGTTTAGAACTATATTTAAAAGTTCAGATATTGAATTTGACATTGAGGGACCGTTTAGAACTAATATTTAAAAGTTTAAATTCTTGATAAGCACTTTTCAAAGATGAGAGTCCAAATAGAATCATTTATAAAAGTTAAGGAATCATTGGAGTCATTACCAATAAAATGATATAATAAATAAAATATTATAATAATTATATTATTGCAAGACCCATAATAAATAAATAAAAAAACGAATGTACGTCATATTACAAGATAATATAAATATCTATACTTAGGGAGCTTCAGCTCCATTGATTCGTAAGATATATTTACATTAACCTTTCTTGTATTTCTAATATTATACTAAATGATCAGACATTTAGTTATTTAGACAGGCCCTTGGGATATGACATAATACGCTCTCGCAAATCTAAAAATTTTGTTGAAGAACAATACATTTAACAAATGATATATGTTGTAAGCAAGCAGTGCCAAAACAATATAATGCCTTGGCCACACAAGACAATTGACAATGAGTTGATTGTTTCTTAACAAAATGGCCTTTAATTAGCATTTTAGATCCAGTGATTAGAAGCTTTAGGGATTAGAATATTCTTTTATAACAGTTCATGGTTACGATTTGGTTATAAAACCATATATGTGGTTTTGAATAGTTGCTCATTCACATAAACTTCCATCTTTGGAATCTACAATAAACCTATACCATTAAAATATCTAAAAAGGAGAAAAATTAATTTAGTCTCTTAACTATCTTTGAGATATCGATTAATTTGATCTTTTATTTATCATAACAGATTAATTTAGTCTCTCATATTTAAAAAATTAAATAATTTAAGACCTGTGGTGAAAATTATAGACAAACAAAGCAAACCCAAAGACGTGATAATAACGTGGTTGTTAACATGCTGTAAATGTGTTGTTAACAGCTCTATTAGTTTGTCCACATTTTTTATCACAAGTCTTAAATTAGTTAATTCTTTAATGGTGAGGGATCAAATTGATTTCTGTGATAAATAAAGAATCAGATTAATGGATTCCCTAAAGATAAATGACCAAATTAATCTTTTTTCCACACCTAAAATTTTGCTGATGTGTAGACATTTCACCAGACATTTTAATATTTTATCAATAGTTCCTTGATCCGTTATTAGGCACATAGGGGTTGTTCTTAATAGTTTTTTGAAAGTTGTTTATAGTTTTTTTTTTTTTTTAATTTGAAAATCACTTTTTTAATAGAATTTGTGAACAAAAGTTGAATAGGGAATTTTTTTTTTCATGTTCAGATAAGTCAAAAGCTATTTTTTTAAAAATGGCTTTTTTAAAATTTTTAAAAAAAAATTGCTTATGGCTTTTCATAAATTGTCGAATTAAAACAACCTCTTAATTAGTTGGTTGCTCAAGTGCTTATGGTTCGACCTATATGTTCGGGACATATATAACTGTTTGTAGGTCTATATATTTTACGAGAAAGAGACACTACGGGTAAATGTCAAAAAAAAAGATATAGTTGTATAGCAGCCTATGATTACTTTTAAGGTCAATGGATTAATTAAGAGAACAAATTAGATTAATGTGATCATTTTCTTATTATCCACTGCTCATCAGCATTTCTTGCTTCTATACCACCCAAGATCTGGAAAGATATGACTGGTTAATTTAATTAATTTCTTCATTATTAAAACTTTCCTTTTGATTAAAAAGTTTTTTTGAATAAATGTTAATCTTGTTGTCGGGAATGAATGCATACCAGTGGAGTAACGATAAATATAAAGGATACACATAAAAAACGTCACTTGAGGTAATTCAAATATTTATATTTCATTTACAGTAAATATACAATAAGTATTGAAAATGTTTGCCTTTAATGCACAATACAAATTTTTTTATTGGTGGTCCTATCTAATTAGTTTCCGAATAATATCAATGTTCACGAATTTTTCTCCTAAAAATTAGAGGTGGGCACGGGCGAGTACCTGTCCCTCGTGGTTGATCCGTCCCGCATCTTGCGCGTCAACAATTTTTTGATCCTAATTCGCCCTTCATGTCTGCGGGTACCCGGATGTCAGGTACTCACTAAGTGAGGGTCGGAGCATACAGATACCCACCCTTAAAACAAATATCAAATAAACCTGCTTTAGATCAAACAAAATGCTTGAGGGATGGGTACCCGTCCCATGCCCATCCCTAATTAGGGTTATCTCTAGAATGTGCTATAAAATTACAATTTTACACCTAATAAGCGGATACCCGAGGATATTTAAAATAGTGATCTGAACCCGTATCCGAAATAGAGAATATCTGATCCTCAAATGATCCGGTCAATGGATGAGGATCGGATATCCTCATTTTTTGGAGTGGGGCGGGCGGATAATCAAATCGCCGGTTTTTTTTTCCCACCCCTACTATCCTCTAAAATGGCATGAAATTTTAATGTTCTTCATTGCTTTACATGTTAGTCTTTTGTTTCCATGAATTCTTTTGCTGCAGCTTTGGATATAATGCCTTAAAAGTGAATAAGTGTTATATATATATATATATATTATAATTATCTGAGAATTTCTTACTTATTTTAGAGGTTGTATACAAATTTTTAAAACATAAGATATTGTATTATAAATTTTTTAAATACAATAAAATAATTCTTTTAAAACACAAGTTTTTAAATAAATTGTAGAACTTTCCTATAAATAAATAACCATTCACCAAAGAAAGAGTAACTTATTAGAAGTTTCTTTGTCTGTGTGGAAAGAGTCCGGAGAGGTGAATATGTTGATTATTTAATTTTGAATTCCAAATTTCTTAATATAATTCAACATCACCAATAAAGAATTGGCAACATAATCACTCCTATTAATTATATCTTTTTGTGATGTCATCCAATACTCGACCATTAAAATTGTTAATGACCTTGAAATGAATTAGAACTAAAGATCTTATTTGAATCTCTTGATTCAATCCGAACTCTTTTGTTCATTTAATTTTTTGTTTTGGTGGTTGAGTTATAGGATTTGCCAAAAACATGCAAGAGTGAATGAAATCTTTACCCTACAATACGCAAAATGTCTGTCAGATAATTACAATGATTTAGAAACAAAATAATGAAACACCCGTGCAATGATGTAGACATCTACACTATAATGTATTATCTGCCCAAGTAAATTTTCGAATTTTCTAGATAATGACGTTAAGCTATCCAAACCAATAGCATGTTAACAACATATAAAATGAGTTAGGTAATTGGTAAATTGCTTTGAAACTTTTCAAATTATCAAAAAGTTTTATTAACTTCTCAAAATTTGTTAAACGAAAGGACTAATTCTACCTTTGAACCCTCCATCTTATACCTTATTCTAGCTTTGCACTCACCCAATTTCAATTTTCATACTTAGTACCTTCAACTGTCAAATTCGTCTAATTTCAATTCAATTTTTAATATTGTCATCAAAAGTAACGGAACCTTCGAATGTGCACCTAACATATTTTAATAGATTATTGTACATTTTGCTAAATTTGTTGTACATACGTAAATATTCTATTAAATTTGATAATAATATTAAAAATGGAACAAGTTGATAAGATCTTTTTTTTATCTCCCCGTGCCTTCCCTTCCTATGTGGTGACATGGGGTGAATAAAGGAAAGAGATGGATGAGATTTCTCTAGATTTCAACATAGCAGGCCCCACTAGGAGGCTCGCACCACGGGCCATGATTAGCTCCATGATTAGCTCAGTGATAGAGCATGCCCTTAATAATAGCATCGTTGGCTTAGGTTATGAGGGCTCTAAGTCACATGGATAGTTCAACATGCTCATCGGTGCCTGACCCTAAGATGCAGATCATCCAAGGCACCTTAGCATGGTGTACTCTTGGACTGAAGTGAGATGGATTTGACAGATAGAGCGGGTATAAAGTATCTAAAACTAAAATTAGAGGTGTAAAGTAAAAAATAAATATAATGTGAGGGGTGTAAAATGAGATTAGTCCTAAACGAAATAAGAGTTTCTTTGCTATAAACGTAAACTTGAGATTTAGTTTGTGGCTCCAAATGTTTTATCTAATTTAGCTAATACCATTGAAAATTTCGTAATTATTTTTTGGAGCTAAGAGACCATAGGCAACAAAATTTCATGCCACCTGTACGTCATTCTTAAATCAAGATAGGTAGCATTATTAGTATTTGTTTTACTGTAAGTTAGCTATTAATTTAAAATATTTGTAAGATATTTGTGATATTCAAAATCTTTTATACTAATTCTTAATTCAACTTGTGTTTCTTTCATTACATTGCAGAATCGTTATATTGTTGTCAGTCAATCATTTGAAGTTTTCAAAGATAGTAGTATTGTTGTAATTTAATATGCTCAAAGTTTACGAGGTAAATCTAGTATTTTGTAAAAGCTGGTTGTCAAATTACAATTTTATACTTGTTTTATAATAAGATATAGTATTTATTTGTGAACAAACTTTAAGGACTAAATTGAGATTAGTTGATAAAGGATTCAAAGAACAGATAAAAGTTAGGACAAGATGAAATCATTTAAAAAGATTTAGGTACTTTTGGAGTAATTTACCAAATGATTAGGGCACTTACAATTAATCTTTATTTTTACTAGTGCAAATGGCACAATCTTTGTATGTGCAAATTAAAAAGAAAAAAATGATTAAAATTAAAATTTGAAATAGGTAAAAAATAAGAAGTTATGAAAAGTTAATGTATTAGGTAATTATGAGAAGTTATGAAAGCAATTAAAAAAACACACTAATTTTGACATTTCATCAAAAGTTGGTGGCTTTAAGTTTTATAGATAGTTAGACACATATATTTAGATTAATGGTTCTACTTATTTTATTGTAATGGAGAAATGATATGCTTGTACCTAGCTAGAGACTTCTAGTCTAGACCACTTTTTAGGAGCTTCTTCGAAGAGAATTTCATGGTAGGAAGGCATCCCAGTGTACGAAATTATCAATCCATTTCCTATCTAATCATCAATAAATGAACAAGGGTCCTCCATATTTTCATATTGGACGTTTATAACATTTGTATTTTATTTTATTTATTTTATTTTATTTTATTTTTTTTGTAAGAATCCAAATTTGTAGACATCTAGGGAAGAATTTGATGGTCTCTATCTCTTTTCGATTATCTAATAAAGGTCATATCCAAGATTTTGAAAAGGTCAAGCTGCACGTATTAATCTACATGCAAATTGTCCTTCGGAAGTCCCCATACCAAATTTTTGTTACTCAATTTGATCAATATTAAATTATTTTTTTTACTGAAATTAGACATTAAAAACAGATTCTAAAATATTTAAGAGATCATTATTTAATTATCTTTGTCTAGTACTAATACTACTTACGAACACAATAATAAGAATTAATATTATGATTGATATAAAAGAAAAATAATGAAATAGAAGTTAGATTGAGTCCAAGTAGCAAAAGGAAAGAAAAGAAGAGGTTAGGTACTAAATTGATAAACAAAAGTTCAGAGCACAAACTGTCGCAATATATATGGAAGTCTCTATTTGGCCAAAAAAAAAAGACGTAATGGAAGATAACTTTATTTTAAAAAGATGGGTAGTGGAAGATAAATTTGTTAATTTATTTAACACATATGAAAATATAATACACATCGACCTGGTGGCAGAATTGCTTTAATCTCAATCTAATTTTTCTATTTTAAACTATCATTTCAACCCTTATAAATTGAATAATCTAGCAAAACCCTCTATTTATTAGTTAACAAACTTGACTATCAATAAACCCATTTGGAATATAGAAAATTCAATTGAATTAGGAAATTAATGAGTAATTATTACTTAAATTCTAAACTGTAGCAAACTGCTATAAACCTGTTTTTAATAAGCTTCTATGATAAAAGTTAACAAACTTAACTATCAAAAAATCTAGATCATTAAAATAGAGAAAATTCTGAATCTAACAAGTAATTATTACCTAAACTCTAAACTGTAATTATAGAGTTTTATTTATATGCCCTACAATCTCGAATAAATAGATATATTGGGAATGAAAAAAAAAATTCAATCAAACCCAACAACCAGTTTTAAATTAGTACTCTTATGATATGAAATGGAGCGTGTGATTTTGTGAACTCTCCTATAATATCACATATAGCATTTAATTATACTGAAGATAATTAATGAAGATTTATGAACTCTCCATTTAGACAATTATTATTTGTGATATATTTTAGAATAATGATTGTAGTAACTTTCTGAAATATGATATGTGCGAGATAAAAAGGAAAAATAATCTTAATAGTCCTTCACATTTTACATTGTACTTATTTAGTCTGTCATATTTAAAATGATGCATTTTAGTCTTTCACAAATTCAAAACGTATTATTTTGGTTCCTTTATACAATTACGGGCATGTTTTACTCTAAGTAATGTGATAACTTATTCATTTTTAAGTGCAAAATTGGCATTACATAACTTTAAATAATAAATTATCTCAAAAAAATAGGGTTGAAGCTATTGGAGTAGAGGGTGGCGAAAGAGAAGCTGCAAGGAAGAAGAATAGGGATGGTGATGGTAAGTGAGAATTTTGGCGTAGTGGTGTTGGAGGTTTTAGATAGTGTCATTTATTATTTAAAATTTGTGTGTTGTCAATTTTGTGTATGAAAAATATAACATCCGATAAAGAAATGTGAGTATTTAATGTCAAAATATGCACATAATTGTGTCGAGAGACCAAAATAGTTCGTTTTGAATTTGTGAGGTCCTAAAAGCATCATCAAAATGTGAGGGACTAAAAAGTACAAATGTGAAATGTGAAAAACTATTAGAGTTATTTCCCACATAAAAATGTAGTTGAAAAAATGTATTATGGAATAATTACAAAATATTATGTGCAAAATAATGAATAATGTCCCTCGTCCAAATAGAGCCTAATTAATTATTCCACTGATTTCCAAGTAAGAGAAGTAGGAGCATCACATATATTGTAATTTTTAAAATTACAGACACTAGTTATAATTTTTATGAAAGAGTTTTTATTTTAATAGATGAGTATCTATAAATTAATGAGTGAAGTCAACCTAAAGTAAAACATTAAAAAGTATCTGTGAGATTACATACTATCATATTTTTATTTTCCTTCCATATAATTAAAACACCTCTCCACCCCCCAACAAACAAAATTTCTGTTAAACAAGACGAATTGAACTATTGCTGGAAAAGCAAATTCTTTGACCTTCAATTCCACCAAGTTAATATAATTGATGGTGGAATTATTAATCTAAGGATTTACAAGAATGAATTCTTTGTTCAGATATCTTGTAGAATCAAACGTTAATCCTAGTATTTAGTTTAGCTTTAGATTTTATAGTTCTGTTCATAATTGAACCCGTAAACAGTGCCATGAAGAAAGTTCATGGTATATTTGTCGTTGTCGTGTTATTTTGAAACCAGGCAGAATCTTAAAATTTTGGAGTAAACAACATGTTTAACGATTTTATGCATTTGGAATTAAGAGAAAGCTTGGACTGATTCTTATTCTTAATAACCTCGAACAAGAAGCTGTCCTAATCAAATATATTCATGATTAAAGTAGGAAGTTTTTTTTTTTCTTTAAGTAAATAGGAAGTTATCCAGCGGCCTATGATTTGCCATTGACTTTAGGTCCATGGCCGGATAAGTTTATTCCATCTTGATGCCTTGAAGAGGTCATTTTATATGGATTTGAATCCCCTCCATTTAAATTCTCTATATTTATTGTCTATTTATTTATATCTAAATAATTAAAATTTTAAAAAATAATATGAACATACCATTAGTTTAATCTTATTGAGGATATCATCATATTCAAAAATCAATTCATTCAAAAAAATATATGTCACATTTGGACGGTGTAAAGATTTTAAAATTTTGATAAAACACAAAGTAGTTTAATCAAATGGTAAAACATCATTATTTTTTCTTTAAGATATTTTACAAGACATTTATATGGAATAAGATTTAAATGATGAACAGTTTTGATTTTTTAAAATTTAAATTTTAAGCGTAAATGGAGTCTTTTTCATTTACCCCTAAATAGAGAGGATCCTTGTCTACTTTATACTGCTTTGTATGTATTTCTAGTAGGGGTGTAAATGAATATAAACAAATCGGACACTCTAATATTCAACCTTATTTAATTATTTTAATGAGTTTGATATTCTGTTCAAACTTAGTTTGTTTATCTTTCAATTCAAACTCAAATGAAACTTTATCGAGTCCAACTCTAATTGAGCTCAAGTACTTTGGAATTTTTACACGTAAATTTAAAAATTTTAACTTATCGAATCGAATTCAAATCGAATATGAAAAATTAACAAACGCTAAATTACTTTCAAACTTGGATTGATTATTAATGAACCAAACTCAAATGACCGAGTCGAGTTTGATTTGCGTATCGAGCAATTTAAATTCATTTACAGTAAGGAAATTCATTGACAGTCCTAATTTCTAGTACTACTATATGATCTATATGGTATGATTAATTGCATAGAGATTTAATAGCTAATTAATTAAGAATAACCACATTTGGTTAAAAAATCATGTCCCTAATCAGACAACACTTTTGGCCCTCATGGTGTAACTACATATTGTTGTCCATTTCTATGTGTACAATCTAATCCGTCCAAACCAAGATTTGCTTTGCCAGAATTAATTGATATTCAACTAGCAAATTAAATATATAACTCCGTAATGCTTTCATTAATTATAAGTTAGTCCACATTTAGGGTTTCGTTTTAAGTCCTCCTCTATTTGGTTATAAGGAGAAAAGAAATCACTCCTCCATGTTAAATAAGCCATGATTGGACCAAAAAAAAAAAAGAGGATTTTTTTTTCACATATAATAATTATATATTTTTATCATCGTTAATATGGAATTGAAATAGTGCAGCCCAAAAACATAAAATTTGTCATGATTGAAAGATCGATGAAATCTGAGAATATTAACCAAAGTGATTAAAAATTTTAAAACTAAGACTCCAAGGGTAAAAGATCAAGAATGATATGTATAATATTCAAAAGGAATCAAATTTCGACCTCCTATTATGTGTCATCATATTGCTCCTACCTACTGATGTTATAATGTTGTACCAATTGCAAAAGTCAAGAAAATCTCCTTTCGAACTCTTAAGCCCGCTAACTTTCCAGTGTTGCATGCCGTTCAAACAGTCCGATAGTCCAATGCATACACAGCTCATTCCAAACCCAATAAGTTTTTCCCCCATAAGAGTTTTTAATTATTGACCTTTTCTTTAAGGTTTACTTCTTCCCCACTAATTTTCCATTACAGTTCCGTACTAAACTCTTGGCCCCATGTTTGGTACGCATGAATGCATCAAAATGAATATTTATTCCAATCAAAACATGTTTTTATCCAAAATAAACTAGAATACTCATTCTCATTTCATTTTTTGACAACTTAAGTTAGAATGAAATGTGATTATTATTTTTTTTTTTTTTGTTTGTTCACTATAATTTTCTATTTTAAAATAGAAAAGATTAAAAATAAAAATTTTCTCTTGTTTTTTTATGGTACGTTCTACTTCCACAACTATGAAAAACTTTAAATTTTTTACATAAAAGATAAAAATGTACATAATTATACATCAAATTTTTTATATTTAAATAATCAAATTTTACAATTTAATTATTTGAATGTAATATAAATATATTGTAATTTTTTAACATTATACCGAGCAATTTAACTAATTTATCTCAGTGATAAAAGCTACAAAAAAATTATATTGTACATTCAAATAAACATATTGTAGAATTCAACTAATTTATCTTAATGTTAAAAATTACAAAATTACATATTAAATTTTCTTTAAATTCAAATAATTAAAATTATAATTTTAACTAATATATAATACCATATTTATCTTACAAAATTATTTATTAACAATAAGATTACAACTACGTAAATAAATTTTTGAATAAAACTTGAAAAAGTAAGATAGAATTGAAAGCCCATAATTTTCTCTTTCGAAGATAGAGTAAGAAAGGGTTTTCCTCAAGCTTTTATAGGAATGGGTTTCCAAGATCAAATAAGAATGGGTTTTACTTGTAAAATAATGTTTCGAAGTTAAACTATATATACCAAACAAGAAATTCAACTAATAAATTGAAAAGGTCTTTTTATTCCATGCAATTCATGCGTACCAAACAAGAAATTAACTTCTTCACTAAAAAATTCTTAAATAGATCGAATCTATAATAATTAACATGAATTTCTTGATCTAAAATCAGTCACATCATTCAAAATAAAAAATTACTAAAACTCTTTACACTTAATTATGCGGCTGAATTTGAATCCATACATAACACTTACCATGGACATGATCCGCCTCTACGGAATCCATATTGCACCATGGCATCTATAATGAGCAGTCAAAGACAATGGCTAGAGAATGATAGTTATAGTACGGATTATTCAAATATTCGCCTGAAATGAAAGGGCGGCTCATGCCCTCAATAGATGAATAAAATTGAATACCGTACTGAAGGCGACCATTACAAGTTGCAATATCCTGGAGCCTGCTTGGACATATTTGAACAAATCTAATACTGCATTTCCTCATCCAATTTTGTCCTTGAATTAATATTTAAAAAGCAGTAGAAAATGAAACCTTTGACTGTGCCAAAGCATACATTGAGATATAAAATGACTGGTTAAATTCCAGAAAGGAATGTAAGAATTTACTTCCCTGAAAGCCTGAATAACTTTGTTTTTCCAAACTAAATATTTCTAACAATCTCCTACTTAGTTTAATAACTATCTTCTCTATATCATAAATTTTTGCATAAAGATATGTATCTTTCAACTTAAACCTATCTTTAGTGTAAGCACTTCAAAATTCTAACGAATCATTGGTTGCTTATAGCATTAAACCACAAATTCTTATGTTAAAATCAAAAATGTTACACACAAAACTTTATATAACTCTCAAAAAGTTCACAACATTTTTACTCTGGATATCGCACTCATATGACCATGTGCTACACCCTAGACTTTTCATGAATATGTCCAAAAGTTAATCCCAAACTTTTGATAGAAGCGGTACCACTTTTTATGTTCATATAGGTGGATGTCATTTAAACCTTACTAATATAGGCTTTCTAATAGCCATTAAGAGTTACTAATATAGGCTTTCTTGTAGCCATTAAGAGTTGTTTGTTGTTGTTTTTTTTTTTTTTTTTTTTAAACTCACCCTTGGTATCTTATACCTTATAATATACACCAGATTTAGAATGACAATATATTATTTTCTAGTGCCCACAGCCACTTATCGATAATTTGTTATTACCCATTAAACCTTAAACTAGATTTAGTCTAGATAAAGATTGGGTTTCTATTGCTGGTGACTCTAGTTAGTTAAAAGGTTTCAATCTCATTCCTTCCATTGTTTTTCTCACTAACTCCTTAGTGAGTCCTTTTGTAAAAGAATCAATCAAGTTATTACTTGTTTTCATATATTGAATTGTGAATTTGGCATTATTCCATTACAAATCAAGTGTCTAACATAATCATGCATTAAACTAATATATCTAGACTTTCCATTGTATAACATATTAAAAGCTCTTGACATAGTACCTTCACTATCGCAGTGTAAAGAAATAGTTGGCATTGGACGAGGCCACAAATTAATGTCCTACAATAAATTCATTAACCATTCTGCCTCTTTACGAGCTGCTACTAAGGCAACAAACTCTGATTCCATTGTGGAATGAGTTATACATGTTTGCTTCTTTGAAACCCATGAAACAGCTCCTCGAGCAAGTGTAAACATGAAACCTGAAGTTGACTTATTATCACTTACACTAGTTATCCAACTAGCATCAGTATAACCTTCCAAAACCAGTGAAAAATTGTTATAAAATAGTCCTAAATGTTTTGTGTTCTTCAGATATTCTAGGACTCTTGTAATTGCCTTCCAATGTTATTTACTATGACAACTAGTAAATCTAAACAGTTTGCAAACCGTAAATGAGCTATGTCGGCTTGTACTAAGCATTGCATACATTAAGTTACCAATAACTCTTGCATATTCAATTTGAGCAACTAATCTAATTAGTATTTGGTGGCAAGTTTTGTGAACAATCATAGGGTGTGTTTGCTTCCTTTATGTTCAAGAGTTTAAACTTGTCTAAAATTTTCTCAATATAATGAGTCTGGTTCAAAGTAAAACTCCTATTATGTTTTTTAACTTTTATACCTAAGATGGTATCTACCTCTCCAAGATCTTTCATCTTAAATTGCGAGGATAAATATTTCTTAGTCTTATTCACAGCATAATAATTAGTATATCATCAATGTATAAGCATATAATAACACCATAATCATGTGTAAATTTTGAGCAAACACATTTATCAGCATTATTATGCGTAAAACCATGAGACAAAATGATAGAACCGAATTTCTCGTGCCATTGTTTGGTGCTTGTTTCAAACCATATAAAAACCTGACTCATTTACAAACTTTCTTTTCATTTTCAGGAAAAACACAAAACCCTCAATCTGTTCCATGTAAACCTCTTCTTCCAATACGCTATTTAAAAATGCAATTTTAACATCCATTTGATGTACAAATAAATCGTAACTAGATGCCAAAGATAATAACATTCTGATGCCTTTTAACACACCAAGTTATATATCAATGAAACACCTAAATCCTACTACTAACTATATGGCATCCCCCAAGTATACGGTTGTCAACTAATAGTAAGGGAAGTAGGGATCGTTCCCATAAGGATTGTCGGATAGCAATTACCAAGATTTATGAGTGCAGTTAAGAAAAATCAAGTGATAGATGATAGAACTATTCTAATGAAAACAATAATTTTAATTCTAACCTAATTTAATCAAATTAAGACTAAAATTAAAAACAAGTAAATCACCTAGCTAAAAGGACTACAAAAGATAAACTTTGAATATTAAAAGCATTCATTTCTAAACTATAAATTGGAAAGAGTCAAACTAGAAATCTAAATATTTTTGGATTTTTGATGCTGAAATTAAGAAAGTCCACTAAGAATTAACTAGAAATTAAAGCGAGAAATTGAGAATTCTTAAATAGAAAGCAAGAAATTAACAAGAACCCTAATTTTCCTAAAAAAAACTAATTTGAAAGTAAAGAAATTCTCACTAAATTAGACAAGAAAGTGAGAAAAAATTATATCTATGCGAAACTTGCAATGAACCCACCACGATTATCTAATTAAAATTTAAATAAGCAAGAAATTAAAAGAAGATCTAAGATAAAATTAAAGAGAAATTTCTATTGAAAAAGTAAATTTGGAGTTCAAGCTATTCTAAACTATCTAAAAACTAACTAAAAACTATCTACCCTCCCTTCTTACTAATTCTACTTAGCTTAAATAGTGCAGCATTACACAAGGCAAAATTAGGAATTTTTGGCTGGAAGTTTACAAAATTGCCCTTACAACTTAACTCTGAGCGAGTTGAGATCGCGGTTTGGAACATTTGAGACCGCGATCTCAACTCTAATATGGTAAGACAACAATTTCCCGAGTCGAGATCGCGGTTTGGAACAGTCGAGACCGCGATCTCGACTCTCCTTCCAGCATTCTTCATTTTATCCGTTTTGCAATCTAGTCCCTTGAACTTTGTTTCTTCCAGCTTCTAACCTTTAATTTTTAACCTGCATAATATTAACATCATTAAGCACTTAAGTAAACTAAAAATTTAACACAAACTTATCATAATTAATTCAAGAATGAAAATACAAATACATGTGAAAGAAATTAACTAAAATCTTCAATTACTTATCCAATTTCAGAATTTAAACTATCAAAATGCTATAATTTTGAGGAAAATAACTCTAGTTTACTAGAGTTATCACACCCCCATACTTAGCATTTTGCTAGTCCCAAGCAAAACAAAGATTAACATTAAACGAAACCTACTAACATTCAAACATTTAAACACCTCCAAAGTTGACGTGACACTTGATGAATCATGGATATACTTAGAACAATTAAGCGATCTCTCAAGAAATGAATGTGATTCAACACTACGTGATATGTGAAGTGTATGAGTGAATCAATCCAAAATTGAAATTTTGTTTTACATAGAAACACACATTCATTCACTGCACAAGATTTTACATAACCAAACATTACCATTCTCAAAAAGAGTTACCAAAAGTTTTGGTTCTTTTCATTTGAAACATCATTACTTCTCAAATCACAAATATTATAAAGTTAATCAACTCTCTCGACTAGGTATCATGAAAATAGAAGTTCAATTAGAAATCAACTTAAATGCAATTGTCACACATTTCGGGAATAAACTTCTAACAAGGAATAAGTAATATGAGATTAATGATAAGTATTACAAACATGTACTCCTTAACTTATTGGTATACTAAAAACGCAATTCCTAATGGCTTAATTCGGAGAAACAACATGGGTACATGTCGGAGTCCCGTATTCGCCTTATTACTCCTCTAATGGCTTATTTTAAAGAAACAACATGGGTACATGTCAGAATCCCGTACTCGCCTTAATGTTCCTAAATTTTTTTTTCGGCCCTAAACTAAGGAAAAGGAGTGAAATGTCTCAAAAATTAATCTCGAATATTAATTATTCACAAATTAGAAGAACATTCCCTATGCAAATACACAAAATGTCCCAAAATTCTTTCTACTTCATTTAAGTCATTTCTTTCCAAAAGATAGTTCATCAACTACATAATATAAGTGATTTGATAAGAAACAGCAGTTCTTTTTGAAAATTAGTAATGCTAAGTTTATGAATTCTTTATATTGTAAAAATTAACTACTCAGTCACACAAAAAATCTTGAAATGAATCAATCATATACTTCAATCACAAAGCATTGAACATCAAAATTTATCATCATTGAGTACCTAATTGATCAACTTTCCATTTATTAATCATCAAGTGGCAATAGAATGTACAAAATGACCATTTCCAACACAAAAAGATAAACACCCCCAAACTTGTCTCTTTTATACTAATTGATGAATAAATCATCCTTCCACTCACCTCACCCAAAGTCATTAAACATCAAGACAAATCCAAAAATAACAGAAACTACTTAAACTATGTCCTACTTTTAAGCCTAGAATTAAAATTGAAAAAAAATTGTCAAGAGCAACCGTGCCATGCATCTCACCAATTAAGCTTCAAACAAAATCAACTTTCCATTCAACTCATCAACTAAAGCAAAGATGGCATTAGGTTAGGGCTCTTAGCCATGTTACTCTTATTAGACAATAACCAAACTTCACCAAGTGTCGACATGAGAATCCAAAAGAAATTCCATCCATAAAGCATCAAAATGTACCAAGTTGGGAACAGTTTAAGGCCATTAGCCAAACTACTTAAAAAGAAAAACTAAAATAGTTCAATTCCAAAGACTGAAAGTAAAACAAAAGTAATCTAAAGTAATCAAAAGCTATGGTGTCCAATAAAAACAGGGAAACTTATCATCATCCATTAAATTGATCCAATGATCAGGGTTGATCTTCATCCATGCTCAAACTAATGGTGGCTTCATCTCTTCATTCTATCTCGTCTTGACCCTCCTCAGCGTCACTAGGTTGGGTCTCTTCATGATCATCATCCATGTTCCCTCCAATCGCACCTGCGTGGCTAGATCCTTCATGATGTGTGGTAGCCACCGGTGGTGTGTAGTACTGTCCACGAGGTGGACCAAAGTGCCATGCCGGAGGTGATGGTGACTGGACCCAAGTGCCTAATGAAGTAACCTTTAAAGCTTCTCCAATAACGGTCAAGTCGTTGTGCATCACCATTTGACTATACAACCAGTACCCTTGTAGATCATTCCTTTCTTCTTCACTTACCGAATCATTAAATACTACACCTGTGGGTATCAAATCATTGAAGTTCTCTGAAGTGGTGGAGGCTGTGGCTGTGGCTGTGGCTGGGTAGGGTGCTCCTCCTGGTGGTGCTTCTCATATTCTCTCACCATCCTATAGACATATCCCTGATTAATCCTTCATCTAGGATGTGTCAATGATCCTAATTGACCAATCGAGCAACCCGTTGCATGGTGCAAAGATGGTGAATTAGACTAGAGGCATAAAATATGAGTCTTCCCGACTTACCACTCTCTAAAAATTCCTGTCTAATAAGGTGACCAACATTCACCGGGATCCCAGTCATGATGGCATAGACTAAGAGTACCTTGTCCCTTTGGATAAAGCTCATAGCATTGGAACCCCAAATGCAGCTACTAATGAAATAAAACCATAACTTAGCTGCTAATGAGTGTCCTTGACGAGAAAATTTTAATTCAGTGGCAGACGAAGTATTCTTAATCCACTCTACCCTCCTATCACAAATGGTATCTTTGATTGCATTTATATCCTTATTTTTATTGTTCAAAAATGCCAAATATTGACTAGAAGGTACAGGGGGTATTTTGAAATACGCATTAATCACATCAACACTAAAATCTACCAAAACCCCCCATATACGCATCTTGCCATCTTCTAACTCACACAAATTACAATGAAACTCCTTGACTAACTAGGTCGCCCCGGCATCTACCTGAGCGTTTAAGCAAAACCCTCCCAATGCCTTGATCTAATTTGTTCTTCTATCGCTCTCCTAGCATCTTCATATGATCCCGAATGCATGGTTAGATCAAAATTTCTCTCTCTAATCATCTCATGCTTCTCGTTATTCTTGAATAATTGCTGAGCCTTATCACTCGAGAATTGAGGTTCAATTTGATCACCACCCTTAAATGGTTGTTTCGAGCCCCCTTCTCTGCTCGTACCCTCTCCGGATTTCCTTTTTCTAGAACCAGTCCCTCTCTCTCTCATTCTAACTCTTGTCTTAGCACTGCCATACACCCCTCTCGTAATTTTCTTTATGCAAAAGGAATTTAATCTCCAATTTCAAAAATCCAACTTTCAATCAAGATTCAACACCACAAATCACAATCACAAATTTCCAAATTTTTTTTGAATATTTCAATTCAACTCAATCACAAATCAAACCAAGAATTCCAACAATTTGGACAATTTAAAATCACAATTCTTCTAGAACAAATTAGCACCAATTACTTGTCCACAATTCAATAATTAAATACCACAAATTTTCCAGAATTAATCCACAAAACTCCACAATTGCCTTCAAAAATTGTCAATTACAACTAATATTTCAAGGAAGGCTATTACCCATTCTTTTTCAAATTGAAATTTTTCCAAGAATTGCCTTTTTGTCAATCCCCCTCGAAGCCAAATTTCTTCCAAAGATCCTCAAAAAGATGGTTGATTTGATGTTCCTAGAGAAAAACAAAGTGAAATTAGTAGTGGGTGTGGATTTTTAAGTGATTTTTGGTGAAGATGAGGGATTTGAGAAATTGGGGTTAGGGCTTTCGGAAGAGGGAAAGTTTTGAAGAGAAAAGAAAAGATCGAAACTTTTAAAAGTTTCTGGCAGTTAAGACCGCGGTCTGAGGTTTAAGACAACGATCTCAACTCGGTGCCAAAAAAGCCTTTGCAGAAGTTTGAGGCTGGGACCGCGATCCACGATCTCAAATTTTTGAGATCACGGTCTCAAACTCAATTTCTGCAAAGTGAATTTTCACACTTAACCGAAATTTCTTCACTCTTGACCACTTTTCTCCATTTATAAGGGTAACCTACAAAAAAAAAATCACAAGTTAGAATGACAATTTTCACTCATTCCTTAGCACCATTTATTCAACTGAAAAATTAATTTGAAATTTTTTTTTAAAGAAAAAATTCCAACCTAATTCAAACCAATTTACTCAAAATCAAGACAATTAAAAATCACACCAAAAGAAAGCAATAAGAACTTCTTAAAGACTTGCGTTGCCTCCCAAGAAGCGCTCTTGTAGTCACTAGCTTAACTATGGCATGACTCTCATTCCAAGTAATTGAGGATGATTGATCCTCCTTTCTCTTTTGGTTTAATGGAAAAAGTTTGATCCCCTTTTTTTCATAATTAAAGCTTGATTTTTGAGTTTTCTATGCACAAGTCCTTTCTTTCTAACCTTAGCCACCGCTAGTGCCCCAATTAACATCTCCAATTGTTTCTCAAACCATTTTCTTTAGCTCTTTTTGTGCCTTCTCAATTTCTTGATATCACCATTTGCTTATTCTTTACAAAACTCTCTTCATCCTTCATCAACACACATCCCTTATCGGGTGATTTTTCTTTCATTTCATTTCTCAGATTTTCCTTTAATTCCAACACTTGTTTGAGCGAATTGCTTTGGCTTACTTCATTTTGCTCTTCATTTGACCTAGCAAGAATAGAATTAAGCGATTGATTAGCACATTTCTCTTCATCAATGGGAATATTGTCATAATATTCGAACACATCAAATTCAATTGATTCATTTTCAACTCGTAAGATCAATTTCATTTTGTGCACATAAATTAATGCATGAGCGTCGACAAGAAAGGCCTCCTAGAATTAATGGAATCTTACTCTCTCACCCGTATCTAGCACAAAGAAATCAACGGGAAATACCAACTTTTTAACTTGTACAAGCATATCTTCCAACAAGCCATATGGTTTCTTCTCGGATAAATCTGGCAATTGGAATGTGATATTAGTCATGCGTCTGTTGGCTTGACATTGTTGATCCCTAACTTGTCATAGATGGCCTTTGGCATGATATTTATGCTTGCCCCCAAATCACAAAGTGTCGATGCCACGTTTTTCCTCCAACATTCACGAGTATCATGAAACTATCGGGATCCTTGAGTTTAGGAGGCAACCGCCTTTGAACAATGGCACTACATTGGGCATCAAGGCATACTTTCTTATCATCATCCCACTTTCGCTTCCTTGCCAAAAGATCCTTCATGAAATGAGTATAGTTGGACATTTTGATGAGGACATCAATCAAAGGAATGTTGACATTAATCTTTTTCAACATATCCAAGAAACGGGTGAATTGCTTCTCTTTTACCTCCTTTCTTGGATCAATGAGTCTTTAAGGGTATGGCACTTTTATTGATGGATCTATTTTTGAAGGTTCCTCCACATGCTTCTTCTTGGATACCTTGATATCATTCTTTTGCTCCTTCTTGGCTTCATTGTCAACCACTTCTCTTTCATTTTCAAAACTACCTTGCACTTTTGTTCCTTGCTTCCTTCCTCCACCTTTTTCTTCTCCTTAGATTCAACCAATTCTTTTCCACTCCTTAGGGTTATGGCATTGCATAGCTCCTTGGGGTTTGGAGTAGTTTCACTCAGAAATGCCCCAATAGGTTTGTCATTATTCAACCTTGCCTATGCCCCAATTGAATCTCTAAATTTCTTGTCGAA
Source organism: Cinchona pubescens (assembly GCA_025175665.1). Lineage (NCBI taxonomy): Eukaryota > Viridiplantae > Streptophyta > Magnoliopsida > Gentianales > Rubiaceae > Cinchona > Cinchona pubescens. Next base: position 3,723,582 of record JANKKI010000107.1, on the reverse strand, counting down.
GCTTTCAAATTCTCATAATCTCTTTTATGCTCTTCCACTTTCCTATCCAATTCTCTTCTCAAATACTTGGCTTCTCTTTTCCAACCTTCTTCACCCAAATTCTCTCTAGGAGCATATTGATCATGATACATGGGTTGGGAAGAATTTGTATAATGGAAATGAGGTCTTTGTTGTTGGTTTTGAAACGAAGGATCGGGGAAATTTTGATATGAGTTGGGTTGGACATTTCTTTGATGTGGTGGTTGATACGGTCTAGATGAGGAATTTGGGGCTTCAGTGTGTTGGACATTTTGAGGTGTGGGGGATTTGGTTGGTAAGGAGCATTGGATTGGTTGTTGGTGTTACTCAATGAGAAATTTGGGTGATTCCTCCAAGAAGAATTGTAAGTGTTCCCATAAGCTCCGGATTGGTTCCTTGGAAATGAAGATTGATTAGCCACATAATTGATTTGCTCATTAGCTCCATATGGCATCTCACAATTCCCATTGGCATGGCCGCCTCCACAAAAATCACATATCATGCGTGGTTGAGTTGGAGAATAAGTCATAGCATTTACACTACTAGGTTTCCCTAGATTCTCCAACGGTTTTGCCATGTTGTTCATCACATTCATGAACATGCTTTGTTGAGCTAAAAGGGCGTCTTGCATGTTTAGTTTCAGTGCTCCACTACTTGCATTGGCTTGATTAGCTTGGTGTTGAACCACCGGTGGAGTTATTGGTCCATGATGGTAATGGTTGTAGCCATCCTATTTAACAACTGTTGAACTTCTTCCGGAGTCTTATATGAGATAGAACCGTCAGCACATCTAGGGAGGCATCTACGATGGATTTCATCTGTTGAAGTAAACCATTATAAAAAGTTTGGACTTGAAGCCACAAAGGAATGGCGTGATGCGGGCATTTTCTTAGCAACTCTTCGAATCTTTCCCAAGTTTCCCCTAAGCTTTCACCAACATTTTCCATGTTCACATTCCCTTGATGAGCATTAGCATTTGCCATTTCTATCCTTTCTTGCTCTTGCTGTACCCTTCTCAATTTTTGAATTTCTCTTAGCTCTTTCTCTCTTTCCTTGTCTAAGAAAATGAGTGGTTCTTGAGCTCCTCTTACCATGCACTACACAACCAAGGCTAATAGTCAATTGGAATTCCAAGTCAATTCCACAAGACAACCAAATCAAACATAAAAATCAACAAAATTAACAATTAAATCAAACTAAACTAAAGTGCTTCATCTACACTACCCGTAAAACGCTTGATATTGCCAAGAACCGAACACAATCGCCTGCAACGGCGCCAAAAACTTGATGCCTTTTAAATGTAATAGAAGGGTACACACCTAGTTATAAATCAATGAAACACCTAAATCCTACTACTAATTAGATGGCATCCTGTAAGTTTACGGTTGTCAACTAGTAGTAAAAGGAAGTAGGGATCGTTCCAGCAAGGATTGTCGGATAGCAATTACCAAGATTTATGAGTGCTTTTGTAGTTAAGAAAAATCAAGTGATAGATGATAGAACTATTATAATGAAAATCATAATTTTAATTCTAACCTAATTTAATCAAATTAAGACTAAAATTAAAAACAAGTAAATCACCCAGCTAAAAGGACTACAAAAGAAAAACTTTGAATATTAAACGCATTCATTTCTAAACTATAAATTGGAAAGAGTCAAACTAGAGATATAAATATTTTTGGATTTTTTACGGAAATTAAGAAAACCCACTAAGAATTAACTAGAAATTAAAGCGAGAAATCGAGAATTCTTAAATAGAAAGCAAGAAATTAACAAGAACCATAATTTTCCAAAAAAAAAAATACCTAATTTGAAAGAAGTAAAGAAATTCTCACTAAATTAGACAAGAAAGCGAGTAAAAATTATATCTACATGAAACTTGCGATGAACCTACTACGATTATCTAATCAAAATTTAACTTGACAAGAAATTAAAAGAAGATCTAAGACAAAATTAAAGAGAATTTTCTATTGAAAAAGTAAATTTGGAGTTCAAACTATTCTAAACTATCTTAAAACTAAATCTACCCTCCTTTCTTACTAATTCTACTTAGCTTAAATAGTGCAGCATTACACAAGGCAAAATTGGGGATTTTTGGCTGGGAGTTTACAAAATTGCCCTTATAACTTAACTCTCAGTGAGTTGAGATCGCGGTCTAGAACATTGGAGACCGCGATCTCAACTCTAATATAGTAAAACAAATTCCTGAGTCGAGATCGTGGTCTAGAACAGTCGAGACCGCGATCTCGACTCTCCTTCCAACATTCTTCATTTCATCCATTTTGCAATTTGGTCCCTTGAGCTTTGTTTCTTCCAACTTCTGGAAACCTTTAATTTTAACCTGCATAATGGATGAAATGAAATTCTTGAGTCGAGATCGCGGTCTGGAACAGTCGAGACCGCGATCTCGACTCTCCTTCCAGCATTCTTCATTTCATTCATTTTGCAATTTGGTCCCTTGAGCTTTGTTTCTTCCAGCTTCTAACCTTTAATTTTTAACCTGCATAATGGATTAACACCATTAAGCACTTAATTACACTAAAAATTTAACACAAACTTATCATAATTAATTCAAGAACGAAAATACAAATACATATGAAAGAAATTAACTAAAATCTTCAATTACTTATCCAATTTCGGAAATTAAACTATCAAAATGCTATAATTTTGAGGAAAATAACTCTAGTTTACTAGAGTTATCACTTTTTTATGGAAGTTATTCTTTCTAGTGGTGCATAAGTATCAAAATAATCAATTCCTCTTTTTATTTAAAGTCTTTTGCTACCAATCTGGCTTTAAAAGTTTGAATTGAACCATTTGTATTTTATTGAGTCGTCTAAATACCCATTTGCACCCTATAAGTTTTGAACCTGGAGGTAACTGTACTAACACCCATGTGTCATTTGACAAAAGGGAAACCGTTTCGCCATTTATAGCTTTCTTCCAGAAATCAACATCTCTAGATGTCATAGCCTCCTTACAGGTTTTTGGATTTTCTTCAATATTAAATAAAATAGGTATTTGACTGAAAACACATTCTCTATTGCCTTCAACTAAAAATACAATAGCATTAGTGAAAATAAAATCAGAGTCTAAATATTTTTCTTTTCTTGTTCTTTGAAATTTTCTAGGTTCAATGGAAGTATCAAAATTTTTCCTTTTATTACTAGAAGTAAGTTCATCATTATTTTCTAAACTAGGCATAAGATCAAATTTTGAATTCACAGATTCATGAATGAAGTTATTTTCAAAGAATTCAACATTTCTTGATTCTACAATAACATTAAACTCCACATCTAATAACCTATAAGCCTTGGAATTTTTTGCATATCCTGGGCGACAAACACACTTCTTAGAGCTCTTGATCCTAATTTATTTCTTTTAAGATCAGGAACTCTATAGAATGCTAAACATCCCCAAACTTTAAGTAATTTAGATTTGGTTTTCTTCCCTTCCACAATTTATAAAGTGAAATTTTTGTTTTGCTTGAAGGAATTCTATGATGTATATGACATCTACTCAATAATGCCTCTTCCTAAAGATTTAAAGGCAATTTTGCACTTAATATCATAACATTTGTCATATCTACTAATGTTCTATTTTTTCTTTCTGCCAGTCCATTTTGTTGGGAGGTATAAGGAGCACTAGTTTAATGTAAAATTCCATTATCTTCACAAAATTTAGAAAATTCTGCAAGAAAATATTCTCTACCTCTGTCACTCCTTAAAATTTTTATTTTCGTTTCAGAGTGATTTTCTACTATTGACTTATAGCATTGGAACATTTCAAAAACTTGATCTTTTGATTTCATCAAACAAACACGTAAGTATCTTGAATAATTATCAGTGAAAAAGTGATGAAGTACCTATTCCCTCCTCTAGCTAAGCTCATTTTATTCACAAATATCAGTATGGAAAAGTTCCAAAATTTCAAAAGTTCAATTTATTTAAGGAAAAGGTTTTCTAGTTATTTTGATTGAACATATAATTCACATTTATTATTAATATCATTTTTGCATGAAATCAAACCTTTCTTAGACATAAATTTTAATGATTTATAATTAACATGTCCTAATCCACCATGTCAAAAAAAAGTAGAATGCTAAATAGTATAAACAGAAATAGATTTATTAATATTATTAATACTTAACTTGTCCATTCCATCACAAGAATAACCTTTTCCCACAAATACTTCATTTTTGGATATTACAATGCTATCAGATTCTATTACAGCCTTGATCCTCTTCTTACATTGTAGATCGGCAGATATCAAAATTTTTCGCATATCAGGGATCTGAAAAACATTCTGTAAAATTAACTTTTTCCTAGAGGTAAATTGCAACTCTACAAACCCTTTTGAGCCAAGCACATTTGCAGTATTTTCATTACCCATCAAGAACAGTTGTCATTCTTCAGTAATTTCATAATTCTTGAATACATTTTTTTCATGAAAGACATGAATTGCAGCGCCGGAATCATACCACCAATAAGAAGATTTGGTATTGGTGGCCATATTCAATTCAAAAACCATACTAATATGCAATTGGGAATCCGTGACAATTATTTCATCAGGAGATTTAGGCCTAGTTTCAACTATGTTTGCATTATTGGTATTTTCAAGTTTTTGTTTATTCAACAATCGGCAACTTCTCTTCAAATGTCCTTTCTTGCCACAGTAATAACAAGATTTTGCTGTTTTAATCTGCTTACCAGTAGTTGCAGCAAACTCAGGGTATTTTCTCTTGCCAGAAGTTTTCTTGTTGTTACCAACATTTTCTTGAGACTGATTTCCTGCTTCCACATAGTTAACCTTTGAACCAGATTCTATTTGCGTTTTATGCAAATTTTGAGTTTCTTCTTCAATTTGCAACACAATATGTTTCAAATTTTGGTATAAAGTAAAAGTCTCAATAGTATACAACAATTTATTTCTGTAGTTATGCCAATTAGGAGGTAATTTAGAAATTATAGCCCCCACTTACATTAACTCAAGAACATTCACTTTTGCATCTTTGAATTTGGAAACAATTATATGTAGATAATGAACTTAATCCAAAACAAACCCAGAATCAACTAATTTAAAATTAAAGTACTACATAACGAGAAACTTATCTGTTCCTTGTTTCTCAGTGTTATCCTTGGCTTCAAGTGCATCCTAGATATCATTTGGAGAAGTCAATGATGAACATAAGTCATACAACTAGTTGGATAGTGTATTCAAAATATGTCCTCTACACAGCACTTCATCTTCTGTCCTCTTCTTACGTTCCATCTTAATTTGGTCAAAATCATCATGCTTAGGTATCAGGCAATTTTTCCAAATTTGGGGCAAGCAAATGGGAAATCTTCATGGCAGTCAAGAGAAACATCATCTTGTCCTTGATACTTCCAGTGATTAAAATTCCTCTCATCAAAATGATCCAATTTATAAAGTCTTGGTTCATGACTTTGAAAGTAGTCTCCTGTGTAGTCTCCATCTCTAACAAAATATCACTTTAAGATTGTTAAGAAAATATATGTCTAACAAAAGATAGATACTATCCAAAATCATGTTTAATCACATTGTCCTTAAGGTGATATTTGCCCCCACTGTTGATGCAAGGTATTGGTAAATCACCCCTAAGATTAATTCTAAACACTCAAGAATTTACAGACAGCAATTTCTCTAATTTTTTCTGATAAACTCTTTAGGAGTTAGAGAAAGTAGGGAGAATGAATAATGTATCATGATGTTCTACTGACTGATATTTATAATAAGAGTCTTGAATAAACATGACTTTATATAAAGTCACAACACTTCTGAAGAATACAACGGTTGATTACAATTGTAATAATTAACTAAAAGTCACAACCCAATCAGGAATCATGTCTTTTAATTAAAATAACAATTAATTAGTAATTAAATAAAACCTAATGTTCTTGAAGAGAAACTACTTATCAGATATCAATATTATTATCTAAAAAGTCACAATTTATCAGACACTAAATAACTTAGTTTTTCTAGACTAAATATTTCTAATAGTTACTAACTAAGAGAAATATAAATCCTTAATTCTACTCCAAAAATAAAAAAGACAAAGAATATATGGTCCTAATATATCTCCGCTATAATAGTGTTTGAGTCCCTAATCGCTTCTAATTTAATGATTAGGACTTACTACACTTTGCACTCTTAACTTGTATGGGATCGTCACTTTGCGCTCCATACTTCAATTTTATCAGACATATTAATTATAACCCAAACTCTTGGATTTATTGCACCTCAATCTAATTTTTAATATAATTATTAGAATTGACGGATGGTAGGTATGTGTGTGTTACACGTACACTTCTTTAGAGGCGTATTGTACCAGTAAAGATAGTCATGACTAAATTCACTTTGCTCCCTTAACTTATGAACTCAATTCTCAATTTATACCCCCAATTGTGGAAATATTGTACCCCTAATTCTTAGTTTCACCCTACTTTAGTTCACTTTTTAATAATGATCAAAAATTGATGAATGTGTTGTGCTGATTGTAACATCCGTTAATTTGGAAACGCTGTTAAAAATTAGGCTAAAATGAGAGAAATTTAAGAGCTTGGGATGTTCGTATTCAAAATATAGGATGTGAAGTGAGAATTAACTACAAGTTAGAAGTTGCAAAGTGGAGTGCCCACTTCTACAAGCAATAAGTTCATTGATCTTTTTCTTGTTCTTTATCCTAAATGTGTATACAATCACCAAAACAACTAGCGCAGAGAGAGCTTTCCCAAATGAGATTTTTATCTATACTATTATAAAAGTGTGAGTTGTGTTTTCCTCTCACGTGTTTTTTCTTGTTTTGATCTTCCTAATTTGCTCATTCATACTAGAATTTGAACTAAAAGACACTACAAGAAAAAAGCTCACTAGTGACAAGACTATATGCTGTCACAAAAAATAATAAAGTTGTCACTAATGCGATTCGGTCACAACCCTGGGATTGATACTATGTTGTCAATAAATGCTCGTCACTAAATATCAGAGTGACAAGTTTAAAGGTCGTCACTCAATATCAGAATCAGTGACAACTTCTTCTCGACAACAAAAAACAAAAGTTTAGTGACGACATTGTCTCTTGCCATAGAAAACCACCTGTGTTGCCACTGATTGATCTTCAAGTTGTCACAAATCATTTATACTGACACATCTGCTCATGAGTTGTCAGACATGAGCATTGGTCACTATCTGACAACTGTTGATTTGTGTAGGGTAGTCCAAAACAAGAATTTACCATGTCACTGACAACAAATGTTGTCATTAAAAGATTTGATAACCATATCACTAAACAATGTTGTCTCCATTCCAAAATCCTACTACTCATGTGGAAATCATTGACATTGTCACAATTTGACAATTATTCTAAAGAACTAGTTTTTGCATTAGAAAATACATGTCTCCTAACAAAAAATACAATGGAATATACCTATAACATAAAGAGTTCAATGTCAAATTTAAGATCTTCAATATCACCTACAAATGTGTTGATAATTAGTATCTGCAACACTTTATAGTAAAATAAAGGTAGCTATCTACACAAAACCTAACTATCCAAAAAAGAAAAAAAAATTCTATAGTCCCAACACATAACCAAGTATACGCCCATCTTCTCCGATGTATATCTTCCGCAACCCTATTTGGAGTATCAGGTTGAGATTGAGGTAGAAGCTTACATCATTCCAGTCTACTACGACACATTCATATACGTGACCATAACTCATATGGGCCCATGCAAATAGAATAATGCAGCAGAAATTATTATTTCGGAAGGAAGCATGAAGAAGTGAAGACATATAACACCCAAATTCAAGTGCATTAAACCAAAATATGAGAAAATAATACACCTAAGTAAGATATTAAATATCGCTAACAATTTTTACCAAGCATGTCTGGTTTTGAAAAGTTGTAGAGACATCACAATTCAACAAAATGTATGAGACTGCAAAGACACTTAAAACAAGTGGATATTGAAAATATAAGATAAATGATAATAGCAAGTTAATGTGCAAATGGAGGAAATATTTATTAACATATACGAGCATAATGTTTAGGCATTTAAAAAAATCCCCATGTATAAACGAGCCAAAAGTAAATCAGATATAAGTTATAAATAACATATTCCCTTCTACGATATGATAAGCATTATCTGTCATAAGTTTATTATGTTACCCATGACAATATACTAATGGTGCAAGGTATGCATGTTAATAAGTTAAGAAAATTCAGGAGAAGAACAAATGACCAATAAACTAGGCATGAATTCCATTAAGGATTTATACATAGTATGCTTTTCCATAAATAAAGGAATGAAAGCAATGAGATAGATATGGCAGGGTGGTTGTTTAAAGTTGTTTAAACATATAAAACCATGTGAAATATCAACTTTACCTATTGCACCAAAGAAAATGCTTATGTCCTTGAATGCTATCTTTAACGCAATGCATAAAAATAAGATAATACAACCATAGCATGCATAGGACGAATTATAAGGAACTTAAAAAATATATTGATTAGTGTAGAAATTATGAATAAATTCTTATTAAGAAAGAACATAGGCAGTGGTTGTACTATTAGTGCTTAACCAGTGTTACATGGATCGCTCTTTTCTCTTGCCATCTGTGTTCCGAGAATAGCCATTCCGAAACATGGATCATTTGCAATCCAGAACGATATTTTTAGCATTCCTACATAGTTGTAGAAGAAGGGGACAGTAAAAGTCAGATATGAAAGATGGAATAATAGAAACAAGAAGTTTTGAACTTATCAACTTCTTTTAGAAAGAGTAAGAGTCATATAGGAAAAAGGGAATAATAGAAAGAGTAAGAGTCATATAGGAAAAAGGGAATAATAAAAACAAGAATATTAGTACTTATCAACTTCTTTTTTTATGGATAGGAATGCAGTTCTTTAATGAAATTATAGAGGAAATTGTACGCAAAATACTTCTAAGTACTTAATAAATTTTTTAACTATTCATTTTTAAGACTAAATAACGATCCTAAATAGCGAATTTTGATCCTAAAAAAGCAACCTATCTAAGTCTATCCCTCCATACTGCGTATCAAGAAAAGTCCCGTACCCCTACTGCGTACCAAACTGTACCATGATCCATGTAACACTGTGGTTAACTTTGATGGCTTTTAGTATGTAACCAATATGTTATGAAACTAATGAAACTGAAAAATGAATTGAACAAAAAGACTATCTGCACTAATGCAAACTATTCATACAATATAGGAAGAGTACTTAGAGATTCTGTAATCTTACGTGTTCATCAAGACTTGAATGCTTCCACATTAGCCATGAACAATAACTAGGCTATTCTCCACCTACAGATTTTTATAATTATCTTAAATGCACAGAAATAGGAAAAAACTTTTTGCTAATTCCTTAAATGCTCATGGTTGTGAAGATTAGTTTAATTATTACTTTAAGAGAATTAACATCAAACCCAAGCGAAGCATTCTTTTCTAAAGTTCTATTATGTAGCAGGAAAGGAGATACAAACAGAATAAACATCACTGCTAAAAACTGTGAAATTCCAAAGCTATCCTACCTTCTCAATCAACAGTCTTTGGAAAATCTTATAATAAATTTAGAAAACTACCCTCGGTCTAATATTTTAACATGACTTTGCAAGTCTTCCATTGTGCTAAATTAATCAAATCACCAAGCTACATAATCCAAATCATAGAAGTTACAAAATTACCAATAAACATTGAAGTTACAAAGAATATACGTGTTCTTGAACAAAGTTCCCCAAAATTACTCAAAGGTATCAAATAAACATCCATTTTAAATGTAAATGATATTGAAGTGAACATCTACCTTTAAAAAATGATAAGATAAATAAATCATACTAGAAGATCCACCTAAACGAGCCCTACTTAGTCACATTACTATAACAGAACAATTTTATCCTTCAAGAAACCACCCTTCTATTTTTTTTTCGTCCTTAAACTCAACAAGAAATGAAAAAAAAAAAAAAAAAACAAACGAACTTTCTAGAAATCCAATCACAAAATTCCATAACCAAATACTCTCTTTGTACCCATCCCATCCGATTAATCCCATTACCAGGAAAAACATGCTAACAAAATCAAGGGCAACAAAACCCATAAAGAGATAAAGGGAAAAAAAATACAAAGTGAAAGAATACCTCTTTTAGATCCTCATACTTAGTGGCGTTCTCCAAATGGCGAGGTCAACCCCCGAAATAGTGTTGTTCTCAACAGAGAATCGATTGATAGAGGGGGGATGAGATATGAGGGATTAGGGCTTTTATTTTTGTGTGAGAGAGGAGAGAATCGGCTCAACTAATTTCTAATTTAAAGTGTAGGAGAAAGGAGAGAGATTTTGGCTTGGGCTACAGTGTTTTAGAGCTATAGAGCACTAGAGTTGTGGTGGAGAAGACGAGTATTGGTTTAAGGGGTGTGTTTTGAGAATAGATCTACTTTAAAGTTGGAGTTTCTTATTTTTTGAACAAACTTCAGTAAAAATGTTTTATAAATTTATAAATTTACAAAAACTAGTATTAACCTCACCTCGTCACTAATACATACAGTATCATACAGTCATGACTTTAACATGTTGTAATTGTAAATTAAGCTTGTTAGTGACAAATTCCACAACTCATCACTATTATTTGTGAAGAATTTGGCACAATATCAAAAATTCTTGCCGGTAACCAATATGTGGCAAATTTTTTGATTTTGAATGATTTGCTTTTCGAAGTTTTCAGTGACAACTTTTAGACTTGTGACTAAAAGTCTCATTCAGTGACAATTTTATGTTTGTGACTAACAAATGTCATCACTAATGACTAATTTTCTTGTAGTGAGATGTTGGACAAAAATGTAAAGTTTAGGACTACCTATAGAAAGCACATGCATAGACATTGAAGTTGCTCATCAAGAATAACTCAATACATATGAATTTTGAGACACTTAGAGAAATTTTAAATTTTCAAATTATTATTTGATAAAACTCAAACATAATAACCTATTTTGTCCATTATTATGGTAGTATATCATTATTTTATTGTGGGCAATTTAGGTAGACCAAAAAAGGCCAAGTATTTCTTCCTTTTTTTAATCTTTCTAATTTGCCCATTCATACTAGAATTTGAACTTAAAAAGTATTGGACAAAAATACAAAGTTTAGGTTATCTAAGTACAAAGAGTAAAACGTATGGTAGAATTCATATTATACTTCCCTTATTCACTATGACTCATATCATTCAAAATATCAATTATTTTAATAAAACAAGAAAAAAAAAATGGACTAACACACAAGGAGAAAATAAAAGGACTCTTTCTTTCCATTCAAAAAAGAGAGAAAAAAAAGAAGGTTAAATATTATTAGAACTCTATTGCATTCAATTATGCAGTAAATGAAATCCATGCCCCAACAATTTTTTGTTTTTGAATTAAAGTATATATTTTTTTCATAGTAGTGACACAATTCTATAAGAATTACAAGAGAAAGAACACATAATTAATCACAAGCATTTGAATGCCCATATATCTAAAAATCAAATTTCAGAACCCAATTGATAAGAGAAGAAGTTTTTTTTTTATTTAAAAAAAAAAAAAACAAACATTGTAGGAAGAAGAAGTAGAAAAAAGATTAAGAAGTGAAGCAATGGGAGGATATCCAAATTGCACGCATTCAATATGGAGGTATGAAGATATAACTATTCTCCTACATTACACAAATCTGCTTTGGTGAGTTTAATCTCATAAGAGACTATATACTTACCTTTATATGCTTATTTTTAACGGTATGTATTAATTGCTACACTACCCATATTCTGGTTAGTTAAAAACTTAGTCTTTTTGTGATATAAAAGAATTTAAATTTAGTGATTTGGCACATTCTATTTTGGTTCATATTTTCTCACTTAAATGATGTCTTTAAGCTATTTGATCTTATGCAAATTGAGGCTATTGATAATTTAAGTTACAATGGTAATATAAAACAAATATTTTTTTGAAAAAGGCAAAATGCAATTAATAGCATGTTTTTTTCTCCTTTATCGGCATTCTATTTTGTTTTTTTTTTTTTTTTGGTTGATGAACTTTTAAAAACAACTTAGAAACCTATATATTGTTTACACATAACAAGAGCCATAAAAAAATAAATATCTATCTTAACTTTTCTAATATATGGTACATAAGTTGATTCATGAATATATAAGTTTTATAATTCACTATAATTTATACAAGATATATAGGTGATATAAATTTAATTTTGACTATTTAGTTTATGACTATAACTTTTTTTATTGAAAAAACTCTATAAATCAGTTAGGACAAAAACTCCAAGTCCTTTTGTATACAGTCTAAATGAGATAGAACAATTATTTTAGTTAAGTTAACAAAAAAAAAAAAAAATAAGAGTTTTGAATGAATATGATCATCAAATTGTTGAAATGCCCCTAATAAGGTTGTTGTATTTTTTTTTTTTCACAAAATGGATACTAAACTATCAAAAGTGTTCATTTGATGTTATTCCATTAGTTTGAAGCCTTTGGTGGATAATGTAATCTTATTTATTGAGGGTAATAATGTCAAAATACTTAGAAAAAACACATGTTAGGCAGGCGGGTTACAATACAGGCAGATTATGGTAAAAGGGCTGGGGTAATAGATATATTGAGGGTTGGGGCTAGGGATCAAGGATGGGTTGGTTGAGGTAGCGAGTGGCTAGGGATGGCTTTATGGCTGAATGAGGTTTGACAAGTAGATTAGTGATGGGTCAGGTTAAGGCTTGAGGAGTGGCTGGATGGCAATGTGGTGAGATAGATTAGGGGATGAAGGATCGAGGATGGGAGGCTAGGAGTGGTTAGATAGGTTTGGGGGCAAATCGACCAGAAGTGGGGAGAATGGCAGGATTAAGGTAATAAGTGTTGTGCAGTCCTCCTCAATCCCACAAATTTTTAAAAAAGAAATCCAAAAAAAAAAAAAAAAAAAAAAAAGCTAGTGCCATGGTATTTTTGTTTGGTGTGGTGGTAATTTTTGTGTTTAATAAGGTAAGGACACATGAATCGAAGAAACCATAGTGCATAAAAAGGCATCAGCCTTTGATTTTGGCCAGTGTGAGAAAGAATTAAGACAAATTATTTTCTTTGGCAATAGCGACAACAAATTTTGGGAGAAAATCAAGAAGTCACTTATTCAACTATACTTATTGATATGTTGATTGTGGAATATTTATGGACTACATTCCGTGGTTTTTACTCTTCACGTTGAAGGGGTATCTACGTGAAAATTCTGTGTTTTGTACTTGTTGATTTTATTTGTTTATTTATTTATTGTGTAGGTCAGTCCTACGAGTTATTCAAGTGGTGAGAAAAATTTCATGGGTAATTATTTCATTGCATTATTCCAGTTTTTTTTTTTTTTTTTTCCAAAAAGCACGTATAGATCTTCGGAAGCTCAATCGCTTTAGAGTCCAGAGCATCCCATATCCAGTGATACGGCACATCAATATGCTTAGAATCTCCCTTGGAAAGTAAGATTCTTGCCAAGATGAATATCACTCTGGCTATCACAGTATAATACATACTGTCCCTGATAAAACCGAGCTCACACATTAACTTTTTCATCCAAAGCAACTCCTTGCAAGATTTGGTACTAACAATGAACTCTGCCTCAATTGTAGACAATGCAGGAATCTTCTGTAATCTTAATTGCCATGCCACAGCTCCCCCCTACAAACGTAATTAGGTACCCTGAAATAGACTTTCTTATGTCAATATCCCCAGCCATATTTGGATTTGTGTAACAACAAAGAATAGGTTAACCAGTTCCAAAACACTGCTTCAAATTCGATTTACCTCAGATATACCTCATAATCCACTTCACAACATTCCAATACTCTCTGTTCAGATTTTTCAAAAACTGGCCAAAGTACCAACTGCATGGGCAATGTCTGGCCTAGTGCAAACTATTGCATACAATCAAACTCCCTACTACAGATGCATAAAGAATACGCTACATGTCTTCTTTCTATTATTGGGACTTAATCACTAAACGGAGCCTATTTAGAGCTAAACTTAAAAAGCATAGCTAGAGGAATACTTACCACTTTAGCTTTATCCATACAAAACTGCTAGAATACCTTTTTTACATCCTTTTGCTAAGACAACCATAATTTCTTGGCCACTCTATCCTAAGTAATTTGCATGCCAAGAATTTGCCTTGCTGGTCCCAAGTCTTTTGTGGCAAATGACTTACTAAGCTCTTTCTTCATCTTGCCAATTCTGTCAGAATTATAACCAACAATCAACATGTCATCAACATAAAGTAATAAAATAACAAAGTCATTGTCAGAGAACTTCTGCCTTCATGAATACACAATGGTCGAAAGTAGTTTTCTTGTACCCTTGCTGGATCATCACTAACTCAAACTTCTTGTACGACAACCTAGGAGTTTGTTCTAAGCCATACAAGCTCTTCTTCAATTTGCAGATTAAATTCTTCTTACCTTTCACCACAAAGCCTTCCAACTGTTCCATATAAATTTGCTGGCTTCCTCTAGATCACCGTGAAGGAACATAGTTTTCATTTCCATTTGTTCCATCTTAAGATCAAGACTCACTGCTAAACCAATCAAGACTCACTGCTAAACCAAGTATCACTTAGATGGAAGACATCTTCACAATAGGAGAGAAGATTTTCGCAAAGTTAATACCCTTCTTTTGACTAAAATCCTTGACTACCAATCTAGCTTTGTACTGTGGAAGTGAAGACCCTTCTTTATTCTTCAATCTGTAGATCCACCAATTTTTCAAAACTTTTCTGATCTTCAGTAGCTTCACCAGCTCAAATGTGTGGTTGCATGCAGTGATTTCATCTTGTCATCTATAACATCAACCTACTTTGCCTTCTGCTCACTCTCCATGGCCTCATCATAGCTCTCTAGTTCTCTTCTGTTAGTGAGGAGTACGTACTTATCTGATGAATAGCGAGTAAAGAAAACTCTAGCCCTTGTAGACCTTTTTAGTGAAATTTTAGATTCATTAACTCCATGAGTAGGAAGCTTCTATCATCTACCTCATTAGCAGTATAGTCAACATCACCCTCACCCTGGTCAATTTAATGTCGTACCTTATCATGATTTTCATCATTAGCTACATCGGGCACACGTGTCATAGAAGTACGAACTAGATCTAAGTCTACTAGATCATCGGTACTTGTATATTCTAACTTCTCTTCCTTGCCAATATCTTCAATGGTTATATCCTCCATGAAGATAACATCACAACTTCTCCCAAGTTTCTTGAAAGCTAGATCATAAAATTTACAGCCAAATTCTTCATCAACCAACTATGGACCCACTCTTCTTAAACTCTACTGCTCATTAATTTGGACCCCTGGCCATGGTAAAGTGGCCAAACCTCATGTTCCAACCCCAAGAAGGAACATTACGGTCAAACACCGAGAAGACACCGTCACTTACAAACGAGTGACCCAAGTCGTAATCAAAAACTCTGATACCACTGTTGGGAAGAAAAATTCATGAGAAAGGCCCAGCAACAGAGACCGAATATATTGAAGTTAAAATCCAACCTTGACCTAAAAGCTTAAGCCAGTAGATTTTGGGTCCAACTTATAAATTTAGTGCTCTTTATTTATCTATCAAACCAATGTGGGAAAACTTAAATCTTCCCATAAACCCAACAATCTCCCCTTTCATAGGAATACTCCCACATTGAAACTAAATTTCTCATTAAACCGTAAGCCCAAAATTTTCATCAACCAACCATAACCCACTCTTCTTAAATTCTGTTGTACATTAATTTGAAACCCCTAACCATGGTAAAGTGCTTACCTTAATTCTCCATGCAAGCCCAAATTCTTCATCAACCAACCATGACCCATTCTTCTTAAATTTTGCTGCACATTAATTTGGACCCCTAGCCATGAAAAAATGGTCAAACTCCTGGCCCATTGTCCAACCCCAAGAAGAGAACATTACAATCCAATACCAAGAAGACACGGTCACTTGCAAACAAGTAACCCAGGACGTAACCAAAAGCTCTAATATGACTGTTGGATTCGTAGAAACACTGATACCACTATTGGAGAGAAAAGACCACGAGAAAGTCCATATAAAAAGACAATACATAAGTTGGAAACCAACCTTGACCTAAAAGTCCAGTAGGTTTTGGACCCAACTTATATAATAAGTGCTCTTTATTCATCTTTCAAACCAATGTGAGACAACTTAAATCTACCTATGAACCTAACAATCTCCCATTTCATGGGCATATTCCCATATTGAAACTAAGTTTCCCATCAAACCCACCTTTAATACTCTACACAAATCCAAATTCTGCATGAACCAACCATAGACCCATTCTTCTTAAACTCTGCTCATATTAATTTGGACTCCTTGCCATAGTAAAGTGGCCAATCCCCTAGCCCATGGTCCAACACCAAGAAGAGAACATTATGGTCTAACACCGAAAAGATATCAGTCATTTGCAAACGAGTAACCTAAGTCGTAACTAGAAGCTCTGATACCACTGTTGGGGAGAAAAATCCATGAGACATCTCACCAATTTAGAGAGACCCAATACATAAGTTGAAACCCAACTTTGACCTAAAAGCTTAAGACAGTAGGTTTTGGGCTCAACTTATATATTAAGTGCTCTTTATTTATCTATCAAACCAATGTAGGACAACCTAAATCTACCCATAAACCAACAATATCTCTCTTCATGGGCATACTCCTACATTGAAACTAAACTTCTTATCAAACCCATCTTAATACTTCATGCAAGCCCAAATTCTTCATCAACCAACCATGACCAACGCTTCTTCAATTTTGCTACACTTTAATTTGGACCCCTGGCCATGGTAAAGTGCCCACCTTAATACTGAACGTAATCCCAAATTCTTCATCAACCAACCATGACCTCTCTTCTTAAGTTCTGCTACACATTAATTTGGACCCCTGGCCATGTAAAGTGGCCAAACCCCTAGCTATGGTCCAACACCAATAATAGAATATAACAGTCCAATACCAAAAAGATACGGTCACTTACAAACGAGTAACCCAAAATGTAATCCAAAAGGTCTAATACCACTGTTAGGGAGAAGCTCTAATACCACTGTTGGGGAGCAAAACCATGAAAGAGCCCACATAAAGAGGCCTAATATACAAGTTGGAACCTAACCTTGATCTAAAACCTTAAGCCAGTAGGTCTTGAGCCCAACTTTTATATTAAGTGCTCTTTATTTATCTATCAAACCAATGTGAGTAACTTAAATCTACTCATGAACCCAACAATAGGCAGATCAAGGGGTAGAAGAAGTTGAGGGTGGCAAGATGGGATAGGGGGTTGGGGATGTGTTAGATTTGGAAGTGGGGGATGAGATGGCAAGATCGAAATAGGAGGTAGATCGGGGATGTGAGAAGGTCTTGATATAGTGGATTGGTGGTGGAGGTCTAGGATGGAAGGATAAGGATGGGGTTGGGAGGTGTGGATGTGCAGGTAGTTAGATGTAAAGGTAGAGAGAGTGGGAAGGGTTGAAATTATTGGGTAATCCAATTTTGAACCCGAATTTTTTTACTAATGTTCTTTTTTTTCTTTTTAATTTGACCATAAATTTTTTTTTAAATGTTAGTTCAATATATTTAGAAATTTTTAACTCTCAAAAACCTAATTTTCGTTATTACTAATGGCTGAAATTGATAGAATGACTTCAAATCCACACTTTTGATAATTTAGTGACTATTTTTGAAGAAAAATAGTTCAATGATACATAAAAACAGATTTATAACTGTATTTAGAGTTTGCTCATAAAAAATGTTGAACAATTTATTACATCTACACGTGCATTTTTTTAGTCATAGTAAAGATGCTACTAACTTAACATGGATTATACTTTTACCTTATGTCTTGTTCCATAACAAAGTGAATCCTAAGACAATTTTTCATAAAATTGCATAATAATTGTAAACTAAATAATGAAACTTTCTATAAGAGTAACACCAAGGAGAATTATCCTTTCATTTTACATGTCCAGCAATTTGGCTGGACTATGAGAATATCTACTTGCATGTGATCCTTCAAATATCCACATTACGAAGATGTCAAGTTGTGTCAATTTGGTCAAGATGTCAAGTTGTGTCATGAATATATCCAAAATCACGAAGTTCATGCACTTCCCATAAAAGCCTTCCAAGGTACTAATTATTGCGACATTTAAAGCTTGAAATCCTAAATTTTGCACTAATGTCGTGTTTCATGAGCCGCCGATTTGTACCCCACGAGTACTGAAGCATGAAAGGTACAACATCCCATATATAATCAAGACGTACATTGCAAGTGGGGGATAATATGTATTGTCGCCTAACAAGTGCTTATGATGGGTGAACGATAAGAAACTTGACAGATAGTGTGTATATGTAGAAGGACTAATTTTATTTTATATTTCTTAACTTATATTCGATTCTCATTTTGTATTTCAAATTTTAGTTTGGGATAATTTACACTCCAAACTCTCAAATTCGTCCCACTTCACTCTTTTTTTAACATCATCTAAAAAATTAAAGAAATTTTTTCGTATGTACAACAAATTCAAAGCAAGATATACAATAATATTTTTGTGTACAAAAATAAAAATTTTGTTAACTTTTATGACAGTGTTAAAAAAAGTGATTAAAGTGGTATAAATTTGAGAGTTAGAGGTACAAAAAGAGGTTAAAGTGGTACAAATTTGAGAATTAGAGATACAAAAAGAGGTTAAAGTAGTGCAAATTTGAGCCTTGGGGTATAAAGTGTTTAAAATTAAAATTCAGAGTATAAAGTAAGAATTGAATATAAGTTGAAAGGTGTCAAATGAAATTAGTACTATATAGATATATTGTATCTATTTTATATAGAATGACAAAATGCGCTATTAGTGTGCCATTAAATCTGAGAAAAAAGAAACGAAATCTGATCGAAAATTTAAAATCACAAATTTAATAATTTAATATAATTTTGTCACAAGAGGTGAATTTAACAAATGATTCTGAATTTGTGAATTTGTAAATCATTTTCCATATAAATAATGTGCATTGAGATATATATGCAGTTAGTAATATAGGATATTTGCTGGATACATTTCGTGTCTAGCACTAGTACACGATAGTTATAATTTTCTGAATCGTGTAAAAATAGTTCATAGAAGTGTTTGGTATAATATGCATAATTTGCTGTTAATTTTTAGTTTAATATGCGCATAATTAGTTGTTACTGTTTGGTCTAATACGTATAAGTTGTTACTTTGTCATTCTAGAATGGATTACGAAGAAGAAATGCAAAGATTCAACTCACAAGTCACACCCATTGTCAATTTACTCTAAAAATATAGCCAAAATTATGTACAAAGTCGAATTCAGGTGGGGCTGAAATGTAAGAAACTACTCATGACTCGATTAAAATTTGACAAATAAAAGTTTGTTAGATTAGTCGGTCACCTAATTAAACTGAATTTGAACGAATTTTAGTGATGATTAACTTGTAAAATTCTTTTCAAGTTCAAATAGGACTTGAAACTTAATAATTTTCAAATTAATTTGCTAACAAATCAAAACAAAATTGTATAGTATGTCGTCTTGATTTTATCATAAGTTCTGGGCAGTTGATTTACATCAAATGGACTTCGAGTTAACATGCATGTCATTGTAGTTGGAAACCAAAACACAAAAGAATTGTCCAAATCATGAGCTGTAGGTGGAGGCCAACCTAAAGACTTTGCTGCTGAATATTGACTTGGTGTTTTCCCTCCGGATCCATTGTCACATACATGCATACAAGACATGTATAGACAATTTTCAACTGATATTTGTTAAAAGGAGAATAGGAATATTATATAAAGGCTTACCCAAAAAAAAAAGAGGGAAGATTACATAATATAACCTTCCCATAACTTACAAATTTCTATTTTTTTTTTTTAAAAAAAATGTTACAAATTTCTTTAAATATTTGTTCAATAATTTTTATCACTTCTATCCTTCAAAATCAACCGTAATTGTTCCTCTGACATCCCTAAATTTTGTGCACGTCTTAATTCCCAATTTTTTTAGAAACTCATAAGGTACAACAAAAATTCATCTCTTATGTACAACAAAGTTACAACTACTGCTTGGTTAGATATCTATACTATAACTTATAGACACTACTCATTCTCATCCTCTCTCTCCTCCCTAAAAAATAGGTATAACCACCCCTATTTTCTAGATATTTTTGCAATAAACTAAAAACTCATCGGTTAAGTTTATAAACCGTATTTATTTAGATGTATGTTGCTTTTAAGATCTCGTCTGTCCACTATTCGTCAATAAACCTACAAACAAAGACAATAGATGAACTTGCAATTAAAAGTCATGAACGCTCAAGCAAAATTACAAATGTATTTGTTTCTCGGTTAATTCTAGATTTCTCTAACATGCATAAGATTATCAATTACTCAAATCTAATTTTATAGCTACTAGATTTTACGTCAATTGTAGGCCATGCACACCCCACGTGATGACCAAGTAAATGCATGCATGATAATGATATGCTGCCCTACTTCCATCTTGATCATCAAGTGAACTATTCAAGTTTAGACAATGAATATAATGGACCATAATTATTTGACATTTTTGAACATTCTCTTCACTCTTCACTAGAGAGCTTACTATGGACTATTATTTTCAGTCCAAAAAAAATGAACTTAAATTTCACAAGAAGAGGCTCACACAAGATCAAGCAAGTCTCTTAGAAAGTAGCTTTAATATCAACAACAAGCTTGATCCCAATCGGAAGTCCCAACTCGCCCAAGAACTCGGTCTACCACCGCGAAAAGTTGCTATTTGGTACCAAAACAAGCGAGCCCGGTGGAAGAATGAAAGTCTTGAGGTCGATCACAAGACTTTGCAGCTAAGATTAGAGAATCTCCTAGCTGATAATGAGAGGTTACAAAGTGAAGTTGATAGGCTTAAAAAGGAGTTGCATAAGGCTGAAGAAATGTTGTTGTTATCAATGAATAATAAGAATACACATTATTCATCTCTTTCCTCCCAGCTCTCGAGCCCTTGTGATGAAGTTGGAAGCTCAACTTTGGCTCATCATGGTTCCAAGAATCATTTGGAAAAGGAATTTTTCTCTTGTTTTGATATTCGAGGTGATAGGTCAATTTGCTACAACAAATGATCAAGAATTCTTTTCTCCATCTTTATCTTGAATCTTAGTTATACCTTCAGTGTGCCACGAAATGTAACATATGCCCTTTCTTCTTCTTTTATTTTATTTTATTTTATTTTTGTTTTTTATTGTCACGAAATATAACTAAATAAAAAAAGTACACACTAGGAAAAAGAAACTTTCTGTACTTCGATTAATTTTCTTTAGCATGGAGTTGCCATTAGTTTGTTTGGAAAATCCATGTAAATATATGCGGTTGTGAAAATTGGTGCCCAATCTCATTTCAATCTACTTCTCAACGAGGTTTTGATTAGTCAGACATACATGTTGCAATTTTTCATTGACACGTTTAGATTTCAGGTATACACTGATGGGGTAGGGGTAGGGGTAGTGGTAGTGTTAAAGGCAATGTAATTTTAAAAGTCACATTTAATAGAAATATTACAAATGAGTTTTTAATTTACAGTAGAGGGCCTACAATATAGGTAGTTGTTATATCTAAATTTTAGAAAGGAGAGTGAGAATAAAAAGAGGATTGGAGGAGAACATAATAGATAAAAATTATTGAAAACACTAACTAGAGTCTATATACAGTAAGTTACAGTTTTTTCACTTCCTAATTTCCAACATTAATATCTCATCTACTTTGGAGAAGTACGTATTTTAATTGGGCCAAGTTAGATATATTCAATTCGACATCAAAATTAAAATAAGAAACTTGATGAAAAACTTGGTGAAATTCTTTTTTTTTTTTTTTTTTTGGGGTTCAAAATAGCTGGCTGGATGCTGTGAAAAACCATTATTGTGTTTCCCTCAATATGAACTAGCAATGGATAGGATCATCGGGTTTCAATTAGTATTTTAAAACTCGTATCAGCCTTGACTCTAGTCCCAGTCAAGTGATAAAAACGGGCCAAACTTGAGTTCGTCTTATTAAAATCGGTTGACCAAAAGAACTAGTTTAACTATTTTTATTTTTTTTTATAAAAAAAAAAAAAAACTATTGTTCTGAAATGTTCTAAATTTTTGAACTTTGTCAAAAGAATTATGATGCACTTTTTATTATTTTTGTTGAATGGACAAATAAATTTTGATCTATTTTTAGCATGTAATTTTTTAATTTTAATATTTTTGTGTATGTTATGTAATTACGTACTATTACTATAAATTTTATAACTAAATTTAAAAAATAAAAATAAAAATAAAAAAGTAACTTAGTCTATTTAACTGGTATAATTGAAAACTTCTTGTGGCATTAGTATCTTAATTTGCTGGTCCGAATTTACAAACATAGTTTCAAGCTGTATCAGGAGTGAGGATCCAATCATCCCAATACCTACTCGGAGTTTGAACTTTAAGAATCATAGATCAAACTGTTGTACTTTAAAATTTATATTGTATAAATATTTAAAATACATAATATTATATTATAGAAGACATTCAAAATATAATAGTATGACATAACCCCCAGGATTTTTCAAAAGTTTATCCTTCACATAAATCTTTTGTGTACATTATGGTCCAACCTTTATGTCCAATTTGAGTTGTGTATTTTTCACTTAAAAAAAATTAGCGGACCGTTTATAATTCCGTTCTAAAATGATGGTTGTGCAAATTGCAACAAAGAAAACGAAGCCCAATTTCTATTATATGTATCTATAGGCCCATTAACAAGCAAGCTATTTAGCTAAGCATAATATTTGTGGTAATTGGAAGGCTCAAATTATGGGTGTAAACATGAATGAAGGCAGCAAATGGAATGCTGCCATGCTGAGGATTCAACTAGATCAGCCACATTTCAAAAAATAAATACAGTATATAATTAAATAAATGAGGAAAAAGAAAAGAAAAGAAAAGAGAAGGATGGGGAAAGTTGTAAATGGGCTTGAAGAAGCATTACTTAATCCATATATGGAATGTTAGGGTCGAAAATGGACTAGACTGAAGACTACGCTGTTGGGGCTTGTAAACAGGTCATTCAAAAGTTTTGGATTTGACGATATTTTTTTTTTTTTTTTTGTGATTCATGTAGTTTTGACTCAACAAAATAGTAAAACTAATAAAAATTCCCACGTGGCCCCACAATAGTAAAATTTACCAATAAACTTCACATTCATCCAATTGAATTGTCTTATACTTCTCATCCGTAGTTGAGGAGTATGTGCTTGTCTGCTTGAGCTTGGCTTGGGTTAAATAACTATTATTTTACATATTATACATAATATTATTTGGAATTAATATTACAGTAACTTTTTAATATATATAATATAACAAATACTTTTAAAAAATAATTGTAATAAAAAATAATAGATAACAAAATAGTACAAACATACCCGCATTTGCATTATAATATTATCCTAATACTCTACTATTTTCCAGTACTTGGGGGTACTTGGTTGGAGGATTTTGAAATCAAAAATCGGAATAAACCCGATATGTGTTGCTTGGATTAATACTAAGGGAATGAATATTTTGGAATCATTACACAAAAATTAGTCATTATACATACCCGAATAAATTTGAGGATTCGGATAAAACCCTCATTTGATTCAAGTTTGTCTAATATTAAGACACTTTTTCCCTTTTACATCCCAAATAAATAAATCAACGAGACAATGCAACCCTACCAAAACCACGATGAACTACCGCCACCACCCACCACCATCACCACCTCCACACCCTCTATAGCACTATCATCCATCATCCTCTTCTTTATTTTCTAACCTATTCCATTCGCAATCCCGTTCTTATACCCTGACATCGCTATCATCAGCTTCTTCATTCCAGTCGTTGACGATGAAGAATCTCCGAGAGCTTTCAAATGCAAATTCGTCCCCAACTCTTTAAATTTCTTATTGGGGTTTTTG
Organism: Cinchona pubescens; assembly: GCA_025175665.1. Classification (NCBI taxonomy): domain Eukaryota; kingdom Viridiplantae; phylum Streptophyta; class Magnoliopsida; order Gentianales; family Rubiaceae; genus Cinchona; species Cinchona pubescens. The sequence goes on along the minus strand of JANKKI010000107.1, from coordinate 3,699,486 downwards.
TAGATTGGCAATAATTTATAACAAGAAGTTTTTTTTTTTAAGAATTTTTTTGAACCTTTCTCTTTCAATCTTGAACCTTGTTGGTTGCTTGGCTTGGTTGTCAGTGGTGGTGGTGGTGGCGGCGGTCAATTGTGGCAGCTAGTGTGGATAGATTACGGGAAGAAGATGAAATAAGTAAGAGTAGAAAAGGAAAGTACAAAATTAAATCTAATTCCTAAGAATATTTGTCAAACACTAATTATTTCAATACCATACTTATTTTTTTCTATATGATTTCGATTATAATTCTAATTTCGAAACACAAATCAAGTGCCCCCGTTGTACTTTTTTTCTTCCTTTATTGATATACAAATAATCGACTTTGGGTACTATAAAGAGTTTGAACTCGTCTAATAATTTTTAGTTCAACAATGATTGACTTTAAATCACTTTATTCAAGTACATAATTTATGGTATTATATTCTATATCATTTTCTCGTCCACTTCCAATATGGAAGGAGATCTCCCATTTACTCCTATAAGACATCTTTAATCTTCCCTGTAAATATATGGATATTACATTTACTCATCCTTTCGCTCAAATTTACACCATGTATAGAGATCACATAAAATTCATTACTATATCAATTGTAGCACCTCTGAGTTTGGCCTAGTCTGATGACTTTTGGCTCTGAACCACTAGACTAATATTTGAACTGAATTATTAATAAGTCATGACCCTTAATATTATGGGTGTGTTCGTTTGAACTGAAAATATTTTTTTGACGAAAATGTTTTTCTTGGTAAATATTTTACATGAAAAAGTCTATTTTTCATACAATTTTTCGGTGTTCGGTTGACAAAATGAAAATATTTTGAAATAAAAAATTAGAGACAGGTTCAGAGCCAAAATTTTCAGACTAGGCCAAACTCAGAGGTGCTACAATAGATATAGTAATGAATTTTATGTGATCTCTATACATCTGTCTCTTATACACATCTAAATGATATACAATATAGTAGTAAAATATGCATAATGATAGTTATATTAGTGTGGACCCATAATTGAGAGAAAAACAAATGAAAAAGAATTAAAAACGAAAATAAGTTTAAATATGCAAACGAAATTATAAAAGTAAGTATTTGAGGTTTAATGTCACTCTTAAATTATCTGAAAAATAACTTACACTCAAAAATTCCGTAAGTTATTTTCAGATTTTATTAATTGGAAAATATTTTACACCGGAAAATATTTTCCGGCTTTTGGCACAAAAAAAATTTCTGAAAAATATTTTTCTGAAAATATTTTCAATCCAAACGAACACACCCTACATCTAATACATTTTCCCTCACATTTTGGGGATGGGCTCGTATAGATAATTTGTTACAAGACAGGATTCTCTTCATTTATGGTGTAAATGGGGGTTTCTCCATTCATTCTAAAAAAAAATTTAAAATATTTTTAAAAATCAAAACCTTTTATAATTCATATCATGTTTTCTATAAATGCCTTGCAAAAATAAGAATATATAATTATGTTTACCTATTGATTAAACAATTTTATATTTCATCATAAATTTAAAAATCCTACACCGTCTAAATATAACATAAAAATTTAATGGTAAATTTCATTTTTTTGAATAAATTAATTTTCGATATGATGATCTACTCTAATGACATGTTCAAATTCTTTTCTTAATTTTTAATTATTTAGATATAAGTAAATACACAAATAAATGAAGGGAAATCCAATCCCTCTATTACTTGGCTAGAATTACGCTTCCTATAAATGTGACATGTTTCTTTTCATTTAATATCAAGAGAGACTCCATAATCTACTAAACATACGTGAACATTAGATGAAGGAATGTTAAGAACAAGATAATATGTAAAATATATATAAATCAAGTTTCAATACAATTAGTACATAGAAAAGCCTTTATATAGGCTTACAGAATATTGTAAATCGTCTATACATGGTAAGTCTTACTAATTAAGATAATTAGATTAGTAAAGTAATTGCCTAATGTAGGGGAGCAATTAAGGAAGTTAAATCAATCAAACATGTACATACCATAATATAATAATTCCTGTATTTGACATCTCCTCTCAAACAGGAATATGGTTATGGAGAACCAAATTGAGTTTGAAACAAAACTTGAGAATAGAAAACTGAAACTGAGTAGACAAGAGAATCAAGATCCAAAATCGAAACGAAATCAAAACAGATCAAAAACCCGAAAAGTTACACCAAGAGAACCCGAAAGTTGAAAATCAATAAAACCCGAAGGTTAAAAATTGAGAGAATCTAAAAGTTGAAAACCGCGAGAAACAAAAAGTTCAAAATTGGGAGAACCCAAAGGTCGAAAACTGAGAGAATCTGAAGGTTCAAAATCGAAAGAACCCGAAGGTCCAGAACAGAGAGAACCCGAAGGTTCAAAATCGAGGAAAACCTGAAGGTCCAGAATCGAGAAAAACCCGAAGCTTGAAAATTAAGAATCAGAGCAAAACATATTAACATATTTACAGGCTGTGGCTTTAATACCATGTAAGTAATATGAGAATATGAACAATATGTATAAATCAGACCTCTGTATAATTGGTATATAGGAAACTTTTATGTAAGCTTACAGGAGAATATTAAATCAATTTCTACATGGTAAGTCTTACTAATCAAGACAATTAGACTAGTAAAGTAATTACCTAATCTAGGAAAGCAATCAGGAAAATTAAATCAATCAGATATTTATATACGATAATATAATAATTTCATATCTTTGACAAGAAGTCTAGATGCTGGCTTTGGAGGAATTTTTAGGGATGATCAAGGCAAATGGATTTCTGGCTACTATGGATGGATCGGTACTTCTACTATGCAGAGTTTTGGAGCATCAGGTTTGGGCTTCAGATTGCAAAAGAGAAAGGGCTCAACAAATTAATTCTTGAGTCGGACTCAAAAGTTGTAATAGATTTGCTCAATAACAATTGTGAAATACCTCCTCATGTGCGGGCATTGATAGCTGACTATAGGTCTTACTACCTTGGAATTCAAGTCCGATTCCAACATTCGTATAGAGAAGGAAACTTTTGTGCTGATATCTTAGCAAATATTGGTGTTAAGTCAAGTACACCTTTTAACCTTTGTAGTCAACCAAACCAATTGGATAGGTTCTCTATTAGTTGCAGATATTAGAGGGTTTAACTGGAAAAGACCTAGTTAATCTTTGTTTTTATTTCGTGTAAATATATCTTCTTTTTTACCAAAAAAAATGAAGATCGAGTGTCACCCTAATATATATAGTCAAACAAGAAATGTAACAAGAAATTCAAATCCCAAATAAATCATTTGACTATATCTATACTTTTTTGATAAGTTATACACAGGATAGTTTTTGGTCGATGATCAATTATTAAGCATTTTAATAGTTGATCAATAATTATTCAAAATTTACGGTCCATTAATTTGAGAAATATGTATTTCCTGTTTTCTAAAAAAGTGGATCATATATATTTTACTAGCTTCTACCTCGCGCGAAGCGCGAGATTGGGTACCCTATATAAATTGTGTAGTAAAATATGAATTTATAGAGAAGTATGAAGTTGAAATTTGATATCTCTAACATCTTTCTCATCATTGATTTTTTAGCTACGCAACAAGTAAATGCGCTAACTAACACAAGTTTTGAATGGCTACAGATGTCAAATAACTCAGAAAGTATCAAATTGCAGTAGATGCCAACATAGGGTTAACTTACAAAAGGATAAACTTTGAAAATAAAACAAAGATCAATATACATCATTCCTCTTATGCTAATAATATGTCAAGAACAATTTACAAATACTTAGACAAAACTACTCATACACAAGTTTAAAAAAATAGAGGAATAATAGCCCAGATCCCACGTGTGAATCGAAAGTTGTATGCAGTTAGATATGATCATTTCTTGCTGCAGGTCATTTACCACAACCAAAATATGAAAATAAAATATGAGTATTTATTCCCTGTGATAAGAGAGTAAATCATCTTAGTAACCATCCTAAATACATGCAGCAAAAGAGGAAAAACTAAAGTTAGAAATATATATATATACACATTAATGGTGAATGCATAAGAAGTCACCAGTTGCAAGAAGTATAAATGCTTAGCATGATAAGTAAGAAAGAAACTCTACCGAAAGAGTTATACCTTTTGAGGCAATTCTTTTTTACACGTACTAACAAGAAAATTTATGGTTGCCAAATTACCATCAAAGTGTACAAATAGCCAGACAAACAGAGAAAAATTATCACTAAATCTTTTTTTTCATTTAAAAAAAAAACCCCACCTCTTCCCCTGCCCTTAGTAACTCAAATCTATGACCCATAAGTTATAGAGAAAGCATGAATTATCATTAAATCTCTAAATGCAAACACAGGTATGCATGAGCTATTAGAATTCATTTGAAATTAGCCCATCACATTGAAAATTATAAATATGAATATAGACAAAGTGGAGCTTAAATCCCAGCTTCTTATAAAGCAGTTCAAATGCTTGTCATGAACCTAACAATCACCTAGCTGAGTTAACTTCATAGAGCAATCAAAATGTTTCAATTTGAACTTAGATATTGATAATTCTGATTACAGTGATATCAGTAAGTGTTTTATTTAGATCCAAGTTTTACAATGCAATTTGGCACAATTATTAAAAATTAGCATACTGTACTATCAATTTCCCTTACAATTTTGCTTGCAACAATTGAAGAGCATGACTTTTGTTCTAAAGTTAAGTCCTTTCCTAATGCAAAAATCTTTTTTCTGGTAGACTTATGGAACAAATCAACTACCGTCTCTACTTTGTTGACATTCTGCCTTGCACCATAAATCATGCACGAGAAATTATCAAGAATTAGTGCACATTGAAAAATTCACTACCTACAAAATACTGAGAATTCGAAGAACTTAAAGACAAGGGTTTTCACTGATTCATACCTCTAGCACCATCAGAACGTGTAGTTGTGAGCTCAATATCCTTCAGATCAATTTCCTCCTCAACTTCATTAGCCTAGATCCGGATGCCAAGGAAACAGAGTTGTCATAGAAGAAACGGCATGATTATAAAAATTAGTAAGAAAATTACTGCTGCATTTAAGTAGAAAACAAAAATACCTACCCAAGCTACCATGCAATTGTAGTCTTCTTATGAATTGACATACCATTTCATTTGATTTCTATGACATATGTCTTAAATCCACCTTTTTCATCTTGGAAGTTTATTGAATTAATCCAACTGCACAATAAAAAAGAAACTTTTATAGTTAAGTAGTTATTTATCTTAGAACTTGAAACTGGGAAGAGCTTCCATGATTTTGTTCACTATACTTCTGATACATGCGTACTAAAAGGTATGTAATAGTTAACACCAATAGCCAAGCAGCACTCCAAGCGAGTTGCTGTAACTTATAATCAACAGCTTAGCTTAACCGAATGATTCCAAAAAACAGAATTATAAGGAAAAAATTTTAATTTACTTTCGTATCATTTGCAGCATTGTCCAAAAGAAGCTAATACTAATCAACAAGTAACAAGTTGGAAAAAGTGAAGAAATGAATCCCACCATGACAAAAATCATCTATGTTATTCTGTTTTCAACAATTAAGAGTCTTTTTCATTACCAGGAACTAATTCCTGATAGCTGTGTATAATACTGAGTTTGAGTTGAAATGTAGGTGAAAAAATTGCATAATGAATCTATGAAAAATATAAATTCTATGTCCTCCAACAACTGACAGATACTCAAAGGACAGAACAGCATGTACCTTCAAGTTCACCAGCCCAAATTCCAACCTCATCACCACCAGTACCAGCTCTCACTGCAAATAACCAAATCAATCAAGAGAAGTGTTTGTGATTAAAGATTATAAATACTAACGAATTATCTAAAATCAATAATTTCTAGAGAAGTCCTAAGGCAAATAGCAAATGCTGCTAAACTTTTTTTGTTATGTTTAATATAGACCAAAAAGAAATCAATCATATGCTTCTATATAAATTGAAACCAATCCAAACATAAAACAAAGACCAAAACAAAGGGTCGAGAATGTACAAGGAGATGAAACAACAATGTTAATGTTTTAGATTTTCAAAGGTGCAATTATGACAGTAAAAACCAAATATTCTTAGTTAAAACACATAATATTCATTTTTGTCAAAGACAACATCATATAGTTTAAATGATTGACAATTCATCCACCAAACTCTTGCTACAGAAACATGGACACCATTGGATGATAAACAAGATGCACGAAATTACGGGAATTCAAAAACAAAGAAATAGACCCAATAACCAAAAATAGACATACAAAGTGCAAGTTTAGAGAATTCGTAATGTAAATGACTTGAAAAGACTCTGTTCTTCTCATACGACCTGTGGATATTTTCTAGAGAAAGAATTTAGATTTTAGGATTGAGGTTTAGAAAATCAATAATCAGGAAAAACTCAATCCCAAAAATTGCAAGATCATTATTTTCAATTTTAACTCAAATACTAATCCCAAGTTTCATAAATAAAAATTAGTTATATAAGAATATATTATCAGTCTTTGATTCCCAAATAAATGGTTAAGGATTCTCAAATTAGCAATTATCATTGTAAAAATAGTTAACATGGTTGATTATCAAATTCAAAACTTATATTATTACCAACAAATAGAAAAAAAAAATTCAGAACCTGGATTTGGAATACATGGAACAAAATGCAATCAAAATTCACTTAGCCCATCTAACCAACCAAAAGATCATCCTATATCGATCAACAATTTCTGCAATCTGAATCCCTTAAAAAACTGACAAACTTACAAAAACTTATAAACTCAAAATGGAGCAAAGCCTTCATAAGCATAAGGGTCCAGCAAAAGAATAGGAACAGTTAAGATAAAAGGAAAGGAAAAAAAAAAAAAACCTCATGTTTATTGAAAGAAAAAGAAGAGCAATCGATGGAGGAGATGGAAAGGCAAGGAAAGTTTCAATTTTGAGTAGAGTGATTGACAAAAACTGGGGCAACTAAATTACATAATTGTCTCAGGTTGAACGACGAAACTAAATCCCAATTTCAACTCTTTTTTATTTATTTAACAGGAAATGGAATGACTTTTATTAATTATTAACCAACTATTGAAAGTATTTCAATATGATGTTTAATAACCACTTGCACTATATGTTAAAAAAATCCCACATCACAAATCACCTCAGATCATGATAGCGAGTTCAATTATGCGTAGTGGTATTCATCAATCAAAGTTTGGGATCACCAAAGATTGTGCTCTTCAATCATATGGCCAATTGGACACATCTAATTTTTAATGATTTGCCCTTTGTTCTTATAAGTTGCAATATGTCATTTGGAATTACGTGGTCCATTCTATGTATAGTATCATATTGCAATGCAAAAAATAAATACACTTTAATATTCTAGATCATAATTAATATTAGTTTTTAATCTATACATAGAATATGATCCATTGTTCTTTTCCTAAATTTTACAACTAAGTTTGGTTTTATAGCCCACAAGTATACAATATAAAGGGCTGTCTTTTTCGCATCTTAAAATTTACAAGATTAAGTTTATCTAAATTTTTTTAAAGTATATAACGAATCAATTATTGGACAAACACAATTTAATCTGGGCTTAACAAATTAAGATGGCTACCATGGAGTTGCCAATGGTCAAAGTCAGATACTAGTAATTTTTATTTACGAGGAAGAAGGCAACGCTGATGGAGAACTTTTGTGAACTTGTTCCCTATAGAATCCCACTTGTAGACTTGTAATAGGTTGAACTTAACCCTACACTGAATTTTCAATGACGAGAAAGAGTATATATTATGTAAGCTGCATCATCATAATTAACATCATGTCGCTCGTCATAACCAACTCTTCCACGTAATGACAGTCACAGTTGACTTGATAATAATGGTGTTTGTCATCACGGATCAAACAAATAATTTTTTTTTCTTAAAAAAAAAACGCAACAAAATTTATGTAACGGTATATCTGTATAAAATAATAAAATGATAAAATTATTGATATGTTATTAAATCTGTCAAACAAATAATGAAATTTGACTAAACATCTTAAATTATGTAATTAGTGATTAAATATAATTTTGTTACGTAAATTGATTTTGACAAATAATCTTAAATTTATAACTTATAAAATCATTTTCATTTGTGTAAATGAAATATAAATATGAAGATTTGGTCGAGCATTGAAAACAAAAATTCTAGGTTATGTGTGGTCTACTGGTCTTAGTGGATCATGAAACGTCCAAGAATATTAAGTACACTACTAATTACACGCATTTGAATGATCTTTGATTAAAATTATACATTCAGAAAGAATCCACCACCAAATTAATGGTAAATTCCAAACCTTGCATTTTGTCAAACACGTCCGGGAGTTCTTAGTGGATTGAAAAGAAATTTTACAACTAGACAAAGGAAATGGGCGGAGGGAGACCCCTTATACAATCATCATGATGCAATTATTGTTGTGACATTACGATACCGATGGTTCTTTTCAAAGAACTTCTTTTCGGAAAAGAAGATTGCATCATGATCTATATATATGGAGTATTTATGATTATATATATGGAGTACATTTAAACCATAGTTAATTAACTTGCAAAAATTGAAGTTTGTTGAGTAATATACTGATTTGAACATTAAACACAACTAACAGCAACAATTATCTAGCTTTGACAACTATAACCACTATATTTTTAACAACTGGTGAGCTTTAATGCGTACGAAAAGTTTGAAGTAATGACATTTAATAGGCTATTTAAATTGGATTACTAGGGAATAGATGTTTAGGAGTAATTGTTGGTTACTCACTTCACAATGTAGAGTGAGTGTGACAATCGTTGAAATTATTAAAAAAACAGTAGGACTCTTACTTATTAATTTTTCAATGTTTAGACTCGAGCACAATCAAGAATACATTTTAGATTCCTGTTATACTTTATTGTTATATGCCATTTAAACCGTGTTAAAGTAAAGAATGGATAAAAACTAGTAAAAATCAGTCAAATTCGGGTTTGATCGGTCAAATCCAATTGACTTGGAATAATTCTTTTAATAATTATATTTTTCTTTTGAAATTTTCTAGATTTTTAAAAAATTTAAAAGAATTATCATTCACTTTTAGTATCTTTAGTTAATTAATTAACAAATTTGAAGTTACTTTTATTATGTACTCTAAGTTATAACATTTTTTTGTGTATATATATAATTTACTTTGTAGTATTATTAACATTTTTAACTAAAAATATAAAAGAAAAACTAACTCTTGGCTTGATTCACTTACCACTACGAGTTTAAAAACATGGTTTACATATCTATTATATACTATATACAAAGTAAGAAATTTTTTTTGTTGTAATGTTATTTGGAATACGTTATTTTACTAAAAAATTAATAATTCATTATAATTTCCAATAATGTCCACTATATATATATTCTTTTAATTACCACACACATGTGTGTGTCTTATTCACTAGTACTAATTAAACAAGTAATACATGTAACTTATTTAGTATTATTGACACTTCATTATTTATAAAATATAAGTGAATATTAAAACAGTGTACAAATGTTATCCAAGACAAGGCGTTTATCAAGTGTAACACTCAATATATAACAAAAATATCCAAATCCGACTGATACAATACACTGAAATTTGAATTCTTCTACATATAAGGAGCAATTAGGGAAAAGAATCACCATTCTTCTTTTATTTGACACGAACTACATAATCACATGTTCGTTAGTCAATTAAGCAGCACTAGTTTTGGATGCAAATATTAATTTTTTTTAAATAAAACATCATCGATAAATATAAGTAACTTTTGTTTGTGTGGCAGGTCAAAGTTATTTTGTATACTGCTACCACCTTATTGTGACGTGTTTGCTATTTTAATATAGAAGCATATAGTGTGGACATGGATAATATGGATCACATCGAATTCGCATACAAAATCAAGGAAATGAAATCCTTGAGGCAATCCAATGGAAAATACTTACGTACATCTTGTAATGTAAATTAAATGTTATAAAATTTATAATATCAATTAATATAAATAAATATTTAATTTTAACTATAAAAATTATAAATAAAATTTAAAATCAAATCTATGATAATATTTTCCTAATCCAATATTTTAGTTTATAGACGCAAATTCCTTGATCTAGTTGTACATGACTTTTCAAGAAATCCATGACATATAATTAATACACCTACCTATATGCTTATTCTATTAAGTCAAGTCGGCTAGATACACAATTTACACTCCATGGCTCTAAATAAGCATCATACGCGATATATCCTAGTTCAATTATTTATTAATTTCTTGTACAATTCTCTGTCTCTCTGTTTGGAATTGGAAAGTAAGAAAGGATATGACGAAATTTCATATTAATAAATAAAATGTAGCCAACTTCTTTTGACATTATTGATCTCTCTTTGTCAAACAAAATTAATTTTCAAGTTACTAATTCATATAGTTTTATTTGATTTATGCTAATTTTTTTTTTTTTTAAAAAATCAATTTCTTATTACTTGAAAACTTAAAGTTTAAGAAAATTAAAATATCTAAACAAGAATGATGATGAAGAGTTTGATTATCAACAAGGAAATTAATCAAGCCCTATGTGGGGGACATAGGATAATTCTAACCTAACTATGGGTCCAAATTTCACAATTTAGTACCAAGAAAAACATATTTTAGTTAGGACAGACTCTAATTTTTCCAGCAGAAAATTCAAGGCATCACATACACATACGTCTCGATCGGTGCAAACAATCAATACATTTAAGCTGCACTTGGATGGAGGGATTTATATTTTAAATTAAATTTTATTATAAAATTATTTAAATAAATTAATAAATTTAATTAAAAAATTTGAAATCATCAATAAGTCAGAATGAATTTTAGTGTTTGAACAGGAAATTTAAAATTTATTTAAATTTCCCTAATATAAATTTATTTTTTTGAATTCTTCCCGACAAATAAAATTCATCGATTCAAACGCAACCTTTTACAATTATCAAAATATACAAAACTAACAAAATCAAGATCCAAATCACATAATCTACTATGTCAAAACCTCATCCTCTAGACATATAAAGATAAACAACTTCAAAAAAAAAATTGTAAATTTTTGAGAGACTTGGTAAAGACAAAGTCAACAGTCAAAGCCATAGAGCCCGAGCTTCTCTCAACAGAGGAACCAATTCACCAGTAATATGTGTAGAGCCATCACTCTTTCTAACCCTCCGAACCACTTTCCACCAACAAAAACAGCCGGAAATTGTACCTTTCCATTGTTATCCTCATCTCCATCAACATCAAGAACAATTTTCGACAATTCGCCGATCACGTCGGCTTCCTCCTCCTCGTCGACAAGAAAAATGGTCGGATTAACGCCGAGGCCCAGTAACAATTGCTTGACAACATGGCACATGCAACACCCCTTTTTCCCAAAAACTATCACAGCATTTTCTGATACCAATTTCTTTACACAAATACTACTATTATTATTTTCAGTACTATTAATATTGCTACTATCACAAAGCTGTGAATTTATTAGGGTGGTTGTGGTGGTTGGAGGCCAAGTTCTATATGGAATTGCTTGTTGCATGGTGGCTTGTTTTGTATGGCTTTTGAATTGTGTTGTGTGAGAAAAATTGGACAAGTGGGGTGTGTGTGGAGCGAGGGGGGAGGAGGGGGGGAGTTTGGGAGTGGGGGGTATATTTTTAGTTATATTGTAGCTAGGTGAGGTGGGACTGAAGATTAGAAGGCTGTAACGTCAATGGATGTTACGTCATGTGAGACGTAAGGGATGATATTGGGGACCGTGTCATTACGTCATTGAGTTGCTAAGGCAAATTCCGAGTAATTACGTGGACTCGTGGAGTATTGGTTAGGAAGGGTCGTATGTGGTCAGATCCAACCCCGGTCGTACTAACTTAGGAAAAAGCCGGTTCAGTATTCGCTCCGTATGACAGGATACCTACTAAAAGAAGTTTAGATAGTATCTGACTCGATTCATTTATATTTTTTTTTTAGTTTAAAAAATTTTTTAAAATAAAAATTAACTATTAATTGTAAAAATATTCCTATAAATGGTTAGGAGACAAAAAATTCACAAATTTTGTATATGGATCGAATTGGATAGTTGGTAGGTTACAAATTCTCAACCAACTATCTGATCCAGTTATTTTATTAAAACTCGTCTCGCTATCCTACTTCTAATACTAACCCGTTTAGATACACTGTTTGTACTGATCAGAATAATTAGGTGAGTAAGTTTTTTTTATTTATGGGTCAAAACGAATACCCCTAATAGTTATGAGAAATTTTTTTAAATGGATTCGGTTTATAACCCTACCGTGGATCTTATAGTTAAAACAATAGTCACACCATCATTTTCTTACATTAGCTTACATCATCAAACATATCTAACTTTTTATTAAACCATAAGGTCCACAAAGTGAAACCGTGAACCGAATCCAAAAAAAAATCTAGCCAATTTAGTACTTTTTTATTACAACGTTTTCGTTTTGATCTTTTTGTTTTTGGATGAATGGATCAGTGAATAAATGAGGAAAATATGCCTTAAATATAATTTTTCAAAATTGACAAAATAGAGACATTTCGTAAATAAGAAAAATTTTAGAATTCTATTAGAATATCATACTATGAGTTTTGAATGTTTAGGTGGATAGGTTCATAATAAAAATACAAACACACAAGACCAATCTTAGTATTATCTTTATCTATAATTTATATTTATATACATATATATATATATATATATATATATATGAGAAAATAACTTTAATAATCTCTCATATTTCACTTCTATACTTTTTTAATCTTTTACATTCAGAATGATGCATTTAATCACTCATAAATTCAAAACGCACTATTTTAGTCTCTCGACACAATTACGGCATATTTTGGTCTGAAATAGTCACATGCGCATCGAATGTTACATTTTTCATGAAAAAAATTGGCAACACACAAATTTTATATGTTAAACAACACTACCTAAAACTTGCTCCACTACTAACCCAAAATTCTCACATACAGGGAATACCTCTATTCCCTTCCCTCGCTGTTTTTTCTCTGCCACCCTTACTTCAACAGTCTCAATCCTATTTTTTTGAGACAATTTAGTATCTAAAATTATATATTATCAATTTTACACTTAAATATGTTACATTCGATACGCATGTGTATAATTTAGGCCAAAATATGCTCGTAATTGTGTCGCAGAGATCAAAATAATGCGTTTTGAATTTGTGAGGGACTAAAATGCATCATTTTGAATGTGAGGGAGTAAAAAAGTACAAATGTGAAATATGAGAAACTATTAAGGTAATATGTTACATTCGATACGCATGTGTGTAATTTAGGCCAAAATATGCTCGTAATTGTGTCGAGAGACCAAAATAATACCTTTTGAATTTGTGAGGGACTAAAATGCATCATTTTGAATGTGAGGGACTAAAAAAGTATAAATGTGAAATGTGAGAAACTATTAAGGTCATTTTTCACACACACACACATATATACACACACACACACACACATCATTTAAATGCCTTTTCCTTTATTTTTTTATTTTTAAAGTCTTTTGTATAAATATTGTTGGAAAAAGAACCTTAATAGTCCTTCACATTTCACATTTATACTTTTTTAGTCCCTTACATTCAAAATTATGTATTTTAGTCCCTTACAAATTTAAAACACATCATTTTGGTCATTCGACACAATTACGAACATAATTTTAATTTGAAATATTCACATGCGTATTAAATGTAATATATTTAAGTGCAATATTGACAATACATAACCATAAATACTAAATTATCTTAAAAGGAACAGGATTGGAGTCTTGGAGTGAGGGTAGTGGAGAAAAATAGCGAGGGAGGGGAATATGAGTGATAATAGTAAATGAGAATTTTAAGGTTGTGGTGAGAAGGTTTTAGGTAGTGTCGTTTAGTATTTTAAATTGGGAAAATTGCCAAAATAGTCCCTCAACTTTTGCACTTTACTCATATGCGTATCTTCTTTTGAATAGTCAACTTTTTTAGCGAGTCCTTTAACTTTTATTTTTAGCCAAAGTCCTTTATGGTGTAGTCACCATAAATTTTTTTATAAATTTCACATGAAAGGACTATCTTGGCTAAAATAGTTGTCTAAAGTAAAAGTTTAAGGACTATTTCAGCGATTTTCCCTTTTAAATTTGTGTATTGTCAATTTTACTGATAAAAAATGTAATATACGATACGACATATGAGTAATTCAGGCTAAAATATACTCATAATTGTGTCAAGAAACAAAAATAATGCGTTTTGAATTTGTGAGAGACTAAAATGTATCATTTTGAATATGAATGACTAAAAAAAATACAAATATAAAATGTGAAAGACTATTAAAATTGTTTTCCCATTATTGTTTAAAATTGTACATTCATTAGGTTGTGCCTCACCCACTAGTTACATATAAAGTACAAGGCAAAATTATTTGGTGTAATGTAAAAATTAATAAATACTCTCATGTCTATAATAATTTGTTTATTTCTTTAGTGTTAAAAGTGTAATATTTATAGATTTTTTTAACAAAGGTGATTTAATACTTACTACCTCTAACTTCCCATATTTTTCCATTTTCTTTTTTTATTTTTTTTTATTTTAATTTTTCTAAATTTAAACACAGATTATGTGTGTCACTTACACTAGTTTTAAGGGTTAATAACACTTTACCCCTGAACTAGATAAGTAATAACACTTTGTCCCCCTGAACTAAAAAAATTACACTTTGCCCCCCAATCACAAGATTCATCCTTAAAAAATTTATAATATCATATTAAATGACTTAAATACCCTTAGCACTATATTTTGATTTTTGTATTTAAATTTTGTTAATGATGTGATAATTATTAAAAATAATGAAAAATAAATTATATAATGTTCAGATAAATTATATAATTGAATTTAAATGTTTAATTATAATGGTAGAAGAAATCCTAATTGGGCTAATTTTCTGTTGAAAATTCTTCTTTAAAGATATTGTGTGACAACATATTTTTTTTTTTTATAAAATTTGTACAGGTTTTGATGTCTCTTAACATTTTACAATTTTTATATTTGGATTAACCTGTGCAAATTTCAATGTCAAATATAATGTAATTCAATATTTTATCACATTTTCTGTCGCTAATTATTTTGTTATTATAATTTATTATAATAATAATTTTTATTATAATATTAGTTTGTTATTGTATTTTATATTTTCACTAATTCTTTTATACGTATTGAACATCAAAATTAAATACATGAAAATCAAAATATATACTAAGGGTATTTTAGTCATTTAACTTGATATTATAAATTTTCTACAAGATGAAATCATGTGATTGGGGGACAAAGTGTAATTTTTTTAGTTAAGGGGGACAAGTGTAATTACCTGCCTAATTTAGGGGGACAAAGTGTTATTAACCCTAGTTTTAATAAAACTAGAGCATTATTTTGTAGATAAGTAAGGAAAGACAGAACCATGTGCTTTTCGAAGGCGTGGCAACATTATATATTATAGATGCCTCATCGGGTCACCAACCACGGAATCACCGGATGATTATCAAAATTAAAAATAAAAATATTTATTTCCAGTGGAATATTAATAGGTGATTTATTAAACACTCCCATAACCCTATTCACATGGGTTTTATTTTAGAGTAAATTATCCTTTGTATAAAAAAAATTTTACATTAAAGGATGTAGATGTATGTCACATTTTAAGTGATAAATAATTTTTAAAATTTAAACAATGTATATATGATATATATTTACACACAATGATATAAAAAATTTTCTCAACTAACAGTATATAAAAAATTTATTCTTTTATTTAATTGACTATAAAATTGGGTGGAAAGGCCAGTATTTGGGACTAAACGGATATTCTTAAATGATTCGCTACGATGGTTATTTTAGAACTTTATGATATGAACAAATTAAAATAATGCATTAGGAAATTAAAAAAAATGATGTTATGAAATTTAATTAGACGAGGGAATCTTAGTGAACTTAAAAAGTGAGCTCATCACAAAAATTTATGATACTAAACTATCTTATCGACTCACGAACTTCACAGTCAAAACACATAAGCAATAGTATCGGGATTTGAATTAAACACATCATGATATAACCAGGGGGAATTCTATGGTCGCTTAAGATATTATACCCATATAATCTAAGGTTGTATTGTATAATATTACAATGGTATGCTATCTAAATAGGATTATATTCTATAACTCCGTCTTATTTATTTTGTCATAATTTAATTTTTCAGGTCAATCAAATTAATTTTGTAATCAATAATTCATATAAATTTTTTTATTTTTCGTAAATTTTTTTCAACAAAAGTAAAATTTATATAAAGTAATATGACATGAAATCTAAATTTATAAAAAAAATAAAAATAAAAATCTACAAAAAAATTGGGTCTTGAAAATTTGACTCGTTGATCAA
This sequence comes from Cinchona pubescens, assembly GCA_025175665.1. Classification (NCBI taxonomy): domain Eukaryota; kingdom Viridiplantae; phylum Streptophyta; class Magnoliopsida; order Gentianales; family Rubiaceae; genus Cinchona; species Cinchona pubescens. The sequence goes on along the minus strand of JANKKI010000107.1, from coordinate 3,682,929 downwards.
AAAAAGTCAAACGTGACAAATATATTGGGACGGAGGTAGTAATATTTTTTCTATAACAAATGAGTCGTTTCCGAGCTGAATTAATATACTCAAAGAATTTGCATAGTATTTCAAAAACAATACATATATATATAAAGTGATAAAGCGACACAATCACTTATGTGTCATTAGATATACAAAATAAAGAACAAAATCCGACCAAAGATATAGGGACTAATTTTATTTTGTACCCTTCAACTTATATCCAATTGTCACTTTGTACCCTTAATTTTAATTTTGAACATTTTGCACCTCCAACCCTCAAATACACCTTGTTTTAGTTCAATTTTTAATACCATCGTAAAAATTAATGAATTTTTTTTTGTGTATGATAAATTTAGCAATATGTACAACTATATTGACACAATATTTTGGGTGCAAAAATAAAGATTCCATATTTTTGTTAATGGTATTAAAAAAGACTAAGGTGGGACAAATTTGAGAATCCAAAATATAAAGTATTGAAGACTAAAATTAGGGGTACAAAGTGGGAGTTGGGTATAAGTTAAGAGGTTCAAAATAAAATTAATTCAATATAATAAATCATAAGTTTAGTGATTCAATATAATTTTGATAAATAATTTTAACTTTGCAGTCTTATAAATGATTTTTTTTTTTTTCACAAAATAGTTAAAACGATCAAATGATCTTATGATACACATGGTGTAGATTTTGTTAAAGTCATGAAATGATATATTTTCATCAAGCAAGCTGCTACATGAAATGTTTGAACTTAAATTTTTTGAATTGTTGAATAATCGCAACATGTGTTTTTATCTAAAAATCAATTAATAATAAATGGAGTGATCTATAAACCTTTATTCATTTATTCAAAATTTTTTGATTAACTAATATGAGATATTTATATTTCGCATCCCCTTTAACACGTAATTCGGGTAAAATCGAGGAACAGATGATCACCCTTAATTAGCTCTACAATACCTGGCCTTTTCCTTTCCCTAGGCTTTGTGTACGTTCAAAAACCCAAAAAAAGGGATAATTTCATTACTTTCCTTGAAATTTATATTAATATTACTTGTCTCTTTGTTATAACATGTCAATCCAAATCATAAAATAAATTATTAGAAAAGTTATTTTGACAACTTTACCCTTGTTATTTGACATATCACAGAAATGTATTATTGCATACGTGTTTGTTGTATATTATTTATTCTTTCGAAGTTCAATTTTTTCTTTTCTTTTGGAATTATTGTTTGTTTTGGACAAAATAAATAGTGACGTTTTAGATGCAATATTTGAAATTAACTTTAAAGAGTGTTAGTCCATTTACTTATAAAACAAACTACTTAATTGTATAAAAATATTTCGGATCCACTACTTAATTTATGTATATTTTTTATTAATTCAATAACAATAGTATGAAATTATAATTCTCCTAAATTTGAATGTGAAAAAATTCATTACACATTTGTCTAAATTGGAATGTTAAATCTGTCTTCAAATCCTCTAAAATTAAAACTTAATATACACAAGTTATAGATACAAAAAAAAAAAAAAAAAAAAAGATGAAAATTTAATACTACATTAAAAAAATTGTTAATTGTTAATAGATTAGATTAATATAGAACTCTTTTTTCCAATTATCTAATTAACTAATTTTCAATACTAAATTAACTAGTGGGTCAATAAAGGGTAAAATTGAAACTAAATTAACTTCTCTATCATAAATTGAATTGTTTATTATTATTTTTTCAAATTGTGCTGATATATTACAACAAAGTGAAAGTTATGGGAGGCTTGTGATAATTTGTTAAAAGTTCGTGTGATATATATATATATATATATATATATATCAATATACATGGTTCTATATTTGGGTTTTTGTAACCTAAAAAACAAATATTTTCCTAAAAATGTTACTTATCCTAATTTCCGATTTATGTCAAATTTCGTATCCATCAATTCCAACAAAACACCAGTACAATAACAACATAAAATGACACAACTAATTCATAAAACTATTAATGTAACTTCAGACTAATTTAAAGGGCTGTTTAATTGGGGCATTTGAGCATATATAGCAACCTCATACTCCTAGGGTTCGTTTGGTTTATGGGATGATTTGGAATTGGATAAATAATCTCGTATCATCCCATATTTGGTTGGATTTTGAATATGCGATTATCATCCCACATAACTAATTTATGGGAAACTCTACGGTCCATTTTAGAGAACAATTTTTTTGTACTTTAAATGCTTGAACAGTACAACACCATGTACTAAAAAATTTGTACTGTACAAGCTTTTAAACTCCAAGGAAATGATTCCGTAAAAGTGACTGTAGAATTCTTCCTAATTTAATCTCCCTTCCCTAGACCATGGAATGTGAGTCTTTGGTATTAATAATCGCACCGGACTGGATAAAAATAAAATACCTAAACTACCTATTAAATTAATATTTTCTTGTAATAGTTATTTTTTTACTTCAAAAAAAATTATCATAATATCAATTTTTTTTTATTTTAGGTGAAAAATACATATTTTAGTACATGATTCACACTTGTTCTTTTATTTTATTATTTTTTATTTTACAAAATATAATGCCTTATTTTTATTTAAATGTTTCTTTCTTATAAAATATATATTTTCAAGTACAGTAAAATACTATTAACTAAATGGAAAGATCTAATTGTATCATGGTGCTATATTCTTTCTAATTCATGATTGTAATTGCTAGTTTTTTTTTTTTTTTTCAAAATTAATTCAACATATTACTACTATTACAAATTTTATCATTATGTATATATTTCAATAATTTTATTAGCTTTATTTATTTTTAAACTTGACATTATATGATCCAAAAACTATTTTATGTGTGAAAATTTTAACGTAATTAAGAATAGTAGGTAATAGTAAGAGAATATTTCAATATTTACAATTCTTCTCTATCTATCATTTTCAATAAAAATATAAAATTGTATTATTATTAAAATATCCTGTCAATATCCTAAACAAAACAAATACATAATTATAATCCGAAAATAACCCATGGCAGGACTATCATCCCAACAAACCAAACATAGAATTATAATCCGAGAATGACCCATTGCAAAACTATCATCCCAACAAACCAAACACATAATTATAATTTGAGAATGACCCATTATAGGACTATCACCCGAAGATGAATTATTCAAGAACGATTTATCTGTTAATCAAACGGACTCCTAAGGCTATAACCTTGGCTAGCGTTATTGGTAGAGCAATTCTTATCTAGACACAACAATTTGTTTATTCGAATAAAATTATCTTTGAAAAGTCAAAAGACATTCAAATTATTTTTGAATATTTTTCCTCCATCCCATTGCTTCCTCTTCTCATCTATGTCTCTATGACCTCGGTTTCGTTCCTATTTCCTGATCAATTCTTAGCATCTTCAACTACTTCTATAGTGCCTGATGAAAGCACCAGGAAAAGAGAGAGCAGAGAAAGTGGATCCAATTCTAAGGTTTAACCATAGAGGTAATTTTGTTTATATAACAAAATTGCTTTGATTAAATAAGAATTGCTCTGAGAATAACGTCAATAACGTCAATAAGAAATGCTCTAATAAATTCTTATCATCTTCAACTACTGCCATACTGCATAATGAAAAATACCAGAAAAAGATAGAGCAAATAAAGTGGATCCCAATTGAAAAGATTAACCATAGAAGTAATTTCGTCCATATAAACAAAATTATTCTGATTAGATAAGAATTGCTCTAACAATAACATCAATCTATAACGTTGTTTGTTTCCACGGATTCAATCAGTTACTTTAACAATGCCCAAATTAGTCAGAAAACTTTGATTAAGTAAATAATTAAATAATAAACATCGAGATATCATATGTTTCAGCTAGTATACGTCCACTCAGTTACTTTATTACTACCGTGAGACATCTAACAGCGGTAACATTTGGACTATAAAATTGGTAAATATTTAGGTAGATCTGATCTTTAATCTTACTTGTAAATTCTATGGTCAGGATTAAATTTTAAAAAATCTATGACATCAGTTGATGCAAACAAAAATTTTTAAGGTTTAATCCTGATTACAGAATTTACAAATGTGATAAAAAATCGGCTCTATTTAAGTATTTTTCCTATAAAATATTGCCCATATTTCAAAATTGAATAATCATCTATTAAATTTTAGAAGATACTTACGTAGATCCGGTCTTTGGCCCCACCTTGAATTAAATCGTAAAGACTCTTGCTTACATCAGTTGATATCATAGATTTTTTAAAATTTAATCCACACTATAAAATTTACAGGTAGGATAAAAAATCGAATTTATAACTAAGTATTTGCCTTAAATTTTACCAAATTATTAATGACAATTTGATGACAAGCTCAAACATCACCATTTGTTTGGGCTCTGTCGAAAATTCGAAATATTAGGACACGTGTACACAAACATCACTGTTTTTCATGTTTTATAACTAAATGAAAAATACTTAGGTAGATTCGATTTTTTATCTCACTTTTAGACTCTGTAGTGGTGTGGATTAAACTTTAAAAAATCTATGACTTCAGCTAGTGTAAGCAAGATTTTTCAAGATTTAATTATGACCACAAAATTTATAAATGAAATAAAAAATCGGATCTACCTAAATATTTTCCTAACTAAATACCCATATTTGATGTATTGGATAGGAGATTCTCCGACATTGCATTTCTGTTATATTTTTTAGTGTTACAAGTCATTTTATACTATATAATGGAGTGACATTTATCTTTTATTTAATATTTTTTATATTAAAAGTACACGTTATCCTATCAAATGGCGTAGCATGAATATAATACATTGCAAAAAGTGTAATATAATATTCAAAGCCAAATTCTCCTCAGTTGATGGTGCTTTAGGAGAAGGTTTATAGTAGTTATTGAGTAACTAGTGGTATTCTAATAATTGATTAATAACTAATGGGAGGAATCCATTTGCATTAGGTAGCCCACTTTACTACAAATAGGAGATCTGTTTTATCTAAATTGAAATCTTTCATTGATTACTAAGCAACTAATAGAAGGTTAACGATCTTGTATCCCACACCCTATGCCATTTTCTGCCACATCACCTAATATCAAGATTATTCCTCTAAAATTTATCCACAAAATCTTAGAAGTTCATTAGATGGTATGACAGGAAATGACACACGATGTGAGATAGAAGATCTTGTATGCCCGCATAAAATGTTTAATAATTATTCAACGATGAAAATAAACCTCACCGTACTTTAATGCTATGATCAATAAAATAACCTGAAAGAAAAAAACTGACTGATTTTTGTTTAATTTAATACAAGGTTAAATTCCTTTTCTTACTGAAGACAAAAGATCTAATGGTTCGAAAATTTTGCCCCCACTGCTTGGTAGTTACTATTGGTTGTGCGCTATGAAAAATTTGTTAGAAACAATAAATATCTCAAAAAATTTAAACTCAAAAAATTTACAAGATAAATCATATCTTGATATCAAATGAAAAAATGAATATAACTAATACCATTCTTCTCATGATTCCAAGCACTGTGACACGGGCACAAACTAGCAGCTTATCAAGAAATATGATAGGTTGAGACGCGTATTATCTCTCTTTGTTCTCCTAAAAATGATTTGCGTGTCTATGAATTTTTAACTCCAATGCATAAGGTTGTAGTACGTCACTTCCAAGATATAGTAGCTCAACTCAAAACTATTACTTCCCTTTAATATGCAAAAGAAGTATTTAGAAACTCTCTACTTATAGGTTGAAGAATAAATCTTTTATGAATCGTCGATGAACAAAAAGTTTTACATTATCGAATTTAGATGCATCGTCACTTGTACATTATGTAAATTTTAAAAATTATTTTTGTATACATGACATGCGTCTAAATTCGATGGTATAAAAATTTTTGTATACTGAATGTGTATAAAAGATTTACTCTAAAAATTAGGACTTATATTTTGTACACTGTTGGCGTAGAAATTTTTTACACCATTGGGTGTGATTACATGTCATATATGCAAAAATATATTTGAAATTTAAACAATGCACACACGACATGTATTTACAACCGATAATGTAAAAAATTTTCTACATCGACAGTGTATAAAAAATTAATCCTAAACAATAATAGGTGTTACAACGGTAAGATTAATGTATGCTAATTGCCCAATTTCGGTTACAAAAAACTATTTGTCCAAATTCATTAAAACACTCAATATAGGATTAATAAAACTTTTACATGAATTACTAATTTATTGGAAGAATTGTAACTGAAATTGATTTAAAAGATTGTAAATTATGATTTGAATTCCAATAATTATATGTAATTTCTGATTTTTAATTAAAATATCCAATCGTTATGGTTTTGTTAAGGGAATTATTTTGCTAGTTTTAAATGTTTATACAATATAATTTTTTAAAATATACGATATTATATTATACAAAATTTTAGAACATAACTATCTAATGGTATAATTCTATTATGAAACTCTAAAATTTTTCTATTTTTTATTACTAAACTAGACATCTAGCATAAGATTTCAAAATTATTTTGTGCGTATAGTTAAAATGAATGGGCATCAAGCCATATCTACCCAAGTACGTGAATAGCAATACTTGTTTTGGCGTCATTCTCTTTTGGAATTTTATCCAGCAGAGTGGCAGACAAAAGACTAGCTGTAGGATTTGAATTTGGCCAAGTGATTGATAAAGTTGACATCTCTTACTAAAATAAAGTTCGTTCCATAGTAACTATAAAATTAGGTTTTCTCCCCTTAAATTAAAAAATTTCAAAAATTGGAATTTCAAGCTTAAAAATTAAAAGATTTCAAAAATACGTTAAGGAATTTGTTCGTTTTGCATGCTCGTCTTCAAATACTATTCTCTGTCAAACCAAAAATTAAAAAAAAAAAAAGAAAGAAAGAAAGAGAAAGAGAAAGAGAATTAAAAAAAAAAAAACCAAAATTTTTTAAAGAAAAAAAAAACAAGAGAAAACAAAGTGTACCTTAAGTTGAAAGATACTTTCCCTATAATCTATTAGTGACGGGATCAAATTACTAAAAGATATTGGGAAAGATAGATTTAAAAAAAAAAAAAAACAAGTTTTTCGTTGTATTTCTTGTCATCAATTAATTCTTCCAAATACTCACCTTTCCAATTGAAGGACATAAAAGCCAAAAGGAAGAGTTGGATCAGTAGCAATGATCATGTCTGTCAAAAAAGAAAGATGTTTTGGTCAAGGTCTATGTGGAAAACTAATGTGGAAATATATCCCTATCTATTTAGGCAGCAAAGATTTAAGAAGTGACCAAAAGGAATTTGAGCAGCTATCACACCTCTTTGAAACGTTACAAATATTCAAATATGACCAAGAAAATGAGGGGTTTTTTTTTTTAATTAAATAGCGATTTACAATATTCACAAACTTGTTCAGTTAAAACTAGTTGTACATTACATAGTCATTGATTTGCAACTTTTTTATACATACAACTGTGAAAGGCACGCTTTATGAATGTAAAATTTTAAAAAAATTTCATACCAAAAAAAATTAAAAATCTGTACTATAGTAGATAGAAAAGAAAATTAGTGGGTAATTATGAGATTAGCAGCTCTGCAGCGATAGTTTTTATTTTTTAAATTTTAAAAGGGACCAAAGGAGAGATTATTAAACAAAATTGTGCTAAGAAAATTAGCAAGTATTATTGTTCATTGCCTAGATGACATTTTATTAGTCATTAATTTTCTCAAATAACTATACGAGCTTATCATCTTATTGTGCGTCTTTTGACTTTCTTGGAAAAAAAATTGGTGACTGCGAAGAGATAAGGTCACCACGGTTCCGCTTCTAAAACCGGAATCGCTGGAAATTTACTAGGGTGGATCATAGGGGTGGGGAGGTGCGGCCGTCTCCTTAAAATTTCTAAAATTATGTTTTTCTCTCTTTAAAATTTTTAAAATTATTATTATATTATTATAAAAATTAAACTTTGTCCCTCAAAAATTTTAGAAAATATAAAAAAGTATTCCTTATGTATATATTTACACAATCTTATTCCTTAAGAGTTTTAAAAATATTTTAATTTTTCTTGATATTTTTTAAAATTTTCAGTAACTCATTTTAAAAAAATTAGACGTTCCCCGGTAAAAGTTTGCAAAAATTATAAATCTGTTTCCCCAAGAATATGCATCTATAGTTTTTACCTCTTCAAAATTCAACTTCTATACACCAATGTAATTGATGCATTTAATTTTTCTTTAGGTTATCTTTTAGTATAAATTATCTAAAATGTATATTTACTTTAATTTTTAATGGTTTAATAAATGATATCATAGTGTACCTTTTTTTTTTTCCCAAAAACAAAGTCTATAATTGAAATATAAATAAAATGTAATTTTTGTTTCTCATCTTAGCTTTTATTAATTCTTTTAATATATATATAGGCTAATGTAATTGATGCATTTAATTTTTCTTTAAATTATCTTTTAGCGTAGATTATCTAAAATGTATCTTTATTTTAATTATTAATGTTCGATAAAAGTTATAATAGTGTAATTTTCATCCAAAAACAAATTCTATAATTGAAATATAAATAAAATGTGATTTTTTGTTTCTCATCCTAACTTTTATTAATTTTTTAGTATTATCCAAAATGTATTTCTATTTAAAAAAATTCAAAATCAAAACTGTGACCGAAACTAATACCGAACGGAACTGAAAAATCGACCATGAACCGCCGGCTCCAAAACTGGAACCAAAACCATTGTCCCAAGGTTCGGGTTTCAGGATCGTGGTCATGCCTAGTGAGCAAAACTCACACCTTGTGATAGAATATCCCAGTAGTAAGATGCATGGAAATAGAGTCAGAATTGAAACCAGCTTAAATGCAGGCTTATTGTGGATGATGAATATTATAACAGACAAAGATTTCTTTTGTATTTCTTCCCCTTCTCTTCTCTTTTCCTTTTTTTTCTTTTTTTAATCTATACAGCAGGTGAAGGCGGAACCGCGTCCGTCCCCCGGCCAAGAAAATGAGATACATACACACTAGAAAGACTCCCTGCAAAGTCTAAAGTTTGCACTCGCCAGAGCTTGTGAGGGGTTCTTTTTTTCGTTGTATTTTCCACGAGGGGGGAAACATAATATTTTGCCAGAGGGTTACACTCCCATACAGAAAATAAAGGCACATACTTAGGTAAACTTAATTTTTTACTCTATTTGTAAACCCTATGGTATGCTAATTAAATTTTAAAAAATCTACGACAGCAGCTGATGTAAGTAAGATTCTTTAATATTTAATCTATTTTAGAAAATCTATAACATCAACTAATGTAAGTAAGATTCTTTAATATTTAATCCTGACCACAGAGTTTATAGGTAGGGTTAAAGATTGGATCTACCTAAATATGTTTCTATTATAAATTAGAATTATAATGTAAATCTTTTCCACCGGTGAACAATCTTAAGTAGCATATTTGAGAGTTTAGACAAAGAAAATCAGGGCGAGACCTGTATTAGTTGATTCTTGAAATCAAGGATCACTTTGTGAATCAGTCACACACTATATTCGAAATGGAAAAAACAAAATAATAAAACCAAGCTAATAGAGATTCAGAATCAAAATGAACAAAGAACTCAACTCTTCATTCAGCACACGAAACGTTAATTTTTGTATTCTACCGCTTCCATCATTTTGGATCTCAAATTGCACGGTGTGCATCAGGTAATGCCAGGTATTACTTCAGGAATATTCTTATGTGGACTAGTTCCGTAATAGGTGCTATGAAACACTTAGTCCACAATCACACACACCACCAAAAGATACAAACTGAAAGCAAGAATAATCCTACAGTTTACCAATTTCATGGATGTAAAGAGTAAGAGCAAAAAGATTCCAGCAAGTGTTAACCATGGATGGAGTAATGCTTAGTATAGACATATCTAAAGTAGTTCAACTACCATTAGTTTTGTTGCCTTACAGTTTAGGCGATTCAAAGCAGGAGAAGAAACATCTATTACATTTTATGCCCAAAGGGCTTGAAGCAGTTAGTCTAGCCATCAAGAGTTTTCACGATCTACATAAAAATTCCCTGATCTAAGGAAAGACTGAGATCCATACCAATTAACTTTCTCAGACTAGAGTTACTGTGTCTAGTTTGCACCCTGAAGGTTCAGCAACAGGTTATCTGATTGCAGGTAAACATGATTAGCAGATTTCGATATCTTTTGAGCAATATTCCTTGAAGCCTGCAATTTTTCTAAGCATGATAAATGAGGGGTTCTCAGCAATAGCTTTACCAATTAGCTCTGCACTCTTGGCTTCACCCTGATGATTACATTTACAAAATGAGAGAGATGAGAGGAGGCAGGAGGGATGAAATTGAGTGCAAAAATTGGTATAAACAACATTCGACTAAAGAAATTGTCTTACCTCTGCTCGGACAATGGCACTCTTTTTCTCCTGTTCAGCTTTTTCCACAAGAAACCTGGCCCTCTCTGCTTCTTGTGCAGCAATTTGCTTTGCCTCAATTGCAGCAGTAAACTCCTTTCCAAATGTCAGACTTGTTATAGACACATCATCAAGCTCAATGTTGAAAGAGGCTGCTCTTTTCGTCAAAATACTCCTAATCTCCTGACTAACAGTCTGCAAAACAATACGTGTTAATCGTAAGACTTTTGCACTTTTAGAATATTGGACAAATTATCTGATAAATATCATTTTTCAACATCTAAGAACTAACAACAATATCCTCGAAAGAAAAGGGTTTATGTGACTGTCATACTTAGAATGGCTCTTACCTCTTATGAATGTCACTGTCATACTTAAAAAAAAACTTTTCCAGGAAGTAATTAATGGTCACAACAGAAAGCACTTCCAGAATATATGCAAGTTTTTTGAATATTAGAAGTCTTTCCTTTTTCCTCACTACCATAATAGAGAGAGAATTTGGTCCTCACCTCTCTTTGAGTAATGAGCTGGCTTGCATTGTACTGAGCAACCACAGCCTTCAATGTTTCTTGAACTATGGAAGGCAGGACCCTTTCATTGTAGTTCTCACCAAGGGATCGGTAGACTGTTGGCAATTGATCTGCCACAGGGCGTGTGAGTACACGAAGAGCAATGTTAACCTGTAATACATATGGAAAACAGGAATTAATTTGCTAAATTATTTGAGAGAGTTCTTCAATAGAGTGCTTAGATGTTGGACCCGCCAAGATCAAGTGCATGACAAGAAAATGCTAGATAGCCTAGAGTGGTTTTGCTCCCTTTTCTACTGCATCTCTTTTTACACAGTGCAGATAACTACTTCTGGCATTTAATTTCTCAAGCTAGTAACAAATGTAAGAGAGACTGAGAAAATCAAAGGCACAAGTTGTTCTAGTCAAATAGTTTTTACGCTCCTAATCTGGAACAAGGTTTTTTTTCAGCATTAAAGATCCAGAAGGACTAAAGTACATTAGTGAGATCAGTTAAACTTCAATTTCAAATTTAATATGCACAAAAAAACTTACCATTTGGAGATCATGGCTGCCTGAAGTGCCCTGAATAACATAGGGGCGTGCACGAACATCATAGATTGTGGGTCTCTCAAACCAGGGAATCAGGAAGTGAGTTCCTTCAGGGTATACCTGCACCATGTACAGTAATGTCATTCCGCCACTCTCCTTTCCCTTCCACCGCCCTTTTGAAATTATATTGTTCCACAATAAGGCCATCTATTTCTGTTGAATCAATTAAGCGTGCACTTTCAGTATCTGATGTAATAGATATCTGAGACATTGTTGACCATTAAGCCAATCCAATTGAGTGAACATAGACGAAACGACTTACACTTGACAAGCAAATGTGCATATGCAAAATATTGTTCAACATAGATCTGGCATCTCAGAAAAAAACAAGTTTATCCCTATTTTCACTCTAAATGTTTTACAACCAAAGATGGCCTGATAATCATAACAAAAGCGGTACGCTGACTATATTCAGGATGCAGAACAACCATAAAAGATAACTATCTAACTCAATTAACAACAAAGAAAGATGCCAAATTCTTACACCTATTCCCTCATAGATGGGAAAATAATTGCTAGATAAGTAGTTGACATAGAAATGCTCTTACACAGAAAGATGAAACAATTTCATAAAGAATAACAAGAAACTGAAAAACTACAGCAAAGTAATGATGCAACTTTATTCAACAATTTCATACAAGCAGCAACTTATTGGCTACACTGGAGAAGTATACCTTGTCTTTAACACCAACCACACGTTTAGTCTGTTAAACACAATAGCTCTGTGGCCTCCTTCAACATTGTAAAGACTATTTGACATACCATACAGAGTAGCACCTCCAACAAGTCCCACTTTTATCAGAGCAGAACCCCATCCTGGCAACTTTGGGGCATTAAGCTTAAGATTGTTCATATTAGACATCTACAACTACGAGAGAAATAAGTTTAATTAGTACTCCTATCTATCAATCTTCACATTTGAAAGCCAAGACAAAAATCAAATTCTTAGATGAAATAAACTATCATCTCTACTCTCCATTCACAAATAACATCAACTCAAGTGATAGAAGCCCAAATAAAATTTCATAGATAAGTACAGTCTACAAGTGCCCTGTATCTATGATGTTCACGAAACCAAAAGAATTAAACAATTTCTGAAAAATCAGAGCATCTCTCAAACATCTAGCAAGGAAGACTTAGAGAGGAATGAACTCTAAAGATAAGCAAATGTAGTAACCCTTTAAACTATGAAGTCCAATTAGGACATAGATTGTTAATAAGTGCGCATGACCTCTGCATTAGTATGACTAACAACACCTTCAACCTTTTCTTTAGGGAAAAATCAACACTTCCCAGGTCAAATTTTAGGAACAAAACCGCCGCGATAATTCAGAAAGGCCTAAACAGCTATTAGGACAATAATTATCTATTTTTACCCTTTTCAACTTTTTGATTAACCAAAATAGCTCTTCCAAGGAAATGTAATGCATAAAACACAGAACTCTAAGCCTCGTTTGCTAAAAATAGTGAAATAAACAAAAGGCAACAAATTTTCTTTTTGTATATCAAACTAAAAGGCAACATAACAAGCATCAATTATCTGACTGTTCAAAAACCATACATAATATCCCTACAGTTTGGATCAAAAAATTTTTATAAAATTTTTAAAATGATAAAATCACAGACACAAAAAAGAACAGCGATATTGTAGCAGCCATGATCCCTAAATTCCGGTCATCAAAATTGGCTCAAAATTAACTAAAACATTTCAATACAAAAAACCCTTTACACCAAAATGCACCATAATCAACAAATAATCAAAAACATGCTCAACCTATAATTATTTTTTTCTAACTACTTTTTAGTCCATAATGTTATCATCATTATGAACAGAAAATCACATAATAAATACAAGGGAAAGAAAATAAACCACAACAACAACTGCCAAAAATTAACCAAAAAAGAAAAGCTTTAGTTTGCAAAAACACAAAAAGCCCACTAAAATCATAAAAATATTTTTTTTTTTCTGAAAACAAAAAAAAAAATGTATAATAAATAATAAAACCGCAAATAACTGAAGGACAGAGAAATGCCCATAAAAGTGAATCTCTCCAAAAGCAAGGCTTGCAGAAAAAACTTTGAAAGCCCAAATGAAAACGTTGGCTTACAGTTACGATGAAGAAGAGTGTGAGTGTGAGTGTGAGTGTGAGTGTGAGTGTGAGAGTGTGTGTTTTCCTTTTTTTACCTGAAAATGGAATTTTGCTTTTTTTTTTTTTCCCTATCTCTCTCTTTCGTTTCAAGTTATTTTGTTCTTGTGAAGGGTTTGGGCGAGAATTTTGTGCTGTCCTCTCAATTTCTTTGGCAACAAGCTAGTCTCTCAGTGGCGTTTAGTGTAATTATTCTGATAAACCGGTGCCTGTTTTTATCCCATGTGAAATTTCCATTTTATTAATATAATGGCAAATATTTAGGTAGATCTAATATTTGATCTCATTTGTACACTCTATAATGTGGATTAAACTTTATAAAATTTATGATATCAGTTGATGTAAGTAAATTTTTTTTAAAATTTAATCCTAACTACAAGAGTATGGTCAAAAATCGTGTTTAGCTAAATATTTTCTTTACTAGAATTACTAGGTTTGGAAAAAAAAAAAAAAAACCGTTTCGTCAAGGGCCAGACCTCCCGCCCCGGCCAATTCAGTCCGATGAAACAGATTATCCGACTATCCTCTATTAATTGGAATCACTTAGGTCGTATATCGGTTCATCCAGTATCATCTATTCGTATATCGGTTCATCCACTATCATCTATTAATCATGGAATTAGGGAAAATTTTTAAATGGATCGAATTTATAATAGGTATTATAAATTTTTAATTCAAATATATTTACATTACTCTTGTATATTAAAATAATTATCCCAGAAGTGATGTGAATAAATTAAAATCAAGAGATACATAGTACTTATTATAAATTCGATCCACTTAAAAATTTTCTCAAATACTTATCCGATTATGAGTGCAGATCATATTTTCGTAAACAGGTAAGTTTCCAATCTAACCTGCATATATTCTTTCCTTATAATTTTGGACGTAAAATTATAATATCCTCCACTAGCCTAAAGTCTGGAATCATATTCTTCTCTCTCCGCCTCAATTGATCATTCCCTCCATTTCTTTCCGATTCCTCTAGTTTTATTATCCTTTGAACTATTTCCGAATCAATTATCACCATAGTAATCTATGGTAAGCTCACTGCAAAAAGCAAAAGAATTCAGTGGAATATTGTCAATGGGGAAAAAAGAGAAAAGAAAAGTTGGAAAGAGCATCATAGTTGAATCCCTCCTCATTAATCAATAGTATGGTAGTAACTATAGCTAGTGATTGTGGGTCATCATCAGGAGAATCACACCATTTTTTATCATCAAAGTCCACATTCTTGCAATTTGTGATTTCTATCTTTAACTATGTGGTTATTAAAACATGACAGCATTTGTGAGTTTTAACTTCTAAGGGGAGAGAATAACGAAATAAATTATGTAATTATCCCTCTAAACATCAAACCCTTTCATTCTCCATAATACATAGTAAAAAACAAAGAGAATATGGATTAATTCTAGGAAACAATTGTAATTTGGACGAAAGAATGTACTAATTAATGATCCCTTTTTCTTTCTTGACTTTTTTCCTTCCAAACTCTCTATAACATGAAGCCTGTCTTCTTTTCTCTTGTCATTGGAGTTTTCTTTCAAACACAGAGCTCAATTAAGAGACAAAAAAATTTGTTAAATTAGACCAATGGAAAGAAATTATTCAACAAATAAAACACATGGTAGATAATTAGCGACAGCTATGGACTAGCTTTTAACACTCAATTAATTTCACTATCTATCTATTCCACATAGAATTAAACCGTAACAACTAACAAACAAGAGTAAATGAGAGTAATGGTACCTAAACTTTTCACAAAGTTGAACATTGATATTCAAATTTTAAATTGTGTTATTTTGGTGTCCGAACTTCTCAATTTGTGTCTAATAGATACTTCTGCTCAATTCTGATAGTTTGAGAATGGCGCAGAGTCTAACATGCCGTGCACATAGTAACTGTCCAAGGGCAATTTTGGAACGTAAAATATACGAAACTACATTATTTTAGTACAAAAAACGAAGAGAACATGGATTAATTTTTAGAAATGCTTGTGTAAATTGCCAATTCTAATTTGGGTGAAAGTATGTAGTCCTAACTAATATGAAAGAATGTGGCAATAGAGACGATATCCTTCTAGGAGAGTTAGCTAAGTTTGAGGAGTATAGAAATGTAATGTATTATCGAATGATTATCAGGGATCAGAGGTGCAGAAGGCTTTGAAGAAGATGAAAAAAGGAAAAGCAGTTGGCCCTAATGATATCCCAATCAAGGTATGAAAATGTTTAGGAAAGAATGGCATAAGTTGGCTTACCAATCTTTTCAATAAAATATTGAAGAGTAAAAAGATACCTGACCAATGGAAGAAAAGTACTTTCATACCCATATTCAAAAATAAAGGGGATTACAAAATTGTGCGAATTACAGAGGTATTAAGTTAATGAACCATATGATGAAACTTTGGGAGAGGGTGATAGAAGGAAGGTTAAGAAATGAGACTAAGGTATCAAATAATCAATTTGGTTTTATGCCAAGGAGATCGACTACTGAAACTACACATCTCTTAAGGAGATTTACCGAGAGAAACTGGAATAAAAAAATGATTTACACATGATTTTATTGATCTTAAAAAGGTAACGATATAATCCCTAGAGAAGTTATGTGGAGAGTTTTTTTTTTTAAAAAAATGAGTTAGAGTAGCAGAAAAATGAGATATATAGGGATGTGGTTACAAGTGTGAGAACACCAAGAGGGTTAACATGAGAGTTTCCTATAAATATAGGTTTACACCAAGATTCAGTTCTAAATCCTTATCTATTTGTATTGGTCACAAATGAACTTACAAGACACATACAGGAAGAAATATCATAGTGTATGTTATTTGAAGATGGTTCAGTTCTAAATCCTTATCTATTTGTATAGGTCACAAATGAACCTACAAGACACATACAGAAAGAAATATCATGGTGTATGTTATTTGAAGATGATGTTAGTAGATGAAATAAAAGATGGTTAATGCTAAACTCGAGATTTAGAGAGAGACACTTGAGGCAAAAGGATTTAGAATTAGTAGAACAAAAACAGAATATATGGAATTTAAATTTAGCAAGGGTGCACGTAAGAATGGAATAGAGGTTAGTATCGGAAATTAAGAGACACCTATAAGTGAAAATTTTAAATATTTAGGATCAGTGCTTCAGAGTAATGGTGGTTCAGATATAGATCAAAATGTTACGCATCGGATACAAACGGGATGAACTAAATAGAAAATGGTATTGAGAATATTATGTGACCGCAAAATTCCTTTGCGACTTAAGAGTAAATTCTATAAAATAGAAATTAGGCCAGCGATGCTCTATGAGTCTGAGTGTTGAGTAGTGAATCACACACACTACCAAAAGATGAGAGTAGCAGAAATATGATTGTTAAGATGGATGTGTGGTACACTAGGATGGATAAGATACGGAATGAACATATTCGTGAGAAAATTGGAATAGCATCTATTGATGAGAAGATGAGAGAAACACGCTTAAGGTGGTTAGGTCATGTGTTAAGACGACGAATAGAAGCGCCTGTCAGGCGAGTAGCTTTTAGAGAGAGTAGTCAATATAAGAGGGGTAGAGGAAAACCAAAAAAAGACTTGGTGGGTAACTTGTAGGAAAGATATAGCCCATCTAGAAATTGAGGAAGATATAGTCCATGACATAATGCAATTGCGTATCTACTAGCAGGTTCCATGTAGCCAACCCTACTTAGTTAGATTAAGGTGGTTTGTTTGTTTGTTTTTCCTTAACTCCCAGAAAACATAACAAGAAAATTCTTTTCCTTGTCCCTGTCATGTTTTGCATTTAACTTTTCTTTCAAACACAAACAAGAGCTCAATTCACAGAGAACAAAATTTGTTAGATTAGACAAATAAAAAGAAATTGTTGAATGAACATATAATACTATATCATTATTCTGACCACACTCGACTATCATTTTCCAGTTAATTTCACTATCTATATCTGTTCATCCTATAGAAATAGTAACAACAACTAACAAAACAATGAGTTAATATTCGTCTACTGTTAGCAGAATTTCCTTGGCAATCACTTCCTTTTTAAGCATTTCCATTAAAGCCTCAACAAAAACCTCTTCTTCTTCCCCTTCAAAAGCTTCTTTAACTATCAAGCAATCATCCTTTTCATTCTTGACACCTTTGCATAGAAAAACAACAACCATCTTACATAACACATCCTGATAATGGCAGTTTAAGCAGAGAAGCCATCCAATGCTTCAACTCTCCATCACTATCACCAAAAATTTTTCCATTTCTCAAAAGAACAAGATCACTTCCTCTAAGATCAACCTCACCTTGCTTTTTCGAGTCTTTAATGACAGCTTTCTCGAGAGATTTTGGTAATAAAGGAACGATCTTTTCCAATACTGAGATTCTGGAACTAGCAAAAGTCAGATGAAAATCAAGTAGCTCTATGGATTCACCTAAAGTATCATAATATTGCCATCATCATCATTATCACCTCCATCATTGTTGTCAGCTGCTAAACAAAGACTTTTAACGAACATGAAAACCTGGCTATCAGATTTGGGGTCAAACTTCCACTTGACAACAGCAGATGGCTCTGGCTCTGGCTCCAGCTCGGGCTCTGGCTTGAAACTGTTGTGTCTGGATTCTTCGGAATAATAATAATAGATCTCCACGTGGAGGGATTTCAGGGATGCTAATCTTTCTGAGAAATTTTTCTGTGAGATAAGAACGGAATTCTGTCTCAAAAGCTACAGGTGGAGGAGAAGGCCAAGACTTGATGGACTGAAACAAACCTTGAACAAATCTCAAAGGAGTCGTGATAAAAATGGAGGACTTTTTGGGGCAAAGAAGGAGAAGAATTATGAGTTGTGGTGAGATTGATCCGTGGTTGCTGAATTGGACTCTGATCATGTGGGATTTTGAAGGAAACTGTTTTGGTTTGGTAAACAAGAGAAGAAAAATGCTTGGAGACCAATGAAATCCTGAAGGGGGATTTGGCCTCACAAATTTTATCAAATATGTGGGATTCTATCAACTCATCTGGTAACAGTTTGAATAGATCTTCATCTTGGTCTTGTTCTAAGTCAATAAGAATGGGATTTCCATGTTTATCTGCTCCTATTCTTTGATAAACTAAATCCTCCATTCTTCAAGACAATTGAATCTCTATGCAGATGATTGATTATTTTAGTTTTACACTACTTTACTTGGTGTAATATAACTTTAGTAGTAATACCCATGCTTTCTTGGTGCACAAGTTTTTGCCAAAACTTTTTCTTTTTGTACAAGCCTGTTGGTGTTGTGTTGGATAGGATCATATATAGGACAAATATTTACTTGGATCTAGGGCTATAAATGGATCGGATCGAGTAGGTCCATACCCAGATCCAATTAGTATTACGAAATTTGGATATACATTTTAATATATGACAAGTCTATAAAAATATATTCATACCTGTATTCGTCCAATCTTGTCAGATCTGGAATTAAATCTGAGTCTTGAAATTATTTTTACAACTTAGAAATTCTATATTGTTATAGAAATTTATTTTGTGATTATTAAAAAAAAAATTAGTTTATAGTAGTTACAATATTTATGCATGTGTTCTCCAGTAAAATACTAAATAAATTACACCTATAGTTTACATAACATAAACTAAAGTATTATATAGAATAATATTGATTTTATTATATACTAAATATTATTTTACTATCAAATTTGTGTTCTAATCGAGTAGTAACACCAAGATTCATATTCAATTCACTTACTATAATAGCTATACGGACTCGAGTAATTAGAATTACGCATAAATCCATAATTGATAAATATATTTGTAACTTGTCAGTTCTTATTCTAGACTAGACACATTGACAGCCCTACTTGGGTCAAAGTGGTTTTTTCTTGCTGTTTCTTAATTGTGGTATATTTACCAAATTCCACTTCCTTATATTTTGTTTTACCAGACACAAAGTATAGCAAAAACAATAAATAGTAGTAAGAATTAGACATACGGGGTGTATATGGACTAGGCATATAGTTCATTTGGTCCAGTTTGGCAGGGTCAAGAAAAAATCCATCCGTTATTCGGTTCATATATAGAAATGTACTTGGTTATGCGTGTATTTGCTAAAGTAGGTAGGATAATCAAGTACCGGACTCAATCAAATATGATATTTTTAGTTTAGAAAATTTTTAAAAGGAACAAAGTTGACTAATTAATTACATAAATGTCCCTGTAAATAGGAAGGAAGAGGAGAAGATATCCATTGATATTATGTCATAATGAGTAAAATTATAAAATTGTCCTTGTTTATGGATCAGATCGGGTACCCATCGAGCTACAGATTCTCAACCTGCTACCCGACCCACTATTTAACCCTCTAATAATGTCCGGTTCAGAAATCCTACTTTATCGATCAAAATGAATCACATCAACGGGTTTTTTGGGTCATCTGGTCAAGATAAACACCCCTATTAGACATCCCACTTCCTTATATTTTAGGCAAATTCCACTTACATGTACCACTGTGATTTGGCCGTTTTTCACATTACTTCCATATGGTTAAAAACCTACGAAAATATCGCTGTACTTTCGGTTTGATTGTCCAACTGACAAAAAATGACTGTTATTAACGGAATTATTGATATGGTCAAAATTACCCTATTTCTTTACTATCACTTTTATATTATCTTTCTCCCTAAAAATAAAAAACCATTCCTGTAAAAATCATTAATGAAATATCAAAATATAAATAAAAAGGAAAAAATATTTATATCGATTGAAAATGGAAAAGAATAAAACAAATAAATAAAGGCTTATTCCCACTAAGTGGGGTCAGTTGCATGAATTCTACTACGCCATTGCACTTTATCATTAACCATATCCTCATTAAATCTTAAATGGGACATATTTTTCTTACAAGTTACCCACTAAGTCTTTTTTAATCTTCTCCGACTCTTCTAACGCTGACTACTGGCCGTCTTTGCACATGACCTAATCACCTTAAGCATATTTCTCTTATCTTCTCATCGATAGGTGCTACTCTAATCTTATCCCAAATATGATCATTGCTTTTTTTTTTTCTTGTCCATTCTAATATACCCATACATCCATCTTAATATGCGTATTTCTGCTACTTTCTGTTTTTGCTTATGTGCATAATTAACTACCTGACATTCAGAGCCATAAATTTGCCATTATGTATTAAAGGAATTTTGTGATCACATGATATTGCCCGATGTCATTCTTATTTCATCCATCCGCTTTTATCCTGTGTAACATCCCTATCTATCTACTACTACTTTGAAAAATTGACCCAAATATTTAAAATTTTTACTTATGAGTATCTCTTGGTCTCCGATTTCAATACTTATTCTATTCTTACGTGCATTTTTGCTAAATTTAAATTCCACATATTCAGTTTTTGACATACTAAGTCTAAAATCTTTTGACTCAAGTGCCTTTCTTCGTACCTCATTAGTCTCTTCTTTTGTCTCATCTACTAAAACTATGACATCTGCAAAAAAAAAAAAAAAACACCATGGTATTTCATCTTGTATGTGCTGAGTAAGTTCATCTATGACCAATGTAAAAACATAAGGATTTAAAGTTGAACCTTGGTGTAAGCCTATATTTATGGGGAATTCTCGCGTCAATCCTTCTGATATTCTCACACATGTAGCTACATCTTTATACCATAGTTATTGAATCTGGCCCGGCCCGGCAGTTCAACCGGAGGTTTTATGTGAGGGGTGAACCGGAACTAGAGACCGGGCTGGGTTCCTCAGATGACCAGACAAGAAGGGAACCTGTCGGGTTTCATGTAACCCAGCTGTTCAATCGGTAAATCCGAGCGGATTTTTTTTTTTGATGAAAAAGTTAAATTTTGCCAAATTTTGAACCAAAAATCTCTTAAAATAGAAATAAAAGGACTTACAACCTAACTATATAAGTTTTTGTTTATTATGTGACTTTTTTTTGTTTATATACTCTCCAAATTTCACTCTGTACATTAATTCCTTTGTGACTTTTCATATAAAAAGACTATGTAAATATTCATTACTAACATTAAATTGTCAAATTTCTTCATCCATTAATAGCATAAAACATCTTTTCACAATAAAATTAAAAATTACAAAAGAAATTAAGTTTCCTTTTAAATTTTTTTTGTTGGATATCAATTACCAACAAATTATTATATTGTTTTCCACAAGAATAACTATTTAAGAAATATTAAAAAGTTACATTTATACTTAAATTTTTTTAATAAAATATATTTTTATTAATATTTTCACCATATATCTTGTATTTAATAATTTGTAGGTATTATATATTAATAAAAATATATTTAAGCTACCCATCGGTTGAACTAGGAACCCATTGATCCACCTTTTTCGTCGAGTTCCTTCTTGGGCCCGGTTTAATAATTATTGATTCTATATATGCTCCTCTTAATCATCTTCTTTTTTTTTGTTTTAATTCTCCACTTAATCAAAGTTGATTCATCTCCTAAGATAGACAAAGTCTTATACGAGCCTTCAACCTAATGCAAATCTATTTCTTTACTCGGGTTTGGGTATGTTAAGAAAATTCGACACAAGAAAAGAATTAAAAGCATAATAAAAAATTAAAGTAACAAAAATTAGAAAAAAATAAAAAATAAATCAAGAAAAATCAGGGAAAAAAGTTTTTTAGATTGAATAAAAAAGGAAAAAATAAAAATAAGCAAAATGAGAAATGAGAAAATTATTAGAAGAAAATTTTAAAAATTAGAGTTTTGTATAAAAATCTTATCTTCAAATGGATTGTGCTGTTTCTGGC
Source organism: Cinchona pubescens (assembly GCA_025175665.1). NCBI lineage: Eukaryota > Viridiplantae > Streptophyta > Magnoliopsida > Gentianales > Rubiaceae > Cinchona > Cinchona pubescens. The sequence goes on along the minus strand of JANKKI010000107.1, from coordinate 3,660,387 downwards.
AATGATTAGCTAGCTATAGTATCCACATTGTTAGTTGGAGTTGTAGATTAGTTAAATAGTGTGCTTGAGAACTTTGATTAACGTCGAATTTGGGGCTTTCCCAGCCATATAATCTTATTTTTGTGCATTTTGCATTATTCCCAATTTGGTTGAGTATTTCTATGGATATTTTGTTAATAAAATATTTAGGGTTTTTTCTGGATCCGCACGTCAAAAAAACTAAAGAAGAAATAGTCACATGTCTGCTTGCCCCTTCTTGTTCATACTTATTCTTTATTTTCTTTTTTTTTCCTCTGGTCTTTACTTCTTTCTATATTGCTCATAATCTGACTGAAAATTTTTATTTCTTAATTTTATAGTTGATTTGGATTTTGAAAGTGATTTTTTTCAAATATTCTTTCTCTGATCTTAGCAATCAAAAAAATAAAAAGCCATGAGGCGAGATAAAAAATAAAAAATTCCAACATGTCTACAGTACGTGGGTACTTTGCTTTCTCCTTCATACTTCTAATTTTTTTCCTTCCTCCCACCTGAATGTCATATTTGTTTTTTTTCCCCAAACGAAAACTATCAATTGCATTCAATTCCAAAATAGTTACAACAAGGCCATTGCCCTTCATACAATTGAAAGATGGGCAACTGCCCTCTTTCAAGCTGTGCTAATTGGGATAGCCACAGGGGGAAGGAAACCTCCCACTTAACATTTTTAGCAAGGCTTAACGCAAATTTAGCTAATCCATGACTAATCATATTATCCTTTCTATTAACCAAAAAAGAAAGAGCAAGAATGAAACAAGACTTTCAATGACTTAGTATCCTCAAGAATGCACCCTATCTTTGCATCTTCACAATTTCCTTCCTGGATTTTGTTGACAATGTAGACAATGAAATTTTATTTCATATTAAAATTATCATTTGTCTATAAATTAATTTAATTGGCATATTTAGGGTCTTTAGCAATTAAATAATGTCATATGTCACATATATTTTGGAACATTGGTTAATTTAAAACCAATTATATTGTTCCACATGTCAAAATGAGGTAGTTCGACCAATTAAATGTATTTGTGTCGCTCTTCCAATTAAATTTTGCCATGTCACATGTCTGCAAGACTTGGCCAATAAGGATATATGTACTCTAGTATTTATCTCTTTGTTAATAAATTAAAATAAGGAGATAATATCAAAGTAGTACAGTCCTTATGTATTAATATCTCTTATGTGTGTAAAGAGATAAGAATTTATTTCTTGGTATGCAAGTAAGAAGTTATACATGCACTACAAGTCTTCTACCTTGCTCCCCTCCCATACATGTATAAATAGGGGTCATCCCTCATATACACAGGGACACGGAGACACGTATACACAGATACACAGATATACACAGACACACATATTTCTGAAGTCTGCAAGCTGTGGAAGCTCTGAGTCTTCAAATTTTCTCTTCAAGTCTTCCATATATCAAGATTGGATTTGAAGATTTTCATCAAGCGTTCTTCAGGTCTCCCATATCAAGACTTGAAGAATTCAATATTTGATTCAGGAATAAGCTGTGAAGCCCTCGGATCGCATCTGAAGTAAAGAATCGAAGGAATTTTCTCCCCATATTGAGAATATCCTAGAGATTGTAATCTTTTATTCATATATTCATATTTTTATCATTATATTTCTTGTTTGTTCAATTTTTTACAGACTCGAAATATTTTGTTGGAAGAAGGACTTAATGAAGAAGACAATGTGCAAGAAGGACTTAATGAAGAAGACAATGCTCGCCTTCGTCTTGAAGAGTTGGAAGCACTTGATGAGAAAAGGTTGGAAGCTCAGCAACGACTTGAGTGTTACCAAGCTCGCCTTTCTAAAGCATTCAATAAGCGAGTTCGACTGCGCTCTTTTCAAATTGGTGATATCGTCCTTGCTGTTCGAAGACCAATCATCCTTGCACATGGAGGTCAAAGGAAGTTTGTCTCAAAATGGGATGGGCCCTTATGTTGTCCAAGAAGTCTATACAAATGGCTCGTACAAATTGATCGCTGAAGATGGATTAAGGATTGGCCCCATCAATGGCAAATATTTGAAGCGATATTATGCATGATTTAGATGCTCCTTGGCGCACGAGCCTAAACTGCATGTTGCTCCTTGGCGCACGAGCCTAAACTGCATGTTGCTCCTGGCCCGCATGAGCTAAAATTGTGGACGGCAACCACCAATAGTGTAGTATGTGGTTAAACTGCTGAAACACTCCACCAAGTCTAAGGTGGTAAACAAATAGATACTCCTGACCCGCAAGAGGTTAAACTGTGAACGGCAAACCCCCATATTTTTCCACAAATAAAGGAACTACGTGTGACTTGATTCCCTTTTGGGATACGTAGGCAGCTTAGAGGGCAACTTCTAAGTTCAGTTACACCCCTTTAAAACCAACTCATTTTCCTTAAAGAAAAATGTGATATTTCAAATTAAGTTCATAGATAGATAGGATTTACTATAACAAATTCAACCTACTTATTTTGCCAAAAAAAAAAAAAAAAAAGAAAAAAAAAAATCGCAAGATAAGAAAAAGTAATTAATGTCTTTATTATTGAAAGAAAAGTGTCCAAACAAATGAAATTAAGGGATTTGATATGATTCAAATATCAAACTTGAGATCCACTACAGCTATCTTGCTTGCTTCAAGGATGTTGCTCATCTTCTCAAGCTCCCTAGCATCTTCATTTGTCAGGAAGGTAGTGCTTTGGATGGAAGAAATTTGATCTTGTGCTCTTAATACTTCAACTTGCATTTGCTTGAGATTTTCATATTCTCGTTCAATGGTCGAACTAACTTCCATGTTTTGCTTCTCCAAATCATCAAGATCTTTTTGAAGAATGATTTTTCTATCCTCACTAGATTCCCGCTTTCCATGAAGACTTTGTAGATGGTTGGTTACCTTTTCCTCCATTGCTTTGACTTCCGAAAGGTGTGCATTTGCCTTGGAGAGAATTTCTGCATATGCTTCTTTTGAGAATCTTCTCCGATGCTAAAGCTCTTGAAGAGTCATACTTCTTGGCTTTTGTGAGCAAGCCTGCTAAAGAGTCTATTAGAGGAAGGGCAATTGAAGAATCTATCCTTGTTATTTCTTCAACTACCTCATTGATACATTCCTCCAAAGAAGAGATTTGGTCTAGCCATCAAAAAAAGAGAAAAAGAGAGTCAGACCAATGTCAAGACACATCAAAAAAAAAAATAAAGGAAGAAAATATATGACGTATATTTACGTATTCTGCCAATTCTTTCGGTAACATCTTTGAGGCAGGTGTAGCTGTTTCGGAAAATAATGAGTTAATAGAAATGTTCTCCAAACTAGAAGGTTTTGACTTTTTTTTCAGTCGATTCCAGTGACGATCTTTATTATAGCTTTCTCCAGAATGTTCACCCTCTACTTGAACAAATTCTCTATCATCCAATATCTTGATCGTATTATTTTTTGATGCTTCCCAAGAAGTTGAGTTTGGGAGTACCTCATGATTCTTTGGAGATATGATATTGATATTTATCTCCACATCCTCGATGCCTTGTCTCTTATACACATTCTGTCCTTTGGACATCTAGATTTGTATAAGAGACCGAAGTTGATCGTCCTATCTCCGTTACTTGCTTTCCTCTCACAGCCAGTTGATGCAAGATTTTGGCCTTTTTGCCTCATTGACAACGAGGCTTGTCTACTACTATGAGTTCTTGGGAAGCCTTGTCTATCCTTGTCTTTGCAGTCTTCTTAGGATTCGTCCTGGCTTCCAGGCTCTTAATTGTATTATAGTCATTTTCTCCATACTTTAAACACTTTGGAGAGGCACGTGCTTGGATCTCTTTGATGGGGGTGTATCTCGCTCCCGTATCTTGTCTCTTATCTTCATCTAGCTCTCTTGACGCTAAGTTTGATGATTGTGCTTGGAATGCTCTTCGATCGCATCGACCACCGAGTGTCATACTCTTTTGTAACTAATGGATGTCTTCTTTGCAGAGGTATGGTCAGGATAGAATGAGTTGATGTACGAATTGAACATTCCCACAACTGAACAGTTTCTCCCAAGGTGTGAGTATGAGTTATCTCCTTCAACTTGTTTCTTATCACAGTTTATAAGAGACTGAATTGCCTACTGAATTCTTCACGGATCAAGTGATAAGTAGCTGTCTAAAATTTGTTAATCAAAGAGTACGATACTCCATGTGTTGATCTGATGAAATATTCCATGGATTGCGGTGATAGATTTCCATCGTTTATGAGGACTTTTTCCTCTTCTTGGGTCGTGCGTAGTCTAGGAAAACTTGATGGGTTCACATTTTTAATGATATCTTCTGCGTCCGTAGTGTTGAAGAATTGTGCCATCTTTTCCCCACTAAATTTAGTCATTCGGGCAAGACAGCTTGTTCAATCATTTATGTGATAAGTATCAAAATATTGACCGATCCATGCATAGACATAGTGAAAGGGGAAAACAGCTGGGCACTCTCGTAAGTTTGGAGCTTGAACGACCTTTCTTAAGCCGTCATAGATGCTGGCAAGTACCGGGATTGCAAGAGAAAACTTCACTCCCGTTGCCATTAAGCTTGCCACCTTGAAGACACTTGGACGTATGTGATCCATCTCCCTACTTGGTAAGAGAAATTTGCAAATCCAGCATGCTAGAAAGGCTCCCACATACACTTCACCCCTTAGAGAGTCTTCTTCGATGTTCAACGTATCAAAAGGGATGTGTTCATTATTGATTTTTAGTAAATAAGAATTGTCCACACTTCCACATGGGTTGAAAGTCTTCTTGGGCTTTGTGTTGGTGCTTCGTCTTTGACCCCTTGGAGGCAGAGTTCGATATCTGGATTGTCCTCGGAACCAAAACTGCACCCAGTCCTTAACATGAACTTCTCCACGACCATTTTTGGTAATCCTGTAGTATGCCGCAAACAAGTGTCTACAACTTGTTGGAAGTGAAGATTTTTCATCCCCATTAATGTTGAGAAGTTCTTTGGCTGTTGGCATAACCTCATCGTAAAATGAGCCACAGATAGGAAGACCTCCAAGTTTATAAAGATCCCAAAGGGAAATAGATAGCTCGCCTGTCAAGTATGAAGACTGTTTGTCGAGGGGCACCAATATTTGCAGAAGGCACGCAAGATGTTATTGCAACGGTCATATGAGTAGCGTGACGCGTAAACAGCATCATAAACATGATGCCCTCAAGAGTGTCTCCTTGTGTCGCACGAGCACGTCTTCCGACCATTCCCAGTAGTTGGAAGTATGTCTTGCTTCACCAAAGTATGAGACTTCTTTTCCACGTGGTCTTTACCGAGATTAGAACTCAAAAAGGGAAGTGAGATCTTGGCAGCACTCGGCTCCTTGATATGAAGAGAGAAATTTAGTATGAGCACTTCTTCCCTCCCTGTTGCAGTAGAAAATGACGATGCAGCGATTGTTTCTTTGTTTGACTTAATTGTCCAATTTTTAAGATGTAGCGACTCATCAAGAGGAATGTAAGGTTGTGCTAAGGAACCGATGGCTGGCTTGCAAATATACAACGACAAACTCTTGGATCGAGATCCAAGACATCTCTTTCATCAAAGAAAGAGATGTGTGGTAACGATGTATCATAATCCTTGATTTGCATGGTTGATGTGGCTGCATGGCAAATAAAATTCGAATATTAAGCATATAAAGTCCTTATGGTTGAAATAATTTATGGATTTTACCTTGGGACATTTAAATAAAAACTACATGGATCAACAAAGCAAAGACAGAACAGCAGCGGCAGCAGCGCAAAGCGGCGTGGCAGCAAGCAAGAGCAAACGGCATTAGCGGCGGCAAGCAGCGGGTGGCGGCAAAGCAGTAGCAATAAAGCAAAGCAGCAAAAGAAACGGCAACAAACAGCGGCGGCAAGCAAAGCAGCGGAAGCTAAGCAGCGGCAAAGCAGAGAAACGATAACAATGGCAGATCGGCAAAGAAACAAGCAATGCAAGCGGCAAATAGCAGCAATAAAGCAACAAAGAAGCAGCAAAGCAGCAGCGGCAGCAGCAGCGGCAAAGAAGAAACAGCGGCGGCAAAGCGGCAATGGCAATAAACGAAAGAGAGAAGCGGCGGCAATGAAGCAGTAAAATAGCGGGAGAGACAAAACAATTGCAATGACAAAAACAAATTTCAAAAGCAAATTTTTTGTACCAGCAACATTGAAATTTGACGGCAATAATAGAAGCGGGTAGTAGCAACGATGACGAATTGATGTGGTGTGCAATAGCCAAGCTATGATGATAGCGACAAATCAAAGTAAAAGTGTGATGGCAGCGTAGATTGCGAATTGTCTCGCAAACACGGCACTGAGAGGAAAAAAATTCCTACTTACTTGCTTTGTCTACACACCAAGCTACCATGTGAACATATTGCCTAAATTCGGATTCTTTCCGACTTTTGTTGAAGAAAAATAATGAGGATCAAGGCTAAGTCAATATTTCTTTTATAGAGGTTGGAGCTATCCCAAATCAAATATAATTCAGATGAAAGGACATGTTGTTCGCCACGAATTGAATTTAGTTTCCTTATGAGAAAAGGATTTATTTTCAAGATGGTTTCGGAGGGGACTTGGAGTTAACCTTAGTTTTAATGATTACTTCTCAGGTTCCATGAGGAATTAGTTTCAAGACTCCGAGTAAAGACTTGTTTGATTCTAATCCTAAGAGGAATGGGTCTTGACTTGGCTTCGGAAGCTCCGGCAATTTCTTTGATTACAAGATTCAATCAAAAACATTTGGGTCATGACAACATGCAAGCTGCTGGCGATCTTCATGTCTGATGAGGCTTATCTACATGGTTACGTGGCTTTGATTTAATTACATATCCAAACTCATTGGTTCATTATTGATCTTACATGTGATGAATGAATTAATGGCATGTCCCTTTAAATTGTGGTTCATATTATCAAGAAAATGTCGAAACTTGTCCGCTCAACCGCATGCGATATCCGGCACTCACGATCAAGTCTCGAGGGGGCATTTGTAGACAATGAAATTTTATTTCATATTAAAATTATCATTTATCTATAAATTAATTTAATTGGCATATTTAGGGTCCAATTAAATAATGTCATATGTCACATATATTTTGGAACATTGGTTAATTTAAAACCAATTATATTGTTCCACATGTCAAAATGAGGTAGTTCGACCAATTAAATGTATTTGTGTCGCTCTTCCAATTAAATTTCTCATGCCATGTCTCATGTCTGCAAGACTTGGCCAATAAGGATATATTACTCTAGTATTTATCTCTTTGTTAATAAATTAAAATAAGGAGATAATATCAAAGTAGTACAGTCCTTATGTATTAATATCTCTTATGTGTGTAAAGAGATAAGAATTTGTTTCTTGGTATGCAAGTAAGAAGTTATACATGCACTACAAATCTTCTACCTTGCTCCCCTCCCATACATGTATAAATAGAGGTCATCCCTCATATACACAGGGACACGGAGACACGTATACACAGATACACAGATATACACAGACACACATATTTCTGAAGTCTGCAAGCTGTGGAAGCTCTGAGTCTTCAAATTTTCTCTTCAAGTCTTCCATATATCAAGATTTGAAGATTTTCATACAAGCATTCTTCAGGTCTCTCATATCAAGACTTGAACAAATTCAATATTTGATTCGGGAATAAGCTGTGAAGCCCTCGGATCGCGTCTGAAGTAAAGAATCGAAGGAATTTTCTCCCCAGCTATTGAGAATATCCTAGAGATTGTAATCTTTTATTCATATATTCATATTTTTATCATTATATTTCTTGTTTGTTCAATTTTTTACAGACTCGAAATATTTTGCTGCGCACAGACAACATTTAAGCAATCAGAATATATTTCAATATGGTTCCATTTCTGCTCTAGTGCCATCAACATTGCCGATCTAATTGTCAGGCTTCTTCCACAACTGCTTCACCAATCTTCTGTTCTGTTTCTGCCCAAGTTTTCAGCAGTGGACCATTATCAGGCCTAGCCTCAATTCCCATTCCTACTTGTTTTTTCTGCAAATTGATAGCTGCATCTGTAGTAATGATGATATAGCTTTTTTTGCAAGTAGATTGATCTGCATTAGGAACAGGAATGCTTGTTTCAATTCTGCTCTCTCTGTGCCTGATTTCTAACTTCACTAAATTCATTCCACTCTGTCAAGGACTTTCCCACCACTTCCATTTCCAGTTTTCTTTTCTTGTTGTAAATTCAGCTATTCCTTTTCTTTGAAATTACCTAATCTGCCACAGTATATTTGCAGTTAGGCAGATGTGCTCCTTCCCATTCTTTCTATCAGTAGCACCAATGAGTCCCTCCCTCCACCTACTAAAGCTGAAGTTAAGATTTTTAATTTCCTCCCAACTAATAGGTGCAACTTTCCAAATCCTTTCCGCTGCTTCACACAAAAATAAGCAGTGTTCAATAGATTCCACCTCTCTGCCACAACTACAGCAAATGTTATCTCCTTGCTGAACCCTTCTATTAATGTTTTCTTTTACAGGAAAGATATTGTGAATACGCTTCCAAATAAAGTGCTTTACCTTGTGTTTCAAATTTAGACTTCGCAAAAACTTCCATCCTCTAGCTCTTTCCAAGTTACAGCTAGTATCAGCTGTCCTCCTGTTCTTCTTATACTTTCTGTCTATTTTTTCCTTTGCTAGCACGTAACCTGTTTTGACACTATAGTTCCCATCAAGAGTATTTCTCCAAATCCACCTGTCCTTAGCATCCCCAATGCTAATAGGTATACTCTGGCTATTAGATCAATATCATCTTGATTAACATTACCCTTTAGCACATCTAAATCCCATTTCTTCACTTTAATCAACTCACTGACTTTCTCAAGTCTGCACCAATCCTGTCTGATAGAGCCAACCTTACCGGAGTTATTATGAAGGAGCCAGTAGTCTTCCCAGATGTTGGTTTGTTTCCCATCTCCAATTCTTTTTCTCAGCCCCTCCTACAGAATTCATTTTGCACTCATTAAACTCTTCCAAACCCAGGAGGAATGCTGTGGAGTACTTGCTCAGATCAACCCAGTATTCTTGAAGTACTTCTCTTTAAGGAGTTTGCTCATTAACAAGTTAGGATTTGTCAATATTCTCCAACACTGCATTGCCAGAAGAGCTGAATTAAAGAGTTCAATATCCCTGAAACCCATGCCTCCCTTCCCTTTAACATCAGTCATTCCAATCCAACTCATCCAGTGGATTTTCCTATCTTGTTCTTGATCACCCCACCAAAACCTTGCAAATATTCTAGAGATAGAAAGTCTTTGCATAAAGATCTGGACAATCTAAATACTAACATCGTATATGCAGGCATTGCCATAGCAACCGATTTAATAAGGACTTCCTTACCTGCCATACTCAGCAAATTTCTTTTCCACGCTTGAAATTTTTTGACAACTCTATCCCTAATTATTCAAAAACTTGACTTTCAGACCTACCCACAACTAATGGTAATCCCAAATACTTTGTTTGTTTAACCTGTTCAATCCCCTCCAATTCCTGTAGCACCAGTATCTTATTTTTCTTCTGAGGTGTTTCTGGTGAAGAAGACTGTAGATTTTTCCATATTAATTTTCTGACCTGAAGCTTTACCATATTTCAGCAGCACATATTTGAGAACTTTAGCTTCGTACCTGTCAGCTCTACAAAAAACTGAAGTATTATCAGCAAAAAATAGTTGGGTAATTGCCGGTCCATTTCTGCTCACTTTCAGCCCTGTCAAATCTCTACTGTGGGCAGCTTTTCTCATCAGATTTGTTAGACCGTCAGTGCACAAGACAAACAAATTGGAAGGGGACAAAGGATCCCCTTGCCTTATACCCCTAGAAGATTTCACACAACCTCTTATTTCTCCATTAATATTAAAAGAGTAAGTTAGAGTGGAGACACAAGCATTGATCCAGTTAATCCATTTAGAGTAGAATCCTATTTTCTTCAAGACCTTACTTATAAAAGACCACTCTAGTCTATCATAAGCTTTTGCTATATCTAACTTTAGAGCCATAAACCCATGCTTACCATTTCTTTTGTTTTTCAAAAAATGTGCGCTTTCATGGGCAATCATGATATTATCAATAATTTGCCTGCCAGTCATAAAAGCATTTTGGGTGGGACTTATGCACAAATTAAAACACTTTTCATTCTGTTGACAAGAATTTTTGAAAATTTTTATAAATCACATTACATAAACTTATAGGTCTATATTGGGACAACTTTGGGATCAAAGCAATGGCTGTTTTATTTATAGCACTTAGCATGAAGCCAGAATGGATAAGGAGGTTACAGCAGCAACAATATCCATAGAAGTATGTAAAACATGCCAAAACTTTTGAAAAAACAAAGGAGGCATACCATCAGGTCCTGGAGCTTTATATGGTTTCATAGAAAACACAGCATCTCTTACTTCTTTTTCTTTGACAGGTCTCACAGGTGATCAGTGATGTTCGCAGAGATTGAGAGAGGGATCCCTGTTAAAACATCATCATAACCTCTTGGTCCTTTAGAGGTGAATAACAAATCATAGAATCTTGTAAGCTCCTCAGTAATGTCCTCATCACCTTTAATCCACCTTGCATTAGCATTCTAGAGTCTAGAGATTTATTTTTTCTTCTTTTGATGCTGATAGAGTTGTGGAAGAAAGCTGTATTTTGATCCCCATCCTTGAGCTTTTTTGGTTCCAAAAGCTTTTCTTCATCTCTATAAGCTTCACTCAAATGCATCTTCAAAGCAGCCAACTTACTCATCTTATCACTAACATCAGACTCCTTCACCCTATTAATCTACACTTTCAGTTCTTCAATTCTTTTCCTAGCATATCTTGTCTTTAATCCTTTGTTCCAATTCAGAATTTGAACTCTGTATTCCCTGACTTTCTTGACTACCCTGAACATTCTTGAGCCATTATTTCTTATGCTCCAGGCTTTTTTAACCACTCTTTCAAGTTCTCTGTGTTGAATCCACCTTTGTCAAAAAAGAACCTCTTGTGACCTCTTTTAGCCATAGGCCATGTATCCAAAATAAGCATTTGGTGGTCAGAAGATTCATTATCAATATGCTTGATAGTGGCATTAGAAAGGTCAATCTCTAGTTAGTGTTAGCAAAAACCCTTATCTAACCTTTTCTTTGATAACACCTTATTCTTCCCAGCTGCTACACCAAGTCCAAGGAGCTCCTTCAAAACCCAAATCGATCAATCCTTTATTGCTAATAAACTCTTTGAAGGGTCTGAAAGTTCCATCTTCCCTAACTTTTACCTCCCATTTCTCGTCATTGGTTATTAAATCATTAAAGTCACCCACCATAACCCATTTGTCCCCCGAGCTATTAGGTTTTCTGTCACTTATCACCTCCCACTATTGTTGTCTTGTAACCATATCACAACTGCCATAAATTCCAATGAACCACCATTGCTGTTTGTTTTCATCTCTCAAATGAGCTTCAATGGTAAAATCTGTTTTCTTAATGTGCATTACTTCAATATTATCATGCCAAAACAAAACCAGTCTCCATGTCTTTCCCATTGGATCTACGCCATCAACATTATTCATTTTCAGTTTCTTCTTAATAGGGTCCCAAAACTTCTGTTTCTGCTTGGTTTCATTGAGAAAAACTAAACTTGGAGAGTGGAAGTTGCAAACTTCCTTGAGCTAGGGAATTGTCAAAGGGCTCCCCACACCTCGACAATTCCACACCACAGCTCTCATTGGGAACTTGGGGCCCCCTTAAGGTTAGTCCCCTCCTCCTTCAGTAAATTATAACACTGCCTTTCAAAGTTGTGACAGTTCTTTTTATCTACAATGTCCCATTCCCTTTATTTGTCTCATCTAATTCATCCCTGAAGTAAGCTTCCTTTCTCTTTCTCATATCCATCTCAGAATTAAGTGCGGATGTGATGTTTTGGAGAGGATTTCTGATGCTTCTTGGTAAAATTCTTACTCTTGTTTTCCTTTCTAGCTCATTCCCTTTCTTCCATCCTTCTTTGTTATCCTGTTAATAAATCTCCCTGTTTTTCGCCCTTCTCAGGAATTAACACCTCTCTAACATCCTTGAAGACCACCCCCAATTTCCCTTCCCACCTCCCTACAGATCCAGTGAATAGGGACATTCTAGATTTGGATCCATATAGGGGAACTAATAAAAGCACTTTTATTTTTTTTCCATTCCTTCTCTCCATCTTTCCACAACTAGAAGTTGATTATCAAAAAGCCAAGTCTGCCTCTAATAACCCTTTCCATCTCATGTTTTGCAGCAAAAGAAAACTAAAAAAAGTTTGTTCCAAGTTCGGTTACCTTCAAATCTTTTGGATACCCCCAAACGTGGTTGACGAACCTCTTGATCCCAGTGTAGTTAGCAACCTATTCTCTCCTATAATCTTTCCCACCAGGCTAAGTTCACATTCTTTCAAGTTCGACTTCAGGGTAATTTTTGACATCTTGATGCCTCCTGCTTCCTTTTCTGAAAGATCGAATTTTCTGAAGACTTCTTCCAATTTTTCCTCCATCTCTTCCATCTTTAACCCAAAATCCTAGGGATCCCTTACATCAATCTCTTTGGATTTCACCTGTAAGACCTGTTAAGAACAAGAACTAAACAACACAGGTTTTCAACAACACAAAGATTAAACAGATAATAAGCAATAAATAAACAAGAAAAAGGAAAAAGTTCCCTCAAAAGTAGCAGGGAAAAGGTTCAAGTTAAGACATGGCAAAAACTAGATAAACTAACAAAGAACACTAACTCTCTGAAGCCAAATTTGGAATGGTTTCACTTGGTTCATAAATGAAGAGAGATAGAGAATAGATGATTTTTTGAAAAAACTCTTTGATCAATACCCTTAGAAAGAGGACCTAGCTCTACAGCGAGTAAAACATCTCTACAGAGGTAGAATCACGGAATTGTCCAAATGTCATATTTGTTTTTTGTCTTTAGAATTTGGAGTAGTTAACTCTTTCCCGCCCTCTTTTTTCCTATTGCATCATTTTTAAATTTTTTTAATGTTATGTTTTTCTCTAATATGTTGAATAATTCTTATTTTTACTTCACTTTATTTTTTTACTGTTATTATTATTATTATTATTATTATTATTTTATCTTGCTACAATTTATCTTGGTTCTTCTAAGTTTTATGAGAAAAAAAGAGAAAATGAAGTGTGAGAAGTGTTAATTCATGTTGAATGTTAAATTTAGTTTCTTGACTTCATATATTACTTGTTCTGATGTCAACAAATATGTCCTCACTTATTGTTTACATATAAGAAATAATTATATTGGACAAAATAAAGTAGTTGTATTTCAATTTTGCCAAAAAATTGTAATAAAAAAGAATGCTAACTCTGCATTCTCATTACTTTCCGAATTCTTTTGAAGTTTGAAGTATGTGAAGGAAAACAAGTACGTCTTTTGTAGGATAGAAACAGTAAGAGAAAAGAGATACGATTCTATGACAGTTGTGGGTTGACATTTCCATGCAAAATAATGATAAAAAGTTGAGATGTAACAAATACATCTCAGTTTTGGCATGAAAATAGAGAAGGTAAAAGAGCTGCACTTTTTTTTTTTGTCATTTGCATCTATGTACCATTATCTTATTTGAACCTCGCAAACAAATATCTTGATGTAAGCCAACATACATCTTACAAAGAGAAAATATTATCAGAGACTTAAACCAAAATCTCTTATTTATATCATTTTGCATGAAGTCTTAATGTTGGAAAGAATTTGTAATTATCCCATGTGATTTTATTTTTAAAATTTTAAATATATGATCCAATATTTAATTCTGATATTTATCAATTTGACTTAATAAATATCTTGTGATAATTATCACATTGTGATAATGATTACACTTGTGATAACTATAAAAAATACACCATCGTATCAGATTGTATAAGAGACAGATAATTATCTAGGTTTAGAAGTACCCAGATAATTATTTTTCTATTTCCTGTTATTTGACAGTGACCCAACAACATCAATGGCATTTCCTGTTATTTGACAGTGACCCAACAACATCAATGGCTGGAGGTACGTTACTCGATTTTGTTCCGCATTTGATATTCTGTAATATTATTTATGCACAGATTAAATTCATTTTTATAGATTAAGAAATCTATCATTTGGTATCAGAGCATTTATGCCTCTACCTTGATTTGCATATATGTATAGCCCTTGATTTGTTTAAGTTGACATGATAAAAAAATCTCTAGAATTATAATTTATTTGAATTTGATTCTACGATTTTTTCCTTGATTAAAAACATCTATTGGTGTTATTTATTACTGTGTTATGGCCATATATTTTTAATATATGAATTATGGATCATGAACATGTGTTTATGATTTTGATTTTTTTTTTTTATTGAAAACTAAAGTTAGAAGTCATAAGGAAATTAGATTTCTATATTTTTTGTGATTAAAACGTATACTATTTTTTTGATGCCCAAATGGATGGGAATATGTGCGGGTTGCATGTGGGTCGCAACCGGGTCGCACATACCCGTTTGGACCCAAACGGGTGAAGAAGAACAGGTCTAAAAAAATGCAAATTTTCCGTGGGAAGATTCGAACTGGTGACCATGTGGATCACCAGGCCCATGTCCTGACCAATGGGCCATCTTGGAGTTTGTGTGTTTTGTTAGTAGTCTTTTTAATATGGTACTCCTATTTAAAAAAAAAAAAGAGATGTTGTCAAGATTCAAACTTGTTCACCGCAGGAGACAAGCACACCTTTGGACCACTGGACCACTAAAAGGGTGGCGAGGTGCTGCTGGAAGTTTTTGAACCTGAGACCTTCAGGTTAAAGGTTAGGTAGTCTGACCAATTGAACTATTCAAATTGTTTAGTTGTAAAATGTATTATTTATATATATGATACTTCCAGTTTGTTATTTGAACATATATATATATATATATATATATATATTTGTGACTTTTCTGTAATTATTAATGCATGTGATCTGTATATATATATTTTAATTATAGAGTAGCCGCAGCATCTTGAACCTTTTCCCTGCTACTTTTGAGGGAACTTTTTCCTTTTAGATGTGTATAAGAGACAGACATGGAAATTGCCTGTAAGCCAAATTCTAATATAATAAATTTTATCCCATAAATTTTTATTATATTATATTGTGTGATTAAAGGGATGAAATATTAAATTATATTCCTTAATTTACCCACAGGAATTAAGGAAAGGAACATGATTTAATATTTCGTCATTTTGATTATATAAATTTATATGAATTTATTTGAATTAGGAATTTGGCTTACAGGCAATCTCCATGTGTATGTAATTCATATTAGATATGTTTTGCATTGGTAAAACATAATAAATGTTAATTTGCCTCAAATTTTGATATAAGCGTGTATATAATTATTTGTGCAGTTTTTCAACCTATAAATTTTCATGATATGAAATGTGACATTCTTGAGCTACAAGGGTGACAACTATAAGTTGTGGAAAGAGAGAACTCTCCTTCATTTGGGGTGGATGGACATTGATTATGCTATTAGGAAAGACGAACCACCTCCGATTACTGAGAATAGCCAACCTAATGATGTTGAGCTTTATGAAATATGGGAGCAATCTAATGTCTCAGCGTGATATTCATAAAAACTAACATCTCATGGCATTCGAGGTTCATGTCGAATTTTATATACCAATATCCGAGAGCTATTGAAGGCCATTAATGAGCAATTTGAGTCTTCAGATAAGGGTTTAGCAAGCACCCTAATTATGAAATCCTCTACCATGAAGCTCACCAGTATCAAAGGTGCGTGAACACATCATGCACATGAGGGACATAGCGGCTCAACTAAAAAATCTTGAGGTTACAATGTCTGATTCTTTTCTTGTGCACTATATTAGGCTTCCTATGGCAGAAGCATATGGAATTTTTATATTTGTTCTCGCTCAAAGATAAGAACAAATGGTCCATCATATGAATAGATGACCAAGTGTGTGCACCTCAGGTAGCAAGGTCCTTTATCGTTACTTGCAAGTAAGATCGGACGTTGGTACAAACAGAATAAGTCAAACAAATCTTAGGTGCCACACTTGGTGAACAATCTTTCATCTGAAACCTTTCTAAAACTTTGTTTATATAGGTTTCTTGAGACAAACCCAAAATACACCCCCAAATTTCATAAGCGGCTTGAGAAGAAAGGTAAACCTGTCTCTTATACACATCTAGATGTGTATAAGAGACAGATACCAGGAAGATCCCAAAGGTACAAGTAGCATTGACAATGAAATTAATTTTCTAGAGAAATTTGGAACAAAAAATGTCCTTTCCAAATCTAATTCAAAGCCAAAACAAACTATTCTAGATTTAAACAATACCAGGAAAGCAATTGGGACATGCAGTTTAGTTTTCATTAATGGCTTTGTTGAGATTTGGAAAGGACATTTTTTGTTCCAAATTTCTCTAGAAATTTAATTTCATTGTCAGAAAACTTGTACCTTTGGGATATTCCTGGTATTGTTCAAATGTTGGATTTAGTTTGTTTTATAAATCTGACCTTATCGGGAATGGTATTATGTTTGATGGTCTTTTTCAAATTAATTTGCAAAACAATGCTACATTAAGTAATATGCATGTTCAAAATAATGTTGGTATTAAAAGATGTATTATGAATGAGAATTCCTCTATATTGTGGCACCGGAGATTGGGACACGTCTCCATTCAGAGAATCAAGAGATTAGTGGATGATGGAGTACTTAATACTTTAGACTTTATTGATTTTGAGACTTGTGTGGCCATCATAAAAGGTAAGCAAGCCAACATGTCGAAAAAGGGAGCCAAGAGGAGTTCAGAATTATTAGAAATCATACATACTGACATATGTTGTCCGAATATGGACACATATTGTCAACAATCCCATTTCATCACCTTCATAGATGATTTCTCACGATACATGTATCTCTTATACTTGATAACAAAATGAAGCATTAGACGCCTTTAAGGTGTTTAAAGCGTATAGAGAAATAATGTGATAAATCTTAAATTTTTTTTTTCTGATCATGTCAGAATTACAAATACACCGAAAATGGACTGTCTCTTATACTTTCTAGCAAGGTATAAGAGCTGAGCATGGGATTGTTGCCCAATACACTACACCTGGTTCTCCGAGCCAAAATGGTGTAGTAGGAAGAAGAAACCGAACATTATTGGATATGGTGCGGAGCATGCAAGCATGCTCAAAACTTCCAGAATCTTTGTGGTGTGAAGCTCTCAAGACGGCTGTGTACATATTAAACCGAGTTCCAACCAAGGCTGTCCCAAGGACACCATCTGAATTATTTAAAGGTTGAAAACCGAGTTTGCGACATGTACGCATTTGGGATGCCCATCTGAAGTGAGAATTTATAACCCACAAGAAAAGAAGTTGGACCCAAGGACCATGAGTGGATATTTTATTAGATATGCTGAAAGGTCTAAGGGATATAGATTTTACTGTCCATCTAATAGTACAAGAATTGTGGAGTCAAGAAATGCAAAGTTTCTTGAAAATGACCTAATTAGTGGGAGGATAGATCATGGGTATTAGATCTGAGATAGAATATTCTGTTCCACAATCTTCCACTTCTAGTTATGGACGGACTATTGTTATTCATGACACTCCTTATACACATCAAGTACGTGTAAGAGAACAACCAGTCCTTGAAACTCCACAAAGCCGATAATGATCCGGAGATCTGTTCAACCAATATCGAAATTGTTGAACAACCAGTTGAACAACATATTCCTCAGGATAATGTTGGAACAACATTGAGAAGATCTACTAGAGTAAGAAAAACAGCAATTCCTGATGACTATATGGTATATCTGCAAGAGTTTGAGTATAATATTGGAGTCGAAAATGATCCTGAAACGTTTTTACAAGCCATAAAATGTAATAAATCTAACTTGTGGTACAATGCCATGAAAGAGGAGATAGAATCGATTGCATCGAATGGAGTCTTCCTAGGATCTTATCGAGTTGCCTATTGGTGCAAAAACCATAGGATGTAAATGGGTTTTCAAAACCAAGAAAGACTCATTAGGCAACATCGAAAGATTTAAAGTGAGACTTGTTGCCAAAAGATTCACTTTATATCTTTCGATTATACAGAAACACTTTTCTCCTGTATCTAAGAAAGATTCTCTTCGAATTATTATGGCATTGGTTGCCCATTTTGATTTGGATTTGCATCAAATGGATGTAATAAACGGTGTTCCTTAATGGAGATCTAGAGGAAGATGTTTATATGATCCATGGTGAAGGATTTTTCTCTAGTATGCATTTAGTTGCAAGTTTATAAATCTATATATGGATTGAAGCAAGCCTCCCGTCAATGGTATTTAAAATTTCATGGTGTGATCTCTTCATTTGATTTTAAAGAGAATATCATGGATCATTGTATATACCAGAAGGTCAGTGGGAGTAAGATTTGTTTTCTTATTCTGTATGTAGACGACATCTCCTACTTGCAAGTAACGATAAAGGATTGCTACATGAGGTGAAACAATTTCTTTCTAGAAACTTTGATATGAAAGACATGGGTGAGGCATCTTATGTCATTGGCATAAAGATCCATAGAGATAGAACTCGATGCATTTTGGGTTTGTCTCAACAAATCTATATTATATAAGAGACAGAATTGAACAAACTTTCATCCACATTAGGTGCCATCTAGATGTGTATAAGAGACAGATATCTTCTCTGATTCCTACAACTGCAATGTTCCCTACAAGACCTGAACAAATGAAAAACATTCCATATGCTTCTGCCATAGGAAGCCTAATGTATGCTCAGGTCTGCACAAGGCCTGACATTGCATTTGTTGTAGGAATGTTGAGAAGATATCAGAGTAATCCAGGTATGGACCACTGGAGAGCTGCAAAGAAGGTAATGAGGTACCTTCAAGGAACAAAAGATTACATGCTTATGTACGGATTTGATAAACTAGAGGTGTTTGGCAACTCGGATTCGGACTAGACCGCATCTTATTTCCTGAATAGATGTACTGCCTGTGTCTTTATGCTAGCCGGTGGAGCTGTGTCTTAGAGAAGTGCTAAACAAACTTTGATTGCAACCTCTACTATGAAAGCTGAGTTCGTTTCTTGTTTTGAGGCAACTTCGCATGGTGTATGGTTAAAGAGTTTCATGTCTGGGCTTAGAATTGTAGATTCTATTTCTAGGCCATTGAGGTTATTTTGTGACAATTCAGCTGCTGTTTTTATGGCTAAGAACAATAAGAGTGGTAGTCGAAGTAAACACATCGACATCAAGTACTTAGCCATTAGAGAACGTGTTAAAGAAAATAAAGTGGTCATTGAACATGTTAACACTAAATTGATTATTGCCGATCCCTTGACTAAAGGCATGCCACCAAAGATTTTTATGGATCATATAGTTAGAATGGGACTTGGTTCCATGATATGACCTCATTTTACATGTACGTACATTTAATATTTTCATTGAAACTCTTATTCAATTGTATTTTTCATATTCAGTTGTGTATACTTTATTTAGGGATTTGAGAAAACACACTTAAGTTGGACCTGTAATAAGCATAAGGCTTATTTATTAAGGTATGTTATCACATAAAAGTTTAGTTTTGAAGAGACATAATGCATAGTAATACATGGAAGACAATACTTGTTTCTTAGAGGACTTGTCGCCATGATTCATGTATTTTGGATCCTACTTGTGAGATTTGATAGTTTGTATATCGAATGAAATATGTGGATCAAGTGGGAGAAATGTTGGAATTTTTGTAATTATCTCATGTGATTTTATTTTTAAAATTTCAAATATATGATCCAATATTTAATTCTGATATTATCAATTTGACTTAATAAATATCTTGTGATAATTATCACATTGTGATAATGATTACACTTGTGATTACTACTTATTCTTACGGCTTACGTTTTCTGATCTAAAAACGTCATAAGATATACAGTGTACTTTGAGGTCTTATTTACATCTAGATGTGTATAATAGACAAATAACATTTTATTAATAGAAGTACCAGATAATTATTTTTATATTCCTGTTATTTGACAGTGACCCAACAAAATCAATGGCTGGAGGTACGTTTCTCGATTTTATTCCGCATTTGATATTCTGTGATATTATTTATGCACAGATTAAATTCATTTTTATAGATTAAGAAATCTATCACCATTATCTTATTTGAACCTCGCAAACAAATATCTTGATGTAAGCCAACATACTTCTTACAAAGAGAAAATATTATCATAGACTTGGTATTGAGTCTTATTTATAAATTTTGCAGTCAAAATTAAATTTTACAGAATGTTGCTTACATCAGCTGATGTCATAGATTTTATAACATTTAATTTACACTAAAT
The DNA here is from genome assembly GCA_025175665.1 of Cinchona pubescens. Taxonomy (NCBI): domain Eukaryota; kingdom Viridiplantae; phylum Streptophyta; class Magnoliopsida; order Gentianales; family Rubiaceae; genus Cinchona; species Cinchona pubescens. The sequence goes on along the minus strand of JANKKI010000107.1, from coordinate 3,639,989 downwards.
ACAAGTGAGGTTGTAAACCAAATCTACCTGAATATTTTCCTTTATAAAAAGAGTTTTGTTACTATGCATGATTTGATATTTTGATTAATTCTCTTTATATCAACCTATTTCACTACTTTGCGAGATTTGGATTTTGCCATTTGTCAAAATGAGATCATAACAAAATCAAATCCTTTGATTGTTTCCCCTGTCATGCATTTACGTTTAATAGGAGCAAAAATGTATGGTGCTTTTTGGGGTTGACATTGTTTAGAACAAAGGTATTTCTATTGTTGCAGTTTTATACTTTTGCTTTATTTCATTTTAAATACTTAGTTCAAAACTGTATGCTTAAGGTCCTCAATTCGACAAGTTGTGTCTATTTGGACCAAGGATCTACCAAAGCCTGGTGCCTTCTTTTGGGTTTTTATACTTTTGTTTTGGATTTCGTACCTTCTTTTCCTCGACAAGATGTTTGATGTGATGCATCATACATCGAAGTGGAACTAAAATAGTCAAATCTTGTGCAGATACTAAAATTTAAGGATTTCCCACTTGGGTGATTGTTGGTTTCGTACCAATCAACAAGATTTTATCGTCAAAATGAATGTTTCAATTATTCTAAATAGATTAGGTTTTTCATTATATGGTTGGTTTGCTCTGAATATTGCTTGGTTTAAGTGATATTCTATTTAGCACCATGCACATATCCCACTTTCTCCACTTTCTGTAATGAGAAAAACTGTGTGCTTCGTTATGACAGTGATATCTGTACATTTTTCATTTGAAAACAGGCGTGGCACATTAACTTCAAAAAGAAACACAGAAGAAAATAATAGAGAAAAGTGGAAATATCATATAACTTGGGGCAATACTCGATTTTTTAGGAGACATTCATGAATTTTGGAGACGATGACAATGAATAACATTTGACTGGCTTTAATTCTCCAATGGGTTTCAACGGGGCATAATCTTAGTTTCACAAGTAGATGAAAGTTGGTAAGATGCCAGCATTTTACTTCCTTATTCATCAGGCTGTCCCATCGAAACTTTTACTTGTTGAAAACAAAGTAAAGATGTTGTCTCGTGACTTTTTAGCAAACTTTAAAAGATGAGTCATTTGGCTTTTACTTAATGCAGGTTTTGAGTGGAGAACTAGATTTCTTCGAGCTGGTGAGCAAGCCTCTAGACACTTGACTATTTGAATCGAACCAATGTTTTTCTTTTGGAGTTTTTTGTACTCTTTGTACATTATGTCTACCTTAATTGTTAGTATATAAATTGCCTATATGAGAACTTTATATTATTTGGTTCTTTTTTTTTTTTTCCTTGATTTCCTGTTGACTTCATCTTTCTTAAGTTGTAATTATGAATTGCAGAAGCGATAGAATCACCAAGAGAAACCGGAGTTGAGTGAATAATTTGTTTCATACCTTTTTATGTTCCTTTCTTTGTAGAACTGTCTCAACATCTTGGGGTTTGAATATGAACAAGTGTATTTGTTTGCCCCATTAATTTACTTGATTTTCTATTTTTTTGTTACTTGTGGTGATTAAAATGGTAATGTGAGAATGATTGGTTTTGGATGGCTGTTTATGTCATTTCAAGTATTTAATTATGTTCTTTACATACACAAGTAAAACCCATCACCCAACAGCCAAATGCTAAACCCCAATCTCCTTACTTTAACCTGCAAACTAAAAGAACACACCACATAAACTAAAGCCCACAAAACCAATACAAAAGCCGTACAGCCAAATGTTAAAGCCCAAACACCTTACACCAGCAAACTAAACTAGATACAAACCCCATAAACTAAAGTTTATAAAACCAACTGTATATATATATATGAAAGACTATAAACAAAGCCGCAAAAGACTGCTGCCTAATTCCAAAGTCATAATGGGTTACAATCCCATGTGACTAAAATCCCAAATCAATTTGTAATTAATTGACCAAAATAAATAATGGCTCCTAATCTAACTTAGTTTAATTAATTCTACATAAATTGATCGACAAGATTGAGTGGCTTCAATTGTCAAATAGAAAAGTTATGAGAAAAAAGATTAATGTAGTCTCTTATTTTTGGAATATCTATCAATTTAGTATTATATTCATCATAATAGATTAATATGGTCTCCTTATTTATCATAATAAATTAATTTAATCTTTCATTTTTAAGAAAATTGGCCATCTTTGTATGTAAATCTTATAATAGAAATTATGGTCAAACTAACAGTGTAAGACACATGATAATCATGTGCCCATTAACCTAATAAATTAGTTAAGGGACCAAATTAATATTTGTGATAGATAATGAATTAAATTGGTCGATATACTAAAGATAAGTAACTAATTTGTCTTTTTTTTGGGGATAGTTATCCTATCCACTCTTGGTGGTCTCAAGTCACTGAAAAAGCTTGATGTCCATTCTAACCAATTAATAAAATGTTAAGGTCGCTCGCAGATTCACTTGGGAACTTAAAGGACCTAATCTTTTTTTTTCCCCCAAAAAAAGGACCTAATCAATCTTGTGTAATTATCCCTCTAAACTCATTATACTTTATTTAGTAAGAAACAGAGAGAATACAAATTAATTTTCCAAACTGTATATGTAAATGCCAAATCTAATTTGGGTGAAAGAATGTACTACTTCTAACTAATAATCTCCTTTTTTTTATTTACTTATTTTCCTTCTAAATTTTTAACAAAGAAAGCTTCTCTTCTTATATCTTATGTTGGAGTTTTGTTTCAAACACAAACAGAGCTCAATTCAGAAAAACTAAAAATTTGTTAGATTAGACAGAGAAAAAAGAATTTGTTCAATAAATAAAAATATGATATATCATTACTACTGGACTAGCTTTTTCCAGTTAAATATTACTATCTATCTATGATTTTATGTACCCATGAAAAAGTAACAAGTAACAACTAACAAGATGTTAGTGTATGTCTTAAAACTAATTTGTTTTAGAGACAAATTACACTTTTATATTTATGCATATTTTGTAATATGGTATTCTTTATCTATTTAATATGATAAAGTCTTTTGAATGAAATTGTACGAGAAAAATCATAAATAGTTATGATGATGAGATTTTCTGCGTAGTTATATTTTATTAATAAATATCCCTAATCGTAATATTTTACATAGAGTAGCACATAATTGAATGTGGATGCTTATTGAGAATAAGTGCATCAGATTACCTTGGTTAGTAAGAGTATTCCACACGGATTATTATTCAAATGTCAGTGGATTAATTTCTTTGTGATATTAGTGTAATGATTCTCGGACTTGAGGTCATGAGTTCATCTTGATTGTGAATTACTATACTTTAGCACTATTAGTTGTTCTTCTTAAGAAGTCACACGTACTATAGAGATCAGATGTAGTGTGAATCATAAGATATAAGATTTGACCAATATAGAATTCACTACTCCTTATAGTGGGAGAGTAATCCCTGTATGGTTACTTGTTGAAATATGACTCAGAAATGTTTGAACTAACTAAAAATAGAATTGAGAGTGTCTCAATTTCTATTTCAAGTGAGTTGCATTTCAAAAAAAAGTAAATTGATTTGTTCAATAAGAGTTGGCATTCTATCTATACTCTTAAACTAATTGGGATATAGTGTGATAAAAAAGTAATAATTACAGGGTAACTAAATCACTGATAAATGAAGTTGAACCACTTTGACATGCCTCAACACGTAGGTGGTTATGACTTATACTTTGTTAGAAACCAATCTTGATCTATAAGTGTGAATTAATTAATTAATTAATTAATGATGAATTAAAGTTTTTTAATTTATCTGATCCTATTTAATTTAGGATCATAATTCATATTTATTGCCAATGTGAATGAGAATTGATAACTCTAGGAAATTAGATCTATATGTACCCTAAACTTGAGTATTTTCGCTCTAATTTCAAGCATTATTAAGGTTTAAGTATTGTTTTTGTTTATTTTTCTTCTATGCTCTAGTTGTGTTAATTTGTGCTAGGTTGGTGTTTTTCATGTTATTTGAGTAATTTTATCTGATTAATAGAGTGTATTTATGTATAGAGTTTATGCAGAGGAAATGATGGATGAGAAACAAACCACAAACATGTGTAATCGTGGTTACCAAACCTATGAAGTTACTAGAAGTTTAACCACGGTCCAATTACTGCAGTCATTGGCTGTCAAAAATTAGGAATTTTTCTAAGTATTGATAACTGTGATTTTCGATAACTTTAAGAAAGAAAATTCAAAATCAGAGTTTTCAACTCCTGGCAGTATATATTTTTTGGACGCGATTTAAGAATTTTGAGGGATAAAATTGTCCAGAGCAAGGAAAATTATGGGTATAACTTCCCCCATTCAACTCTAGTACTATAAATATATTATTAAATCCTCTTTGGAGGCTAAGTAGGATAGAAGTAGAGTAGAAGTAGGAGAATTTAGATCTCCATTTTCCTTCCAATTTGAGGAGGATTTTCTTAGATTAGGAGTAGTTTAGTTTAATTTCTCATCTGGTAGTTGTAGATTAAAGACCCTTAATGTAAGTTTTCGTTAATTTATCATAATTTCATGTACTTTATGTTAATCTAGTGTAGTTTAGTTTAAGTGCTTTCTTTTATTTGCTTTCTTATTCTAAATGGTAGATTTAGTTTATGGGTTTTTCATTTAATGGCTTTTTTCACTTGATTTCTTAGTGTAATTGTTAAATTAGTTTATGAACTTTCTCTAAGAATTCATTTCTTAGTAATAATTGTAGTCTAGATTAGCTAGTTAGAGTAGTTTAGTTGAATTTCCTTCCTTTAATTAGATTTTTTCACTTGCTTTCTTTGTAGAAAATGGGTAGATTAATTAATGAAATTTCTTTAATCATACTTTCTTAATGTTAATTAGTAATTTAGATTAGTTTATAGGTGGCGCTATTACTAAAGCAAATTATATCCAGTCAAAGCAAATTTGATTAATTGGACAAAAAATATTTCGGGTCCACTCCTTCAATCCCCCAAATCAGCTCTCCACCACCATAGCCACGGGACATCCTCCGAATATGTTAATTAGATTCTATCCCAGCTGGACATCCAAATCATCCACAAAGCCAAGATGAAATAAGTTTTAAACAATAAATCTATAGAACCAGGATGAAATGGGAATAGCTATTGATGTCCCGAATTGCTAAGAAAATCTAAGAGTTGGAATATTGACCCCATTATCAATATACTCAAAGAGTTGATTATCTTTATCTCTTAATACTTCTTCAAAAATTATTCTACGGATTCTTGGCCCATTGCCCCATCCTCAATTGTTTTCCCTCTCCTTTTTGATTTCATCATGGCGAAAATTAGAGAAAAAATAAAACTGGAGAGGCCAAGAATGCCCAAATTGCCAGTCCGCCACCACCACAAAGAAGAGAAACCCAGATGCCCAAACCGCTTTGGCTTTCCTGCTCAACAAGGCTTTGTTACTCCCATGAATAAACCCACTAATTTCAACTTATATATTAGTATAGATCTATAAGTGGAAAAAATGCAAAGATTGATTTTAAAGGAAATGAATTTGGATTGAAATTGATTCCTTTGAAGAGCTAGAAGTACAATGGGCATACTAATGGTGGAATACATTACACAATTCTGGACTTTGGTGCACCAATTTGTTTAGAAGCTGATATGATTAAGATTAGGGATGAATATGAAGAAGACTCTGACTAAGCTTTTATCCAAGGCTGTGGATTAATGGATCCCGAATATGGGTTAAGAGACGGGAGGCATTTTTGTCTTTTTGGGTAAAATTGCGCTAACAAGATATAATATACTCTGGCAATAACATCACTCATAGTTTATTTGCTCTCTCAAAATGACTCTCATCTTACTTGCTTTCTTTAATTACTAGCTTAAAATATTTTCTTTTCATAGGCCTTCTTTAATTGCCCTGTTTAAAAAAATACTGTCCTTATTGCTAGTTTTTACTTTAACGCATTAATTAGCCTTTAATTGCTTTCCTAATCCCTTAAATTCTAGTTCTAATTAAATGGATTTAAAATCTAACCACTTCAACTAATAATTCAACTAAATAATCGGTAATCACCAACCAATTCTTGTGGGTTCGATCCCTACTTTCTTATACTACTAGTTAATAACCGTATATTTGCGGGATACTGCCTAGATAGTATTAGGATTTAGGTGTTTTTATAAATTTTATAACTAGGTGTTTTCTAAAAGGTATCAAGAACGTAAAGGGTCACACACTTTAAGATGATTAACTCGGAATATTAAATTTATTATTTGATAAGTATGAGATACTTATGTGTTAATTTATGCGATAAATTAATTTTTGGGGCTTAACTATAATAAGTTTTAAATCTTAGGGACTAATATATAATACAATAAAGCTCTTAGGATTTTATGCATATATATGCCTTTCATCCAAGTAGAGTACTATGGGGAGAAAAAAGAAAAAAAAAACAAGTGAGAGAAAAAGAGAAAAAAATGTGAAAAAAAATAAGAAAACAAAAGAGCTAGTATTTCATGATTTGGGTGAATCAATCAATCAATCATTTTTTTAAATGCTTCTTTAACTATCAAGCAATCATTTTTTAAATTCTTGATTTTTTTTTGGAAATTAAAACAACAACCATCTTCATAAAAGATTCTGATAATGGCAGTTTAAGCATAAGTGCTATCCACAACCTGTGTTTTACCTCTAAATCAGAATCTATATTGTTTTCATTTCTCAAATCAACAAAATTAGTTCGTCTAAAATCACCTTGCTTTTTCGAGTCCAAAATAATGATAATTTTGTTCGGGGATTTTGATAATTAATCAACCAATTTTTCTGATACTGAGATTCTGTATGAAGTAATAAGGCACCATGAAGGCCGCATTAATGTTGCAACTTGCAAGTGTTGCATTCATAGCTGTATTAATGTTGCAATCTTTAAGTCTTGCGTTTTTTGTTATCCAAATCCCATTTTAATGTGCCGTTATAGTTTTATCTTCATCTGATGCATTGCATCTCTTTTAATTGGTGCCATTAAGTTACATCAATTGATGCAGTATCATCTTTTGCATTTGATGTAAGTTAGACACATAACTTGTCTTAAATTTGATCTAAAGTTGTATTAACTGATAACATCAACTAACTCCTTTCTTTTAGTGTAAATATAGCCTTGTTCTATTACTTATTCAAGTGAATGAATCAAAAAAGGAAAAAGTCAAAATGAGTGTGACAACTACTCAAAGAAGTTAGAAGTTTTCTTTGTTATTTGTTAACATCCCAAAGAAATTCTTAAGTTGTAGTATTTAGACTGTGAAATATATTTTCTAATTAAGTAATTATACACTTGGCCTTGCACGTGATTCAACTACAAAGTCAAATCCATTACAAATATTGGATTGTGGTATTTTTATTCTCATATAAAAGCATATCATTTGTTCCAGTTTTTCTTACATTGCTATCATAACATATTTTAGTTGAGTCCGTGCTTTACATATGTTATATAAGTTAAAAATCATGTGACTAATAAGTTCTAAATTCTAGGTTTGATTATATCTCATAAGGGTGAAAAAAATCCCTTCATGGCATGTATATTTGTATGCGCGTATTAGTTATAAAAATTCAAACATGTGCTCCGAATAAGTGGTAGAGTTTGTTTGTATAATTTTGTGAATTAACTCTTATTGAATAGAGAGAAACAAAATTTTTTCTCTTGAAAAACCCAGAAACTTAAGTGAATGTCTAGAAAAACAAATATTAAAGTTTTTCTTACTTTATTTGATTGTTGTTGATAACATGAAATTATAAATCAAGGTTTTTATAGCATATTTTGTTGCCTGGACATGTTATGACAATTCACTAAATATTTTTATGCCATATTTTTATTTGTTCAAGTGAAAGCACATGGCTTGGTTGAGATCAATTCTCCTACCCAGAAATTTAGTGCAAATACATTGAAATGATATTATTTAGACATTTTAGTTTACAAGAGATGATTAGGAGCTATATGACTTTCGATCTTGCACTTTATATGTCTATAAATTATTATCTTAGTGATATTTTGCTGAAGTAAATATGTATAAATCTCCAGTATTTATTTGTTCTTATGTCTATGTACAGTTTGTTGAAAGATGACACCCATAAAAAAAATATTGTGCTGACTTGAACAGGAGCAAAAATCTAAAGTGACATTTTGATATCTAGCATCGAAAAGTTCAGTATGTTCTTAAAGAATAAGAATGTCTAGAAACCCTATTTCACACTATTACTGAACCTGAGTGGGGAGATACTTAACAAAAAAAGAATAGAAAAAAAATCAAGAGTTTGTGAAGTCTTGAAAAAGAAAAATAGTATTGCTTGCATTACGTTGTTGAGCAATATGGAAAATGATCTTTTGATTGAGTATGAGAAATACAAGACTGCTTGTAAACTTTGGGTTGCTTTGAAAGCATAATTTTGAATTATGTCTTCTAAAAAAGTCAGACAGTTGACTATAAGATTTGACATGTATGTGAAAAAGATACATCATACGATAAAGCAACATCTGCGAGAAATGTCAAATATGTTCATTAAATTGAAAACTACTGGACATGTTTTGACTGGTGAACAATAGGATCAGGCTGTCATCATATCACTTCTTCAAAGTTGGGCAGAAATGAAAATGAATGACTCCAAATAATAGCATCAAAACTTTTGATAATATTAGACATCATATTGAGGTAGAAAAAAGGCAGCCAAATCTTATGAGCAAGTTTATGTTGTGGAGTTCGACAAGAAAGAGGAGACGAATTCCAAAGAAAGAAAAACACCACCACAGCTGTTCAAGAAAGCAAGCCCAAAATTCAAGAAAATCAAGATGAACTCTCGTAAAAGCGGCAAGAAGGGAGGTCAAAAAAAGGATAAGAGTACATTATTCTATTATAACTATGATAAATTGGGTCATTTTCTTCATGAATACACTGAGACTAAAAAGGTATTTTTCAATTTCTATGAAAGTTATAGTTTTACTTCTAGCATCGTTTTATTACTTGAATCTCATCCTTTGTGAATCTTGGACTCAGAAGCAAAGGACCATGTAGTTAGAGAATGAGGAACGTTTGTGGAATTTCATCGAATCCCAATTGGTACAAAATGGATGTATATAGGAAATAGTGCAAAGATTGAAGCAAAATGCAATGGGACTTACAAATTGGAGTTGTGTGATGGACGTACTCTATACGTACATAATATTCTATATGCAATAGATATTTGATGAAATTAAGCCTCTGTTACTATTCTTCTTCTTCTTGGATATTTTTTGAATATGTCTCATGATAGTGACGTGATTATTTCAAAAAGCACTAAGCCGTTACTATTACATATGTAATGAATAGTTTTATTGTACTTGAAGTAGTGCATAATGAAATGATTGATGATTGTTTTTTTTTATTGCATCTACAAGTAATAATTTTGTGGATGTGAATATTTGGCATGCTAGACTTGGTCATATTGTTCAAGAATAGATGAACAGGCTAATTAAAGAAAAACTTTTGGATTCTATACCAAAAGTAGATTTGCCTATGTATGAACATTGCCTAATTGGAAAAATAACAAGAAAACTATCTAGAAAAGGAGCTCAAGCAAATTTTCCATTGCAATTAATTCATTTTGATATTTGTGGACAAATGAATGTTAGAACAAGACATGGAGCATCTTGACAAATGAATGTTAGAACAAGACATGAAGCATCTTACTTCATCACTTTTATAGATGATTTTACCCGTTTCGATCATATTTATTTAATCTCTCATAAGTTAGAAGCATTAGATTAATTTAGACTATACTTGCGAATTTGGTTGAGAATTAATTGGACAAAATGGTTAAGTCATTAAAGACAAATCATGGTCGTGAATATTTGTCCAGCCAATTTAATGATCTAATATGATGAAAATGGATTAAAATACAATTAACTATTCTTGGAACTTCACAACAAAATAGTGTTGCAGAAAGAAGGAATAAAATATTATTTGACATGGTTAGGTCAATAATGTTGCAAGCACATTTGCCAATCACCCACTGGGGAGATGCAGGTTGACTTTTGGCCATATACTTAACTGTGTGCCTACTAAATCAGTTACTTCCACTCCTTATTATGAACTTGGGACAGGTAAAATTGTATTTGTTTCACACAGTTCGCAATGATATTTGATCTAAGTAATTTGCTACTCTGGGAGTCAGTAGCTTATATTCATAATCCAAATGATAAATTTGAAAAATTGGATCCTAGAGGAAAGAAATGTATCTTTATTAGATATTGTGAATATTCAAAAGGTTACGTATTCATTGTTGAGCTATAAAGATGGAAGTATAACTGAATTGGAATCAAGAGATGCCACATTCTTAGAAAATGAATTTTCAAAAATGGGTGAAATTGATAAGGATTTTATTTTATATGAAATGGAAAATCCAAATAATATTTTTACTCCTACAGAAGAGAGAACTTCTCAATATCTTGAACCGAGTAGGAGTAATGAACTACCAAATGACTCAATTTCATCGAAAATCCAACTGTGAAAAAGTAATCGTAAAAGTATACCTCATCGTTATTTTGACATTGAAGGAGAAACTTTTATGGTTGAGCCAAGATGGAAGTGAACCTAAAATTGTTCAAGAAGGTATTTCATATACTGCTAAAGAAAAATGGATTCGAGCAATGGAAGATGAAATGGAGTCTATGAAAACAAATGATGTTTGGAATTTTGTTGATTGACCTCCAGAGCGTAAAGCTATTGGGAACAAAGGGTTCTCAAAATTAAATGTAAGGTAGATGGATCAATTGAAAGATACAAAGCACAACATTTTGTTGCCAAGGGCTATATCCAACAAGAAGGTATAGATTATGAAGAGTCATTTTTACCTGTAGTAAGAATTGCATCAATTCACCTTATTTTAGCCATAGTTGCCCATTTAGATTTGCAATTACATCAAATGGATGCAAAAAACTGTTTTTCTCAATGGAGAATTAGATATAGAAATCTTTGTGCGATAACCAATAGGTTTCATTGTTAGAGGCAAAGAGCACAAAGTTTGCAAATTCAAAAGATCAATATATGGCATTAAAAAATAGAGATTTCATATAGCCAAAATATTTTATGGTTTTACAATGATCAATGATGATAACTGTGTATATATTAAGCAATTTGAGAGTAATGTTGCAATAATATCACTTAATGTAGATGATATTTTATTGGCTACTAACAATTTGGATATTGTTAAAATCATTAAAGAATGGTTGTTCTCTAATTTTGAGATGAAAGATATGGTTTAAGTTACATCATTGGTGTGAAATTCCAAAGAGATCCGCCATTCTAGAAGATTTCTTGTTCTTTCACAAAAGTCTTATATAATGAAAATTCTTGAATGATTTAATATGCAATATTACAAATCTACTAATACACCTATTAGAAAAGGTGAATCCCTTAGTAAAGAAATGTGTCCAAGGCTCTAGACAAACAAAAATTATGAAAAGAATTCCATATCCAAGTGTTGTGGGAAATTTAATGTATGCCATGATGTGTACATGTCCAGATGTTTGTTATGTTGTTGGTATAGTAAACAGATATCAATCAAATGCTTGACAATCTAATTGGTGAGCTATAAAAATGATTTTGAGATACTTTAAAGGTATTTCAAATTGTGTTTTGTGTTACCATGGAGGTGAATTAAAACTGGTGGGATACGCTAATGCTGATTGGGACGATGATCCCTAGAAGCGTAAATTAACATCATTTGGAGCTCTATTATGGAGCAATAAGAAACAAATATACATAGGTTTGTCTACTATGGAAACAGAATTTGTTACAATATTGTTTTGTAGCAATTCAAGAAGCAATTTGGCTTAGAAAATTTATACGAAATTTTAAAATTGTTCTTGATGCGTCTAAACTCTGTGACAATCGATTGTGATAGTCAAGCACCTATTAACTATACAAAAGATCCAAACTATTATGGTAAGACAAAACACATAGGCATAAAATATAATATTTTAGGGATATCATAGCCCAAAAAGAAGTAATGTTACAACATATACCTACGCATAAAATGGTGGCTGATCCTCTCACCAATCCTATTTTTAGATATGTATTCTTGTATTATATTAAATCTCTGAAATTGTGTAGATTGTAATTGTTGTTCTACTCAAATAAATTCTGTAATTCATCGTATAAAGTAATTAGTAAATTATTATGGTGTCATATACTGGCATTCAAATACATTTGTGAAGTATGTTTCCAAGTTGAGATTAGCTCTCTCATACGAGTAACTACCTTAGGTACGGCAAAAGAGAGTTGAGCTTAGACTATACCTTCCTAATAAGGGACAGCTAGAAAATTTTTTAGTGCAGTAAGTAATTAGAGTGTACGAGTCACCTTGACAAGAGTTAAGATGAGGTCTAGATATTTTTAGTAGATCGAACATTATTCCCACAACTATGTGAGTTTGGAAGAAAATCGGATATGAGAAATTAATATGGCACTCAAGATACCGAACTATTATATATCTCGAACTAAGCACTTCACACATTCAATGTGTTGGCTACGACTGAGTTAAGATCCGTATAGTGATGCATATTAAAGATATGCACTCTTTTAGCAAGAATCAATCCCTATATACACACACACACACATACTTCATACTATTTGTTCTTAAATCGATCATAAGGAGAAGTAAGAAAGAATCCCTATTTTCTTACTTGTATGAGACTCTTGTGATAATCTAAACCTCTTTTGTATCCTATGTGACTTTTAACAATATTACAAGATATTAAATGAATATTTTCTACTTTAGTGTGCTTCCTATGGCTATGATAATTCATTTTTCTTTGCCTTAAAGGGACATAACTAAGAAAGTAGTTCATTCATTACTAAGTAGTATGTGGTTGAAAGAAAAAATATTTAAGTTATATCTTTCTTGTGTATTTATTGATCAGACAATTATGTGTTCTACTAGGTTTGAAACATGATTGTGATTACATGATAATATCATGGAAATAAAGTATGATTTTCAAGGGATAAGACATACTTGAATTGATGTAATTAAAATGAGTTTAGGATATAATGAGACATATTTAACAATTTGTTTTAAGGGTCGTATCTATTATATTATCCCTAACAGGTACATAGTTTAACCTCCTGAAATGTAGATGTACTCACAGGTCACACGACCTACTTATTCGTATGAAAAACTATAGAATTTAAAGATGTATTCAGAAGATGATGTGTGTGCTAGCCATGTAGATGAGTTGGAGATAAAATAATAAGGCTCCATGAAGGCTGGATTAACGTTGCAACTGGCAAGTGTTGCATTCATTAGTGCATTAATATTGCAGTTGCACCAACCTACAAGTGTTGTGTCTTTTGTTATCCAAATCCCATGTTAATGCTTCGTTATAAATCTTCATTTGATGCATTGCATCTCTTTTACTTGATGTAAATACGTTACATCAATTGATGCAATATTATTTTTTGTATCGATGTAAATTAGATGCATTACTCGTCTTAAATTTGATCTAAAGTTACATTAACTAATAAAAGCAACTAGTTCCTTCCTTAGCTCGTTTCTTTTGGTATAAATAGAGCCTTGCTCTTTCCTTTTGGTATGAAGAGAGCCTTGCTCTATTACTTATTCAAGTAAAGGAACAGAAAGAAAGGAAACAATTAGAAAAGTGTGAAAATCACTTAAAGAAGTTAGAAGTCTTCTTTGTTATTTGTTAACATCCCATAGAAATTCTTAGTTAGGGTATTTAGATTCTAAAATTTGTGCATTTTTTATTAATTGAATATACACTCGGCCTTGTATATATTCCGATTATGTGATTATACACTCAACCTTGCATGTCTATACCGGATTGAATTATAAAGATTCAATTCACTCCGAATATTGGACGATGGTATTATTATTTTCATATGAAGAAATATCATTTGTTCTAGTTTTTCTTATGCTAACAGAAATCCTACTAAAACCAACAATCTTTAGAACTTCACCAAAATATTAAAAATGTTGGATTTTGAAGGATTGTGTTTTGGTTTGGTAAACAAGAGAAGAAAAATGCTTGGAAACCAATGAAATCTTGCAAAGGGACTTGGCCTCATAGATTTTGTCAAAATATGTGGGATACTATCAACTCATCTGGCAAGAGTTTGAATGGACCTTCATCTTCTTATCATTCTTTTTCTTCAATCAGAACGGGATTTTCATGTTTGTAGTATGCTCCTACCATCTGAAAACTGAGCCTTCCAATTTTTTCAAGATGACTGAATATCTATGTAGTGCAGATGATTGATTTGTTTTAGTTTTACACTTTATGTTTGCGCATTCTACTAATGTTATAGGTTACTTTTTGTCATCAATATCTCCTGATGATATGTTCTTTTTTCTTTTAGAATTGTCAAATAATTTTGATTTTCCTTTAATTAAAGATTTTGATGATTCACACTGAAGGTTATCCCATCCCATTAGATGATAACCTGTTCATTTATACGAGATTTTTATTATTCCCACAAATTGATTGAAAAATATGATTAAAAGAATAAAATATAATTGAGTTAGAGATTAGTAAAAATATAATTAGTTTTCTTGAATATAAAATATATATTATGTAAAAGTACAATAACATAGTAAATTTTTAAATATTCACAAGAAAATATGGTATGGCTATAAACAGTGTATAAACTTGGCAAAATTCAAATTGACTCGAGATTTTCGTCAATTGTTTATGCTACCTTGGAACAAGAAAAAATTTGACTGAATTTATTGTCTAACCTTAATTAAATATCATCACTAATTCCAATGCTTACTAATAAAGTTACTTTATATGGTAAAAATTATTTATAAACTAAATAATGACACATTTATTTCTTTGAAAATATCAATATACAACTAAAATAAATATCTTCTATTTTTTGAAAAAAATAAAATAAATATCCTGTGTGATAATGCATGAGTTCAAATTGTTATTTCTCAAATAACATAGTAAAGTTTTAAAAATCCAATAAATGGGCATGGTTATAATCTGAGGCAAAAATCCAATAAAATTCAAATTATTTTACTTAATTTTTTCATCAATTTTCTATTCCACTTATGAAAAATAAAATTTTAATTGAATTTGTCATCAATCATTAATTAGATATCAATATATCAATTCTAATATTTACTAACAAATTATTTTATATGAAAAAAATAAATAATTCAAATAAAAAGATAAAAGTTGTTAGAAGAAAGATAAATGATAACTTTTTTATTTGATACGAGATTAATAGATGAATATTTGAATAGAAAATGGATTAAACCCATTACTTGTAAAATATTTAGTTTGTAATATAAAGTAATTTTGAAAAGTTAATGGGTGAATATTTTAATTATTATGAAATATATACATAGATACACACACACACACACACATATATATGTGTGTGTGTGTGTGTGTATATATATATATGTATGTATATATATTGGTGCAGTGCACATGTGCTACACAAAAGTAGCGCATGTGCGCTACAGATAGAATCAAAATGTTGTCAGGGCACATGCGCTGTAATTGTGTAGCACATGTGCGTGCGTTCCTGTCGTTGGAAAACAAAAAAGGGAAAAAATAGAGGGAGTTGTAACTTTTGATTTAGGAGTGTGTTCTATGGATTCAAGTGGTGTATTTCAATAGTTTCTCCTGCACTTTTATCTTTATAAAAGGAGACATTATCACTATTTCAATACAAAAATTCTTATTAAAAAAAAATCTATCTCTCTATATACATTGTTCTTGAGAAGATTTTTGATTTTTGCTATTAGAAGTCTTCAATAATTTATTGTATTCTAGAGATAGATTGCTATTAACCCAAGAGGAAACTATTGAATATAGTGGGAGCAATCAAAACCAGATTAAGGAAAGTGTTATACACGCCTTAAATTCTAAAGTTTTGATTATCTCTTTATTAACCAATATACAATTTATTTTTTTCCATCTTACTTCTCTTTTGTTTAACAATCTTAAGATTTTGATTGTGGTTAACCATAGAAACAAGTGGTGAGTCTGGCTTCAAAGTAATGAATCAAGATTTTGTCATTTTGGATCGCTTTGATGGTACTGGAACAAATTTTAACTGGTGAAAAAATAAAATGATGTTCTTCCTCACTGCATTAAAAGTTGCATATGTCTTGGACCTTGCATTGCCTGAAATTTCTGCACCAACCGTTAATGATTCGGAGGAACTCAAGACACAACGCAAGAAAAAGAGGGAGGATGAGATCGTTTCTAGAGTACCTTCAAATTATTATTTCAAAGTTAAAAGATCTTGGTGTAAAAATTTCGGAGTCATTGCAAGTAGTGGCAATTACTGCAAAATTACCTTCTAGTTGGAATAATTATTAAAAGAAAATGTCTCATAGTTCTACTGAAATTTTGACTATTGATCAAATTTTGAAACATATGAGAATTGAAGAAGATATTAGAAATCTTCATAAGAAGGATTTAGAACTTGTTTCAAAAGTGAATTTTGTTGATGAAAATAAGAGTCAAATCACAAGTTCTAAAAGAAAGTTTTCTAAAAATACTAATTCTAAGGATAAGTTCAAAAATAATAGAATATGTTGTTACAATTGCAGCAAGAAAGGGCATTATAATAGTGAGTGCAAATCCAACAGGAAACAAAAGAAAAATAATGTCCCTAAAGCAAATCTTGTTGGAAAAGATGCTGAAATTGTTGCAATGGTAACTGATTATCACGTTGCTATGATTTTTGAATTAAATGTGACAGCTTCAAACAAATCGAATGATTGGTGGTATGACTCTAGTACAACCATGCACATTTGCAACGATAAGTCACAATTCAAGACTTATGAAGATATTCCTGATGGTTATGAAGTGCTCATGGGTAATCATGTTTTAGCCAAGTCCAGTTTATGGCAAGGGAAGTGTGGAGTTGCAATTCACTTTTGGTAAGAAGATTGTGTTAATGAATGTACTCCAAGTTCCAGAAATTAGAAAAATTTTTGTATCAGCTGATGTATTGAATAAGAAAGGGTTGAAAGTTGTACTAGAGTCAAACAAGGTTATCTTGTCCAAGAATGGTGTATTTGAAGGAAAGGATTATTTTTGTGACGGCATGTTTAAATTAAATATCAATAAAGATAATATTTTTGTTTATATTGTGGATTCTTTTTAATCTTTATGGCATAGTAGATTAGGACATGTTAATCATAAAATACTTCATTTTATGTCTAAACATGGATTAATTTCTATCAAAGACAATTTTGAGAAGAAACGTGATATATGCATTCAAGCAAAGATCACTAAATTGCCTTTTCCTAATATTGAAAGAATACACAATCATTAGAACTTGTGCATTCGAATATTTGTGAATTAAATAGTTTTCTAACAAGAGGTGGTGATAGATATTCATCATTACTTTCATTGATGATTGCTCTAGGTATGTGCATGTTTATTTGATGAAAGCAAAATATGAAGTATTTGATATGTTTAAATCTTATAAATCTGTTGTTGAAAACTAGTTGGACAAGAAAATCAAAATATAGAGGAGTGATAGAGGTGGTGAATATTTTTCTACCAAATTCTCAATATTTTGTGAACAAAATAGTATTATACACCAAACAAGTGCATCACACACTCCAGAACAAAAATAGTTTGGCTAAAAGAAAGAATAGAACTTTGGTGGACATGGTTAACACCATGATCCTAAGTTTTGATTTGCCAAAGAATATGTGGGGAGAAGCTTTGTTGGCAACTTGTCATTTACATAATCGAATTTCATCTCCCAAAACTAAAGTGGCACTATATGAAATATGGAAAGGGAGAAAACCAAACTTAACTTATCTTAAAGTTTGGGGATGTATAGCTTAGAGTCCTAGATAGCAAAAGGATAAAATTGGGACCTAGAGCACTTAGTAAAAGTGTGTTTGTTGGCTATGCTGAAAATTCTAAAACCTATAGACTACTTGATATTTATTTTAATGTCATTATTGAATCAAGGGATGTTGAATTTTTTTAGAATAAATTTCTTAAAGATTCAACTGTAGACGTGGATCCAATTAAAATACAGGAAACAATTCCAAATGTTCATCCTTCTTTTGATAATAAAAAGAAGGAAATTGATCATCCTTCTGACCTTCGAAGAAGTCAAAGACAAAGGAAAGAAAAACGGTTGTCTTCTGATTTCATATCTTCACAAGCTATTGTTTTCTAGTTGAAGGCAATAGAGATTACTTACTTAATAAGATACCAATCTTATTAAATGTAGAAGATGATTCTAAATCATTTAGTGAAGCTATGTTATCAAGAGATACAATATTCTGGAGAGAGGTTATAAATGATGAGATGAACTCAATATTATCAAATAATACTTGGGTTCTAGTGGATATACCTCCTGATTTTAATCCTATTTGATGAAATGGCTTTCACCCATTTAGGGGGAATATGCTACTAATGGATCCGTATCAACATATAAAGCAAGACTTATAGCTAAAAGTGTTAGACAAAAGGAAAGAATTGATTATTTTGAGACTTATTTACCTATTGCTAGGATTACATCCAGTAGGGTACTATTATCATTAGCTTCCATTTATAATCTGTGTGAGCATCAAATGGATGTTAAAACAGTTTTTTCAAATGCTGACTTGGATGAAGATGTATATATGGAACAATCAGAGGTTTTGCATTATTAGGAAATGAAAATAAAGTTTGTAAACTAGTTAAATCTCTATACGGTTTAAAACAATCACCCAAACAATGGTATGAAAAGTTTGAATCAGCTTTACTCTCTAATGTCTTTAGATATAATAATGCTGATAAGTGCATTTATTCTAAATTTATTTAAAAGTATGATGTGATTATTTGTTTATATGTGGACGATATGCTAATTGTTAGTACGTTTTACAAAAGTGTACTTGAAACTAAGAAGTATCTCTATCTTCTTAATTTAAAATGAAGGATCTTGGTGAAATAGATACTATCTCAGGGATTAAAGTTAAAAGGTATAGTGGGGGTTATACTTTCGGTCGACACACATTATATTAAGAAAATCTTGAACAAGTATCAACATTTAAATGTGAAAGAAGTAAATATTCCTTTTGACCCTAACTTTAAACTGAGTGCAAATATTGGCAAACCTATTGCTTAACTTGAATATGCAAGTATAATAGGGAGTTTAATGTATGCAATGAGTTGCACAAGGCCAGTTATTTCTTTTTCCATGTGTAGATTATCTAAATATATTTAAAATCCTGTTAGTGATAATTGGAAAACAATTAGGAGAGTCATTGGTTATCTTAAAAGAACTAAAGATTTAGGACTTTTCTACAATAGTTTTTCGGCTGTACTTGAAGGGCACTATGATGCTAGTTGGTTTACTAGTATTAATGAAAAAAACTCTACAAGTGGGTGGATTTTTATGTTAGGTGGAGAAGCAGTTTCGTGGGTTTCAAAGAAACAAACTGTGATTGCTCATTCCACAATAGAAGCTGAATTCATAACTTCGGCCTTAGCTTGTAAAGAAGCGAATGGTTGAGAGATTTGTTGTTAGATATCAAGTTGTGGCCTCAACTAATGCCAGCCATTGCTTTGAACTGTGATAGTGAAGTCACAATATCTAGAGCATTGTCACAAAATGTACAATAGTAAATCTAAACATATAAGTTTAAGGCGTACATATATTAGACAATTGTTAAATGATGGCGTCATAACTGTTGTGTATGTAAGAACATACAATAATTTAGTGGATTCGTTGACTATACCTCTTGCGAGAGACTTGGTAAAATTGACATCATTAGGAATGGGATTGAAACCCTTTATCTAAGATTACTAGCAATGGTAACCCAACATTTTTTCTAGTACTACCACTAGATTAAAAATTTAAAGGGTAAAAAAAGTTGCTAATAAGTAGTTGTGAGTGCTAAATTTATATGTATACCATTCCATGTCGATTAGTGCAAATGGTAATCCTTAAGTAGGAAGGTTGAGTATATAAATATTTATACTCTTAATGAAATCATCTTATTATACTTTTAATTTTAAAAGTTTGAAGAAATTTCACCTATATGATCACTTGAAGTAGTATTGCTTCTAACAAAAGTTTAGGGTTCTCTTTTGTACATGATCATAAATTAGGATATAGCACATGGTCAGTATAGTGCTAAAATATTTTGGTGAACATATGTATAAGTTTAACTAGTTCATGTGTGAGATAGTTCTAATCTAATGTTAAATCATGGTTTAAGTATCTTGCCACCTTAATTTAAATTAGAGTTAGTGAATTATTTACACTAAGGAAAAGTTTAAGACGATAGTCACTTTTCTTTATCCATGATGTTAAAAAAGAGATAGTGAGTTGTAGTTTATATGACAAACTAAGTAGGGGAATGTAAAATATTTAGTTTTAATATACAGTAATTTTGAAAAGTTAGTGGGTGAATGTTGTAATATCCTTTTTAATAATAATAATAATAATAACAATAATAATAATAATAATAATAAGAAGAAGAAGAAGAAGAAGAAGAAGTTCATAATTATGCTATATTTAATGTGTTATTTATCACATTTTTATGTATTATAAACAACATTTGAGTTATTATTGAGTTTAATTTGGTTATTATAAGTTTTTGTAGGGTTTAAGTGAAAAAGAGCTAAAAAAAGATGGAAAAGATGAAAGGAAATGCTAAGGTGCAGAACATGCATGAGTATGAAGACATTGTGGACACTGTTTCCTATTTTAATCGTGACTTTCGATTCCAAACTCCGATTGAGGGGATTCAAGATGCGTTGGAAAGTTAAGAGAGAGAGTTACAACTTTTTTGTTTACACTTTTCCAAATTCCAAAACCATCAAGGTTAAAATTGAAGTCGAAGATGAAGGGTAGCATCAAGCCCAGCGCACATGCACTGGGAATGTTCAGCGCATGTGCACTGAGTCCAGAAGGGAAATTTTCAGCATTTCCCAAGGCACACATGTGCACAATCAGGCATTGAGCATGTGCACCTAAAACAGAGGTGTTATACACATTTTAATTTTTTGACAGATTTTTTCTGCCGGTTGGACTCTTTTTCATACAATTGCATGTTCTTATTCTTAGACAATGATTGTAATCCTAATACTCATTATAAATACTCCAAGTAGGGTGATTAAAAGGAAGTCGACATTTTATTCTTTGTTTTATCTAGGGTTTTCAGTAGAGAAAAATTCTTGGTTATATCAATTCTAAACCCTATTTTCTTGGTCGAGGGAATTGAAGCCACGGTCAATTCTACTATATTGTGAGACTTTTTGTTCTTGAATTTATTAATTTTATATCAAGTATTGATTATTTTTCTGTGATTAATTTTATGACTATTTTTTAAACTTGTTATTGCTGCAGAATAATTAAGTTATTGGAATTAATCTATAGCTAAATTGTTTTAACCGCGTGTGCTTAATTTAATCTGTGAAGCAACTAAATTTGATAATTTCGCTTGATTAGTGTTATTGAATTTAGGAAAAATAATCAACTAATTGGCATAACCATATGTTACGTTTAATTAGTCTAATTGTTCTTGTTGATTTTAATACTTCTATTGATTAATCTTTGACACGTGTCTAAATTAATGTAATGGTTAGAGTTAATTGGATCGCGTGTTAAAAATTAGCCAACTTTAGAAAGAAATAAGAGTCAACTTTGGATTGAATTTCGGTTAATTCTTCAATTAGTATTTGGTATAGAAATTGAATTATCTTTGGTGTCAATGATCGACTAGTAAAATTTGCATTGTGGATATGACCAAAACCAAGCTTCTTTTTAAATTGAATTCCCTCTAATTTACTTTATTGTTTTAGTTTTTAGGTTAAAAGTATTCAAAAATCCCCTTTTTTTTGGAGCACAAGATTAAACTCTGTTCTCTGTGGGATGACCTATACTCAACACTACTACATTATTATTGAGAATTATTAATTTTGGGTGTCTACGACAGCACAGTCCAAATAATAACAATAATAATAATAATAATAATAATAATAATAATAATAATAATACTAATAATAGTATATTTTGGTGTAGCACACATGCGCTACACAAAAGTAGCACATATGCACTACAGACAGAATCAAAATGCAATTAGCGTGCATGTGCTGCAATTGTGTAGCACATGTGCACGCGTTCCTGACCGTTGGAAAACAAAAAAGGAAAAAATAGAGAGAGTTGCAACTTTTAATGCAGGAGGTGTGTTACATTGATTCAAGAAGTGTATTTCAATGATTTTTCTTACGCTTCCATCTTTATTAAAGGAGACATTCTCACTATTTCAATACAACAATTCTTATTGAAAAAAAAAAATCTACCTATCTATATACATTGTTCTTGGAAAGATTTATAATTTTTTTCTTATTGGAAATCTTCAAGAATTTATTATATTCTAGAAGTAAATTGCTATTAACCCAAGAGCAAACTATTGAGTATAGTGAGAGTAATCAAAATATTAAGAAAAGTGTTATACAAGCCTCAAATTGTATCAAAGTTTTGATATCCCTTTATTAACCCATATACAATTTATTTGTTTCCATCTACTTCTCTTTTGTTTAATATTACACACTAATTATCTTCATATAGCTATGTCCTTGGAGTAAGAAAACTCTTAATTGAAATATGAGCTTTCATTTATATATATATACAGATATATATACTAGAAAAGAGCACGTGCTTTGCACGTGAAACAAAACACTTATAATTTATTGAAAATTTTTATTTTCTAAAAAATAAACAAGTAATTAGTGAATGATAACCAAGTATGAAAATTTTAACTATTGATTTTTTTATACAAGATTTATATATTTTTAATATATTTGTGCTTTTTCATTGTAATTTTTTTGAATTTTTTTTTTATTTTTCAATATTATTTGTTATTTGTTACAAAATTATATATAAATTTCATTTTTTTTCTTAAAAATTAAACAAGTTTTCTCTTTTATGAGAACAACGTATGATAATTGTATTTTTTGTTATTTCTCTTCTAGGTGCGTAGTATTATAATTTTCATATAGTGTCACCACCAATTAATTAAACAATTAAAAATTAAGACATTTTCTATGGTATTGAACTTTATATATATATATATATATATATATATATATATATATATCTGTGTGTGTGTGTGTGTGTATTCTTTGTCATTACAAAAAAGGATAATATCATTATCAAATATCAAACATTATATAGATGAAGTATTTTAAAATTATATTAGTAGCGAAAATATTAAATGGTAATCGGATGATATATGGATAATAATTACAAAAAATGATTAATAAAAATTTCAAAAAATAAGAAAGAAATTGAATCTAATTAAATTATAAAGAATATATAAATCGAACAAAAACTATGTCTTATGTATAGAATAACTAAACAAATCAACTATATATATATTTTCTGTATTATAAATAGGTATTACATAGTATATTAAATCATTAATAAAAAGTGAAATAATAAATTGTTCTCTTGTCTTGCTATAAAATGCAACGAATGTTAAGTAATAATAATCATTTATCTTACTCTATAATACACAAAATGCGAATGAAATTGTAATTCTAAATATAACTAAAATTGCACGTTATTACTTTAAGTGAGATTTTATATATTTTTTGTATCACAATTAATTTTTTGCGAACATATTATGTAAAATATATATACATATAGAGAATATATTATTACGTTATCTCTTAAAGTTATGATAATATTCACTTCAATACTTAATTAACGCTCTAAACTCTTTATTATCTTTGATGGCATAAAATGTAATTAATTTCGATCTAAAATAGTTTTTATTTTTCTTTTAGGTTCATAGATTATAATTTTTAATAACGACACTACCAATAACTTAATCAATTATAGACAAAAACTTTTTCATAATATTAAAGTTTTTTGAGATATATCTATATATTCTTTATAATTTGTAAAAGATAAAATCAGCATAAAATATCAAACATCATTTCATAAATGAAGCGTGTCAAAATTCTTTTATTAATGAATATATTTACAGAGAGATTAAATAATATATAATAATAATTACAAAAATGATTAAATAAAATTTTAAAAAAAGAAAAAATAAATCTAAATATAAAGAACAAAGATATCAAACAAAAATTATGTTTTCTGTATAAGAAAACCAACAAATTAAATTAATATGTTCTATATAATATAGATAGGCATCACGTAGTATATTAAGATCATAATTAAAAAGTGAAAATAAAAATTTATTCTTTTATCTTACATTGAAATGCATAGAAAATTAATGAAAAAAATCTCTATATTACTCTAAATGCATGCAACTCGAATGAAAAATATTTAATTCTAATGACATCCAAAATAACATGTAATTTCTATATTTCTATTCTAATTAATTTTTTTAACATATTATGTAAATTATTTATGTATCCATATAGAGTATATATTGAAAATTTTCATGTTTCTTAATTTTATGATAATATTGATAGTCTAAACTCTTACATTTATTTTGAATGGTATTGAATGTGATTAACTCCAAATCAAACTTATATTTGACATAATATTTTAGTATGAAATTAAATTTGCATTTATTAAATACACAAACAAAATGAAGGCTAATAACAATGTATGGATTTATTTTTTCATTTTTTGTACTTTTTTGATTAATTCATTTTATTATTTACTAAAATATTTAATCTATATCTTAATTGTTTTGCTAAATAGTAAAGAATTGCATTGTAGTTTCCAAAATCGATGTAATATTAATCTAAATCTGCAATTATTTTAGAGTATTTAATAGTATGATTATATTTGAATAATTTATGTTGTCTTTTACAATACTTACCTGCTTATTTTTTTTTCTATATTATCATTCCTACAATTTATATACAGTATTCTTGTTAGTTTTACAATAATTATTCTAGATTATTTTGGACATGAATCATACAATTGGTTGAATTATTTTTACCTTATCAATAGTTACTCTACACAATATTTCTTTATTGTTTTATTATGTACTGTAACAACTTGTGTTGTAATTTCTGTATTTGATACATAAATTCAAATATTATTTTAGAATATTTTGGGCATATGCAGTTTATCATGGAGTGATCTTGTTTTCTAACTCATCTATAATTCCTCTCAACAAATATTTTACAAAATCATGTTATTAAAGATAAAGATTTAGTAATCAAAATATTATTAAAGAGATATAAATTAACAAATACTTTAAGATTGTGAGTTTTCTATTTTGTTCCTAAACTTTACTTTCATTACTTGGTTAATTTTCCATTCTTCATATAGGATAGAGAAAAACAAATTTAAATTATTCGTAATACAGACTTAAAAGAAATAAGAAAATAGTGTTATATATTCTACTATTTTTTTACTTTATCAAATTTTAATTTTTTATTTGTATGATTCTTAATCTTGTAAATTTTACATTGGAAAATACTCAAAAATTACCAAAATTTCAAGTTAAAGATGTCATTCTAATCAAAAGTTATGAAATTATTATAGTTAATCGTCAGTTAAGAAAAGTTTTGCTTAAAATTAATGATGTCAGCTAGATTTGTTATTTTCTTGAGTTAATCCTAGCCAAAAAGGTCAGCAAAAAATACCAAATTCACTGTCAATGACACTACAAAAAAGGTAAAGTGTAATTAACATGGTATATAAAGCATGTATGGAGAATAATCAAATTAAATTTTCTAGATTGGGCGTACTTGAATGAACAATTAGAGAAAAGAAAATAATTATAGTGAATTTGGAATATTTATAATAGTTATAAAAGATTATTTTTATTATGAATAAATAATAAATACAATTTTAAAATATATAACTATAACAGTTTCAAATTAAATATTAATATTTTATTTTATTCTTTCCTTAAATATAAATGATTTTCTACTCTTAAAATTATATACATTCTTATTATGTATTTATGCAAAAAATTCATAATAAGTTAAGCAAGAAATAATTTATTTCATTAGCATTTCGTGCATTTTAGAGTAAGATGAAGGATATTTTCGTGAGCACTTGATGCATTTTAAAGCAAGGCCAAAAGAACAAATTATTATTTTGATTCTTTATAATGAATTTAATATACTATATGATATCTATCTGTAATATGAAGAATATATTATTTAATATATTTAATTTTTTATACATAAGATATAATTTTTGTTTGTTTAATTTAGTCTTTTTACATTTTAATTAGATTTATTTTTATTTTTTGAAATTTTAATTGTAATAAATATTTTTATACAAATTAAAAAGTCCGTCTTATTGTGTATTTATGCCGAAATAGGTATTTGTATCCTAAAAAATAGTAGAATAAATGATGAGTAAGATAATTATATTTTCCTATTGGGAATTGAAAATTATAATAAATATTTTATAATAAATATAATTTCAATTATAATTTTTATAATAAATATGATTCACTTTTTCTATTTTTTGAATTTTTAATTAAATAATTTTTTTATACGAATAAAATTTTTACCATCTTAATACATTTATGCCCAAATTTTCTTATTATGTATTTTGCCAAAATAGGTAGTTCGTATCCAAAAAAATAGATAGAATAGATGATAAGTAGTTTAATTATGTTTTCCTATTAGGAATTGAAAATTGTATTTCATTAAGGGTGGATATTTTAGGCATTACAATAAATAGAGAAATAATTAAATATATTTTCCTATTGGGAATTGAAAATAATATTTTTTTAAGGGCGGGTATTTTAGATATTACAAAAAGGGAATAAACACTTATATATGTTTTGTATTGAGAATTAGAAATTATATTTCATTAAGGACGGATATTTTAGTCATCACAAAAAGGGGAGAAATACTTTGAAGAGAGAAACAAAAAATTGGAGAAACAACTTGTATATATATAATAGTGTATATATATTCTCGTACTGTTTAAAAAAATTATGCATTTTAGCAATTGATTTTGTGAAGAATTTTGAGCCAGAATTCATCGCTATGTTAACTTTGCCACTAAATTTTCATCGAAAACATTCCATTAAACTAGTCGATATGACAGATTGAACATTCACAGTCCATAATAAATATGTCATAATACAAGTTGATACATATTCTTACTGAAGTAGTTTTATTCTCGTGCTTTGCCAATGTGTTTTCTTTTATAACAAAAACCGATGAAGAAAAAGAAAATTTTGTAATTTTCTTACTGAAGGGTGCAATGGTGTTATAATATGAAATAATTATACAAATGGTCACAATTGATATAGATATACATTCTTTAACAAAGATTTAAAAAAAAAAAATCAATAAATCACAAAGAAAAATAATTTATAAAGCGAGAAATTCAATACTACTTATCATATCTATCGCACATAACAAAATTATAATAAATTATCAGTCTTTCATAAAAGATAGGATCTAGATTAGTATTTTCTGTGACAGAGTATCCTTAGCCTAGGGGTGCTTAAGGACTGCCCAGTCCATGAGGTAAAAAAGATATCCGATCTTTTTTGATCGAGTCAAAAAAATTCTGACATTCTACTTGTTGGCCTTATACCAATCGGGTACTCAATTCTATAAGTAACAAAGCATGCGAAAAATAAAATAAGGCTAATCAATTTAATTTAATAGGTTTTGCTTACATCCCCAACAGACAGGCAACAACAACAACAATTAAGTTTTCAAGTGTTGGACAAAATACATAAAAATATTTATATTCCAACAGACATGCTTACATTCTAACAAGGAAAGACGAAGAGGTAATTGAGTATTAGAGGAAAACGATTAGGATGTGAGGAAGAGAATTAAAAGAAGATGTGAGATTTGTGAGAGACTGTCGAAATGATACTAAGTGTAATAATAACTCTATTAACTTTTAATTTTGAGAAAATCCTATTAAAGAAAGTTACAAATTTTTATCTCTAGAATTGATGAGTCGGATATCTGTCGAGTCACTAAAATGTGACCCTCTACCTGACTCTCTACTTCGTGGCCTAACGCTTTACTCGGCTCGATTTTAGAATCCAATTTATGTATCTTATTTTTCTAATTCGGGATGAATTGGTTAGGTGGGTGAGCATGGAGCTAGAATAAAAGGCCTAATTATGAAGAAGGCCGCCTTTTTCTTTCCTTTTTAGTATCTCTCTCAATAGCGAAACGAAACACTCAATCCAACACAAAGCATCCCTATATTCTCTACTATACTCTTTGAAGTTTTATGTTCTTCAATTATCTTTTTGGAACACAAACTCTCCTTTATTATTTTTTTTCTTTTGGGAATCCAAACTTATATAACCCAAAACAGAAATAATAGAAATAAATTACATGGCTAGATTGAATAAAGTGAATTAAAGAATATGAAATTTCAACATTAGTGGTCTAATAATTATAATTGTTGAATCAAAACAAAGTATTGGTTCCCATTGAGTTCCCCTTGTATTGGATACATAAATCACCAGAATAATGAGATAAATTGGATAATTGTCCCTCCATATATACTTCAACCTCTTGCTTCTCGACTTAGTAAGAAACAGACAGGATATGAATTAAATTTAGGTAACGTTTCTGTAAATGGCAATTGTAATTTGGGTGAAATAATGTACTTTAAGCAATAATTCCTTTTTTTTTTTTCTTACTTATTTTCCTTCCAAACTCCAAGAAAATATGACACGAAAATTCTCTTATTTAATCTTGTCGTTGGAGTTTTCTTTAAAACGCAAGCTGAGTTCAATTTAGAGACAACAAATAAAATTTGTTTTCTTTCGAACACAAACAGAGTTCAATTCAGAGACAACAAATCAGATTTGTTAGATCACACAAATAAAAAGCAATTCTTCTAAAAACATTATATATCATTACTGCAGACTACTTGCTAATAGTAATAGAATCAAACACACAAATAAGCTTTTTTAGTTAATTTCACTTTCTATCTATTCACCCTAAAAACACTACTATGGTTCCATCAAAATTGTCACTATTTGACATGAATCTTTAAAAAAAAAAAAAAATACATAACGAAAGATAAATTTATTCATCTAACTTGACAAGATTTGTAGACACAAAATCCTCCCTATCAAACTCACCAAAAACTCATGGAAAATTACACATATAAACATATTTTCAAAATGTCGGAGAAGTGAAGGAATTACAAAATAATACATATCGTACTATTATATCATGACTCGCATAAATCCACGGTATAATAGTCTTTTTCTCTACCTAGAATTTTCCTGTTCAAAACACTCAACTTAACTCTTCTCACATGAATAAACTAAACAAACCAATAAACTTGAAGAAAACTAAATTAATTAAACCACTAAATTATCAAAATTCAACAATAACATAGGAGTTTAGTTTAGTTATGCTAACAATCTTGTATAGATTTTTTTTAAAAAATTATGTTTGCAGGTGTTAATATTTGATAAAAATTTCACTCTTATTGAAAAAATTTCATAAAATATCGAATAAATCCATAAAAGTTCCTCATGGTAGATGATCAATTTGACTAAAAAAAAATTAAACAGTCACCAAAAAAAAAAAATATGAGACAGTGGAATAATAAACAATTAAATATTCTCACTTAAATCAGTCTGTTGGATGAAATATCATGTCTTGTGGCCGCACAATTTCCAATCTCTGTAGCCACTTCTTTCTTGAGCATTTCCATTAAAGCCTCAACAAAAACCTCTTCTTCCCCTTCAAAAGCTTCTTTAACTATCAAACAATCATCTTTCAAATTGTTGATATCTTTGTACAGATACACAGAAACCATCCTCATAACAGATCGTGATAATGGCAGTTTAAGCAGGGGAGCTGTCCAGAGCCTGAAATTTACCCCTGTAGCAGAATCTTCAGTATTTTGATTTCTCAAATCATCAAGATCACTTCCTCTAAAACCAAATTCACCTTGCTTTTTCGTGTCCGTAACGACAACCTTGTCGAGGGATTTTGGTAACAAACAAACCAGTTTTTCCAATACTGAGATTCTATGAAGAACACTAGTCTCCGTAAAACTAACTGTCTCTACGAGTGCATCAAAATCGTCAATGTTATAGTAGTCGTCATCATTCTCATCATCATGAGTAGCTGTTGTTAAAGCATGCAGACTTTTAGCGATCAGGATAATGATGCTATTACTAGTTTTGTAGTCATATTTCCACTTGACAACAGAAAAAGCTGACTCCTCCATCTTGGAATTGTCAATCTCCATATGGAGGGATTTCAGGGATGTGAACTTTCCTATAAATTTTGCTGCGAGAAAACCAAGGAATTCGATCTCAAAAGCTGTAGGTGGTGGAGGCCGATATTCAATCTCAAGAGATGCAGGTGTAAGAGGCCGAGACTGGCTCTGCTGCGGCGTGATGGAGTGACACAAGGCGTGCGCGAATATGAGAGGACCAGTGATAAAATTGAGGATTTTTTCGAGCAAAAATAAAGGAGAATGATCTACAAGTTGTCGCGTAATTGGAGCCTCATGTGGGATTTTGAAGGAGATCGTTTTGGTTTGGTAAACAAGAGAAGAAAAATTCTTGGAGACCAATGAAATCCTGCAGAGGGACTTGGCATCACAAATTTTGTCAAATATGTGGGATACTATCAACTCATCTGGTAAAAGATTGAATACATCTTCAAGCTTTACCAGAGATGTTTTGCTGCTCCTACGGTTTGATCAACTAAATCCTCCATCTTTTCAACACGATTGGACTCAAAGGATGGATGACGAAGAAAAAGAATATAATGGATGATCAATTTGTTTTAGTTTTACAGATTTATTTGTACTAGTAAAATTCGTAAAGTTTTTTCCAAAACAGTTTCGGTACAACAAGGTGGTTGGTTAAATTGGTTTGGTTTCGGACTGGGATTTCAGTACAGAGACTTAATTGGGTCAAAATAGCTTTTCTCCTTGAAGTAAAAGATGCCATTTTTGCTATGGTATACTTACCAATTCTACCTGGTTTTGGTATACTTCAACCGTTTCAAAAGTGTAGCATAAAGTCATAAACAGTAAATTCTAGGCATCATGCAACCCGGTTAAAATTAAGGGAAGTTTTATAATTTTATTAAAAGAATTATAATTTTTGCTCTAAAATTGTGTTGTAGAATTTTCCTCAGCTTAAATTTGTAGGCATTAGTCAACCGAGGGACCCGTAGAGATAGGAACTATATCTTGAGGGGCGAAAAATTAATAAGTACTATTATTTATACCCATTAACTTATATTAAGGGCGGAATGCAATTTTTATAAATTAAATATTTATACTTTTTAAGGGGTAAAAAGTCCAATTTTAGATTCTTCGAGGCCTCCTGAAATTGATTCATATTTGATAACAAATAATTTATTTGATTTTTAATAAAAAAAATTTAGCAAAACTGTAATTTATAAAATTCGTAGTATTAAATATGATAAAATGAAAACTTAAAAAAAATTAAGCAACTGAATTTTGAAAATTTGACACATTGACAGAAAAGTGATCCATGACAAAATAGGTGAAATAAAGGAAGAATAATATTTCTGCTTTTTTTTTTTTTAAGAAAAAAATTATCAAAAAGATTATTTACTAATTTATATTTGGAAAATATGCTAATTTGGCGGACTGCATGGAGCGGCTGGAACGCATGACCGTATGGGAATACAATTCTAGTGCATAAACCAAGTTTTACAGAATCCAGATCCTATATTGGATTGTTTTAATGATTGTAGAATCGGATTGTAAATAGGATTAAAAATGTAAAAATATAACTTTTGTTTATTTTAAAAATTATTATTTAATATAAATTATACAAATAAATATAAAATTTTAATATTTATCATAAAATAAGTTTCTTTTAACTTAAATACATAGTATTTGGTATTATATGCTTGTAATGTAAAAAATTTTACATAATCGTAAATTTAGTACTCTTTTTCGATTAAAAACTAAATAATAATATGAATAATTTAAACTCATGAAATATAGTATTTAAATGAAAATTTAACAAAAAACTAACTTAATTTAGTAAATATAAACATAAATCACAAGACTGTAGTGATCTAACTAATATTTACCTATAATAGTGATTCTACGATTTTGTAAATTTGAAAATCCTAGGATCATAAAAGTAGGATTCTAACAACTATGACATAAACCAATTAAAATCTAGTCAGGTTAATCTAAAACTCAATAAGATACCATAAAACTCTTGGAGGTATAATCAATTCAACCTGAATTTAATAATTTATTCTCCAAACTAAAATTATTTATGCTTAATAGAAGAATCGGGAGGTAAAGTACTTGAACGAAATCTTCTCAGGTTATTGGCTTAGGGATTGTAATTTCTTGAAGATATCTTATTGGTTAGTTTTTTGAGGGACAAAAGGATATACATGCAATTGTTCCTAAACATGTGTATGAGAAAAAAATGCCCATCACATGCTTTTTTAATTAAAATTGGAGGCGAAGTTGATATAATTCATACGTGCCTTTGTTTTCAGGTAATAATTTTGTTTATTCTCTCCTCTAAAATTATTAACATGTATAGCGTCCATTATTTTTAAAAGAAAACTACCCATACTTCTTAAAATAACTACCAAAAAATTTAAAAAAAATTAAAACAAAACAAAACTACTAAAAATTGCCTTTTAAATTCATATGACAAAATGCCCTTATAATTTATAATTAAAGTTTTATTATAGATAATTAAAATTTTTCGTTAAATAGCGCTAGCATGAAGTGATCAAAGATCACTAGTGTTTTTAATATTTTTGGGACTAAATATTAAGATGAGAAACTAAAATAATAATCATAATAATAGTAATTTGCCCAATATGATGGATCATTTGTGCAATTC
Organism: Cinchona pubescens; assembly: GCA_025175665.1. Taxonomy (NCBI): domain Eukaryota; kingdom Viridiplantae; phylum Streptophyta; class Magnoliopsida; order Gentianales; family Rubiaceae; genus Cinchona; species Cinchona pubescens. The sequence continues at coordinate 3,607,198 of JANKKI010000107.1, read as the reverse complement.
TCCCGAATAATCAACCACAAACTTTTACTGTTATCAATATGGCAATTATTAAACAAGTATTATAATAAGCTTCTAGCTCTTAAAAGGGTTAATTATATTATATCCCTTAAATTTTAGGGTTACTAATATTTTAGTTCTTAGCATATTTTTGAAACACCAAAGTTTCTGCACTAACAGTCAACCCTAACAGCATCTTAAATTTTGACTAAATGGACAAGTATACCCTTGGTTAATTACCCCTTAAACTTTATTATCACTAACACTTTAATCTCTCACATTATGTTTTAAGCACTCAACTACACCCATTTTACAATGTTTTAAAATCCAGAGACCGTCCGATTTAAAGGTGTAGGTCTAATCGTCTGAGACATCAGTTTGATTGAATACTAAAGCCGGAAAAGGAAAAAAAATCGGTCAAAACCTAGAAATCGATAAAAACCCGGATGAACTAATAACTACGGTTCTTGAAACTTCTTTCAAATAATTGAATTTAGTGTCAAAATATCCCAAAATCAAATGCAATCTGATATAAGAGGAGCTGAATTAGTAAGCCGAGTGAGCAAAATAGTAGTTACGATCATGGTTCAAAGTCGTGGTCGCGGTAACGGTCGCAGAACGTATCGTTCTACATCAGTCTCGGTGTATCGGTCGCGTATCGGGCGCTATGCATATTTTGTTATATACAAAATCTAAAAAATTCTAAAAAGAAAATTAAAAAATATACAACACTACAACAAATTAAGTTGTCAAATTAAATTAGCAAAATACAATCACAACTAGATATTAGTTGCAGTTGTTTATTATACATAGAGAATAATAAATCGTAGCACCACAAAATACCACAAATATATTATGAGAATGTCAGATACACCATTTCATATAAAAATAGAGATTCAATAATTCCTAACAGTACGAAGCAACAAATTATCTCCAATCTATTAAGAAAAGTTTCTCTTCTTTCACGATTAATTTTCTGAAAGGAAAAAAAGGTATCTCATTATATTAAAAAAAAAACAAATACTAAAAAAAAACTAAGGTCATTACAATTTTAGTAAAAATTTTTCTAATTAGGCATTTGCATATTGCTTTAGCATTGCCTAATGTTTGATTCTGAGGGATATATTAACTATTAAGTGGATGAGTAAAATATATATTCTTAGATGTATAATACCATCCATTATGGAGGAAGACATTTGCTGATCGGGATACTTGGAAGCTTTTGTTAACAGCCATTAGTCGACAGTTCTGCTCATGGCTTTTATGTAGACTCACTATAGATGCAAAATAAGATCCAGTTCTCTGAGCTGTGATGTATTTGTTTGATTTGGTAACCTCACAGTTGGGTTTCAACTTGAGGCTGCAAACCTACAAGCCCTTTCCACAATCTCACATGGAAAGTTGCAGTTCACAGCTATTTGACAGGACTCCTAAACTCAAGAAATTGGGTATATGTGGGAAATTAGTGAATATCATGGCGGCAAATGGTCAGTCCAGTTTTGCTACTATTTTCAGATTAGAAGAACTAGAAAATTTGAAGCTCCTGAATGATGATGTTGCTTTCAAATTACATGATCTTCCTCTAGAAAATTTGTTTCCTAGAAAGCTAACAAGGCTCACTCTGTTAAACACCTCACTTGATTGGAGGAAAATGCTGACCCTGGGAAAGGTGGAGAACCTTGAGGTGCTCAAGTTAAAAGACAACGCACTCTAGGGAGAGCTGCGGGTGACAGAAGATGGTGGTTTCCGCAATCTCAAGGTTTTGCATATTGGCAGTACAAATTTGGTAATGTGGAATAACCATATCTTGGAACTTGGGTTTCAACTTGAGGCTCGACCGAGTTGACTCACGGCGACTCGGCCGAGTCAGCGTCCCACCTAACAGAAGCGTGGAGAATCGGCCGAAGTCTTCTCTTTCCGATGCTAATTCCGGTGTCTTCGACATGTCCTGGTTCCGACTCGTACCGGTAGGCGCAGTTCCGATTCTGACTCAGAGTCAACTCAGACTCGGCCGAGTCTTCGAACCATGGCTGGTAATGGAAAATGATGTTGCACTGAGGACAAAATTTATACAATTGTATCATGCAACTGCTTCTGGAGGACATCATAGATAGCATGCCACTTATTATAGGCTTGTGTGCTGTATTAGAACGGCATGCATTCTCAAGTCCAAAGTTTCATTTTGGGGTGTGATGTTTGTCAGAAAAACAAATATTAAACTGTGGCTTCTCCTGGATTACCACAACCTCTACCAATTCTTGAATATGTGTGGTTGGGCATTTCTTTGGACTTCATTGATGGCTTCCCAAATTCTACTGGCCAAACTGCTATCTTTATGGTAATGGATAGACTCAATAAAGCAGCGTACTTCATGGGACTCAATCATCCACACACAACTCAATCCATTGCTTAGACATTGACAAGTACGGACTTGGACAATGTCTTCAAATTGTATGGCAAGCCCAACAGTATTGTGAGCGACAGGGATCCTATTTTCGTAAGTCATTTCTGGAAAGAATTGTTTCCTTACAAAGGTAGAGCTCAAGTATTCTTCTGCTTATCATCCTTAGACAGATGGGCAAACAAAGGTATTGAATAGATGTCTTGAAACTTATCTCAAATGCATGATTGGGGATTATCCTAAGAAATGGGCACATTGGATTCCCTTGGCTAAATGGTGGTATAATACAACCTATCACTACTGCTGCAGGTTGCACTCCTAATCAGATTGTGTATGGACAATCCCCTTATATTCATTTACCCTACTTGGTTGGAACATTACCTAGTGAGGTGTTGAATAGGAGTTTATTGGCTAGAGAATCTATTATAGGACTTCTAAAGCATCATTTACATAGGGCACAAAATAGGATAAAGCAACAGATTGATAGACATAGTAGTGACAAAATGTTTGAGAAAGGGGACTGGGTCTATGTTAAGTGTGTATTGAGACCCTTATAGACAACATAATGTTCAACACAGAAGTTCTCAGAAGCTAGCTTTAAGATACTTTGGTCATTTTCAAGTCTTAAAAAGATACCTCCAACATCTAGAATTCATCCAACCTTCCATGTATCACAACTTAAGAAGAAATATGGTTCATCTGCTGTGCATCCTACCTTACCATCAGCTGGAGAATTAACTGGGTTGAGATTTCCTGTGATATCATTTGATAGGAGATTGGTGAGAAAAGAAATGCTGCCTGAAGTACAGCTATTGGTACAATGGTCAAATTCATTTCCTGACAATGCTACCTGAGAGGATTACACCAATCTACAAATGCATTTTCTAGATTTTTGCACCACCTTTGAGGACAAGGTGTTTGTACAGGGAGGCATTAATATTAGGGGAGATGAGTCAACAAAATAGCAGTTATGATAGCTGGTTAGTTAGTTTTGGTATCAGAAAATTAGTTGCAACAGCTAGTTAGTTGGTTTTAGTGTTAGGAAGTTAGTACAATTGTTATTGAATTGCATCTAGGAGTCTTGGTCAGCTAATTAGTCGAAGACAGTTATGATCTCATAAAAGAATGTGAAAGGTAGAAGGGGTTTTTATGCTGAAACCTAAATGTAACTCTTGTGTCCCAAATCTGTATTTCCTTACTAAGTTGTTAATTGACTTCTTGTTCAATTGTAGCTCAAACATGTATGATTCCCAAAGCTAATTCCTTCCTTTTAACTCTTGATTTATATTACTTGAATCAATGAAAGTCCCATCTTTGATTCCATTGTTCTATCAGTTTTTTTCTTTTCCTTTTCCTAGGAATTAGAGGCAAGTTATCACAGTTCTACCGCTCCCACCAAATTCGTCATAAAACATCCAATCATAGCAATTAAATTCACCAAAATCAGCCCAAATGGTGCAAAAGGAATTCAGATCTAGTTCAATCAAAATGAAAAGTTAGATCCAGTCCCAGCAAAAAAATAAATAAATAAATCTATCCAATCAAAAAAAATATTTCAAATCCTCTCCAATTGAAAATAAATATTCATATCTAATAGACAAAGAAAATAGAAGTTCAAACGAGGGTGGAGAAAAGAAAGGTTGGGAGGGTAGGGTTTGGGTATGGGATGGAAGGTGAAAAAGAAAGATTGGAGAAGAGATGAGAAGAGGGGCTGGGATCAACGGATATGGAAGAGGAAAGGTGAGAGGAGACAGGGATAGGGAAAGGAAACAGAGGGGATGAAAGGAGAGGTTAGAAATGAAAAAAAAAAAGGAGAGAGAGAAAGAAAGAGATATTATATGTTCTTGTTTTGTCTGCAAGAAAAAAGACGGGGAAAAAAAAGATGAAGAACAAAGTAAATTTTTTGTCAAGAAGAAGAAGGGGGAGAGAGATAGAAGGAAGAAAAAAAAGACAAAAAAACCTAAAGTGGAGAATGGAGATTTGAACCCACATTCTCAACATGCTTTGAAATCCTAACAAATTTAATAAAAATAAATAAAAACAATAGAGACTCGGGCGGTTGAACCGATTGAGCCGGTTAACTAGTTCACGAACCAGTATCCCAACCGAGTCTATCCACGGACCGAGTTTCAAAACATTGCTATTTTATCAACTTAGTGTTTTGACTGTTCTATTTTTAATTTATTTTTTTACCCTGACTAGCTCTCCATCTTCCCAATAAATACTGCCACCATCATCACTACAAAATAATAATAATAATAATGCACTTTTTCTTCTCCTTTAAAAATTAATACCTTTTATTCTAATTGGCTCAAATAATTTTAAAAAATAAAATTAACTCAAATTTGCTAGACTCGTGGCAAATCATTTCATTTAGTAAAATTTTAGGTTAAAAAGTCCTAATCAAGCAACATGAAATCATTATATATAACTGATTGTTAGTTATAGAATTTTGTGTTTAAAAAATAATGTAGGCAAAATTTTGTCATCTTATTTAATTAAATCCCATACAAAAAGGCTAGCAAAAATGTCGAAACAACTTTTAGGAATCTTTCAAATCAAATCCTACACGAATCAAGTATTATCTTCATATTAATGAAAATTTGATACAATAGACAAAAAATAAAAAAGTAAAACTTTAGAACAGAATAGGGGTAAAATGATCACAATATTAGTTGGCATAATTCGAAGGACTTTAATACTTACAAGATAATGTTAATAATTTTAGTATTAGTGATGTTAAAATTTTAAGGAAATTTAACCCTCCTTAAAATGCAAGGAAATTGACTAGCTATAGTTCGCAATGGATATAATTATGACGAATGTCTAATTTGAGCCAAATTACAGGTAAATTCAACCTCAGAAAATTGTACTTAAACTAAATCATTCGTTACATAATCTAATTCACGTACAACAAATTAGAGGTAAGCATGAAACGGGTAATCGGCCTCCTACATGAGATTTTTTCTGACATGATCTTCACTTTTCGAGTAAGTTATTTTCTGACTCCATACCACTAGGTATCGGGTTGAAAAGAGTCAAGTATCTGACCTTATTCTACTATCATTTATTTTTTTTTTTTAAAAACAAAAAACCCTAAACTAAGGTTATAGGAACCTTACTTTGAGCATAAATTTTCAATAATTTTTGTGACTAACAACTCGATTCACAGGCAATTTACATAAAACCCATAAATACAAAGAAAAAAAATATATTAGACTGTTCCAAAATAAAATTAACGAAGTAAAATTTACCAACTTCTCTAAGTGCTTTTCAAACGATTCCCATCTCTTATATCATTATAAATCAACCGTAATACTTCTCACTCACCCTAGATCTTAGGCATTAACCTACCTCCTATCTTTATACACTCATGTTGTAAAATAGAAACTTATCAATACACTTATAATTATAATAATGTATTTATACTAAGTGAAAAAGTCATATATCACTAGATTTGTTAACATATATAACTACTCATGTTCTAAAATAGAAACTCATTATTACACTTACAATTATAATAATGTATCTATACTAAGTAATAAATTCATGTGCCATTAGATCTGTTAACATATATAACATAAGTTATACATGTCAATTGTATATTCCGTTGTGTGTCTATATAGTAGTTTAGTATATTTTTTTTTCCATATTATGAGTCTTGAATAACAAGATCTTCTTTATGTTATCTTGTACTCTAACCTATTCGTGTGTATGTATTGTATCTAAAATAACAAATATTCCACATCGACTAGTCAAGAGATCCTAAATCAATTAATAAGATTTATAGGCCACACCATTCATCACCAATCAGTTTTGAGATAAAATTCTATATTCTTTAACATGGTATTAGAGCTAACCTCAAGTGTTTTCCTATTCACACATGATTTGGACTCTCCTGCACATTGGGCTTGGCCTAATACTTCTTGTCTTGTTTATAGTATTGGACTTCATTTTGTGAATATTGGTCATGTCAATACTCAGTTGTATTCACTAGTTTGAGTTAGGCATTCAGTTCTTTGTTTCAATCATCTCATGTGTGAGAGAGGGTGTTAATCCAAGTCATATGTGAGAAGGGATATAAAAGTACAAAAATAGCCAAGAGATCCTGAATCAATAAATAGATAAGTTAATGGATTACACCGCTCATCATCAATTAGTTTTAAAATGAAAATCCATGGCATTTAACAAGATCTACCAAAGAAATGAAATCCAACTAAAGATAAAACAAAATTTGAATAAATAAGGTGACTGGTAATTGAATACAATTTTACCACATAATTTAATCTTGACAGGTATTTCAAATTATGCCTTTGTAAATTATTTCCCTAATTATAATTTAGTTAGATGTCATCAGTTTGAGTTACAACCACGGTCGAACAAGTCGTTCGACTTGGCTAGTCAAATACCGGTCAAATAAGTTAAACAAAGATATATATATATATATATATATATATATATATATATGAGAAAGACTTAGATAGACCTGATTTTTGGCCCTACTTGTAAATCTTGTGGTGTGGATTAAATGTTATGGAATCTATGACATAAGCTGATGTAAGCAAGATTTTATAGGATTTAATCTTGACCGCAGGGTCTATAGGTGGGTCAAAAACCGGGTTTATGTAAGTATTTTTTTCCTATATATATAAGGATCTAATTATAATAATATATTAATGTATTTGTGTACATAATATTTTAGTGATAATATTATTTTTTCTTAATACTTAAATATATTTTATTTATATAATTATTGGTGTTGTGTACAATTTATGTACTTATACATTAATGTATGCAAGTGTACAACTTATTAATGTAACACTTTTGTTTCAATAACTAATTAATTGAATTACTAATTTTCGTTTAATATACGTAGATACTAGAGTTAAGTAATTATATACACTAAAATATTTAATGATATATCTATGTACATTATATCTATACATACATGTTCTTATCTTCATTTATTAAGATTTGTATAATTTATAATTGTAATAAAAATATGTTTTACATAACATTTAATTTATACAGTTATACTATATAACTTATTAACATAACATTTTTACTATTAACAAGTACATTAAATGCATTATTAACTTACTATTAGCATAATTGAGTTAAATAATCATATATATATATATATATTTCTATATACTTATAGGATAAAACTTAATTGGGGTTGGTAATTCAATAAGATTTTTCTATATGAATTGATTTTGGTAAGTGGTTCTAAATTTGGAATTTTGTAAATCAATTTTAATATCTATATATAATATATACACTAATACACATTCATATATTAATATTTGTAATTTTTTTTTGTGTGTGCGTGTGTGTGTGTATGTGTGTGTATATATATATTATGAATTATATTTTGTACACACATTAATATAAAGATGATAATGTGAAAATTAGAATAATTAAAACAAAAGTATAACATTAATAAGTTCTACACATATAAATTTATTACACTTTTGTGCAATAATATGGAGTTTGTGATATAATGTACTAAATTTTTGAATTAAAATATAGAATAAAAGAATATTTGACTTGTTCGATTTAGCGATCGAACAAATCGAATTTAAACGACTCGACTTTAATCAATTTTGAATTTATATTACTCGACTTTGACTTTAATGGAATTTTAAAGTTAAAAGTCAAATAAGTCAAGTCAAATAAATAAAAAAAGTCAAATACCGGTGAAATGAACACCCCTAGTTATGATACTTGTGTAGTTTAAATATAACGTGAAAGAATGTAGTAGTGAAAAAATGTCATTTGTTACTCATCCACAATACAGATACATTAAACTGTCAAATAATTAAAAAATAATAAAATTCTTTTCTTTCCGTCATATTAATGAATGTAAAACTCAATTAGCTTTAACTCGTATAAGTGATTCCCTTGAATTCTTTGTTTTCCTTTTTCCAGACACAAACATGGTTAAAAAGTGGAAGACCATAATACTGCAGAATCTTGACAGTATTACCAAAATTCTTCTCCCCTCTAGAAACAGTAAAAATAACTAACAATTCATGAAATACTGAAATCAACAAGTTGTAACCATTTTTCACTAATAAATTAAAGCTTTTGTGCCCACACAATTTTTTCATAAACAACTTCCGTCTTCATCATCTGCATTGCAGATGTGCTTCAGCAAAACCACCTTCTTCTTCGCCTTCAAAAACTTCTTTAACCGTCAAAGCATCATCCATAATTTCAGTCTCATTATTATCATTGAGAACATAAAGATTAACCATCTTCATAACAGAGCCTGACAAGGGCAGTTTAAGCAAAGGTGCTTGCCAGAACCTCATTCTTGCTTCCCCTGCATCTTCAGAAATTGGAGTCCCATTTCTCATCTTAACAAGATCACTTGCTCCAAGTGACAGCTTACCTTGCTTATTCGAGCTCGTCACCACGACATTTTCAATGGATTCCGGTAACAAAGGAGCCAGCACTAATTTGATAATCGACAATCTGTGAAGAAAAAGTGACATTTGACACTGAAAATGAGTAGCAATAACTCCTCCATTTCAATAGCTGCAGGGATGTTTTCATCACCATTATCAACAGAATCAAGACTTTTGGCAACAAGTAAGATAAAGAGACCGGATTTACAGTCCATATTCCACTTGACTATTGGCTCCTAAAGAGGTCGAATTAAGCCTGGAGTGATCGAGTTCGATGTGGAGTGATTTGATGGATTTAAAATTTATCAGAAATTTCGTAATGAGATCACAAAAAAATTCGACTTCAATAGCAATACAGGAAGGATTAAATGTTGAAGGCCTCTGCTGTCTGATGGACAGAAACAATCCATGAACAAACCTCCTAGGAGTGGTGATGAAATGGAGGAGTTTTCTTGGCAAAGAAAGAGAAAAGATTGAAGGGCTGATCTTAAGTGGGATTTTTGTTTTGGTAAACGAGAGAAAGAGAAATGTTTAAAGACCAATGAACAGCTGAAAAGGGACTTGGCCTCACAGATTTTGCCAAATATTTGGGATATTATAATCTCACCTGGTAGGCGTTTGAAGAAGGGATTTTCATCTTCATCTTCTTGTTGATTTTGTGCTTGTACTATTTGATTAAGTGAATCCTCCATTTTCAGTAGAATATGAGGTAGTGCAGAGTGAACTTGTCTCCTCCTATTTGCTCTGAAGTTCCCCCTTCTTCTTCCTAAGTAAAATTTGAGCCTTCTTGTTGCCCAAGAATAGAGGACAGATATTTACTTTGATAAAGAGTAGCTTTTGCCTGCGGTGACATACTAGAACGTTGCCCTGTTTCCTCTGGTTTATTTACCAAATTGTGATTAATAATTATGGCATTTTGTTATTTTATATGTTCCATAACGGGTAGCCAACTTGGTGTGGTTCTTCCTTGTGCTTTAAATTTACAACTAATATATTCTCTAATTGGACTCTTATCCATATACTTTGAATTGTTATGCTAGTCTCAGTGTGGTCGCATAAGAAGTCCATAGGATTCAAGAACTTAAAGATTAATAACTCTATTTTGGCTGGGATTTTTTTAAAGGTAAAATTAGCTAGAATTCTCCAAATAATTTTTACAATCATTTTTTAAATATGTTTCTTAATTATTATTATTATTATTTTTATCTCAAATCATATTTCAAAATATTTCTTGAATTCTTATTCCAGATATAAATCTTTTGAATAATAACTAGAATGGGAAAGTGCAACGGCGGATCCAATTGGGGGTGGTACTGTGGGAGCAGCGCCCCTTCCCAAAATTTTGCATTTAGCCCTCCTTGAAATTTTTGGTAAATTTCTAAACTATCTAATCAAACAATTAGATAAAATGTTAAAAATTTTCCTACACTTGTCATGTGTCATCTGCTGCTTACATGGCTGCTGACGTATAAGTGAGGTCTGATTTTCTTTTGTTTTTCTTTTTTCTGAAAAATTACATTTTATGCCCTGCTGCACAATCTTTGGAGTACTCATGGGCAACTTTGTCATTTCATCACCCTTTTGCAATGTACTCCTAAAACGTTTGGCCTTTTTCATTAAAAAGACAAAAATACTCCCTTACATTGAATAGTGTCAAAGTATACAAGGTCATTTTGGTCAAAGCACAACTCAATTTTCTGGAAACACAAATTATCAAAACCTATGTTTCTGTCATCCCTATTCCTCCCCTCTCTTCTCTAAGCACTTTTTTTCCCCTTTTATCTCTTTTTTGCTCTGTTATTTTTTTATTTCTTTAATAGATATGATATGCTTACATGGTGATTTTACACGACTTAATTTGTGGTCGTTTTAGTTGAAGATCTAACCCACAAATCTCAGGATCTTTTACAATAATCATTTGAAGTGTGTCAAATATTTGCCACCGATGGCGTCGTTATGGTTTCTTCCAATTGTCAGAGCATAGAAAGAAAAGATGGAAGGTTTCAGCAAAGAGCCAAAGGTTTCAGCAAATATTTGCTGAATTTCTCATTTTCTGCCTAGCATTTTATATTTTTGGTTGCTGAATTAATCTTTTGTACTTTTTCGTATTTTCTCTGCTTTTGACATATGATTTGCATCCCTTTTTAGTTGTTCTATTTTTTGTTTTGAGGGATCAATTTTCCTAGGAAGAGTTTCAAGTTTGATTGGAGAACTTGGAGGGATTATCAAGTTAAAATAGGTAGGATGAAGGTCTAAGTGTTGGTTGTCTTGTAGTTGAGTGTTGATTTTAGTTTCTTTTGCAGCTTACTAAAATTTTGATTTAATTTGTAAATATTAGTATTAGTTTAATAATTTGCTAGTTTATGTGGATCTTTTGGGTGTTACACAGATTTGTATTGATATGATATTTGTGCGCATAATCTAAATATATTTGTCGCGTAATCTAAATTATAAGGTGTTACATTACACCGTTTTTTTATTTTAGTTACAAATAGATTTATTTTGATATAATATTTAGCGCATGATCTAACTAGAACTCTAGAAATTTGCTTTTCTATGATGTTTTCCTTTTTCTTCTCAAATTATCTCACCTTTTTATGGAAAAAAGGCGCCAAACTAAGGTTTGTAGTTCTACATTTTTTTTTTCTTTCTTGTTATTTTTGTAATGCAATTTCGGTTATCCATTATTTTCATATTTTATTAAAATTACCATTTGATAGTTAAGGATTTAACATTTATTATGTGCATAAGGATCATACATTGTGAAAAACCATGTAGTCATATTCATTGTAAAATTATTTAGTGAATATTTTTTAATCTAAGGAGTGAACTTTTGAATATGTTCTTTTCAGCCATTAAAGGCGCATATAAAAGGGTTAAATTCAGGAAAATCCCTTAAAGTTTGAGCTGTTTTACACTAAATTCTCTAACGTTATTTTTTTTTCACTTTGCCCTTTCGTCAACAATTTGACTCTTAAAAAGTCAAAAAGATATTTTTACTCTAGACACTATAAGAATATATAAAATTAACCCCTTAAAGTTTAGTTATATTTGTCACTTTTAGTCCCTAATTCAAGTTTTGTATTAGTTGACCTACTTTAATCATTAATCAATATAAAAAATTGCTTAAAACAACTAAATGTAAATGATGTCCCCCAATACCAGTGGTTATTTAAAAATACTTTTAAAAAAAATTAAATATAAAAATTTTCTAGCAGTTTCCGTATTTTTTTGGTCTTTTTATTGTATTTTATTTTCATGTAAAAAAAATTTTAAACAGACAAGACTTATAACTGTGATCTATTAAAGTTATATCAGTCTATTTTCCTTTTGCTTTCTTTATGTTTATTAAAAATAATTTTCTTCTTACTTTTTTCCTATGTTAATATAATTTAACTAAATACCTAAATTATACGAAGCAACTTTATCATATAAAAAAAAAACTTAAATTAAAATAATTTAGATGAAATGCCTTTAATAATTCATCAAAAAATTTAAAATAATTATTTCATCATATTTTTAAATTTTAAATGTTGAAGAAAGTATAATTCGAGAATTAGAATATTAGTAATTAATTTGGAGCATATTTATATTTTTAATAATATTAATAATATTATTGAATTTTATTTTTATCTCAATGTATTAAATGCTACAAAACTTACCTGAGCAGGTAAAGTGAAATTTTGCTTAAACTTTAAGTGGGTTTACCGTAATTGATCTTTAGGGGTAAATTTATCTTTTTGATAAAACTAATAGCAGAGTTACATTTAACCATAAGTCAAAGGGATAAAGTAAGAAAAAAATAACGTTCTCCCAGAAGGTTTAGTACAAAATAGCTCAAAGTTTAAGGAGATTTACTGTATTTAACCCCATATAAAATTAGTTAGTCATCAACACAAAAATCACAAGCTAGCTGAAAAAATATTAGAATTATTTGGGTTAGAACATTGTGTTTCGATACAGGGATTTGAGTTAATTTTATTTTAAATCTTAATCTATAATAAATTATTTAAATAAAACAAATTTCCCTTAATTATGGATTTGAAATTCACTAACAAATAGGAGTATAATTTTAATGGTTAAATGAATATATTTGAAATTTACTTAAATTTCATGTCATTTTAAATCTATTCAATTCAAATTTATGCATTTTAAATATTTTCTTTAAATCAGATACACTCATCCAAACACAGTGTTAGAGAATTGTTTGGCCGTAAATTTGAACCAAAACTAATATACAGATCAAGTTGGCTGCCGCTGTGCAACATATTTTATTTTAGTCTACTAAATTAAAATAGGGAAAATTATCGAAATAGTCCCTAGTCAACTTTTTTACTTTGGTCAAAATAGTCTCTTAACTTTTTTTTAACTAGAATAGTCCTTCAACTTTTAATTGTTAGCCAAAACGATCCTTCTATAGTAGAGCCACCACAAAAATCTTTTTCTTTTTTTGATAAATTCTACATACACCTCCTAAGGTTTACTTATTTTTTACATAACCCCCATATAGTTTAAAATAGGAAAAATAAGAAAGAAATTAATTTGAAGGGGTGAAAAAGGGGAAAAACAAACTTCAAAACAATTTTCAAAAAATAATGAAACATTTATTTTTAAAAAAAAATATATATTAAAATGCTAACCCTTACCTCTTCCTCTTCTCTCAACCGAAACTATCACTCATCCAACTCCAAAACCACTCTTTCAGCCACCCAAGCACCTTCCCCAAACCACCAAACACCAATTGCCATCCACTGGCCCTACCAACAGATCCCCTTAGTCAACTACTAGGTCTTCTTCTTCAAGGTCACAAAGTTTTATAAAATTTTAAATTAGACTACTATGTAGAAAATAACTAAATCATAGGGGTTGTTTATGAAATTTATTAAAAAAGAAAGAGGTTTTTGTGGTGGCTTTGCCATAAAAGGACTATCTTGGTTAAAAAATAAAAATTGAAGGATTATCCTAACTTAAAAAAAGATTGATGAACTATTTCAAATAAAGTAAAAAAGTTGATGAACTATTTCAACCATTTTCCCATTAAAATACAAAAAAAAAAAAAAAAAAACACGAATTACAATTTGGTAAATATACAATAGGAAACAGGGTAAGTAGGTAACATACTCGTAGTACTAAATCACAGGAGGCAAAAGTACTTTTTACCAAAGTAAATATCTGTCCTCCATTCTTGGGCAACAAGAAGGCATAAATATAATTTATACCTACACTAAGGAAAAGAAAAAGAAAAAAAAAAAAAAAGAAAAGCAAATAGTAGTAGGAGTGAAGTTCACATTGCTCTAGCTCAGATTCAGCCAAAAAATGAAGGATTCACTTAATCAATTAGTACCAGCACAAGAAGAAGATAACAAGGTTTCAATAAACGCCTCCCAGATGAGATTACAATATATCAAATATTTGAAAAAATCTGTGAGGCCAAGTCCCTTTTCAGCTGTTCATTAGTCTCCAAGCATTTCTCTTCTCTTGTTTACCTAACCAAAATAGTCTCCTTTAAAATCCCACTTGAGAAAAGCCCTTCATTCTTTTCTTTTTCTTTCTCGAGAAAACTCCTCCATTTCATCACTGCTCCTATGAGTTTAGTTCATGGATTATTTCAGTCCACCAGACAGCAGCAGAGTCCTTTAACCTTTAATCCTTCCGATATCGCTATTGATGTCAAATTTGTTTGTTATCTGATTACAAAATTTCTGGTTAAATTCAAATCCATCAAATCACTCCACATGGAACTCGACTATTCCAGGCTTAATTTCAAGAATCAGCCAATCGTCAAGCGGAATATGAACAGCAAATCTGATAGCTTCATCTTGCTGATTGCAAAAAATTTTGATTCTGATTATGATGATCAAGATATATATTGAAGCAGCCCACTTTGATGGTGACAACAACAACATCTCTGCAATTATTGAAATGATGGAGTTACTTGTTCTTCATTATCAGTGTCACATGGGGCTTGCTGATATCAGGTTTTTTATTGTAAAATCGCTGGCTTCTTTTTTACCACAATCCCTGGAAAATGTTGTGGTTACGGATTCTTTGGAGCAAGGTAAGTTAACTGTTGGAGAAAGTGATATTGTTGAGACAGAAATGGGAATGCAAATTCTGGAGAGGTAAAAATGAGGTTGTGGCAAGCACCTTTGCTTAAACTGCCCTGGTCTGGCTCCGTTATGAAGATGGTTAATCTTATTATGTTCAATGGAATTAATGAGAACATTAAAATTATGGATGATTTCTTGATTGTTAAAGAAGCTTTTAAAGAAGCAGAAGAAGATGAATCTGTTTTTGCTGAAGCTGCGATGGAAATGGTGAAGAAGGAAGCAGTTCTTGAGAAATTTGTGCGGGGACAAGACTTATGTATTTCGTGTCACATTTACAGCTGGAATGAATTAGTGAATAATGCTAGTAGTATAGTATAATTTTAGTTTCAGTTTTTTCATGAATTGTTAGTTGTTTTACTGTTTTAACTTAGAGCGGACAAAATTTTGGAAATATTATTATCATTTTATAAGTGTTAGTCGAGTACTGATGGTATATATAATTACTAGTATGATGTTTGTTTGTCCATTATTTAATCATGTTAATTAATTAAATTGTTGTATGTTATTTCTAATATCTAGATAAAAAAATTACAAACTCCAACTTATGCCACGTGGCATTACTTGTTTATGTGTTAGTTTATGTGGACTCCGTCTCTTTAAAAAAAAATAAAATAAAATGACGTCCACTGCTTTTGGTTTCCTCTGCATACCATGTATTTTCTACCTACAATTGTCATTTTATCTTCCTTTGGCTAAGTGAACACCAAACAAAATAGCCAGAACCTACACAATTCCATTAATTACCCTTGTGTAGTGAAACGATTGTAGCACTGTTAAGGGGTATTTTAGGGTTTTCGATATGCAAGTATAATGGAAAGAGCAGCAACTATCACTATCTTTTTATATATATATATATATATATATATATATATTTCATTATAACCTACAACCTAGCTATTCTGTCATTATCTCCGCCTGATTTTTTTTTTTTTTTAACTATGCTTCTCATCCATAGTAGCCATTCGATCAAATTTAACACTAACTACCTTCCCCTTAATCACTCACACACAACCGGTTACCACTTTCACTCACTGCTTCTCCACGCCCAAACACCATCCTCCCTTCCTCAGTTTTTTGCAAGTTCACCATGCCTAAGTAAACAACTTTTGTACTATTTACATCTTTTTCCCACCCCTTTCTGCTATTCTTCCCAGAATACATGGGATTAGACAGCTCATTTTTTGACAAATTGAGCCCCATATGCTTACCCTTTCTAGATTGTGGTTAGACATAGGCAAATCAGCTTGGCTCACAAAACCTTCAATTATCTTCAATGCTCTGTCATCTTTGCACTTCGGTAAGCTTTCTCCCTCCCTTTCCATGCATTTATTATTTGAAAACAATCTTTTTCAATTTCGAATTAATGCTTTTAACCTGAATTATTGCATATGCAACCTGTAATTTCCTATTTTTATATGATTTTTTACTGTTCCATTGTTTTTCCATGTGACTAACTATGTTGCTTTGTTACCCAATCTGTTCAGCTTCCCTTTAACCAGATCTGTTTGCTTTTTACTGCTACATCATTTGCAACTCCATCTTCTGCAGCTGAGATAGATACTTATCATTTAGCTGATGTTCGATTATAGATTTTTACATGCATGTTAACTAAAAAGTGTTTACTTTTTAGATTATGCTTGAATATTAACTAATTCTTATGAAAAACCTGTTGCTTTTTGTTATTATATTACTGTTATATTATTATTTGTTTGATCTTTAGTTTAATGTTTTTCCAGCTTTGTTTTCCCATTCTTTGTTGGTTTTATTTAGCAATTTAAATCTTCCCTATGCCTTTTATTTGCTTTTTCATTAATTCTTTTCTTTTAGTCATTGAACAAACTAAAAAATTAAAATGAAAAGAAGAAAAATAGTTCAGAGCTTTAATATGCTTTGTCAATTCATTAATGAAGCATTTGATTGAACTATGGTAGTTTCTCCACCGTTAACACACACACATCAGATCCTTACTCAGCCAAACGAACACCAGCTTATGAGATCTCAGCTATTACTTAATAGTTCTAACCATGCTGCTTTCTTCCACCAATCTAATAATAATCATACTTTTATGAGCCAAACTGATCATTTTCCTGTTAAGCAAATCTCTTTGCAAACTGTTGGGAGTTTTTATACAGGTCTACCAAACTTTCACTTGCCTGTAGCACACAATTTGAACAATGAAGCTAAGAGAAAACATAGAAAATAAGCTATATTAAGATGGAAAAAAAATCAAAATCAGTAAACTTCAAAGACAGAAACCTGTACACACTCTATTTGTACAGTGTAATTGCTCTTTGTCTAATATTAGAAAATGAAGGGAATTGTTGAATTTAATTGATGATAAACTGACATCCTACCTCCTCAACTTGATTGCCCACATTGTGGTGCAAAAAAATTTACCTATGAAACAACAAACTTTTGCTGTTCTAATGGTGATATAACTTTGGCTTCAAATAAAATACCTGATGTAATTAAAGAATTATTGACATCAACTATAGATGAAGCTAAACCATTTAGAGCAATGATTAGAACATACAACAATCATCTTGCATTCAGCTCCTTAGGTATCAAGTGTGATAAGAATTTAGCTCGGAGAAATAAAAGAATTTATACATTTAGAATGCAAGGACAGGTCTACCAATTCATAAACGACTTGGAACCACGAGAAGGTTATACTAATAATCTTCAATTCTATTTTCACGACATTGATCATGAGCTTCTTAATCGTTTGCAAGCCTATCCTAGATTGAGTGAATTTGTTCTTTCTAAACTCATTAATGTACATGACCAAAATCCTTTGATACTAGATTCTTTAAAAACTTAAGTACTGTCCCAAATTTAGACAATTACAAAATTTTCCTTCGTACTAAACTTGGTATTGATCAAAAAGTCTATACAAACTTACTGTATCACAATTAGCAGGTTTATGGGTTGAAGGAAAAGAAAATGGAGAAAACAGCCGTAGAAATATTCATGTCTATACTCATGGGGGTCATTCTCGCCAAATTCAATATTATTATGGTTGTTAAGATCCCTCCAATATCCTTTAATGTTCCTTCATGGTGAACTTGGTTGGCACCAAGGCACACTAAAAAACGGAATTAAGTTACCTCACAATAAAAGAAAAAGAAAAAAAAATGCAAAAGAATTAATATTTCTTGATAATGTTTCTGATGTTGATCAGCTACTTCAAAGATAACCTGATGGTTAGTTTGTCAAACAATAACAACTTTTTACTTTAGTCTTTACAACAAATTCTGCATCACTTAATCATTTGGTTTTCCCTTGAAACATCTATAGAGAAACTGAAGATGATAATCCAAATTTTGTTTCACTTAAAGAATACTATGCTTACAAATTTCAGATTAGAGATAATGATCGCTCTTTTATATTGTATTTTGCTCGCTTATTCCAGCAATATATAGTAGACATATATGTCAAAATTGAAACACAACGACTAGATTTCTTTAGATCTCAACGAACTGAAATAAGACAAGAATTTTTGCAAGGAATTGTAGAAGTTATAGGTACAGGTGAAACAGAGGGATCAAAAATAAGACAAAGAATTATATTACCTTCAAGCTTCATTGGTGGACCTAGAAACATGAGGTGAAAATATGTAGATGCAATAACATTAGTTCAGAAATATGGAAAACTTGATATATTTTTAACTATGACGTGAAATCCTAATTGGTCAGAGATTAAAGAACACTTAATAAGTAAAGAAGAAGTGCAGAATAGACCAGATTTAGTTGTCAGAGTTTTTCATGCTAAACTTGAAGAATTAAAAGTTGAGCTCTTCAAGAATAACATTCTATATAATATTCTGTGAGGTAGCAGCTTATACGTATGTCATAGAATTCCAAAAAAGAGGCCCACCACATCCTCACTTTCTTCTAATTTTGAAACCTCAATATAAAATGTTTACGCCAGATAAATATGAAAAATAGTGTTAGCTGAAATACCAGATAAGAACAAATATCCCCATTTATATAAAATGATTGTTAAACATATGATACATGGTCCATGTGTCTAGCCCCTGTATGAAAAAAATGGAAAATGTAGGAGCTCATATCTAAAGGATTTCAGTGAAGAAACCCAACAGACAGTTGATTCATATCCAATATATAAGAGAAGAAATAATGGTGTTAAGGTGAATGTTGGGAATTCTTAGTTAGCTAATAGATGGGTTGTCCCTTATAATGCTTACTTGATCGCAAAATTTAACTGTCATATTAATGTTGAGATTTGCTCTACAATAAAGGCAATTAAGTATATCTACAAGTACATTTTCAAGGGACATGATAGAATCTGTTTTCATGTTGCTGCGTTCTGATACTTTAAATGGACAAATAGATGAAATACAACAATATGTATCAGCAAGGTGGGTATCACCACCTGAGATAGCATAGAGAATCTATCGATTTCTTATGAGCGAAATTAAACCATCTGTTATCCACCTACAACTACATTTAGAGAATTACCAACCTATGAACTTTCATAAGAAACAGAAGTTGCAAGACATAATTCAAAATACTCCTCAGAGAAAAACAATGTTAACTCAATTTTTCTATACAAATAGAACTGATACACAAGCTCAAAAGTTTAATTGTACCTATGTTGAATTCCCAAACTATTTTGTATGGAAAGTAGTTAAAAAAATCTGGCAACTAAGAGAAAGAGGAGATTCTGTAGGTAGAATTATGACAGCCTATCCTTCTGAAGGAGAAAGATATTACTTAAGATTGCTTTTAAAAGTTTGCTACCCTAAGTCTTTTGAAGATTTGAGGACTTATAATGGAATAGTTGTTGATACTTTTCGAGAATTAACTCTTTTTTATGAGGACTATTACTACATGATAACAACCAAGAACTTTGTTTACAAGAAGCTTCTTTGTTTTATATGCCTTATGAAATGAGAAGGCTTTTTGCCACTCTATTAGTTTATTCCTGCCTCAATGACCCAAAAAAACTTTGGCTGCAATTCCAGGATTGTATGTCAACGAATTTTGTTAGATGTTCTGCATTAACACCTTGACAGATTAAGCAAAAAGTGTTGTAGCAAATTAATAATTTTTTGCAGTCAATGGGAAAACACATAAGTTCTTATGGATTAATTCCAACTGATTTAAGTTCTGATGATGTGGAAAATCAAACGAGAGAGCTAAAAGCTGAATGGAACCTTATAGTTTCTGAACATGATATTAGTTCCAAGCTGTTGTTAAATACTAAACAAAAAGAAGCATTTGAAACTATAGTTGATAAAATATATACAAATAAGAGTGGAGCATTTTTTATCGATGGTTCAGGTGGTACTGGAAAAACATTCTTATATAGAGAGCTACTTGCTGATGTTAGATCCAAGGGATATATAGCTTTAACTATTGCCATATCAGGAATAACTGCATCAATATTACTTGGAGATCGCATAGCACATTCTAGATTTAAAATTCCAATAGATATTTCAGAAGGTAAAACTTGCCGAGTAAGTAAACAGAGCAGTTTATCAACTCTCATCAAAGAGTGTAAACTTATAATTTGGGATGAAGCTCCCATGGCTAAAAGAGTTGCTATTGAAGCATTAGATGATTTACTACAAGATTTGAGGGAATCAGTTGAGCTTTTCGGAGAAAAAGTTGTCGTTTTAGGGAGAGATTTTAGGCAAACTCAACCAGTAGTTTGTAAAGGAACTAAGTGCGAAGAATTAGATGCTTGCTTTATGAATTCCAAATTATGGCCAAAATTTATAAAGCTGAAGTTAGTTGAAAATAAGAGAGCAAGATTAGATCCTGAATTTACTGCATATCTTTTGAGAATTGTTAATGGCATAGAGCTAAGTGATGAAAGTAAAAACATATTATAGCAATTCCAGCTTCAATTTTACTTAAACACGAAACTGCACTTGATGAACTACAAAATACAATATATCTCGATATACATTTTATGGAAGAAACAGGACCTTCTACTTTAAATGGAGCTATCTTAACTATAAAGAATCACTTTGTAGATGAAATAAATGATATTATGATACACAAATTCCCTGGAGTTTTGATAGCATATTTGAATTATGATGAAACTATTGATCCAAATAACCAAGCTCAGTATGAAGATTTTATTAATACTCTTGCTCCAAGTGGCATGCCAGAACATAAACTTCTGTCAAAAGTTAACGTACCAATCATACTATTGCGAAACTTAGATCCAACTGAGGGACTTTGTAATGAAACTACGCTTATATGCAAATCTCTGAACAAAAATGTTATCCATGCACAAATAGCTGTAGGTGATTTTTCTGGAAAACAAGTATTCATACATTGCATTCCTTTACAGCCCCCACATGATGAACAATATCTCGTTCCTTGTAAAAGAACACACAATTCCCTATTGGACTATGTTTTGTAATGACAATAAATAAAGCGCAGGTACAAACACTTGACTTAATTGTTGTATATCTAAAAGAATTAGTTTTTTCCCATGGGCAATTATATGTTGCTCTTTCCCGTGCAAGAAAATCTTCAGCTGTTTAAGTACTAATAATATCTCCTTTCTTTATTATAACTAATGCAGATAGAACAAAGAATACTCTTATACAAAGAAATTTTGCAATGTTTTGATTATAATGGCAAGTTGCCATCTCTGTATTCTTATATGCAACCCGTATATATTTATTTTTTTGTGAAACACACATATTCTTCTTTAGCATTAACACACTGATGTTTCTAAATGTCAGTTGAAAATGGCATGCTGCATGTACCAAGTTCTTGAAGTTAACAAGGAAGTCAAAAATTGGACTGTCTTGGTCCAAGTTAATAAGAGAACTCATACAACACCACCAAAAAGGTTTTGATGCATCCTCCTCACTGATTCTGGGGTAAAACAATCACAGAAATTACATTGCTTAATGTGTTCATGTGTTTTAAAATCCACCTTTAATAAAGCAAATTAACTCAATTGTTTAACAAAAAAATAGGGAACTAAGGTTTCAGTAATCATTTATGGAAATGATATTCGCTACTTTTCCAACATGCTCATGCCTTACAAGAGATACAATGTTTCAAATGCAACTCTGAGTTATGTCGCTCCAACCTTTAGAGTTAGTAGTTATGATTTTAACTGGACAATTACCAATAACACTCTGGTTGAAGAAGTAATTGAACAAGTTGTACCAATATTTCCTTGCACTTTTCAACTGACAAAATTTTTAGACTTGTTCAGATTTGCTAACATTGAAAATTGCAAAGTTAGTTCTCTGTAACCTTGCATTTCTTCCATATCTTTCCAACAAAAATGTATCATTCACTATTTTGACCTCTTCTTTCTTCGAAAAAAAAAATGTAAAGACATCAAAGCCATTGTCATGCATGCTTTCTTGACCAAGTAAAGAGAGGTGTTGAAGCTTATACTACACAAGACTTTGTTATTGTCAATAAAGAGTAAGATGCCCTCATTTTAATTGAATTATTTAACACCATAAGAATAATGCTTTGACACTATTACTGTAATTTGTAAAAAATACCAATGTTGTTGACTATTTGGAATGAGCATCAAGAGAATGATGGAATAAAAGTTACTGAACTCATTGGCACAGCTCTAATGATAATTGCTATAAGAATCAAAGTGACAACATTCAACTGTAAGTCCTTAATATTTCATTTATGAGTTCATCAATTATATTGTCAATAGATCACCACACTTTATTCTTTTAATTGCCAACATTCAACACACAACACATCTTTCACATATACCTATTTATTTACTGGCAATAAGTCATCTTCAATGCAGCTCTGTCACTTACAACAAGACTGTCCTCAGCCATCTTCCTGAATCCTCCGTTGGTAGAAGAAGAACATCTCAAAGATTGGTGAAAAAAATTCTCTACCAATTACATTGTTTAGTCCTAACAATACAGTGACACTTCAAATTTAAATCTGCAGGTACAATGAAAATAAGGAAGACTTAAAACAACTAATTGAAGTGAAAGCATATAAAGATTCAAACCTGCTGCTGCCACCACCCTCAACATAATAATCAATTACTTTATAATACCATGAAGTTTAATATGACAAAATCATTCAATTAAATCATATGAAATAGAAAAGTGCAGTTTAGATAAGAGCCAAAGCAAGATTTCTTCTAGGCCCTCAAAAGATGTGGTACACTGCTTGACGAAATTGTCATAAATTTGTAAGTGCTGAAATTGGCTGGACAATCAAGTTTCCGTCTTGCAAAGAAGATAGTCAAATTGAACTCGTATATATATTATATATATATAATCGTAAAATTTTTAAAACAATTACAACCAAACGTTCTTATCACTGTTGCATTTTACTTTTGTAATATATTTCACAAGAGCCGAATAAGAGTAAAACTAATGGAAGGACAATTTGAGCTTAATGCTATCATGTTCTCACCAGATGTTGAGAAAATAGTTCCATTCACTCATATCCAATTAAAATAAGCTGACGAAAATGTAAGTTCTAAACTACATATAATTTCTTTGCAAAATGGTAAACTTAATGATGACTGCTTCACATTAACAGCCACAACATCTTTTGTTTGTCATTGAACTTAAATTTCTTCTCAAATCATACAGCTGAATATTACTTCTATAACAACATATTTCAATAACAAATCTCATATAACAATTTGTCATTAATAAAAAACCATCGGTATTTAGAATATTATATTAAAATATTAACTATTTCTATTACATTAAGATCTACTTTCAACAAAAACAATTCAATAAAATTAGTTTACATTTTGCAAAAAATAGGGCATTATGCTATCTGCATAGATTGCTGCCTCAATGGAAAAACACATCATTGTCTGCTTTGTTCGGCATTATGTGAAGGACTTTCAAGGACAGGCCAACAAATGCCGCAACATAGTCACTAAGCATACACTAATGAAGAATTGTTTCAGCTGACTTTTTCTACTACTGATGAGGAAATGCCACTTGCTCCTACAAAATTTCCTATGCATACTGCAGAAACTCAGCACACAGAAGCAGATGTCCAGCTTTTTTACCCCAACAACCAAGAAGATCCTTGAAGAAATTTCTGGGACATCTACTGATGCACTTATAGGACATCCTCCAGGAGCTGGAGTCAAGAGAAATCTCAACTTCAATGACACAAGTTAAAATGATGAGCAACTAGAACCTGCAGATAACAAAACCACATCTACTGCAAAGGCTACCAGGCAGATACCTGGCAAGAATGCTCCTGTAGAGAGTCCTTCCAAGAAGAATCGTGATAAGGTCAAACTCCACTAAACACTTTGTTTCTTAATATCTTTTGTCTACAGCCCATCTATTCTCTGATTTGCTTTAAAACTGCTGCCTTTTGATTTATATTATGGTCCATTATGTTAACAAAATGAACATTAATGGATCCATATAATATGAATATCTGTCTATCAAATGCATTTAAGATTTTAGCAATTTGTATGGCACTAATGCTACTTTAATTATCTACATTTCATCCTTGGGAATTATGTTTAGGGATCTTAATTATATATATATATATATATTAGTATTAAGGCAAATTGCTGGAAAATACATGCAAATTATTTTGTGTATGTTTGGAAATTATTATTTTTTGGATATCTTCTATTTGCATTCCACATGCAAGAAGTGTCTGGAGACTAAAAAAACCATCGTTACTGTGTTTGATTAGAATATATGTGACTGTTTGGAAGAAAAAAAAAAGATTTTGCAAAGCTGCATGAATGGTAAATTTATCATTTCTTTAGAGGATTTCAATGATTTAGCTCATTTGTCTAGAAAATACTCTTTTAAATATAGAAATATAAGAATAGTAACAAGAAGAACAATACATTTGAATAACAAAGATTTAAAAACCAACTCCCAATGTAATTAAAAACTAACCCAAATTCATTTTCTTAGGACATGTATATTTGTCTCCAAAGAAATGCCATGATAACACATTTGTGGGCATTGGCCGTGCATGGCATGGCCTTCCTCTACTAGTAAGTTATATAAGTTCTTTTTAAAAAAGAAAAAATTACCTTGCCTTCAGTAACTCAAATTTATAACTAATAAATTATATGAGAAATATTTTATTACATAAATTACATTTTGTTGTTTAAGTTATATATATATATTCATCCTTATATTTAAAGAACATAAGGACCATAATGAGAAAATTTTTATATGAATCTGATTTACAATAGGTGAGATAGAATCCTTAATCCATATTTATTTATATCAATTTAACTCATTAAAAATAAACTTGATGTAAATAAATGTAAATCAAACGATTTATCTCACTTACCAATTTCATATGAAAATTTCCTGCATAACCGTAGGTTCATCTTATGAAAATGAATTTGGGTTAGTTCTGTCTCTTATACACATCTAGATGTTGTCATTACCTAAACTATAATGGACTTTTTATATGTTAAACTAGTTTTTGTTATAACGAATTATCCTAATTTCAACCACAAAAAAATAAAAAAAATAATGTGGACTTTGGCTAAATATTCTCTCATGATAATGGGTGAGTCCCAAAAAGGACAGTTGGATAATCCAATGAGGTACGAATGTGTAGCCGTGTAGGTTATTGCACAAGGCTGAGGCTGAGTGAGCAGCAGTAAATACCTACGGTTCTACCGCATGATAATGCCCACTCCCACTAATCACACACTAATTACTAATATGCCTTAAATTTTTTGTTAGTAATCCCAACTTTAGGAAATTTTACGATTCCGTTAAAGGAAATATTCTGTGATATTATATTGTATAGTCTTTTAATGTACAAAAGAGTAGTTTCGTTATAAAATCGTAGAATTTTCCCCTCACTTTTTAACAATAGTGGTTTGATTATGATATTAGTGTTTTTTTTAAACAATTTTACCTCCTATTTTTTCGAAATTTAAATTTGAATATAATATTACAACTATAAAAGTAAAGGTAGAACAATAACAAACAAACCAAACCTTAATAGCACTAAATAGGGTTGGCTGTATGAATTCTGTTACACTATTGTGCTCCATCATGGATCATGTCTTCCTCAATTCTTAGATAAGTAAAGGCAGAACAATATTAGAAAAAATGATAGAAGATACCTTTGATTTTGTTAATATAATAAATATTTTGCGACATTTTAAAATAGAAGCATGCCACTTATGGAAGGAGTACTTTTTTTTAACGAGATTATTACTTGCAAGGGGAAATACTTAGGTAAATATGGTCTACCCTCCCACTTGTAGACCCTGTGTGTAGATTAAATGTTATTGAATTTATGACATCAATTGATGTAAGTAAAATTTTATAAGATTTAATTTTGACCGCAAGGTCTACAGGTGGGGTCTAAAACCGGATCTATGATAGTATTTTCCTACTTGCAAGTACCGTATCACATACCCTTACTATTTTCTTTTAAGTATCGTTTAAAATTTTGGCACATAAATTGATTTTCAAATTGCTATTAAATAGGCTAAAAATTAAGAGAAATTGATCCCGTATGATTAAATTATCCTTTTGACTAGTAATAAATTTCATTAATTCTCTCTATTTTCTCTCTCCCTAATCGAATCCCTTCATCTTCAGTAATTAGGGTTAGAAAGAGATAAAGAAAAATTGATAAAAATAAAATTAAATTAATGCTTTATTGAACTTTTAAGTGGCATTTAAAATAAAAGAAAATTTTATTTTTAATATGACACTTAAAAGGGAGAAAATGGAGTATTTATCAATGTGACAAAAACTATAGGAGGGCTGTATTGGCGAGATCCAACTGTGTTTAAAGTTTATTCGGTTTCGAATTAGCCAACTTTTAATTTGCTAGGGAAAAAAGGGGAAAAAAGAAAAATAGCCAACACATGATCATATTTATTAAATCCGGCCAGTCCGTCAGTTTAACTTGTGAAGCGATCATTAGATCGGATTAGGTTCTAATTAAACCGGATGAATAGTAAATTCAATAAATGAATTCATACAACCTGCCAGTTGAACCCATTAACTGAGAATCCGACTGGTATTTCGAGAAACTTTGTGTTCCAAAATACTCTTACTTGGTAGGCCTTGAAACCCATGACCTCCGAGTGGGTAATTTAGCTTCCACCACCAGGCTACTTGCTTGTTTGTTTGATGCTTATACAATTTCTTTTTATTTATATTATTTTTTGTAACTTCCTCTTTATTCTTTTTTTTTTTCTTTCCTATACTAATTAAAATCTAACATAGGTATACAATATACAACATTTTAATAACTTTATTTTCAAATTAAAACTTAAAAATTTTCAAAAGAATAAGAAGAATATGTATTTTTAAATTTTTTTTTTACTCATATCTTTCATGTACAAACTCGTAATGTTGTCACAATAATCGAGTTTAATTAACATTCATCTACAACCCTACTGCTCATTAGTTTTTGAGGAAATGACAAAAAACGTCACTAAATTATCATTTATTATTATTATATTTCCTAAGACAAACCTTAATATATTCATTAATAATTATTATTATTTTTAAATATTTACTATTATCAAATATACAATCATTACAAAGTAATTGCTATAAGAAACAGTGAAAGAAAATAATGTCTTATGTGTTAGACATACATTCTATGTATTTTATTATAATTAGTTTTAAAAATATATATGTAAGAATTTAAATTAACTATTTCGATCTTTTTTTTGTCATACTTTTTAAAGATTAATTATTTTAGAATTCATTTATAACAATTAAAAGTTTTATATAATATTTTTTATCAGTATTTTTATCATTTGTCTTATATTTTCTACATTGAATTCATTATAAATTAATAACATATATATATAAGTGACCCATCGATTGAACCAGTAATCCATTGATCCATCTCTCTCACAGTGTTCCTCGTCAAATCGAGTTTAATAACTATGACTAATAGTATAGGGAAATAGGGATCGAACCTATAAGGATTGGTTGGTGATTACCGATTAGACTTTGGTTAGATTATTATTTAAAGTGATCTATTTTGGAAAAGAATTAAATTAAACTACAACTAATAAACTAAGAAAGCAATGTAAAGAGTACTAAACTAGGAAAACAAGAAAAAGTGAGCCAAAAAATTTTAAAAGCATTTGAAGAAAGCAAGTGAAAGCAAAGCATTTTAAGAAAGTAATTAATCATATTTAACTACAAATTAAAGAAAGCTTCACTAAGGAATGCTCATAAATTAATCTCACCTAATTAATCAATCTAAAGTATAAATTACTACTAAAGAACTATTTCTAAGGAAAGCCCATAACTAAACAATAGATTACCAAATAATAAAATATTTTTGTATTGTTAAAATTTTGTAAACGGATATATTACCAGAAATCTAAACAAATAGACATGATTTAATATAAACAGACTACTATGACAAAACAATAATTTAATAAATAATGAAAACATCATTTTCTATGTGTTTGTTATACACTATTCTACTACATAAACATCACATACATTGGATCTATTTTAGTCTATTGACAAATGAAGTGTAAATCAGGTGATAAGATTATTTTCCTATAATCTATTGATTATGAATTCGAGTCACTAAGGAGTTAGAGGGATAGGTGATTTTTTTCTTTCTTTTTTTTAAAAAAAAAAAAAACTATTTCAGTCTATTTCGTTGTAGTTTTGGAGAAATTAAAAACTCAATTCTTTTCGAATAGATTAAAAAATTTATAATTATGTTTTATAAATATTTTTCAGCATATATTTTGTATTTGCTAATTTGCATTTATTATACGTATTAATTAAATAATGTATATTGATGACTTACTGATTGAGTTAATAATCAAATAGTTGAATCAATAAGTAATTAATTGACCTCTCTTGCCCAAATATTTTACGTGCCTGGTTTAATAACTATGAATACATATTCTCATCTGCCCCTATACATCTCTCAAGGTCAATATCACATTGTCATGGCAAATTTTTCTATGTACCTGACACAAAATGTACGGATTCTACAATGACGGATTCATAGGAGATTTTTACATGGACGGGTTCAAATTATTCCACATTACCCTATATCACTTAAATGGATGATGTGGAGTAGCATAGACCAAGGAATTCATAGCATTATGCCATAAATTTAATCCATGCAAGAATTTTTCTAAATCAATTATGAGATCCACACACTTTATATCTTGGGTACACATAATAATTTTTCTACTGTTACAATAGCTTTAGCTTTTCACAAAATTTTTTTATATGAATTCGGTTCACGGTATGTCAGATGGATCTTTTGATTCACATTCATCCAAATCACTCTAATTCATTAAAATAAACTTTTTAAAGATTATGTGGATAAATATAAATAAAAAAATCCATTTCAGTTATCGTAAACCTATTCATATAAGAATTTAAGGCTTTCCAGTCCCTCGTCCTTATGTCCTTGTACCATATATTTGGGCAGCAAACAAAGGACGTCGCGGTCTATGAAGTACGCTAAACAGTGCGGTGGAGAATATATTGATTAAGACAGACTGATTTTCACATCCAATTATAGGAGGTTAACCAATTTGCCAAATGTGGAAAAAACAAAAGAAAGGAAGGGGTTCGCTAATACAGTCTTTCACACAAATTATCCATTTAGTTAAACTACACAAAGACCATAACATAGGTCCATGTTATATGTAATATATATTATTTTCAATTAAACAACGAAATATAATTTAAGTGGTAAAATATTTTTTTATAACTTGGTGATTATAGGTTCGAATCATTAATGGTTAGTTAGAAAAGTGATTTTTTTTTGTTTTGTTTTTAAATTTCCAATTAAAATACATTACATAAAGGTTAGCTAAAATAATTAGAAAGATAGGATTGGGTTATGGGGTTGGAGGGAAAAATTTACCCAATTCATCTCCTTTGCTCTAACTTGGGACTCACAAACGTTCTTAGTCCTCAGTATATGTTCACAAGCATACGGTCAGTGATACAAAATCAACAATGTGTCAGTGATCATAATACCGAATTACTACTTACTACTCAAACCAAGAATTTATCAATGTGAAGGTGTGCCACTACTATGTCATCTCGAATTCTTTTTTTGCTTTGGATCATGGCTCAGTGAATTCTTTTGTCTTGTAAGTAGATCTAACAAATTGAAATGTCACACAACTATTCAAGAGTGAGTAATTTAGTCACTAAATTATTTTTTCACTGATTTGGTTATCCAATTTCTAAAAACATGAATTTGAGGCTTTGTAGGCTACATCTGGTAAACCACTTGACTTCCCGTGACTATTTGAAGAGGTATATTTGTCTAAAAGAACTTCAATTAAAAAGCCTAAATGATAAAAATTAAATGACTAATCGGGTCTCTTTTTTTTTTTTTTTTTCCCCTTTTTTGGCCCAACTACTAGTGTTTGATTAAATCCAAAATGACATATTATTGTCCGGTTAAGTATATATTGAGTCAATTAAAACAAAATACCAAAAAGCCATAAATACAATTTTGATAAATATACACCGCAGGCAAAAGCAACTTTTACCAAAGAGACTCTTGTAAATATCTGTCCTCTATTCTTGGGCAACAAGAAGGCACAAATATTGCCAAGTAAGGAAAAAAAAATATTAAGAAGCAAATAGTGGGAGAGAAGTTCAGTTTGCACTCCCTCACACTCTGGTGAAGAAAATGGAGGATTCACTCAATCAAATATTTCCAGCACAAAAACAAGAAGAAGATGAAAATCCCTTCTTCAAACGCCTTCCAGATGAGATTATAGTATCCCACATATTTGGCAAAATCTTTGAGGCCAAGTCCCTCTTCTTTTGTTCATTGGTCTCCAAGCATTTCTCTTCTCTGGTTTACCAAACCAAAAAAGTCTCCTTCAAAATCCCACTCAAGAGAAGCCCTTCATTCTTCTCTCTTTCTTTGCCAAGAAAACTCCTCCATTTCATCACCACTCCTTTCAGGTTGGTTATTTGGTTGTTTCAGTCCATCGCGCAGCGGAGGACGACTTTAAGGTTTAGGCCTTCCGATATCTCTATGGATGACGAATTCGTTTGTATCATCTCATTACAAAATTCCTTGTAAAATTCAGATCCATCAAATCACTCCACATCGAACTCGATCATTCCAGGCTTAATTTCAACAAGGAGCCAATGGTC
The DNA here is from genome assembly GCA_025175665.1 of Cinchona pubescens. Classification (NCBI taxonomy): domain Eukaryota; kingdom Viridiplantae; phylum Streptophyta; class Magnoliopsida; order Gentianales; family Rubiaceae; genus Cinchona; species Cinchona pubescens. Next base: position 3,576,169 of record JANKKI010000107.1, on the reverse strand, counting down.
AAGTGGAATATGGACTCCAAATCTGCTAGCTTTATCTTGCTGAGTGCCAAAAGTAGTCTTGATGATGATGTTGTTAATGAAAACGATACTAATATCTCTGCAGTAAATGAAATGATGGAGTTACTTGGTTTTCATTTAGAGTGTCACATGCCTCTTTCTTATTACAGATTGTCCATTATGAAATTGCTGGCTGCTTTGTTACCGGCATCCCTTCAAAAAGTTGTCGTGACAGACTCGAAAAATCAAGGAAAACTAACTGTTGGAGAAAGTGATCTTGTTGAGATGAGAAATGGGAATGGAAACTCTGAAGACAATAGAGAGGTAAAACTAAAAATGAGGTTCTGGCATGCACCTTTGCTTAAACTGCCCTTGTCTGGCTCTGTTATGAGGAAGGTTAATCTTTTTGTGTGCAATGATGATGAGGACCAAATGGATGATTCTTTGATAGTTAAAGAAGCTTTTGAAAGGGAAGAAGAAGAAGAAGATGATGTTTTTGGTGAAGCTGTAATGAAAATGGTGAAGAAGGAAGTTGTTTATGAGACAGTTGTGCATAGACTAATCAATAATTTCTTTTCACAGCTTGAATTTTTAATTAAGTGAAGATTTTAGTACAATTTTTGAGTTTCAGTTTTGTCATGAATTGTTAGCTGTTTACTGTTTTAATTTTAGAGTGGAGAAGAATTTTAGTGAGGTTGAGATTCTACAACTTTTTAATCCAGTGCTAATGCTATTTTTATTTATTAATTAACTAACAATGTAAGTTAAATTGTTGTCTCTTATTTGAGATTTGCATGTTGTTGTGTTTACTGTTTAGAAAAAGGAAAAGAAAAGAAAACTGAAATGATAAGACCAAAGAAGAGAAGCTTCTCAGTTCTCTCTATATTTACTGGGAGTTTGGGAGGGAAAAGATCAAATGAATGGAAACACTGTCCACAGATTATATGCTATTCCAAATTGCGTTATAAAAATAATTAGAATTAGTTCAAGAATTATTAGTATAGTTAATTTAGGAAATTAGTAGTTGATGTAGCTAATGATTTAGATTATATAATTTGTTTATTTAAAAGGCCTTGGAACCTGTTGTGTTGTGTGCGTGGGCAAAGTGAGTGAAATAGAGATACCTCATGCTTGCTGTGATAAAGTATTGTCCCCAAATTTGAGATTTGTTCAATAAAAAATCTTTTGCCTCCCAACTTTATTCTTCAACTTCCGTTTCTTTCTTGGATGTTCTTGTTGCTTTGATTAATTAATTTCTTCATTTTTTTTGATTGAACCTTTTTTTTTGGCTCCTACAAACTCCTAATCTAGTAGTGAAAAAGAAAAATTAGCCAACCCCTAAGTCCCAACTAGCCTAAGAGGTCAATGCTTCTACCCACAGCAGCACCAGCTTACCACCCCCCTTGTCACCATACAGTAACTATGTCTGGGCAGCTTTGCAAAGGTCGCACTCCATAATTTGCGTTAAACAATTAATGAAGGTAGATAATATCTTAGTGGTTTTTACACTGAATTATAGGATGATACCACCATTCTGCTCAGGTTTAAGGATAATACCACCATTCTGTTTCCTTCTAGTCTCTAGTCATGTAGTCTAATCGTTTAGACTATGTGAATTAGATGATGTCGCGAGGAAAGCTTTAGTTTAAGTACAATTTATTGGGGGCTGGATTTGGCTCAAAGTAGGCATTCGTTATAATTGTATCCATAACCAAGTTAGCTAGATACTAAAAATTTCTCTAGTCCAAAGTAAAATTTCTCTAATCTATTTCCCTCCTTTCAAGCCTAAAAGAATAAAAAGTTTATTATACTGGCTCAACTTCACAAATAGTACAACGTCAACTAGGTCAGATCAGCAAACACAGCGTACAACATCGGTTAGATTCGATCAATAAAGATAATAAAGTCGAGGGGACTATTAACTAGTGATATACAAAATAATACCTAGTTAGATAGTATTACTTGTCAACTGCAATAAGGGCAAAATACTACTAGGTTAGATGGTATATTTGTCAACCCCATTAAAGACAAATTAATCAATTATATATTAATTGTGGATCCTAGGAAAGTTTATAAATAACACCCAACCCCTCATTTATAAAGAAATAATTCATTTCTACCATCTCAAATGCAAATACACTTTCTCTCTCTAAATCATCTCTACCTTCTCACTGTTCTAGTTCATCAAACATGTCAATAAATTCAGGGAAAAGAATGGTAGTACACAACTACATACCTCAAAACAAAAATAACCATTATTGGTTGCATAGCTTTTTGGAGGAACTTGTATGACTTTTTGCCCCTCAAAAAATAAACATTAAAATATCATCAAGAAAGTACAATCTCTAGCCACTAACCCTCTAAATAGTTATCTGTTCAAGTTGTATTGACTAAAAAAATAAATAATTTTAATTTGGAGAATATATTGTTATAAGTGTTGATAATTGATTGAATTGATTACACCTCCACGAATTTTATGGCAATTGAATTTTAGATTAAGTTGGCTAAAGCTTACGCAAAACACATATTTTTTGATTTGGGGAAAACAATGGTTCAAATCTATTGAAGTTGTAATAGTTATGACCGTACTGCGGAGGGAGTGAAATTTTATAACAAAAGTTTGATAAAAATAAGGTTTTATTTCATTTTTGCCCTCGCAAAATTTTTAACTTGTATAATATTTGAAATTTTTAATACTACACTACTTATTTAGGTCTACTTTATATATTTTATAACTATAATCTCATTAGACTATTATATATTTTAAAACCTTCTAGGTCCATGACCCACTAATCCCTCTCTTTTCTTTATGTCCCTAATTTTATCAAATTTCATTGTGAGAAGTAGAACAAGCGACAAAAAATTGCTTTGAGAAAAAAAGAAAATCACACCGACAATAAAGTGCACAATTTTGGTGGTAAGACGTTTTTCTTACCTGACATATTGATTATGGGTTTGAGTTACTAAGGGGTGGTTGAGGGGTGTTTTATTTATTTGTTTTTTAATAAAAAAGTCACACCTTTCGGGAGAAGAAAAGAAGTCAACCAAATTCAACACAAATTTAAAACAAAAAATTTTCTCCACAATAATCAAGTAAAGCATTATTGTTTGTTACAAGTTGCAAAATAATATTATCGTTTCTTTTTGTAATTTTAAATATATGATATATCATACATAGTTAAATAGCAAATTTACTATAAATTATAAATAAATGACAATTTTTTGTTATTGTTTCATGTAATAATTTTGAATTATTTGTTGAATTTAGAAGTTATTGTTATTGTTTTAAACAAGAAAGTATCCTTTTATTAAAATTTTTATTAAGTCATTGTTCGTCACTTAACATAATCACAAATATTTGACTAGTTATGAAGAAAAATATCTTAATCGATATCAGAATATGATTTTTATTGAGAATTGTATAAAGATAATTTGTACGACTTTTTTCTTTTTGTAAATATAAGGAAGCTACTCACTAATGCATTTTGATTTTTTAGTTGTCTATTTTTGTAATTAAAATTATGTTATTGATTTCTTTTAAATTAAAATACTTGCTTATGGTTGGATAGTAATAAAGCATAAAATTTATATATATTAGACTTGCTCCTATAACTTCTCGTTCTGGCTATGCCTCTGACTGGTATAATTACTATGGCACAATTGTACATTTCCCACGCAAACACAACTTAATCTGTTCTACACGCAAGTTCATTGTCTCCTCATTTAGGCAGTTTTGCATTTACAAAGTATACGAAGGAGGAGAAAACTTTTATGAGCATACAAAACCACTGAGGCGTACCTCCCAAGTGACTTCATATGCAAATAAAAGCTTGTCGTGTTTTGACAATAAAATGCAGTTTAGGTGATAATACATTTTTCTATAACTTATTAGTTATGAGATCAAATTATTAAAAGGTATTATGAGAGGCGAGTTTTTTTAAAAAATATAATTGTCCAAATTATTAAAAGGTATTATGAGAGGTGAGTTTTTTTATAAAAAAAATTGTCAGAGTTTTCAAAACCCAGTTCTTAATTTTTTTTTTTTTTTTAAAATTTCCCTGTTAAAATGTAAAAACAGAGAAATATACATCCTAATTTTCTTAAATTGGTCTGTAAATCCGACGCAAATGTATCCAAAGAATTTAGCTACAAAGTATCCGTCTAAATGCGTCGATTTTACTCGACTAATTTAAGATACAATAATTCGTCATTAAGTAGCCGCGAATTTTGCTCTCTTCAATAATGTGTAGTTTCTTATTGGAAAATTGGTCAAAAGGTAATGTAGCGGCGCATTTTGCTTTAAAATTTAGAGAAAATCGTACAATAATTCCTTCACATTTTCGGGTTTTATTTTATTTATCTCTCACATTTAAAATGATCACTTTTAGTCTTTTACATTGAAACAACGTATATATTTTGTCCCACAACAAATGCCTGTTAGCCTTTTGGACGAAAAAGTGCCTTGTGCCCGTCATGTGAATATTTGTTAAGGGGCAGAATTAGAAAATTATACCTCAAACCCCTTCCTCTAAAAGTGCAACCACTTGCCTTTTCCCAAATTAAAAAAGATTTTCCCTTTTCCCAATTTACAAAACAACGATTATGAACATAATCCTTAAAAATCCTTAAAAATCTCAACCTGATTTGTGCATGCTATCTAGTGGAAGAAAGAAGTTGGTATGAAATCTCGAGGAAAGAAGTATCATCAACAACAAATGGAGGACAAAAACATCAAAGACATTTGTCAAGTTCCACATTATGGTTAGTATTCTAAAACCCATTAACTAAAATATTTTAACCCTAAATTACAAAGAAAAGTTAAACTAATCAAGTTTGAAAAGTAAATTTGTAATATGGCCTACCTAATTTGGTGTATTCTATTCTAAGTGGTCCCAAACTTTAATGTGTCGTCCCCATAAACCCTAGAGACATGATAGATTATTGTAAATAGAATTAACCCCAACATGAATCCATTTGCTTTATAATAAATTTATAACTAATTGTCTACAAATTTGGTGATAGGAAAAACCCCAAAGATATTTTCTATTAGGGTGCATTACGCGCGCGCACCAAGAAGGGGGGAACTTACTGATTTTCCTAATAAAAGGTACATTGGTGGAAATGAGTTGTAGTAGACTTTTGCTACTCTGAGAAATGGTCAATTTGCACTTTGGATATTATTGCCAAAAGACTTGGTTTTAATGAATTGAATGTGGGATATTACTACCTAAGGCCAGGGAAGAAGATAGAGGATGGTCTGATATACATTCTTTGTAAAGATGATGCAAAGGATTTGGCAACATATGGGTTAAGTGTTAAGCTGATTGATGTGTTCTTTATACACAAGAAAACATTCTTGCTAATAGGATCTGGGAGTGTGTCTTCCACACAAAGGACAGGTCTTGATACTGGAATAGAGAAAGGGAAAAACAATGCTCCTCATAACCTACCTTAGATTGCCATGACAACACTTGCTACAATTGATGTTGACATGGTTAATAGTGGTAGTCAAAATAGACAGGCTAGAAGAAAGCATTTGGTTAGGAAAAAGTGAAGAGCCCTTTGAAGAAGGCTTGTAGAGGAAGTCAACAAAGAGTGGTGAGTAATGATGAAACTGAAGAGGATGTACAGTTTGAAATTCCAACTACTGAAAAGGAAGTACATGGAGAAACTGAATGCAATGCAACTCAAAATTCTGAAAGTCAAGTTCATGTTGAAATAACTGATATTGGTAGTCTAAATATGCAGCCTAGAAGAAAGCATGTTGCTAGGAAACAAGGCAAGAGCCCCTTCAAAAAAGCTTGTAGAGGAAATAAGAAAAGGGTGAACATGTTGGCATTGGTGATGACAATTTTGCAGCTGAAAATCCTGAGACTAAAGAGGATGAAAATGGTGAAACTGCAGCTGCTGAAAATCTTGATACTAATGCTGATTACTTTGATGCCAATAATACAGCAAAAATTGCTAAAATTACTGAAGAATGCAGGTGCCAAAAGTGGTGCAAATTCTGAGAATGTAGATGCTGAAAATGTTGAGAATACAGGTGCTGAAAATGCTACAAATGTTGATAATACTGAGAGTGTGGGTGCTAAAAATGCTGAGAATGCAAGTGTTGAAAATGCTGCGAATGGTGAGAATGCATGTGCTGAAAATCTTGCAACTCGATAGGCTGAAAATCCTGATAATACTGGCAGTGCTGCAGACCTCAATACACTTCCCAACCAAGACATACTCAAGAGCTTGTTAGATAACCAACAAATGTGATTGGTGGCAGTTCAAGAAAAAATCATGGCCCTAAGAAGAAAGTATTAGGAAAAGATTAAGGAAAGAAAGTGGTGGATGATGCAGATATTGATGATTCAAGTGATGCAGACAACTTCCATGATAGTGATTAGTGATTAGTGATTATGAGTTTGAAGATGAGGTAGAGAAGTAATTAAGTCCGCTATAGCTGAGAAGGGTAGATCAGCTTGGGCAGTAATGTGACATCTCATTTCAAGACACAAGAACAAACTGTTGAAGTTGATAATATGGTAGATTCTGATCAAACTTATGGTGAGGGTGAAGCAACAAATTTTGATGAACTAGACAGTAATGAAAGCACATGTGAAGATGATGGTGACATCACTATACAAAGAAGAAAACATCCAAGGTTCAAGCCTAAAATTGATATGGATGATCCTAAATTTGTGCTTGGCCTTTTGTTTGGCACAAAAGAAAAGTTCAAGAAGGCATGCATACATCACGGAGTAAAATGAGGAATGAAGATTAGGTTTAAGAAAAATGATTTTAGAAGGATTATGGCTATTTGTAAGAATTGCAAATGGTAAGTTTCTACAGCAAAAATGAAGGGCACTATTGATTTCCAAATTAAAAGCATGATGATAGAGTACAGTTGTGCTAGAACCATATACCATGGGCTTGCAAGTTCATCATTCTTATGTGAGAAATACAAGACGGATATCTAGATGATTCCAATATTGGAAAGTTTCTGATTTCCAAACCAAGGTCCGTAATGATCTCAATGTCAATATCACAAGGAACCAAGCCTATCTTACCAAGAGGAAGGCAAAGAAGTTGATTGACGGTGACTATACCGAGCAGTACAAATCTTTGCATGATTATGTTGCTGAACTTCTAAGAAGTAATCCTGGTTCTAATATTTTTTTGACTACACAAACAAGTGAGGATGGTGATGAAGTCTTTTAAAGGTTTTATGTGTGCCTTTAAGCTTGTAAAGAAGGTTTCTTGGCTAGTTGCAGGCCAATTGTGGGCCTGGATGGATGTCATTTGAGAGGCCCACACAAAGGCATATTATTCTCAGCTATTGGTATAGACCCCAATAACCAGTTGTACTCGATTGCATATGCAGTGGTTGAGATTGAGAACAAGAGGACTTGGAGGTGGTTCGTAGAGGAGTTAATAGTAAACCTTTAAACCAGAGATCAAGCACATTGGAGTTTCATCACTGACAAGCAAAATAGAGTTTAATTCAAGCATTATTTGACTTACTGCCAGGGATGGAGCACAGATTGTGTGTAAGGCACATGCACAATAATTTCAAAAAGGACCACAGTGGCCTAGCTTTGAAGGATAGGATTTGGGTTGTAGCTAAAGCTTCTTACATGAATCTTTTTGCATATCACATGGAGCAACTAAAGGACTTCGATTCTACTACATACAAGTGGTTGGTGGATAACACAAATCCTAAGCATTGGAGTAGATCACATTTTAGGACTACACCTAAATGTGACATTTTGTTGAATAATCTATGTGAGAGCTTCAACTCAGCCATCTTAAAAGCTAGGGAAAAGCCAATACTGGGGTTGTTAGAAACTATTAGACACTACTTGATGGTTCAGATGGAGAAAAAGAAGGAATGGAAGAAAAAATTCAAAGGGACAATATGTCCTCAAATACAGAAAAAGATTCACTACAATAAAATTGCAAATTTTATGCGGATTTTTGCTGCGGATTTTTTCCCCATGAATCTATATACGGATTTTACTGCAAATTTTAGTTTCTAGGTTTGGGATTAAAATTTTGCTACGGATTAAAAATCCGCATCAAAATCCGCAGATAACATTCCCTCAATAAAGCGGGAACGTATTATTTACAAAAATTACGCAACAAAAATCGAAGGAAAAATTAAGGACAATAGCAAATTTGCTGCGGAATATATTTCCGCAGGAAATTGCTGCAGAAAAATAAATCCGCAGCACATATGCTGCGGAAATAAATTCCGCAGCAAATTTCTGCGGAAATATATTCCGCAGCAAGTGTGCTGCGGACATTTAATTCCGCAGCAGGTGTGCTGCGGAATTTAAAGTTAATTTCCGCAGCAATTTTGTGGAAATTCTAGCGAAAATTCCGAGAAAATTCAATTTACGGCAGAAACCCAGACATTTTGGACAGATCTAATCGGGAAAAATCACTTTTCCTCTCCATTTCCTGCCCCACCAGCCACCATTCACCCTCCACCTTTCTTCCAACTACCATCCACTATTTCCAAACCTAAATTTCATCCCTTCTTCCTCATTTCTTTCTCTTATCAAGCCATTTTACTCCATCCTTCTTCTTGAAGAAGCCGCGTGAACTTGGTGTTCATCTTGGATTCGATTTTTCCAACCACCGTCTCCTCTAGCTGCAACCGTGCACATCCTCAACCATTTCCAAGGTGATTGATTGATCTACCATTTCAATTTTTGTTCTTTTATCTATTTTTTTTTAATTCTTGTTATCCATAATTTTTGTGAGTGGTTTATTTTGTTATTTTCATCTAGATATGTTTAAGAGCAGGTATTTGTTGTCACCTAAATTGTGTAAGATCTTTGCTAAAAATATAAATCATTTTTTTATCCCTAATTTCTGTAGGATTTTCAAAGGTTTATAATTAGCATTTTTTTGATTTATGGCTGTTTTTATTTTTATTTTGTTTGTTATCGTATAGATTTTTGCTATGTTATTTTGATTTTTTTTTATCCCTAATTTCTATAGGATTTTTGCTATAATATTTTTTATTTTTTTATTTTAATTTTTTTTATTTTGTTTGTTATCGTATAGATTTTTGTTGTGTTATTTACATTTTTTTTTCCTGTTTGTTATCCATAATTTTTCGAGGATTTTTGCTATGTTATTTTCAATTTATTTCCATATAATGACAATATTTAACACCTATACTAGTATATTCTTTTACTGTTAATCTATCATACTCATTCTACTCATCTTGATGCATATTCTTGAGAGAAGTACCAGTATCTAGGTTTAAAACCTTTCCTCAGAATATGAACATTCATCATATTAGGGACATGGTGTCGCTCATTTTTGCACTTCACACAAGGACATAGGAAAGGTTTTAAACCTAGATACTGGTATTGCTGTGGATGGTGGGTGGTTATTAAAAATAAGCCAAACGCAGCTGTAAGTGGCAAACAAACATTAGAAACTGCCTATCAAGCGGATCAATCCTATTTTAATGCAATGATTGAGGAAGACCCAATCGACCAATTGCACGATGATGAACATGATGGTGAAGAAGTTGATTTAGGTAGGAGGCAGGTAAGGGAAGAGGAAGAGGAAGAGGAAGAGAAAGAGGAAGAGAAAGAGGAAGACGAAGAGGAAGAGGAAGAGGAAGAGGAAGACGAAGACGAAGACGAAGACGAAGAATAGTAGATCCATAAGTATCCTAATAGTTATATATGAAGAATAATTTTTGTACAAGAATAATTATTTTTTGCATTTATATTATTTTATGGTTTGAATGAGGGATTTGTTCATGTTATTTTTCCAATATTGCTTACATTGGTGCCATCACTGCATACAGGCGGTTCTATACCACACAGCATGCATAATTGCTGTCTTGTGCATTTCAAGAAAATGGTAATACTAATTAATTTCTTGTACTTTTAATACTTCATTATATTACAATGCCTTTGTTATTGATGACTTGAAAATATTTATTTCTTTTAATTACAGAAGGCTGAGAGGGATGAAAACCCGCCAGCGTTCCCACCCCTTGATGCAGATGATGAGGATGATGCAGATGGTAGCTCGGATGATTAGACTGTATTTGATTGTTTACTTAGAGTACTAAATGTTATTTATTTATTGAATTTGTCACTGTTTCCATTAGATTTCTTTCAATGCGAATTATTTTTCTCTTGAAATTGCTCGAATGTGACATGATGATCAATGGGAATTGTTTTTTGTGATGAAATTGCTGGAATGTGGCATGATGGTATAGGGGGAAGAAAAAACCAAACAATACTAACAAAAATTTTCTGTGAAAATTATTTGGGGATTTTGCTGCAGAAAATATATGGAGATTTTGCTGGGGATATTTGCTAGGGATTTTTTGCGGAAATTATATGGGGATATTTGCTTTGCTGAAATTATATGGGGATTTTGCGGAAATTATATGGGGAATTTGCTGGGGATATTTGCTAGGGATTTTGCTGCGGAAATTTACACAGGGATAATTTTCGTAGCAAAATCCCCATCAAAAACCCTTGTAAACATGTTTTTATGACGAAATTTTGATGCGGAATTACCAGCGCAAAATATCCGCATGTATATTTCCGCAGCAAATCCCCATCAAATTTAGCTGCGGATTTTATAATCCGTAGCAAATTATTATCCACGGCCTTTTTACCTGCAGATTATTTTTGGCACCTAAATCCGCAGAAAGTCTTGTTTGCTGCGGATTTTTCATTATAATCCGCAGCAAAATATGCAGGTAATTAACAATTTTTTAGTAGTGATTGAACAACTGAAAGAGGATTCAAAGGCATGCATTCCTTCACATTTTGGAGAGTGGAAATATGAGATTAGGTGCATGTATGGTGATCAGTACATAGTTGATTTGGTGAGTAAAGAGTGCAGTTGATATTCTATAGGAGATGGGAACTGAATGGAATTCCTTATGCACATGCCATAAGTGCAATTTGGACAACAGGCAAAGACCCTGAAAATATATATTCATGACTATTACTCCAAGGAAGCATTCCTTAGAGTATATGATCCTATAATTATCCTTGTCAATGGCCAACACTTGTGGAAGCATGAGAAAAGACCAGATGTGCACCCACCAGCAACAATAGTACTTCTTGGAAGGCCTAAAAAGGTGAGGAGAAGAGAACCTGATAAGCCACCAGCTCGGAAAAAAAGAGCTAACCAGGTTTAGAGGATGTCAAGTGTTGGGCAAATACCAGGCCATAATAGCAGGAAGTGTCTTGATAAACCTATTCTAGACCAAGAACAGGCAGCTGGTAAAGGTGAAGCTTCTGAGAACCCAACAAATTATTCCACAGATGTAGAGAACCAAACAAATATAGGTGCAACTGGGGACACTACTACTACAGGCCAAGCAACTACTGATGATGCTACCCATGCTATTGCTGGTGAGTAGTACACTATTCAGCTATTGATGGTGGTGATTCTTGGCTGGAAGATTTGTTATTCAGTGATGTTATAAACATTGGAAGCCATCAAGGAGCTGGAAATACCAACACTAAAATTCCTACTCAACCAGTTAACTTCTTTTCACTTGCATTTAAAAATAACTGTGCAGCTGATTTTTTTTTTATTATTATTATTACCAAAGTTTAAACTACATTTTTCCTTGTGCGCTTTTTGTAGGCTAACACACAATTGAGATATAAATGTAGTCTTTTTCATGAATATGGTCACAACAGGAGCAGCTATGGAGTTTCAGTTGCTGATCTTCATGCTTCCTATCAAGCACGAACTATCACTCGTGATGTAAATAACTTGTCCAGTAACATGAACCCTAAAGGTATATGATTAGTAAACCACAATGATGCTTGCTCATGTTATGGATTGCAGGCACCAGCAACTCACCAACTTGCTGCCATGATCTCAAAGAAATCTGTTGGGGTTTGGAGTTCTAAATCTGGTGTAGCAACAGGTGCTACTTTATCTATGTCAGCCAAGCATTTTGTGCAGCATCCGAATGCTCAAGACAACTTACTCCGCTATGCAAAGGATAGGACTTAGGCACACTATGTTCTTGTGGTTTTTGGGGACATGTTATCTTGGTTTTTGTATGTAATTGGATTGCAAATGGCATTGATTAGTGACCAAGATTTATCAAGAAAAGTTTTGTGATAGAATTTGGATACCTTTGATATCATTTTGGATAAATCTTGGTATGTCATGGATACTAGCTTTTTGTGTATTTGAAGTTATTTTGTAACAACTACTCTTGGATTTGGAATCCAAATTTGGATTACAAAAGAAATTATTGCAGAATATTGAAACTACATTTTCAAGTTACTTCATTTTTATTTCCAAAAAATAGTACTACATTCTTTGGAGAAGAAATCTGAACACCATTATAAACAATCAATTAGGCAAAAAATATTCTGGTGTTGGATCCATAACACTAACCCTACTTTCTGTGGATACATACATTATCTCTATCATACATATCAAACTACATGTTTTTATTACACATACTATTCATTCAACCATTACAACCAATATGTCTTCAGCCAAAAGATGTAAAAGAACAGCCAAGAACAAACTAGAGCAACCCAAAGCAATTTCTCCCTACGCCTAATTTTCTTTAGTTCAACTTCAGCTTTTTTCACTTTTATCAATAGCCCAACCATTATTCTTTCCTTTCTAGTTGGTGCATCTTCATCATACCAACGAAAGAAATCACAGCCATTATCATCCTCCAAAAACATGGAATAATAACATTATGCAGTCATTTAACAATGTCAATTAAAGATTTTCCTTAACAACAAAGCAATTGAAATCAGAAAAAAAAAGGAAAAAAACATACTTTGAAATCTTTACAACTAAAGAACCTTCTTCCTGGATTTGTTACTGTCCTTGAAGTTCTCAATTTTGTGAATTTTCCACAATCATAGATGAATCGGGCCCTCTCCATCTTTCTTCCAGCACTTCAACACCAACTCTCTTTGAGAAACCAAAGAACCCTAATTCTTGGTTTATTTGCAAGAATCGATTGAAGGATAAAAGGGCTGCTGATTCTCACGCTCTTTTAGGGGAAGGGGTTTGGGGTATAATTTTCCAACTCTGCCCATTAACAAATGTTCACGTGATGGGCACAAGCACTTTTTCGTCCAAAAGGCTAACAGAAGTTTGCTATGGGACCAAATATATACGTTGTTTCAATGTGAGGGACTAAAAGTCAAACTTTGAGTGTTACGGACAAATAAAATAAAACTCAAAAATGTGATGGACTAATTGTACGATATTTCCTAAAATTTATCACAGAATCTGTCACTTTTTTTAGTCATGAAAATATGACGCTGGACATGTTGTAGAATAATCTTTAGTGTATCGCCTAAACTTTTTTTTTTTTTTTTTTGAAGGAAAAGTAAAAAAAACTAAGATTATTATTTGAGAAAAATAACCTAAATTCTAATTCAAAATATACTTCCAATTCTTCACTATTTCCTCCCTGAAATTACAAATGTCTCAAAACCAAATTCAGTAATCAATTTGTTGACAAAAAAATCCGTTGTTGATATTCTGACAGTACAACCGTTATTATATTTTACCGAATATGCATTTTTCGACGAATAGATTTCGTTGGCAAATCCGTCATTAAATCATTTAGTGCTGATTTTTTGGCAAAAATCCATTGCTAAATCTATCGTTCAATGGTTTGAAATTGATTAGGAAGTGTTATAATATAAACAAGAATGATGAATGGTTAGACATTGATAGTAAAAGGGAAAAGTGAAAATATGATTTAATGGCTTAAAATCGGTTGGGAAGTATTATATCTCAAAATAGATTTAACAGTCACGTACAATGTAATGACTTTTTCCATCTATAATTGACAAATTTTATAATTTGTCCTAAATTGGTAGAAATTTAAAAGTTTAAGGATTAAATGTGTTTTGTTTGGAACTTTAGGGACCAAAATAGACCGTCCCAAACTTTAAGGGCTAAAATAAAATTGTATTTTTCCATATTTAGAACTTGAGATTTAACAGTCACATGTTCTGTTTGTAATTGACGGAATTTTTAAATTTGTCCTAAATTGGTAGAAATTGAAAAGTTTGAGAACTAAATGCATTTTGCATGAAACTTTGGGGACCAAAATGGATCCCGACCCAAACTTTGAGAGTTAAAACTGTATTTTTATTCAATTTATGCATATATTTTACATTATAGTATGAACTATATTGGAAATTTACAAATGTAGGGGTTATTCCATTTTGCATCCTTCAACTTATATTCGATTTTTACTTTGCACTACAAACTTTTGTTTTAGACACATCGTACCCTAAACTCTCAAATTCATCCTACTTTACTCCTTTTTTAACACCATCTCAAAAATTAATAGAATTTTCCAGTGTGAACGATAAATTCAGCAAAATGTACAACAGTATTTTTGGGTGCAAAAATAAACATTCTGTTAACTTTTTTACGGTATTAAAAAATTGGTTAAAGTAGAGAACAAATTTGAGAATTAGGGGTGTAAAATATCCAAAACTAAATTTTGTGTTGAAAAGTGAGTATTGAGTGTAAATTGTGGGCACGCATCCACGCACACAGATATATATATATATTTATTTATTTATTTATAAGCATTCAACTTCTAATCAGATCAGAACAATTAGATCTATGTTCGATCGATTTGTTATACTAGTTAAACAGATTCGGGTAATTGGATGTACACATTAATCCATACCTCGATAGACGAATCCAGAACAGGTCAGATCCAGGTCTAGACCTAGTCCGTTTATAAGGTTTATCTCCAATTACTCACAAATTCTAATACTGTACTTTGTAGGCTTAACGTTGATTTAGAAATATCGAAAAATATCCTTATTTTTACAATATATTTTAAATATCGACACTCCGTTTTCAAGTACGGTACGTTGTTAAAACACTGAACAAATTATAGATGTGAGTAGTAGTGTCTGGCAATCATAATTCATAATCTTTAACGTGGCTGCCAAGATTCGTTGAACTGCTCAAAACCTAACAAAAAAAATGAAAACTCAACCACTGTAAAATGGAAATCATTAAAGGAATTGAATTAAAGAAAAAACCATCCATTATTATGTAATTAGTTATGCAGTTATTTTTTATTTATAAATGGATCAACCAAATAATAGAACTCATTATTTCCAATCCAAATGGTTATTTTGAATCCAAATAATTATTCTATTATTCCAAAAGTCAACATTATTTTCAAAAATTACTAATTCTATTATTCCAAAAGTCAACATTATTTTCAAAAAGTACTAAAGTCAAAGTCAAATATTATTCATCAAATAACATCTCATTATTTGCAATCCAAATGGACCCTTTGTTATTTTTTCAATAAATAAGAATTCTCTTTTTTTGATATTCTGAAACGCGAATCACCACATTGCGAGATGCAAATGAATCGTTTTTGGACACATGTAAATCAATATACATTTTATAGGAGTGAGGAGAATTTTTAGTAAGTATAATCGTATGAATAGGTGAAGATGGATTTTAAAAGAAACATTGTTTGGTAAACGAGAGGAGAAATGCTTGGAGACCAATGAACAAAAGAAGAGGGACTTGGCCTCACAGCTTTTGCCTGGAAGGCGTAAGCGATTTTTTCAGATTCTTCTTCTTCTTGTTCTGTGTTCAATGGGATACTATTTGATTAAGTGAACCCTCCATTTTAAAGGACAGATATTTACATCGGTAAAAGTTTCTTTTGCATTAGCCTGCTGTGATTTGGTAATTGGTACTAGTTTGTTGTCCTGTTTCTTGTATATATTTATATAAAAATTGTGATTATGGGTTTTGGTACTTTATCTTAATTGACTCAACATAAACATAGTCGGACAATAATATCCTTTTCACTTAATCAAATGCAAATACTTAGACCCAAAAAAAAAAAAAAAAAAACAAACGATAGTCATTTAAATTTTTATCGTTTTAGGCTTTTAAACTAAAGTTCTTTTGGACAAAGATACCCCTTAAAATAGTCATGTAAAGTTAATTGGTTGACTAAACGTTACCTATGGAACCATTAATTGACAGAATACACGAAATGACCTCAAAGACTCAGTTTTTAGAGGTTCAATAACTAAATCTGTTGAAAAAATTATAATTTAATGATTAAATCGATCACTCTTGAATAATTAATTGCCCTTTCAAATGTTTGCTCTACTCAGAAACAAAAGAATTTAGGAGACAAGTTCAAAGCAAAAAGAGTAAAATATATTTTTAGTCCCCAATATTTAGAATAATACATAAATTGGTCCTCAAAGTTTCGGTCAAAACAGATTTAGTCTCCAAAGTTTTGGAATTTAAAAAAAGTTAGGACAATTGATGAAAATTTGAAATTTCTAAGAGAAATAGGCCACGTGTTGATCATGTGGCCGTGAAGTAAATGTCCAAAAAATTAAAAACTATAGATAAAAGCAAAAAAAAAAAAAAAAAAACTTAAAAATCACATTTAGCATTAAACTCTCACTTTAGCCCAAAAATATTAGTCAGGTATGAATCTAGAGATCTTTTCTCCCCTTTAATCCAAAATTCCTCTTTTCTCTTTGACCTAAGAAGAATCTTAATAATTCAATCTCTTTTGTCTCTTTGTCTTCATTGAAGATGATCATCAATTCAATTCCTTCCATTTCTTTTGAATGTTTATCCCACTAACCTCAACCTCATCTCATACAATCAAATCCCCATAATCTTTAAAGGAAATGAAGAATTTTATGATTCTCTTCAAGGAAGAGAACAGTGACGAAAGGAATTAAAGGATTAGGGTTCTTCTTGGGTTAAAAAGAAAAGAGGAATTTTTGGTTAAAGTGAAGAAAAGCATTCAAACCCGATTGATGTTTTTGTGTTAAAATGAGACTTTAATGTTAAATATAGTTCTCAATTCAATTTTTTATTTATGATTTTTTAAGATCTTTTTGCTTTTATTTGTGGTTTTATAATTTTTTGGACATTCACTTAATAGCCACATGACTCGCACGTGGCCTATTCGTGTCAAAAACTTTAATTTTGTGTCAATTGATCTTAATTTTGTTCAAATTCTAAAACTTTGGGGACTAAATTTGCTCTAACTGAAACTTTGAGGACCAATTTATATAATATCCCAAACATTGGGGACTAAAAATGTATTTTACTCAAGAAAAAATATAGAGAGAAGTTCCTTTTCTTTGCTCTTATCATTTCAATTTTCTTATCTTTTCCTTTTTCTAAACACAACATGCAAACCTCAAATTAGTGACAACAAATTACCTTACCTAGTTAATTAACTGATGGACAAAAAAAACATTAGCTCTGGACTAAAAAGTTGTAGATTCTCAGCCTCATCAGCAAAATTCTTCTCCACTCTAAATTGAAACAGTAAACAACTAACAATTCGTGGAAAGACTGAAACTCAACAATTGTAAAATCTTCACTTAATTAATTCAATATGAGAAACGAAAATCTTGCCCGCACAATTTTCTCATAAACAACTTCCTTTTTCACCATTTCCATTACAGCAAACACATCATCTTCTTTTTCTTTCCCTTTCAAAAGCTTCTTTAACTATCAAAGAATCATCCATTTCGCACACAAAAAGATTAACCATCCTCATAACAGAGACTGACAAGGGCAATTTAAGCAAAGGTGCATGCCAGAACCTCAATTTTAGTTTTCCTCTCCATTTTCTTCAGAAATTCCATTCCAATTTCTCATCTCAACTATGTCACTTTCTTGAAGAGTTAGTTTTCCTTGATCCTTCGAGTCCGTCTCCAAATCATTTTCAAGGGATTCTGGCAACAAAGGAGCCAGCAATTTCATAATGGACAATCTGTAATAAGAAAGCGGCATGTGACACTCTAAATGAAAACCAAGTAACTCCATAATTTCATCAATTGCAGAGATATTATCATTTCCATCAACAACATCACCAAGACTAGTTTTGGCACCGATTAAGATAGAGCTATTAGATTTGCAGTCCATATTCCACTTGACAATTGGCTCCTTGTTGAAATTAAGCCTGGAATGATCGAGTTCGATGTGGACTAAATTTAGAGGATTTGAATTTTACGAGGATTTTGTAATGAGATGATTAACGAATTCGTCATCCATTGAGATATCGGAAAGCCTAAACCTTAAAGTCGTCATCCGCAGCACGATGGACTGAAACAACCAATCAACCAACCTGAAAGGAGTAGTGATGAAATGGAGGACTTTACTTGGCAAAGAAAGAGAAAACAATGGAGGGCTTTTCTTAAGTGGGATTTTGAAGAAAACTTCTTTGGCTTGGTAAACAAGAGAAGAGAATGGCAAATATTTAGGTAAATTCGATCTTTAATCTCACTTATAAACCCTGTAGTGTGAATTAAATTTTAGAGAATTTATGACATCAGATGGAGTCAAAATTCGGGTCTACCTAATTATTTTCCGATGAGAAAAGCTTGGAGACCATTGAACAGCTGAAAAGGGACTTGGAGACCATTGAACAGCTGAAAAGGGACTTGGCCTCACGGAATTTGTCAAATATGTGGGATATTATAATCTCATCTGGTAGGCGTTTAGAACAATGGATTTTCATCTTCTTCTTCATCTTGTTTTTGTGGTGGTAATATTTGATTAAGTGAATCCTCCATTTTCAGCAGAATGTGAGGTAGCTCCAACTATTTGCTTCTTAAATTTTTTCTTTTACCAAGTAATATTTGTGCCTTCTTGTTGCCCAGGAATAGAGGATAGATATTTACTTAGGTAGAAGTAGCTTTTGCCACCTATGTTACAGTACTGGTAGTACTCTAATAGTATGTTGCCCTGTTTCTCGTTGTATAGTAGTATTTACCAAATTGCAATTATGGCTTTTTGTACTTTATTTTGATTGACACAAGTTTTGTTAAATAATTGGCAGCCAACTTGGTGTGTACACTGTTTTGCTTTAAATTTACAAATAATGTATTCTGTAATTGGATTTTAATTCCAAATAATTATCTATAAAAAAAAAACTAATTTGGCCACTAATCTTTAAAAATTTTAACCAATTTAACCCTTGTGATAGAAATTATGGACAGATTGATTACGTTGACAATACATCTCCTGCAAGTTAACAGCCATGTGATTGTCATGTGGTTTGATCTATTAAAATTTTCATGATTTTTGTAATAAGTTTTAGATTGGTTAATTCTTTTTTTTTTAATAAATGACCAAATTAGTTTGTTGTAATATATAAAGGATCAAATTGGTCGATACCTAAAAATAAAAAACTAATTGGTATTTTTCCCAAGGATGAAATGCAAAGTACACTTGAAGTTCAACGAATAAGCACATTACTCCGTTGGTTTTTAAATGTGCACCTTATTCTGCCACGTTATACTTCAAAAAATTTTGCAAAACGAATAGACTGTCTAAACTAATAGTGACTTGTGATGTATTATATGCATAGTTTATAAAATCAGGATTCTATGTGGGATCGATTTGCTTCTGTCAGAATCGGATCGTAGGATCGGATCGTAGAATCGTAAGATCCTACCAAAAGTATCTAAAATAACAAAATAAATTATTTTTAAACTAATAAATAACAAAAACCATAAACATAAAAATTATATAATTTGTAAATTAAGTATAAAAATATATCATTTTGACCTATTTCATGAATTGTATAAGAAAATGGAAGTAGTGAAGTATAAATAAATCACAAGTTAATAACAGAAGACCTGTCTCTTATACACATTTAGATGTGTAAAAATTTTCAATTATTGCATACATCACATAAAAATAGATGTTACAGTCTCTTATCTAAATAACATTTAGAATAATATCCTAATTAATTAATAACTGTCCAAATAGAGAATATTTTAGAATAAGTTAGGAGACAAAAATGCAAATCAAATTATAGAACATATTTGTTAATAACATGAAACTCGGAGAAGATCTCAAGAAGTATCACAACTTTGGATTTATCTTAAAAGATAAAAGATTAGCTAGATTATCGTCAGACTGCTTGTATGAGGATTAGATCTTCTCATAGGGGTAATGCTTTTAAATGATCTCATGTAAAAAATTTACAAAATCAATAAGAATTTACCTTTTTCTGTTCAACAAAAATAACATTAATCATAAGAAGATAAAAGTTCAAGAAAAAAATTAAAATAACCAATAGCACTAACTAATATACTAATACATCATTTTTATAACAAAATTTGTAGGGTAGATTTCTTAATCACGTTCTCTAAATATGTTTAAATTTCATTTTTTTAATATTTTATATACGTCACATTTTAAAAATATTCTAATATTAACTTTTTAAAAGACTTTCTCAAATAGATGTTGAGTTCAACTGAGTTGTAGTTTTATTTATTTTACACCATATCATATTATATCCATCCAATTAAAAGGATAAAATATCTACTAAGTTTTGAAGATATAATTGGAGAATTTCCATTTTGACAAGGAAATTTTGCAATCCTCACAAGCATAGTGTTTGGAGTTTAGACTTTGAAAAAAGGGATTTGGTGGTAGGGCTAATGCAAATAGGTCACAAAACAAATTTATCTCTTTTAGAACATAAAACAAATAAAACCCAAAAGTTTAGAAGGCCTAAAAGCATATTATTTTTTGTAGGATCGTGGGATCGGGTAGGATCGTACGATCCTACGATCCTACCATACGATCCTACGATCATACCCGATTCTACAAGAATTCCGATTCTAGTAACGATCCGAGTGGTTTTGGCATTGTAGGATCGTAGGATCCTACGATCCTACGATCCAGGATCGCGATTTTAACAACCATGATTATATGTGCCACTATCCCCAGTCCCATCTCGCCCTCCTGACCACCAATTCCCTCTCCTTCCCCATTTCCAGATTGATCTCCAACTCCCTTTCCAACCCTTCCTATCTCGCCACCTCCTTCTCTAGTTCCCGATTTGTTTTTCCCACCCACATCGACCCAATCTCCCTCCTTATCTATCCTCAAATCCCTTTTACCCAAAATAGGCCCTCGATCTTCCTCTTCCACCAACCCTCAATTCAATTACCCGTTCATACCTCCCTTAGCCTCCTCTTTCCCAGCCTCGATCTCTCCCTTCATCATCGATGACGTATAGAGTTTATAGATAGAGAGGAAGGGAGAATGGTTGTTGGGTTGGACTGGGGCTGAAAAAATGACTGTGGGAGAGATAGGTGGTGTTTTGGATCAAAGATAGAAAAGTCATTTTAAATCTTTGAGTTAAATGCACTAAATCTCCTTGAACTATACTATGAGTTGCACTTTGCCCCTCTAATTTATTTTATAGACATTTAACCTCTCTTTTTTGTATTATTGGACAAAAACACCTTTACTACGTAATTGCTCTTCTTTTTCTTTTTTCCAATATTCTTTGCCACATTTTTTTTCCTCTTCACCTTCTTCATTTTTCTTTTTTTTTTTTTATTTTTTTTATTTTTTCCCTTCTCGTCTGCAATTAGCTACTTCCTTTATTTTGCTATAAATATTTGTACACTTATAGTAAATTTTTTAAATTTTCTTTAACTAATTACTTATATTGGTGTACTTTGTTTATTTTTTAATTCTTATTATAAAAATATATACATTTTTTATAATGACAAAAATATTTACAATCTAAAATTAAAATATAGATAAAACATACAGCCAAGTTGCAAGAATTTATAATTACTATAACTATAGTAAAAACAAAGTCAACTAGTAATCTTTTTATTTGTCTTTTTTTCACTGATAAGTTATTAACTCTTATTTTTATTTTAGGGGAGAAATGTGGGTTTTCTTTTGAAACAAAAAAACCTTATTTTATTTTTATCTATTTATTTGGATTTTTTAAAGTAATATTGGATTTATTGAGATTCAAAATTTTGAATTATTAAAACTATAATTTCTTTTTATTCATTTAAATAATTTAATTCACAATTTAAATATATTTTGATTTAACTAACTTATATTCTATTATAAATGAAATTGTAATGAATTTAAAACAATAAAATTTAAGAAACAAATGAGTTAACAACAAAAAGAATTATTTAAATTAAATTAAAAAATTATATGTCCTAATTATATAAATAATAACAATATAGGGAAGGAACTATCTAGTGGTATGAGGAGAAAAAATAAATAAAAAATAAAAAAAAAGTTAATTTTTCTATTTGTCATACCACTATATTGTTATTATTTGCATAATTAGGACATAATTTTTTTAAAATTTGATTTAACTAATTTTTTGTAGCTAATTTGCTTCTTAAATTGTATTGTTGTAAAGTCATTACACTTTTTTATATAATAGAGTATATGTTAGTTACATCAAAATATATTTAAACTATTAATTAAATTATTAAAGAAATTAGAGTTTCAATAAATCAAAAATTTGAATCTTAATAAATCAAATATTAGTTTGAATAATCAAAATAAGTAGACAAAAATAAAAATAAGGGTTAATAATTTAGCAGTGTAAAAAATAAAATTACTACTACTTGATTATTTGCTTATTTGTTTTTACTACAGTTGACTAATTATGAATCCAACTTGTTTATATATGTTTTTATAATTTAATTTTAGATAAAATAATACTTCATCAATGTAATATATAAATATATATAATGAGAATTAAAAAATAAACAAAGTACAACAAAATAAATAATTAGTTAAATAGATATTAAAAAAAATTATTCTAAGTTTACAAATATTTATAATGGAATGAAGAAAGTAGCTAATGATAGCCGAGAAGGGAGGAAAAAGAAAAAAAAAATTAAAGAAGAAAAATGAAGAAGAGAAAAGGGAAAAAAATGTCTCTTACAATAGTTAAAAAAAAAAATAATTATTTAGTAAGGATATTTTTGTCTAATAGTATAAAAATGATGGGTTAAGTGCCTATAAAAAAGAGTTGGAGAGGACAAAATGCAACTCATGGTTCAATTTAAGAGGTTTAGTGCATTTAACCCTAAATTTTATTTTAATGTTAGAAATTTTTTAAAACAAACTCAAACACGATATTATGTGCGTGACTGATTAATTTTGACAATTTTCATTTTTCAAAAACAAAATATCTCTTTTAGTTAATACTCTTGAATGAAGAATGGAATTTAAATGAAAAGATAATTTTCCACAACACTTGTTTGAATCATCTTTTAGAGAGAATAGTCAATGTAAAACGGTAAAAAAGTTAGGTTATGAACAAGATTAAAAATGTACAGATAATTCATAACATGGTGTCATAGTATCGAAGTATCCATACAGCGGGCTCCGAAATTGGTTAACAAAAATGTAACTAACACCACCTCCCCTAACCGAGAGAGAGGAGACTACCTAATCTCCATGAGCATTTCCATAACAACATCAAAATGAAGAGCTTGTGAACCATTCTGATTAACATATATAGAAAAAAGCTCTTTAATTATGTTAATATCTACATAAAGTGAAGCAAACATTCTTTAACTTAGAGACTGATATTACGATACGAATCAATCAGGACTCAAGATTCCCAGAATTAACTACTACCGTCATTAATTAAAGGACTAATCCTATCATCAAAAGAACCTGATTTCTTCAACATTTTGGCTGCTGCAGCTTCAGTAAAAAAGCATCATTCATGAAATCAAAATAACCAGCAATAATATGCTTACTCCACCACCACACTTTGAGGATGACGTTAGACAAACAACAAACTAACAACCCCAAGGAATTAACTACCAAACCCACCCCCAAAAAAAAAAAAAAAAAAATCCCTTTTTAACTTCAATCAAATTCCTTATCCATCAGAAACTACCCTTAATCTCCATGAGCATTTCCATAACAGCATCAAAAAACACAGCTTTTCGACCACGAAAAGCATTTTTGACCCTCAAGTAATCATCATCATAATCACCTTCATTATCATCAAGAGATTTTTCCCTTTCCTTTTCCTTTGCTCATTTTGCCCTTTTTGCCTTTCTGTTTCCCCTTTCCCTTTCCTTTAGTACTTTTGCCTCCATTTCCCAAGCAAAAAGAAACCACCTTCACACAAGATAATGCATCAGATTTACCTATTGCAAGCATAAGTTGCTCCAGCAGAACTAATTTCCTCAAGTAGTAATTTCTTTCTTCCTCTTCAGTTATAGAATTCGGATTTATTCCTCCTCGAGTAGAACTCATCCTCCTCCTCCTCATCTCAACAAGATCAGTTTCTCCAAAATCTATCTTCCCATAGATCCGGATCTCCTTCGAATCTGTGATGACCAACCGGACAAGGGATTCCGGCAAGGAAGGAACAAGCATTGCAAACAGTATAAAGCTGCAAATAGCAATAGCCAAATGGCAATCAAATACAACATCATTTGACTGAATTTCTTCCTGAGGATATTTATATCTATTTCTACTCTCCTCCTTCTCATTATCAATAAAACTTTTGGGGGCCATGAGGAGGATAAAGCTTCCAGATTTCTTGTCGAGTTTCCACTTGATAACTGGCTCCTTGTGGAAACTGAATGAAGCTGAATAATCGATTTCCACAATGAGAGATTCCATTCCAGTGAATTTTCCAAAGAATTTTGGAAGGTTGTTTTTGTCCATGAGGAATTCGATATCGAATTTTGTATCTATGGGGAGAAACATCTCCATCATGGACTTTAAGGCAATATTCTGAACGAACACGAGAGGATAGGTGACTACATGGACGAGTTTTCCTGGGAAAGCAGCATATTTTGTTGTGGGTTCTGTCAGGATTTGATTTCGGCTGTGGAATTGGAATGTGAAATGTGATTTTGACAGAAACGTTTTTGGTTTTGTAAACAAGTGAAGAGAATTTCTTGGAGACTAATGAACAGCGGCAGAGTGATTTGGCCTCGGAAACTTTGCCTAAAATGTGAGATATTATAAGCTCATCAGGTAATCTTTTGAAGAAGGGATCTTCTTTATTTTCTTCCTCTTCAAGAGCAGCTCTAAGTACCCCTAAATTCTCCATTTTTTTGTTTTGTTTGTTGCAGAGATTTCTGTTGTATAGTGGGAAATTTGAGAAATTTGTGTTTGATTGTAATATGGCTGTGTTTTTAAAGGGAACAACACTAATTATTCTTGGTGCCCAAGTAAAAATGGTACATCTTTTGCTTTGACCTGAGCTGTAGTACCTAACAAACTTGGCGTACATCAGCTTTTTACCTGCAGTAAAAAATTCTTCGGCCATTATACTCGCACCAAAGCCTATTATCTCAAAAATCAATAAGTTGAATTTGTCACTATATCCCTGTAACTGTTAAATCTCGGTTATAATAATCATATTTTGATAATAATCAAATCGCACCAATAACCTGAAAACAAGTATGTAGAAAAACAAAAAAGTTCGGATGTAAATGATCGTCCAAACATAATGAAGAAAAATAACTGAAATATAAACACCTTACGAACGACTAAAACCGTCCGAAAGAAATGAACTCGAATACAAGCGAGCATTCGAAACATGACCAGACAACACCAAAGGAAGAACACATCTTTCGAACGCAGGTAACTGTCCGAAGGACAATGTTTTGGATGCAAAAGACCGTCCGAGACAAAGAATTCGTACGCCAAAAGGATCGGACGTTGAAGACTGTCCGAGGAAAGAAGTTTGAAATGAAGAAATTTTCTGTCAAACTATAGGACGCATATGGCCATCCGAAAAACTATTAATAAAGTTGTAGGACACATATGACCGTCCGAGACACTATTCATGAAGATGTAGAATGCATGATCGATGGACATCCGAACCACCTAATGGCTGGTTTTTTACAGCTAGTTTTTTTACTATTAGATCTCGAATTTCAGTATATTTTTCATCTATAAATAACCCAAGGACATCCAATTAATGTGTACAACTACTAGATTCAATACAAATACTTGTAAGAGTTATTTGGAGAGAAATAGGTCAAAATATTATTGGTTATATTGGTTTGGATAGTATATTTCTCTTGGCTCAACTAGAGGGAATTAGTGTAAGCAAGAGTAGACAAATGAGTGATTTTCAAGTGTAAGAGTAAAGAGATAACAAGTATACAAAAGTGAGGTTGTAATATAAAACTTTTTGGCTCAACTAGAGAAATTTAGTTGGTGTAAGGGTGAGTCTACTTTGTGTATAGGAAGATTATTGCCTCACTTTTTTTGAAGAGGCACTACTAGTAGGTGTACTCTAATCTTGAGGAGTTTGAGAGTTTGATTTGATATTCTTTATCTCAATCTTTTTATTTGTTCTTTAAGTTTCAATTGAGAATTAAATATTTATCTTTGATAATTTGTGCTTAAGTATTCATTTGTTGCACAAAGTTTGCATTTTCATTAAGCATTTCACAAGGTTTATTTTTTGAGACAATCTAATTCACCCCCCTCTTAGGTTGCTTTTTAGGCCAACAATAACAAAAAATGATATCCGACTAACTATATAAAATTAAAGGTTGGTAGTTCAATATGATTTTATGATTTTATAACGTGAATTGATTTTAACAAGTAATTTTGAATATGATTTTATCACGTAAATCGATATCTGAATATGCATTCAGCTAGTGAGTTTCTAAGTGAATTTAACCATTTTAAGTTCCGCATAGTCATTGTCTCGGATACAAATCGTCCCAACGTGGTGAACTCATTGGCATATTCTACTACAGACATACCAAGAATTTGCTTCAGGGGTTCAAACTCCTCAATTCTTTAAAGATGAATTGCAGTAGGAAAGAAGTATTTCAAGAAAGTCAGCTTGAATTTCCACCAAGGGAGAGAGGGTTAGGGGTAAAGTTTTGAATAGTTGTCCACCACTTATCAGCCTCTCCAATTAGAAAGTGATTAATGATCTTTTGCTTAATGATCTCGTGCTTCACTTTCTCCAGTACCTTAACAAGAAGTTATTTTCCATTTCTACCAACCATTTTTCAGCCTTTTCTGTTTCCAGCTACCCATCAAAGTTGAGAACCTGCATTCTTCAAGCACTCATAATAAGTATAGGCACCGTTATGCCCTTGCACATTATCTAGTGGTACTTGGGCTTGGCCTTAATTTTGTCCTTGGACAGCTTATCCTATAGTAGTTATAGCGGTAATAAACTCAGGAGGAACAATCACCGGAGTTGGGTTGTTCCCCATTCATGCCTCGCGATTCGCATATCTAGAACCTTTCCTTTCTTGGGTATTCCTCGTGCTTGTGACACTTTCTCTTGTGTTATTTGCATTACCGTTTCTAACTCTAGTTCGTAGTGCCGTATCCTATATCAGTGATCAAATATTAATTTTCCCAATCTACTTGCACTAAGGGTACCAAATAATAATAAAATGGTATGTATAAAAATGTTTTCAAGCTATTAATAGGAATCGATAGTTTTGTTCATAATTCCAATGATCTTAAAGAAACACAAACATGGTGCTAGAGTTTAAACTTTCCTACCAACTAAAAGTTGTCCTAGAACAAACATGCTATTTAACATTTATTCAAATATAACTAGAGAAGATATAGCTAAACCTAGCATAACTGAGATTCTCATTATTTATTCTAGCCTGAACTTTGTATATTTCTCTAAAGAAAGTCTCATTGTCATCTTCTAGCATGCCTCGTCTAGGTCTTCTTTAGGGTCATCGTCAAGATCCTCTTCGAGGTACTCTATAGGGTCCTCTTCAAGATTGATCACAGGTTCATTATTAATTATAGGCACGTGTGCCTCTACTTGATCCATTAGTTGGTATGGGGTCTCTTCCATTTGAGACGAGCCGATCATTAACACTCTTCAATCTATTACCAAACTCGGATTCCTTTCTTCTGCTATATCTCTTTGTCTCTTGAGCTCTTTTATTTCATCTTCTTGTTCCTTAATTTTTCGACCTAGGGTTGGGTACTCTTTGTCCTAGCTACTTTTGCACCATTCTACACGTTGTTTCCCTCTATGATTCTATCTAGTAGCTTGTCATTCACCTTTTCAAGAGCCTTTTTTTTCCTTCTTAAGGGCTTCTAACATTGAGTGGAAGGCTACAGAGGGATCTCCAACATTAAAGCCTTGACTTGCCATAGCCTACATCAAATCAATCGCTATATTAGTACAGTATAGATACTCTAAAATCCTTTGAAATAAAGTTTTAATTTCATGATTCTAATTCACAATGTTATACTAATATCCGTCATATTGTATAGACCTAACTTAAGCTTTGATACTATTAAAAATGTTACACTCTTGACCCGCACTTGCCAGACACATGGTATTCGCCGTATTCCTAAGAAATTTATGAATACAAGGCACATATATATCTAATATTGATAAAGTCTTAGATAATCTAATTACAACGTTAAATATCCTTCTCAACAAAGATAATTTAAGTGTGGTAAAACCACAATAATCAACTAAAAATCCTCCATTAAATAACCATTATTCGAAGCACGCAGGCTCAACTTAGTGGCATAGACTAAATAATGTTCCAAGGTGATGACCACCTTAAGTTCTCTCCTTCCGTACGCTTTGTCTTCATCCTCAACTAATACATATTCATATTTGTTGTCTGTACAAAAATATAATAATACATGAAGCAAATAACAAGTCGCCCAACAAGTAATACTTACTCCTATATATATATATATGTCACATTCACGCAGATCATTCTATCACGTGCTCATGCATTAAAAAATATCATTCTTGTAAAATACTTATTAAATGTAGTACTTGTAATATGTATAAAAAGATACATCTTGGGAAATTTATCAATTGTTCGACAAAATCGAACTATCATATAGCATATTCTCTTATCATATAATCATGAAATCATTTTTTCATTCATATCATGTCTTAGTTAAATGGCTCAAAACAGAATAACCAGTCATTGATTTTCTAAGTATTCAATCTAGTAGTTAACCTCACTAGAAAAGGGTGTCAAGAGGTTGTACATTTCCTCTTGACGTGTCATATACTGTAATTGCATGTACTTTAACTATCATGTATTACAACTGTCATGTATTGTATTCATGATTATAAACACTATCAACTATTCATGTTCGTTTGGAGCCAATATCTTTAATCTTTATCCATACTTGACATATATGTCAAGTATATGAAAAATCATATAAATAAAATATTTTTAATATTTATAAACCATTCAATTCACATAGTCATACACGATCCAAATTTTCTAATAAAATACATTTTCTTAAACAATATTTGAAGAGGTCGTGCAAGGTATAAATAAATTTACAAGTCATGTAGTTTAGAAATCAACTTTTAAAAATACAAAAGTAAGCATCACCTATCTCAATATGTAATTTGCCTATCTATATTGGCTCCTCTTCCATTTTGATGTTACCTACGAGAGGTCATAGTTCATTACTTAATAGATTAATCATTGACTAATAATATCCTATAACTAATCTTCCCATTAATTCCCATCTATCGACTTAGTCTAGTGTGCGTGACGCAAAAATTATAGTTTCATGTAATCTTTTACAAAGAAGAAAGATATTTTTAGATTACTATTATACTTTTATAAAGTATACTCATCTTTGTATACTTATTTATGACCTTAATCCCTAGGACTCCACTTGGGTTAAATAAAGTATTTTGAAGCAATTTACCAACTTAGGAATTCGTTTAAGGCCTTTTCAAAACCTTAGAAAGTTTAAAGTGGACATTTAGGTAATTTATAAAAATATTTGAGGGCATTTTGGTACTTTTCAAAAGTTTTTAAGGTCTCCATATGGTTCATAAAACCTTTGGGGTCATTTGCTATTTCTATTAAACTTTCAAGGGTGTTCTTGTAATTTCAAAAACTTTTGAGGCGCCTATGTAAAGTATTTACAACTGTAAGGGCCATTCTATAATTACCAGAAGCCTCCAGGGACTATTAATGCTTTTTAAAATTGTCAAGGGCTAATTATAATTCTCAAAAATTAAAAAAGACTTGATCTGACTCTTTAAAATGCATTAGGGTCTTACTGTGAACATTAATAATATCAAGGATTAAATTACAATTTTGGAAAAATTCTTTTCAACCCTTCTTCTTCCTTCTTCCCATAACTGTCTTTCTCCAATCTACAACATCAAATACTCAAGCAACTTCTATCGATTCAACCCAAACACCAGCTTTTCTTCCTTCGATGATCGGACAACTCCAGTCGTCTAGTTGTCTCCTCAATTCACGACTAGGCTGTGACTGTCCTACTCCCAGTCGATAGTGATCGAATTCCGATCACCATTAATCAATCTCAAGATCGACAAATTTGGCCATGGATTACATAGATTCAACCAGATCTCCATTTTTCGCTTTCTCTTTTATTATTATTCCTATTTTCTTTTACAAAGTCAGAATAGTACTATTATTTCATAAATTATTTTTCTAGAAATCAAAATCCATTATTAACTTTATAAAGTAGAAAAAAAAAATTTAACAGAAATATAACAATTTAATCCTTTAATTTCTTAGCATTATATTTATCTAAACAATAAAATTTAAACACCTAAAAAATATACTAACAATCTAACCCATGCTATGACAAAATAACTAACCAAACTCGATATGAATTATTATGTTAAATAATTAAATATAAAACGAAAATAATTAAATAAAACTAACCTCAAGAAATTTGTAGAAATTTCTTCTCCTAAATCGTGTAGTATAGGGGAAATTGATTTAATACAATTATTTAAGTATTTATAGAGGGAAAGAGTTCCTAATTGCCTACCTTACTCTTTCTCAAATCCCATGATTTTTTTCCTATTATAATTCTTTTAATTAAATAATTAATCTCCTAATTTCCCCAATGATTATAATCCCCTTAATTCCTCCAATCATGATGAGGGTATAATTTACTTGCTAAATATTTCCCACTAGCTTAGATTAATTTAGGCAAAAATTTTGTGGGTATTTCACTCCCCAACACCGATCCCCTCTCCTTCCCCACTCCCAAATCGATCTCCATCTTCCTTCTCAGCCCTTCCTGTCCCGCCACCTCTTTCTCTAGTTCCTGATCTCTCCTCCCTACCCATACTGGTTCATTTTCCTTTCTTCCTATCTATCTTGAACTCCCCTTCCCCAATACAGGCCTCGATCGCCCTCTTCCCACTATCCCAGACCCGATCTTCCTCCCCTACTACCTCTCAATCTGATCACCCTTTCACACCTCCCTCTATCCCCGAGCCTCAGTCTCACTTCCTTCAACAACGACATGTAGAGTATACGGAAAGAGAAGATGGTTGGGTTGGGCTAGACTGAGAGTTGAGGTGGCTGGTGTGTGGGAGATATGGTGGTGTTTTGGATCAAAGATTGAAATGTCATTTTAAATCTTATTTTAATGTATAAGTCATGTCGCTTTTTAAATTTTTATGCGCCTGAGTGATTTATTTTGACAGTTTCCATTCTTCAAAAACAAAATATCTCTTTTATTCAATACTCATCAATAGACAATGGAGTTTAAATGACAATGTAATTTTCCACGACACTTGTTTGAATGAACTTTTAGAAAGAGTAGTCAACGTAAAACAGTAAAAGGGGTAAGGAAGATAAAAAATGATTAGTAGGTAACTTATATAAATGATAGTATAAGTTATTTAGAAATTAATGTAAATATAGTTCATAATAGAGTGTATTGATAGAAGTATTTACGTAGTAAAACCCGTTGTAACTAATAGTCTTCCCCAAAATTTATTATCAAAAATGTACCTAACACGACTTTCCCTTTTAATATATATATAGTTCATGATAAAGTGTAATGACATAGAACTACTTATGCAGCAGTTTCAAACCTGTGGTAACTAATACCCTTTCCTAAAATTGGTTACCAAAACTGTAACTATTACCGGTTAAAATATATATATATGATATATTTATTGAGAGAGGAGACTACCCTTAATGTCCTTGAGCTTTTAACATCAACCGATATCCTTCCTTCTAAAACTACCCTTAATCGCCATGAGCATTTCAACGACAGCATCAAAGTTTGTAGCTTTTGAACTATTCTGATTAACATATATAGAAAAAGCTCTTTAGTTATTAATACTAAAATCTAGTTACACTTAATGTGTGTGCAATGAAGAAAAACCTTAAATAATTTGGCAGCAAATTTGAGAAAATGTTATTTAAAAATAGCTAGATAGAATTATAGTAAAGGATTATGATAGAAAGTGAGTAGTTGTGGGGATAATGGGGCATTTTTTTTTAAAAGGAAAATTTATTTATTTTTCTCCTTCCCAATATTCAACTTTGCCCATATTTAAATTATAATATGACCTTAAACAAATCTCATAAAGAATTAATAGGTAAAACATTAAGTTTGATAAAAGTTGATTTAGGCTTTTTATATACTACTGCAAATGGCAAAGAAAAGTTTAGAAAAAAAGGAAGATATAAATAAATAAATAAATAAATAAAAGGTAGGATGTTATGGGAGGTTAATAGTATTGGCTAGTTATTACACCACATCTGTTTTTTTTTTTTGGGAGGGGGGAAATATATTGTGTCTCTAAAGAAATAAAAAATTATTATACACATGAGAACAATTAAAGAAATTTATTAATTTTAACGTTACACCAAAATATTTTACTTATACTTTATATATGGTTAGATTAAATTATATAGTTAGATAACTAAATAAAACTTATATATGGTTAGATTAAATTAGGTACTTAGATAACTAAAGAAAGCGAAGCAAACATTCTTTTAACTTTGAGACTAATATTAACATACGAAACATATAGCACTCAAGATTCACAGAATTAACTACTATTGTGATTAATTAAATGACTAATCCTATCATCAAAAGAGCATGACTTCTTGAGCATTTTGGCTGCTGCATCTTCATGGAATCAAAATAACCAACAATAATATGCTTCCCCAAAACAAAACATCCTTCCCTTGTTTCCTTGAATCTCTACCACCACACTTTGAAGATGTCATTAGACAAACAACAAACTAACAACCCCAAATTAGTTACCAAAACAGTAACTAACATCCCCTCCCCTCAACCCAAAAAAAAAAAAAATGAAAATTATAATAACTAAAATCCCTTTTTAACTACAATCAACATTCTTATCCCTCAGAAACTACCCTTAATCTCCATTAGCATATCCATAACAACATCAAAATAAACAGCTTTTTTACCTCGAAAAGCATTTTTAACCCTTAAGTAATCATCATCATCATCATCAATCATCCATAATCACTTCACTCCTTGCTTTTGCTTTTTCCCTTTTTTCCCTTTTTCCCCTTTTTCACCTTTTTGCCGTTTTTGCCTTTGCCCAAACAAAATGAAACCACCTTCATACAAGATGATGAAGAATAATCAGTTTTATCATCAGTAGCTTTATCTGCTAATGCACTCTTAAGTTCGTCAAACGTACCTTTCTTATCTTCCTCTTTATACTTCCTAATCCCAACAAAATCACTTTCTTCAAAAACTATCTTCCCATTCTCCTTACAATCTGTGATGACAAGTTTCACAACGGATTCTGGTAAGAAAGGAACAATCCCTAACGTCAGTATCGAACAGCAAATAGCAATAGCCAAATGACAGTCGAATACAAGTTCTTCATTTGATCCATTTTTCTCATTTGGATAAATGTATCTTCTATTTCTACTCTCATCATCATCATCATGAATACTAGTACTAATACTTTTAGGGGCCATGAGGAGGATGAAGCTTGCAGATTTCATGTCAAGTTTCCACTTGATAACTGGCTCCTTGTGGAAATTGAATGAGGCGGAATAATCGATTTCCACGATGAGGGATTCCATGCGAGTGAATTTGCTAAGAAATTTCAGAAGATTGTTTTTGTCCATGAGGAATTCGATATCGAATTTTGTATCTGTGGGTCTAAACATTTCCATCTTGGACTTGAAGGACATGTATTCGACGAACATGAGAGGATAGGTGACGACATGGATGAGTTTTCCGGGGAAAGCAGCCAAACGGGTTGTGGATTCGGTTTTGGATTTCGTTTGTGGAATTGGAATGTGAAATGGGATTTTGACAGAAACGTTTTTGGTTTTGTAAACAAGAGAAGAAAATCTCTTGGAGAGTAATGAACAGCGGCAGAGTGATTTGGCCTCGGAAACTTTGCCTAAAATGTGGGATATTATCAGCTCATCAGGTAGTCTTTTGAAGAAGGGATCTTCTTGATTTTCTTCCTCTTCTAAAGTAGCTTTATATACCCCAAAATCCTCCATTTTTTTTTTTTTTTTTTCTTGCAGAGATTTTTTAGTGTAATTGCAATGGCTATGTGGTTTTAAAGGGAACTTTTTATTCTTCTAAAGTAGAAATTAATGGTACACTACCCTAAGGACTGAGCCGGTTCCTCTTTTGTTGTGACCTGCATTGATTTGAAATTTGAAGGACAGCTGTAGTATCATACTTGGGGTACAGCAGGTCAGCAGATTTTTACCTGCGGTAAGAAATTGTGGGGTCATAATGCTTACCCCTACCATTTCACGTGGTTCACTCTTTCCTATTGGTCCTCAATTTCACCATTGTTTCTGGGAAAGGACATATATTATTAGAAAATTTTACAGTCTTTTTTAGAAAACTATTCTTTTATAATTTAAGAATTTATACATTATTTATTTTAAAAATTTATACGGTACAAATTCTTAAAATGGAATGATTTTTCAATGAAACTGTAGAATTCCCCTATATTATTAGCCATACAATCCATCCATACTAGTTAGATTTGCAAAATAATGGTGCTGTTCAGATATCAAATAATTTTCACTTTTCTCCAAATAATAGTTTGTATTCATTTCACACATATTTTTCAATTACTTTTTTATTTCACATATATCACATCAAAAAAATTGTTACAGTATTTTTATAAAAAAAATTTCAAGAATAATGATTATCCAAACAATACCAATGAAATTCATCAAATATTTCAAATTAAAATTAATGATTTAAAATAATTTTATAATACGTGTTAATTTGGACAATTAATCTCGATCGTAATTTTTTGTATGAATTAATTTTGAATTTTATTATTTAAATTGGATTTAATTGTTTATTCAAAATATGACTAATTCTGTTAAGTTTTGTTGTCCCATTACAAATACAAAATTATTTTGTTAATTTTGAAGGCACAAATAGTTCGAACATTGGATTATGTATAATATTAAGAAACTAGTTTAGCTTAGGGGAGTTTGAGAAAATTCTTACATGTACTCGATCCATTATAGGTGGAATGAATTTCTTGATGCATATTCATCCACGTCACTATAATTTATTAAAAATAAATTTTTTCAGAGTGATGTGGATGAATATAGATCAAGAAGTTCATCTCACTTACCGTGAATCGGGTTTATGTAAGAATTTTCTGGGGAGCTTGAAGAGCTTCATTTAATAGCACGAGAAATTCTTACATGAAGCGGATCCATGGCACTAGTGCCATGAACCTTTTGGTCCAAAACACTTCACATCTGTTCACATCACATCACTTGATGTGGAGTGTTTTGGACCAAAAGATTCACGGCACTATGCCATGGATCCTTTCCATATAAGAATTTTCCTAATAACACAAGTTACTTTGATCCCATTGAGATACGCCCCGTTTGGGTTGTGGTGCTTTTGTCAAAAAAGTATTTATGGGTAATTAAGCACTTTTAGAGTGTTTGGTAAATGTACTTCTCTAACTTTAAGGGTAGATTTTTAAGTCTGAAATTACTTTTATCACAATCTCAAAATTGATGCTTTTGCAATATATTTTATTTTTTAAACAATTAAAGATAAAATTTAACCATTTTATCATAAATTTAAAACTACATAAAAATATAAATATATTTTAAATATTCAAATCAAACATCATCAAACAAAAGAAATACTTATTCAATTTTAATACCAAATAATAAATTAAAATATTTATTAAACACTTTCTTTAAAAATTCTATTATTAAGAAAGTATTTTATAATAAACTATCGCAATCCCAAACGACCATAGTTTCGTTTCATATTCTTTATGATTACAATTATACTGGCCTCAAGGGCGCTTGGCAGAGAGGTTGCCTAGGTTGATGTTTCACTTCACGTAAGCAGCAATCACTTGGCTTGCAGCCAAAAACCATTTGCTCGATGTTCTCTTGGCGGTCCTATGAATTTGAATTGGAGTATGCGGAGAGTTGTAAAAGTAGGCGTGATTGTAGTCCTTTGAGAGGGACACTGCAGACTTGTCCTAAGAAATTTTTAAATATAGTTCAAATTTATAATAAGTGTCATAAATTATTTAGTTTATATTTATTCACATTATCTCAAAAATATTTACTCACATTATTTTCAAAAAAATTATTTTATTAAATTAAAATAATATAAATAAATATAAATCAAAAGATTCATAACACCAATTATAAATTCAACTCACTTAATAATTTTCTTCTGTCTTTCTACGCGTTTCAATTTTTAGAGGATGAAGAAAAGCTACGATTTGGTTTTCAGTAGCTTTTCGAAACAGACAATATAGTTGGACTTACCAATCTTTTGATTCCCACACTACATTGATTGGCGAAGGATCATAGACATAGTTATCGAATATGTAATATTTTGTTATACTTGATATCGATATTAAAATATAATACGTTACTTTCTCTCTATATATATAGTGTATTAGTACTCGATACAACATATCGGTATGTGTAAATTGATACACAATATAAAGGGTTATTTAATAAATACAGTAACTATCATCATGGGATGGTGAGAAAAATAAATTATGCAATGTTGCCTGTAGAATCCTCTACCAGTATAAGGTCTTGTTTGGAGTTGCGATACTTTTGTTTAAAAAAAAAAAATTTCTTTTAAATGATAAAAGCACTTCTAGAGTATTTGGTGAACATCATGCATGTTCTTTTAAGAGAAGAGTTTTTGGTTTCAAAAGTAATTTTAATTCAAGCTAAAATTAGTGCTCAATTTGAATTAGATTTTTCTTTTTAAAATAATTAAAGATAAAGTTTAACTATTTTATCATTAATTTAAAAATAAATAAATATAAAAATACTCTTAAAAAATTCAAAATCATGCATTATCACATATAAAAAAGTACTTATACAATTTTATTTTCAAACAATAAAATTAAGTATTTACAAAGTACTTTTCTTCAAAATTTAAATAAATAAAATATTTCGTGATAAATCACTGCAATCTTAAACGGGCCTAAGTCTTTACAAGATGTTCGGTTTGGGGACTGCTTAATGTGGTTGAGTACTTGACTATAAGATTTCGGACTGTTTGGACTATCAAGGATAGCAGCAGCAGGAACATGGTTGGAGTAATAGGGACCAACAAGACAGGAACTGATACAGGAAACTTCAAAGATTTGGAAAGATGATGGCCAGAGATTGCCAGGCCTCATATATGAATACACTCAAATTGATAAGGCAAGAAAGTTGTGTCCCAAAAAATGGTTAATTTCACAGTTCATAGTTTACCTCTTAGTGTTTAGGATCACTATCACTATATTATCTAACGTTATTTTTTAAATACTTAAATCTTTCTATTAAATCTAATTCAACATTCATTATTCTTTTGATAAAAATATCCCTATTCTCTCTTCTTCATTTTTTTTTTCTCATTTTTATAAAAATATCCCTATTCTCTCTTCTTCATTTTTTTTTTCTCATTTTTACTTGATTCATTTTTTTCTCTCTCATTTTGTTGACATGATTCAATGTCTCTTTTTTTTTTTTTTTTTTTTTGTCATTATCACCATATCTTAAGTTACATCCTGCTCTATTTATGGAATGAAAATAAGATAATTTATATTTCATGGAAAAATTTGTTCACATATAAATCTGAGGGTAAAAATGTCATTTTAAGTTGAAATTCAACACTGGTAGTTTTGATTATTAGTACAGGGATTTAAGTCTCTAAAAACTAACATTAGACACTAAACTGATTGTAACCTAATGTAAGGGGTAAAGTGAAATTAACCTTAAAAAGAAAAGGAATTTGTTAAGAAAATCGAGGACAATTTCGCGAAAGGCAATTCTTCTGATATGAGGTTTGATGTGCACCTTAAACGCTTTTGAAGAGGAAATTGCTTGGGATAATGGAATGCCTATCTCTGTCAATGACGAAACTTTATGGAGCAAACTCCTAGATCATTTTGGAGTCGAGCTATGGAGAATGAATATCAGCTATAAAATGACCTATTCTTCTATCAATTTGATGAAACAGTTTTCTTCACTGAACTCATCACTGAATCAATGGGGTCAACTTGTGATTTCTCCTGAAGGTTTCTATGATGCTGAAACAGGACATCTCTGCAACTGCATGCTAGGTTGTAGAGAGCTTAATTTATTATCTGAACAAAAGCACAAGGTCTCTGGATTGCGAGATACTCAATAGACGTTGAGTTCCCCCCCTTAGATTCAAGAGTTGGAAGGTTCATTAACGAAACAATCCAAAGCTGGCGGGCGAAAACTGATGCTCTTTACTCTGAGCTTTAGTTGAACATATCTTCATCCTCCTTTTATGCAGTTCAAGCAAAGGAATCCCTTTGGAGGATGGATTTGGAGATCGTTATGGTTTTGATCTCCAACACCCTTGCGTGCAGATTCATTGCATCTCATCCAAAAATTCTCCCTTCATTTCATTTGTCATGCTAACTATCCTCACCTTGGGTCACTTGATCCCTCTAGCACTAAATCTTGAAGCCCTTCTATTGAAGAACTACGATAAGCAAAACGTGATTCTTAGAGGTGATGGATGGCTCGAATTGACTGAAGTGAGTCTGAGGTTGGTCATTTTAGTAGACTTTCTCCTGCTCTTGCGTCTCCTCCAATTGGCATGGACTGCAAGAACGCAGGATGGAAATGGAAACCATTTACGGGCAGCAGAGAAGAAAATTGTGTTTGTGTGTTTACTTCTATATGCTCTAGGTGGAATAATTACCTTTCTGGTGGAGTTAGACAAGAATGGCAATGTGAATGGAATGCCAGCCGTTTATCTGCTTATAATTCAACTATTTCTAAACAATCTTCTGATATGTCTCAGCAATCTTATACTTTGAGGTATCTGGAATCATATGCTGGTTTGGTTCTTGATGAATTTCTCTTCCCTCATATCATCTTCAACATATTCCAGAATTTGAGGGAAAAATCTGTCATGTTCGTTCTATATTGGAACGACATTAATCCATGCCTATGATCTCTACAGATATCACAATTACATTTGTCAAGATTTTTATGGATCATACAATTACGCAAATCACAGTGCAGATTTTACTCCATTGCTTGGGTTGTCATTATCCCTTGTGGTTGTATAGTGTTCGCGGTGATCATTTGGCTGCAGCAGAGATTTGGTGGATCCTGTATTGTTCCACGAAGAATTCGTGAATGCGGGCTATATGAAAAGGTGCCTGTGTTTAGCACTGAGTGGTTTTTGGAGAACTGTTGCCTCTAGCACTTGTTTTGCTCGTGTAGAACTACTATCATGTAATCTTCAATCTGAGCTCAAATCTTTAGATCCCTAGAAGCTAATTTCAGTTTTGGGAGCAGTTGGCGTTAAGCTTAAAGCCTTTATTTAGTACCTTCCTGTTCCTGGATACTTACTGTATGTTCAATCAAGGCGATGATACCAAGACCGACCATTCATGAGAAACAGACACGTGGCAAGTTAGAATGATTAACTTGGGTCACCCAATTGTACATATAAAGAATGAATATGTAACTTAAATAATAAGTAGATAGGCCAATCTAATCAATATGTAATTAAACTCGTTATGTCATTTAACTGCTTAAGCAGCTCGACTAGTTTGACCGACCTCAAGCTCGACAAGCGTACAGGTCAACCTCTATAAATAGGAGTTGCCTCCATCATACAAAACAAGCATATCCAACTCATATTCAATATAATACACACCCTTTTCCAAATCATATTCAATATAGTACACACCTTTTGACCTATCTGCTTCTATACTTTACTCATTAATTGGCGTCGTTTGTGAGAAACTTGGTGCGATAATCAAATACTTGGGATTTCTCCACCATTGAGTATAGACATGAAGAACCGTTCCAATAAAACGAAACAATAACAGGAATCAGAATCATGGGGTGGAATCGATTCCACATAGTGTTCCCAATCCTGAAATAGAGTTTCGCCAAGAGAACTTAATACTGCTCAGAGAGGAAATGCTTGAATTCTTCACCAATAACTTTCAGGCCTTTAAAGATTTTATTGAAAATCATCAAAATAACACTATGATAAATCAATATAGTCAAAAGTTTGCAAGCAAAGATACAGCAAGTAGCTCTCAACATCAAGCTCCTGCATCATCTCAAGTGCCCTGACATGAAGGATCTGTTTCAACTGAATAGGGCCTCATCCTAAAAAGAAAGTTGAGCCAAACATGCATTCAATCATTGATCCATATGTGAAAGATGATGTTTTGATGACTAAAGTCAAACAGTGGGTAAAAGAGCTCCTAGGAAATACTACTACTAGTACAGCTGAATTACTAACTGCTAATAAAGATTTGTTCATGCCAGCCATCCAAGCCGAACAAATACCTCCTTATTTTAAACGGCCAAATCTAGATACATACAAAAGGTACCACTGATCCTATTGATTATATTACACATGATTCATCTATTACAAGGCCTTATGGATATTCTCACGCAATCACTTGCAAGCTATTTGTGACAATGCTAAGAGAATCCACTTAAAAATGGTTTATAGAGCTTCCTTCTTACTCAGTGGATTCATTCACTAACCTTGCTAAGAAGTTTTTACGTCACTTTATGAGTCGAAAGACCATTCAAAGAGAAGCTTCTCATCTATTAAACATCTGACAGTGACAAGATGAGATGCTGAAACAGTATATCGGATGGTTTATTGATGAAGTTGTGCATATTTGAAATAAAGATGAAACACTTTTTATTACTGCCATTATGGGCGGGATTATGCTGGGAGTATTTAATGCTGACCTAGCTTCGGTAGTGACAAAGACTTTTGGAGAGCTCTTTCTCTAATGTGCAGATGATTATATATGAGGGGAAGAATCAAACCGTGAAAAAAGAGAGTTGAACGATCCCAAGGGCCGAAGTCAGCAACCCCTAGATAATCTTACTAAGAAAAGTAAAAAATGACATCCTGAAACGTCTAGCTCTCAAAATGTCCAACCTAATGCCATGACAGAACCTATGCTAAAGTGGTCAGTCGAGCTACTTGAGTATAACCTCTAGTTTCAGCAACGATCAGCAATTAAAGTCTCATTTTCTCTTATTGTTGCAATTCGGAAGCTGAAGCCCTATTTCCAAAGTCATGAAATACTGGTGAACACTAATTTTTCCTTAAAGATGGTCCTGGCTAGACCCGATATATTAGGACGTATGCTAAAGTGGTCAGTCGAGCTGCTTGAGAACAACCTCTAGTTTCAGCAACAATAAGCAATTAAAGCTCAAGCCTTGGTTAATTTTCTTGTGAAAAGTACTTTTGATCTAGAAATGATCGAAGGATTGTTTCACATTAAGAACCGTAAAACTCGACAAATGTCAGAAGATTACCCCATTCGGGAACTACAAATGGATGGGGCATCTTACGAGTTGGGATCGGGAGCTGGGGTTATTATCCAAACCCCTGAAGGAAATAGACTAACCTACACCATTCTATTTGAGTTTCGAGCTACCAATAACAAGGCTGAATATGAAGTTTTTATTATAGGCATGAAGCTCGCTTGGACCCTGGGTGCAAATGGTTTTCAAGTTAATAGTGATTCATCATTGATCGTGAATCAGATCCTAAGAAATTTTGAAGCCCACGGGATAATCCTCAGAGGTATTTAGAGAAATTTAAGAAACTTAAACAACAGTTTGAGGAAGTGGACTTTGTTAAAATTCCAAAAGCAAAGAATGTTGATGCTAATACTCTCTCTAAACTTGCCTCTTCCCTTTATGCTCATCTAACAAATGAAGTATTAGTTGAAATAAGAGCACAGTGAACAATCGATGAATCGAAAGTTGCTCGGATTAGCAATGGGCTGAATGCTAATCCTGGATAACCCCCATTATGGAGTATTTGACTCAAAAAATACTTCCAAAAGATAGGGTTCAGGTGCGAAGGTTATGAATCCGATCAATGAGGTATGAGGTATATTAGGGAACTTTATACTTAGGGAACTTTATACCGACGCTCATATAATACACCTTTGTTGCACTAGCTTTCACTTAAGAAAACGACCTATGTGCTCTGTGTAATACATGAGGGAATTTGTAAAAGCCATATAGGAGCTCGGAGCCTTGCTCGAAAAGCTATGCTCGTGGGTTATTATTGGCCTATTATGCACACCGATGCTTATCAATTGATGACACATTGTCACAAATGCCAAGCCTATGCCCCAATCTTCTGTAAATCGGCCATAAACATGACACCTCTTGCCAATTCATGGCTTTTTCAACAATGGGGAATTGACATATTAGGATCATTGTCGAGGGGGACTGGAATTTGAGATACTTGATTGTAGCTGTTGATTACTTCTCCAAATAGATCGAAGCCAAACCATCTTCGGTCAATTTCAGGCTCCAGTGTGAAAAAAAAATTTCTAGAAAAACATCTGTCGGGCCCCCCGACTTGGAGTCTGACCGGCACCGGTGGTACCGGCACCGTCGCCACGTGTGGTGCTCGTGAAATAGGTGATTGAATGCAAAAATCCTACTTACAATTTACAAACATAAATTACCTACTTACTATTACAAATAAAATGAATCACCTATTTACTATTACATAACGGGGCCTTCAATGCGACTATGAATTGTATAAAAACAATCTAAACTAGGGAAAACAAGACTGAAGTCGCCACCCGGTGTGTTGGTGCGCCGGGACACAAAAATACATCAAAATTTAAAAGAAAATAAACCCTAGTTTAGATTGACTCTGGTCCACGTAACTCAAGAAAATGAGTTCGGGAATCTGTTGTAAAATGGGAAGGTTTGGGATTGATTTGAATTTCTCGCACTCCACTTTACCCGGCGTTGGACCGTTGCGTGATTTTATCGCGTTTCGCTTTTCAATACTTGAGATGATGCAGGCTGTCTCTTATACATCATCTACGCCGGAGTTTATTTC
Source organism: Cinchona pubescens (assembly GCA_025175665.1). Classification (NCBI taxonomy): domain Eukaryota; kingdom Viridiplantae; phylum Streptophyta; class Magnoliopsida; order Gentianales; family Rubiaceae; genus Cinchona; species Cinchona pubescens. The sequence continues at coordinate 3,533,206 of JANKKI010000107.1, read as the reverse complement.
TAGCCCAATTTTATATTATTGATACAATTATGTAGTCCTGGGCTAAATTGAATTTGATTCAAATACTTAACGTCTAGTTGTGCAACTAATCCAAAATTTGAGGGCAAATTTTGGAGAGTTGCGCCACGTCATCTGTGAAGAGAAGACATAAATATTATATTGAGACCAACGAACATTAAAATAAAGCACAAATCATCACAAAAGCAATTAATCGAAAATATGTGCAAAGATCAAAGTCTATTCACAATTTAAGACTCATAAGGGCAAAATAGTAATTTCACATGTGATCAAGGGTAATTAAAACGTATTAAAATGCCAAACAAAAATCAAAGTAAAAACTTGGTGATTATTGACATAAAACATGTAATTTGGAAGAAATTTGAAGAAAAAAAACAGTAATATTAAAGAAAAGTCCTTAAGGGCCTAAATGTAATTTAAAAAAATTATTTGAGGGATAAAAATGCAGAAATCCGAAATCTGGAGGGCCAAAAAGTAAATTACGTTTTGTTTCGCAAAGTTTTCTTAACCCTTGTTACCAAATGAGGCTCTGTCTCTTATAAATAAAATATTTTTAAAGAGGTGCTAGTAAACACGTCATCGATGACATGGCACCAAGTGGGCCCTATCAGAAGGGCCTAAATGTAATTTAAAAAAATAATCTCGGGCTAAACTAAAAGAAAACTGAAATATGGGGAGTAAAATGAAAAAACTTTTCTAACCTTTCTTTTTTTGCACATCTAGGTGGACTACCAGCCCTTTTCCACCACGATTTTGACCCAGAATATGAACGATTTTGCTTCGGGGTAGAAAAGAAAAGTTGAAGGTTGAGGAACGGTCTACAACTTTGATTCTTTGAGTTTAATCCAGTTCCTCTTCCATCGCTTGAAATCTTTGCTCAAAGTTGGTGGTCTGGAAAATTTTCCAGACTTAGAAATTTTCTGGAAAATTCTCTGGACCAACAGCTTTTTCTATCACGTTTTTGGCCCTCGAAATGGAAGATTTTGCTTTGGGTTTCAAAATAGAAATTGAAGTTCTAGGGACCCTATACAACTTTTGTTCTTTGAGCTTAGTCTAATTCCTCTCTGATCGCATATGTCATTCTTTGTATTTCAAAAATACATAAAACACATAATAATTAAACACCATAAGACAAATTAAGAGAGAATTAAAGGACAAATTAAGAGGAAATTCAAATAGGTTTAAAAAGAAATTAAGAGGGAAATTAAAAAGAATAATTGAGAGTCAAATTAAATGAAAAATAGGGGAGAACTTACGGGACAAAAATAGGTGTCTACAACATCATTTGTCAATATGAAATTCCTCACATTATCATTTTAGACAATGAAACTCAGTCTGTGAAAAAACCATTCCTGCCATTTTGTGAAGAACTTGGGATCTGGATGCATACCACTTCTATGGGTCATCCCCAAGCAAATGGACAAGTAGAAATGTCTAATCGAACTCTGCTGACCGAGTTAAAAACAAGTATCAACCATGCTAAAGGAACTCAGGTCAAAGAACTTCCAAGTGTCCTTTGGCCTTACCGAATTACACCTCGAGCCCCAAATGAAGAAATAACTTTTAGTCTAGTATATAGAACTAAGGCCGTTATCCCACCTAAAATTAGAGTCCAATCATTAAGAATCAATAGCCCGGATCATGTCGATAATGATGAAACCAGAAAGGCTGATTTGGATTTTTTGGAAGAATGAAGGTTAATTGCTGTTGTACAAGAAGCTAGCACTCACAAACAATGGATAAAATATTATGAAGCTATTATTCGAAAAAGATACTTCTAACCTAGAGATTTAGTATTGCGACAGAACGATAACTAAACAAAAGTAGGTCAAAAATTGAACTCAAATTGGGAAGGACCCTACCAAGTGATTGAAGCTTATCCCACGGGATATTATAAGTTAGCTGATCAATATGGAAAATTAATACCCAAGATGTGGAATTGAATTAATTTGAAGAAATACTATAAGGGAAATTAAAATAAAGAGAACGATCTATTACTTGGTAAAATTTTCATTCCACAACAAGATAGTGCAGAGCATTCTGTTACATCAAAATACTATTATATTTACTTCTATCTACAATAGTTAGCTGACCTTTGCCCATCATCCTCAAGGTCTTCATCTACCTGATTTTCCTTTACTAGCACCTCTTTAAAAATATTTTATTTAGTACGTGGCTCGAGGAAATTTGGTAGAGCTCGGTGAGAAGGTCTCAATCAACTGATTCATCATACCTCATGCATGGGAAGGTTGAATATATAATGGGATGGCTTGGATATTTCTGTTGAGCCTCCTCTAAAGCCTCCCTAAAGCCTAGAGCACCAGTACGTTGGCAAAAGGTCATTAAATCATATCTCTGAGCCTTTGGCCTGAGGAATTAGTTGACATGATCGACTAATGAGCTTGAAGAAGAAAAAGGCTGACCAACCCGAACCTGATTAAGCTTGACTTTATATTTGTTCAACTCCTCTTGTTTTGAGCTCAAGCTTTCAGCCAACTAGCTCATTAGTCTTTTCAGCTGATCAACCTCTGCTTAATGTTTGTTTTCCTACATAACAAGCTCCAAAAGATCATTAGCAAGTTTATGCTAAAGTTTAGCCAAGGCAGCATCCTTTTCCTGGATTAGCTGCTTCTTCTGAGTTGCTTCATTAGCTGCTTAAGAATTTTGAAAGATCTACAACTATTCTTTCAATTCAGCGACCTCTTTTTCAAACTTGAGGCACCGACGATACTCCTCTCTCATTGCATTCCCAGATCTAAAACAAAGATAGAGAATGGTAGAAGTTTAACCTAGAAAGAACTTTGGAAAAATGAACCAAAAATGAAAGAGCTTATAGCATAATAAGATTGAGCTGCTTCATTCTGGATTTGATTAATGGGCAGTTCAAAGACTTACATCTGGTTCTTATACAAGAAAGCATAATCGAGCCAATTGTTTGAGACTCAACCATGCTAATCTCTGTCATGAATAGTAAGAAACCACAGTGGTTTGAAAAGAGTTGTATCTAACTTTCCTCTTCCATCCTTGATCAGCTGAATTGATCTAGTTGTCTAAGGAAGGGATTGGGAGCCACAGGCTATTAATTCTTCCTCAAGTGTCCAATCCCGAGCTCTTAGAGTTACATGCAAGTGATTACTTTATCATTCATTGGAAGAAAAAAAGCTCTAGGCTTATAAGACCATGAACAGAAAGACCACCTAGAATTGTAAGTACAGAAGATGAAGTTCGAATCAAAGGGCTAGACAACATAGGCTTCAGCAGAGGCCTCTGTGAACAGTACATGTTAATTTAAGTGATTAAAACATAAATTGTTCACACGAAAGACGAAAAACTTCCATCAAAGCCCTCCAGAGGATCGACCCCTTCGATCAGTTCAGCCCAAGCCAATAGCTTTTGATCAATGGCTGAATTCCTTACGCTACAATATATTGTAGATCCTTCTTTGTTCAATTTATAAACTCCTGCGAAGGACTCCTCATCCAATTCTCCTATTGGTTCATAGTTGAGGATCGGATCACACTCAAAAAATGACTATTTGGATTTAATCTTCATCATATCTACTTGAGCAACAAAAAAGAAAGATGACTTCTAGTTCTTGATGGATCTTGGTGTGTTAGCAACTATAACGATTCTCTTAGATTGGCTGGTGAAATAATGGAATCGATCTCTTTGCACTGCACCAGTTTGTAGAAACATCAAAATTCGTTTGCAGACGTCATCAAATCTGCGTACTTTCAAATCGAGCAGTACGAGATAATAATTCTTATGGAATGTTTGGTATCAATTGGGATAAACATACCCCAAAGAAAGAACAAAGGGAGAAAAAGATTTCACACACTAGGAAATGAAGACCAACTCTTAATTGATCCTCGTAGAGAGTGATAAAATGTTTAGGAGAGTTGTGGGCTCGGTTATCTTCATTTGGAATTTGAATGGCCACGTTCTCTACAATATTGTATAGAGACCTTAATTGAGTGATTTCTTCCACCTGTAAAATGGTTTTAATATCAATCATGGCTGGTTAATCCTTAGGTAGAAGAGATGGAGGAGAAACCATCGGCATGATGGAAGGAACAATTTGGCCTTGACAAAGGGTTTGTTTGACACCCCTAGAAGTGCTAGCTAAAGCCTTGAGTTCACAGTAAAGAAAGCCATTTGAAGAAAAAGGCAAGAGAAAATTTAAAGAAACTGATAATTCAAAAAAGAAAACCTAAGATTGCAGATAGGAGGAAAAGATACAGAAAAAGCCCAAGGAAATTGAAATGAAAGCATCGATTTTTGGATTGGGTGCGTCTTTTTGATTTCTTCGAAACAAGGCATTATTTAGGTCAACCCAATAACTGTCCCTTGGTAATAAGGTGCCATAAATAGGTGTGTCTTTTCACAAACTAGGGGTTGCGTCTTTTCATAAACCAACGAGAGATATAAAAAATTTATTATTAACCGAGCAAGAAGAAGATATGACCTACATAAAGGGCTACACATGATCAAAAAGCGTAAAGGCTGACCCATCGAAAAGCCTTAAGTGGTCAGATGGAATAACCACCTAAGCGTCTTAAGTGGCTCTAAGTCCCTAAATCTGCACACAGACAAAGTGCAGGACTCACTGAAGTACTTTAAGTGACCCATATTTCATAAAATGCTCGATCACATTAGATGATCCAAAAGCAACAATTACTCAGAAGGACAAAAATCCAATAATAATATGCCGACAGTACAAATTGTTATTCAGCCAATAGTAGACCAAAAGAAGTGCTTACAAAGAAAAAAACATGAAAAATCAGGTATAGGAACGGAAAGCAGCAAAGAAACTCATAGAGAAAGCACCAAGTTCTAGATTAGAAAATGAGTTATTTTACTATAAGTACAACATCGTTACAAAGGAAGAAAAATCATATCCTATAGCTAAGCCTACAACTACTCTTCTTGTCCCCTTGGATGCACTCCTTCAGTTTGCCCTATTAAAGGAATGTGACTGATGAAGGGATCCTTATCAAAGCTTGGTTAGCAAAACCAAAAACAATTTGAGGATCCTCATCCAAATCAAAAAAACTAGGATCAAAAGTGAAACAAGGGGGCTAATTCTTGGTATAGGCCAGTAGATTTGAAATGTTTACCTCTTGGTCAGGGACTTCAATTCCTACTTCTTGCCCCTCCACCTCCTCTTCCTTTACCACTCCTTCCTCAATCACTTCGTTAAGAATAGTCTCTTTAGGAAGAATACTTTGCCCTAAAGAAGACATAGATCTAGGCTTTCTAAACTCGATCCCTAGCTCAGTTATTCGCTCAAAAGTAGGCTCTAGATCTACTCCCTTGCTAAAATAGAAGAAACTATTATTTTTGAACTCCAAGGATGAAAAACAAGTACGAATATCCATCAGTGCTTTGCTGAAGCTAGCTTTGGCACTAACTTTATAAAATTTTCCCACGTCATCGCTCAGTGCTTTTGATGCCAAAAAAGCATTGACTCCGTGGAGAGAAAGTTAGTCTTTCAGCTTTTGAACAGAAGACTAAGCTCTACACAACTCAGTTTTGACCTTTTTAATTCTTCTTGAGCTGCATTCAGTTCAGAGGTCTTGGAGATCAGACTTTGGGAGAATAGCTCAAACTCCTCTCGTGTCTTTTTTAGCTCGGCCTAAAGCTCTTGATATTTCTTCATCTCATTATTAAGCTTCTACTCGAGCTCTGCTTGCTCTGATGCATGCTTTTCTTGCTCAGTCTACTCGAACTCAGCCATCTACTTTACCAAAGCTTCTTTGGTCTTCTTCGCTTTATCCTCCAGCCTGGCAATCGTTTGCCGATCTTCACTCAACGCAGATGCTAAGCAAAATACTACGCAAATGACTACCTTCCAAAAACCAATACATTACTCCTCGTGTAGCCCTCTATACATCTAAGCAAGGTTTAGTGTGCTTAGCATCCTTCGGTGGGAAATTGGTGAACAAGAAATCCACATATTTGTTCAAGTCACCGGCCTAATCCCCTATGTAGATCGGCCAATTAGGGACAAATCGCTCAAAAGAGAAATTAATAGGCTTTATGGGTTCTTTCCCCTCATTTGAAGGTCCCAGAATTTCTACGACCTCATCTTGACTTTGGCCTTTTGGTGACTCAGTCAGATCAACAGGAGAGATTGGGCTCCCTTAGTCATCAGAGATTCAGGTGCTCCTATCGGAAGATCCATCTCTAGCACTGCAATAACCTTCTCCACTTGGCTTGAAAAAGTTGGTGCCTCTCTTTCATGACATCAATTGTGTTTCTTGAGAGTATCCTCTACTAAATAATCGCTCCAAATTGAATGTCGAAGTTTTACCTGCTGAAGTATTTCCGTTGTAATAGATCTTTCTCTAGATGTGGATGCCATGACAACTCACGATAAGGATACAGAAAGAATTTTAAGAAGAAATACTCCAAAAACAAGACAAAAATAAATCCCAGAAACTACAAATTTCACTTTTGAAGAGAAATTGTGGAGAATGAATTAGCTAGAAAGAGTAAAGGAATGCAAACTACAGAATATTTATTGACACGAGAAGGACAAAAGACACGAAGATGGATCGGGTCAACCCGCTTTAAATGGGTCATGAGTATTTATTAGGATCCTCAAAAGGCATGATGATTAGAAAATTAGATAACTATGGTCGTAAGAATTACACTATCATGACCTCCAAAGTACTTCAATATATTTAAATGGTCGATGAGGCTTGATATGCGATGCCGACCTCATCGAGGGGGCTATTAATGATACCCAGACTGACCACTCATGAGAAACAAACACATGGCAAGTTAGAATGTTCAACTTTAGTCACCCAATTGTACACATAAAGAATGAATATGTAAACTCAAATAATAAGTTGATCGGCCAATCTGATCAATATGTAATTAAACTCATTATGTCATTTAACGCTTAAATAGCTCGGCTAGCTTACCTGACCTCAAGCTCGGCAAGTGTACAGGTCAACACCCATAAATAAGAGTTGGCCCCATCATGTAAAGCAAGCATATCCAACTCATATTCAATACAATACACCCCTTTTGACCTATCTACTTCTATACTTCATCACTAGGCTTTATGTTCAACTGATCTTATTCAATTTCTGAATGGACTAATTACGTTTTACCCTTTTAATCCCTGGGTTCAACTATCATTTTAGTGACCAATACTAACATTATTTGTTGAACACTAAATTTAAGAAATGATTTACAAAATCATAAATTTAGAACCACTTACTAAAGTCACTCCACGTAACAAAATAATAGTGAATCATCAATTCTTTACTTTAGATATTCTGTCGGATTTCGTTCTTACCTTTGTCACTTTGTATAGAGGTACTCTTAAATTTATCAGTGTTAAAACAAAAATACAAGACGTTATTTGTGCAATTTTCCTAAACAAAATTATATGCTCTATTTTTCCTCCAAAGCTCAAACTCAAAATTGTAGTACAAGTTTTAATTTTTCAAAACTACAATAAATAGTGCTAACTTGAAATTCTCATATGAACCACTATAATGCAACCTATAGTTAAAATAACAGTAACACGTGTTAATATTAATATAGTAAATCACAATGTCCACAAATAAGATCGTGGACCGGGTAACATATCTATACTAGGGGACCGGATACCAAACTATATCTTAGGTATCCACCTAAAACCCTAAACCCCAAAATCAGATATGAACAGAATATAAATACAAGAAGAGGAAAAATCCTCCAATTTTAATTATCTTCCCTCTATATCTCCGATAATGGCAACTTAAAAGCTACTCATCTTCATCAAAAACAACAATGTAGCCCTTAAAACCCTCATCCACCACCATTTCCTCCGCCCCACCACCTCTTTTGTCACATCAACTACTCAACCTCCCCACCTCAGACCATTAAATCGAAAATCTAATCAAGAAGAATCCAATCGCAGCAGAAGATACTAATAATATTAACTGCTTTATTCCTACAATAAATTTTCAAGGGGCTCAAAGCCAATCGATTTAGGATTATGCAAGCCCGAGTGGACAGCGACGGCTCGTTCGACTTCGAATCGGATGTTGATCTAATTGATAGTGATTGCGATTTTGGATTTGAATTCGACCACCATGATGTCGACGAGGATGACAACTACGACATTGAGGTCAAGAGGAAGACTCGTATTCCGCGTGACTTCGATGATGGTGATTTGATCTCCGAGGAGGAGGAAGAATCTTTTGTTAGCCCTTTTAAAATAACTGACCCTTTTTTTTGGGAAGATGAAATTGGATTAGGGTTTTGATTAGCATTATTATGATTATGATTAGTAAGTAATGTATGTGGGGGAAGCTGGCAATTTTAGAATGAAAAGTTGTATTATGTTTTTCATTATACACATAATTTGAAGTGATATTTATTAGAGTTAAATGTACCCCCTCAACTACACCTCAAGTTGTACTTTACCCCCTTGTTCTCATTTTATAGGCATTTAACCTCCTTTTATATTGTTGGACAAAAGTATCCCTGTTAACTTAACTATTTTTTTTTTCTTTATTCCGTATTGTTTTTCCCTTTTTATTTCTTTTCTTGTTTTAGCTTTTTCTTCCTTTTTTTTTTCTTTTTTTTCTTTTTTCCCCTTTGTTGCTGCCACTAGCTACATAATTCGTTCAACTATAAACAATTATATGCACACACTAAATTATTTTAATTTTTAACTAATTCTTTATTTTTGTTATATTTTATTTATTAATTAATTGTTATTATAACTATATATATATTAAAAAGGCATTTTTAATCTATAAATAAATCATATAAAATATATAAATAAGTTGGACTTATAATTAGTCAATATAAATACACAAAAAATAAGCAAATTAATAAAATAGTAATATTTTATCTATTTTTTGACACTGAGAAGATAAATTCCTTATTTTATTTTGATCTTTTTCTAACTAATATTTTATTACGTGGTAAGACACCTTCCCTATGACCTTCAAGTCACTAGAGGGTAGAGGAAAGGGTAGGTTATTTTTTGTACAAAAAAAAAAAAAAAGTTAAACCAAAAAAATAATTAAAACTCTAAAATTTTTAACTTCAAGTCGCTAGAGGGTAGAGGAAAGGGTGGGTTATTTCTGTACAAAAAAAAAAAAAAAAAGTTAAACCAAAAAAATAATTAAAACTCTAAAATTTTTAAATTATTGAAAATTTAATTTCTTTATATATATGTATAAAATTTAATTATTTTTTAAATACAATGTAAGCGACATATATTCTATTATGAAGGAAATTGTAAGAAGTTGACAAAAGTGAAATTTAACAAACAAACATGCTACAACAAAAATAAAAGAATTAGTTAAAGCAAATTAAAAAATTTATATGTCCTAAATTTACAAATAATAACAGTATGAGGAATGAAATAGCCAGTAGCACGAGAAAATGCCGGAGGAAAAAATAAGAGAAACAAAAGAAAAGGGGAAAATTAATAAGGAAAAAAAGATAAAATAAAACAATTAACATAATAGGGTTATTTTTGTCCAAAAATATCAAGAAGTTGTCATGGAAGGGATTAAGTGCCTATAAAATGAGTACAAGGGAGCAAAGTATAACTTAAGGTGTAGTTGAGTTGGGTTTAATGCATTTCACCCTCATTATTGTATGTATTAGCTAAGAAATCTTTTATATTTGTTTAGATGTTGTCGGAGAAGGAATTGAAATCCACCCTTGTATTGGAGATATTTGTAAGGTCAAAATAGATGAATTTCAAACCTACCTAAAGTAAAAAATTATTTGAAATCTTTCATTTTACACTTTTTAATTTAGATTAATTTAAAATGGGTTAATTACACTTTACACCCTGACCTTACACTGCAGTTGCACTTTGCCCTCTAAACACCAACAATGTGTACTTTGCCTGTGATGTGGATATTCGTTTTGATAAAAATGCCCTCCCAAAAAATTTGTGTGCAATATGCCCTCCAAAAAATTTGTATGCAAAGTTATTCTCATTTTATTTAATTTTTAATGATTGCACATATTCCTTTTATTTTTTTTTTTTTTTTTAAGATTACGAGAGAATTCCTGAACTATCAAATTTCTTTAAACAACTTATTATTATTTTCTTTAATATAAAACTAAATATAAAGAGGATTTTTTTTTTTTACAACTATTTTCTGCTCATTTTCGTTTTGCATAAACCAAGCATGTTAAACATAAAACTATTAAATAATTTTTTAATCAAATATATTTTCCATTTCACAATTAATAATAAAGTGCAAGAAGAATATATTTTAACTAAATAAGTACATTTTTATTTTTTATTTTTTGTACGACATCAAAACACATACAAAATTTTTTATCAAGTATAAAATGTACATAAATAAAATAAATTTACTTAATTATTTTGTTATTAATATGTTTAGATACCACAAAGAAAAGAAAAAGTAGTTGTAAAAGTTCGCTATATTTTTGTATTTAGTTTCAGAATGAAGAAATATAGTATATAAATTGATTAAGAAAAATGTGATAATTCAAGAAATCCTCTTATTGTTATGAATTTTTTTTTTTTAAAAAAAATTGCATGGAAACATTAAAAATGAAATAAAGGGAAAGTAATTTGTCCATGAAAGTTTGGAGAGTAATAATGTCAAAATTAATGTCCACATCATCCTTTCATAATTATTTATTAAATGGAATCTTTTAGAAGGGGCAAAGTGTACATTGTTAGGGTTGAAGGGGTAAAGTACAATTGGAGTGTAAGTTCAGAGGGTAAGGTGTAATTAACACATTTAAAATTCATTCAGATGGATCGATCCAAAATTATGATTTTTGTTTGAATTTTTTTAGAAGTTAAAGGAAATGGGATAAAATATGTGGAAAAGGATAATTCTACAGTTTCATTTCAAAACTGAAATTTGAGAATAGTAGAATTGTTTTTAGTATGGCTTCACTAATATAACTTTAAAAAATAAATTAATACATAAAGTAAGGGTATTTATTTAATCGTTAATTGGTTTGGGAATTTTCAGCGATTAAATACATACTTTTACTTTATTTTTTATATTTTTAGTTGTGATAATAAAACTGCATCGATTTGTTCAATTTGTATTCCAAAATTACTTTTATTAATCTTTTGCGTATGCACGTGACAATCTCTGGCATTTTTTGGCCATCGAAAAATTGACAATTACATCAATTAAACATTGTTTGTAAAGATGGGATATCAAAATAACACAACTAAAACGTAAAATATCAAAGTGTAATTCAATAAAAAAATTTAAATAGCAATGGCATCATTCATCTTAAGTTGATTAATTATGCTTTTCACATTTTCACAAAATTCAGTTTAATCCATTATTTCTTTAATTTTAACCAATTGAAAACATTTGACTAAACTTCTAGGTGATTGAAAAGTTTGTCAAATGTTCTCAATTCAATTTTGTCGAACGGAAATACTTAGGTAAATTTAAATTTTGGCTCTACTTGGTAAATTCCGTGGTATGAATTAAATGTTATGAAATATATGACATTAACTGATGTAAGAAAGATTTTATAAAATTTAATTCTGATCACAAGGTTTATGTGTAGAACCCAAAATAGATCTATGTTAGTATTTTCCTTTGTCAAAATCAGAATCAAAAGTTAGTTTTTGTGAAAGCTCGAAGGGACAAAAATCAATGAAACTAGATATTACTCTTCGTCTCATTAAAACTGTTACTATTTGACTTTTTATTAAAATACATCTCAATTATGTATAAATTTATTTAATTTTTGAAAAAATTATTGTTTATACATGTTACTATTCAATATAAATCTTACTTTTGTTGAAGAAATTGCATAAATAAATATATGCAAATTCTTTATTAAAATTTAAATATTTGACCAAAAAGGACAAATTGTAATAAAATAAATAGAATGGGAAATATATAAGGAACTAAAGTTTCTTTAATTAAAAAAAATTAATTTTACTTCACCCTTTCTGCTTAAATATAAACAATAGACTCAAATTTCCGTTATGGGGCCTGCAAGTAAAGTGCAAAGAAGACTTCAAACTTTTTTGTCCCTCAAACTTTTTTGTTTGTACAAAGTATTCCTCTAGCCTGTGACTTGAACTTCTCTTAAAAGAAAACGACGACTCTCACATGTAATAAGTAAGGCAAATAATTTATAAAGGCATAAATTTAAAATTATTTGTCAAAATTACCTCATATGACAAAATTATAAAGAATTACTAGCTCTTAATTTTAAATATATAGTTAGATTTTATTTTTTATTTTTTGAATTTAGTGACACGTCAATAATTTTATCACTTTGTCATTTTATATAGATGCCCTGAATTAGTTATATGTATGATTTTTGTGCCACGGAGGTTCCCAATTTCGCATTCTACCCGAAAAATTTAATCGAGCAATTACACTTGGAAACCAAAGATTCAACCATTGATCGACACTAACCCTAACCACTTAAGCACAAACAAATGACGATATTTGTCTTCGATAACTCTTGCGGATTCGACGGATCCTCTTCTCCTCCAATTGTTATCTTCCCTTGGTTCTCTTAAATTGAACCTTAATATTTAGTACCAATAAGTGGTCATACATAACATATTATTACTGATCTTGGAACATTTCATGTGAGTGTTATATATAGATATAAATATTAACTATAAATATAATTTTAATTTGATAATATTACATGTTAAAGTATAAAGGCATTTTACCAAATAAATCTAAAAGTTTACTTTTAGTAAGTTAGTAATTGTGTGTGCAGTTTTATCCCTTTTTAAATTTTTTCGTAGCCATATTTTGAAAATTAAAATATTTTATTAATAAAATTAATTGGATTGAATAAAGGTAGAATAAAGGTACCGATTAGGCTCGGATTTCACGATTATAACAAACTTTAGTTCCATTAGGGTTATAAATGAAAGGATGGACTACTAGTATAGCTGATTTGGTTCTGGATACAACTTTGACGAATATCTAATTTGAGCCAAATTAAGCGCAAATACAAAGCCCACACCACAAAATTTGTATTTAGTTTAGACTAAAGCTTTCTTTAAAAGTAATTATGACATTACACTATCTTGTCAAACGGATAATTGAAAGATGTACTCAACAATAACGCCTTATATTGTAGGCAAAATGTCTGTATATAAATAAAGGCAAAACACAACTGACACAAGGAGCAAATTGTAATCAAACCAAAATAACAAGCCAAATGTACAATTACCAAGGGTAAATGTCTAAATGATGTCAATCATCCCCCAAATTTAGGTAGAAGTCTCATTTCGTTCCTCAAATTTAAAAAGATCTTATTTAGTCCCCAAAGTTATATATTAAATATTACTTTCTATCTAAATGGCCACTAACGGATGTTAGCATGCATGGCTTATATAACCATCCGCCCCACAAGGACAACTTTAATGCAAGAAACATCTTTAATCACATCTTTTAGACTCTTCTAGGTACACTGTAAGAGTTGCGAGAAACATCTTTAAGGCAGTGTTAAAACAAAATTCTGCATGAATATTTAAATTATGAATTTCATCTCAACGTACAAGATATGATTACAATACAATACAATTAATCACATCTTTTAGATACATAATATTACAATGTAGTAACAAAACAACCTTCGCTGCTTGGATGTTGAAAGGTGAGACAACATCAATGCATTGAAAGCTGAGAAAAAAATTGAAGACCATACTAGAACATAACCTATATGGAAGCATAAGAGCAAACATTTTTGGATGAAAAGAGAAGAGTAAAGTTACATATTAAAGGCAAGTCTGGAACAACTCATTTGAAAACAACAGAAAACGTAATTAAATGAAAGGAAAACAATTATATTAGTCCCTCATATTTTACATTCATACTTTTTTAGTTCTTCATATTTAAAATGATGTATTTTATTCTTAATAAATTCAAAGTGTATCATTTTGGTCCCTCAATACAATTATCAGTATATTTTGGCTTGAGATACTTACTCGTGTATTGAATGTTATATTTTTTCATGAGCAAAATTAACAACACACAAATTTTAAATATTAAACGACACTATCTAAAACCTCCATTATCACCACCCCAAAATTCTCACCTACCATCACCACTCCTATTTCCCTCTCTCACGACTTTTCCTCTGTCAACTCTATTCTAACAACTCCAATTCTCTTCTTTTTGGAACAATTTATTATTTAATATTATGTATTGTCAATTCAACATTTGAATATGTTACATGTGAGTATTTCAGGTCAAAATATACCCGTAATTGTATCGAGAGACCAAAATAATATATTTTGAATTTGTTAGAGACTAAAATGCATCATTTTTAATGTAAGGGATTATTAAGGTCCTTTTCCCTAAAATGAACTTTGAGAGATTGAGAAGCCTGGTTCCATGTAATTGGCAGTCTGAAATTGGATATTACCCTGCACTACAAAAATTGGTCTATGTTTCGGTAGCAATCCCCAACATACTTCAGGAGAAAAGACTCTAGTCAAGAAAAGGAGGGTGACTTTATTACGACTTTGGGTCTTCTATTACACGTTTTGCTACTACACCTATGTTATACTATACGATAAAGTGATATGATACTATTAATATAAAATTTTATGTCAGTTAGGAGCAACTACTGGACATGTACAAAGTTGTTCTTCAACCAATAGTTTTCCATTTGGAGTGGAGAGCCCATTTTTTTGAAAAATAAAAGGGTCACTCCATTCAAAAAAATGGACCCTGCATTCCAAATGATAGGGCCCTATTGGTTGAGAAGCAACTACTGGGCATGTCCAGTAGTTGTTTCTAACCAAAATAAAAATTTTAAAAAATATTAAATGAAGGATAAGTATCGCCCTATCACATGGTGTAACATAAATGTAAGGTATAATATAAGTATAACACCAAAAAGTATAACAGAACCTATTATCATTTATTACTTGAAAATGCATCAAATGCAAATACTTAGTAAGCCACCAATGACATTGAAGTTGAAATTTATCATCTAGAAAAAACAAAGGGGTATGAATGTTTAACTTACAGACAGATGGGAACTTCTTATGGCACAGTATAGTAGATTCTTGATCTATGTAAGTCCATGTCATCCCGAAAAGAACTTCTGTCAAAGGCCACATCATTGTTCTTTCCATGGAAACAATATTTGAGAAGCGTTGAAAAGAGCTGATTAATTTCAGTCGGCCATTAAAATAAACTTCTCCAGAAGTACATGCTACATAACCAGAGCCAGAGGGGGACTAACTTGCTCCAGACACAAAAGTAGTACATATTTCCTTAAATCATCGTGGCAATTGATGAATAACAAACAAGATTTTACAATTCAAAACTACATATAAATCTCTCCAAGTTTAAATAAGCCATGGTATCAGGTAAGCATTTGAAACTTCAAAGCACTGTGGATCTCTTCTATTTGAATCCTCAGATGCCTCACATTTGGCCTAACACGAAGATTAAAATCCTAGTATCAAGTTGGCTGCTTCTCTGAAACAAAATTGAAGAATTTTCTTCACTACCATGCCCACCAAAGCAAGAGAGTAAAATTTGTAGTTCTTGCAAAAATGCAGAATAACCAACCTTTTCTTTAGACTCAGCAAACAACCATTTAACCGTTTTTTCTTCTTGAAATATCCTCTCTTAGCCATCTTAGTGCTCCTAAGGACCAAATCACTGAACAAAATTCATCTAATATTGTCATTTGCACCTCCTGCTCATTAACTTCTGGTCTGATGACCGAACAGATTCATACACTATAAAGCTATGTCAAGAAGCTTATCCCTTGTGGTATAGAGGTCGCTTACTTTAGTGCAATTGTTTCCTGTTACCTTAGTTACAAGTGGAGGATTTAGCTGCAACTGCACATTCTCTTGAGGTACAAAAGACGCTTCGTGATCATATGACATTGTAGCTTGAATTTGGTAATCCTCTTGAATCGTGTCAGTTTCTCCCTCAGCCAATGGAAAACCGAAGAGCCTGCAACTGTTTTTGCACATTGAAACTATATTCCGGCCACTGCTACATGATCTGTCATGATTCATTTGAAAAAGCAGTATGGGGAAACCCCACCTTGCTATGGTCCTTCAACAAACCAGAACTGAATCCATGAACATTGTCCCTCTTAGAGCTACTCTCAGAAGAAGAGCACGAAGTGATCCTTCTAGCATACCTTCCAGAAGTATCAAGTAAAGGCGGGTTGCCAGCGTCTAAATTCTCCAGGTTACGACCACATGTTACCTGAACTTCAGAAACTGGATAGCTTGCCTTATGAAACATCATAACAGAAGATGGTGATGACACCTGCCCCGTTGGGGTGGGACATCGCATATGAGTAGGATAGCCCTGAATAAGGGATCTGTTTCCATGGCCTGGAATCTGAACACCATTAATTACAGAAACCCCACTATTTTCTAGCACCATATTAGCAGCAGGACCTCTTTCATTTGATTGGTTCAGAACATTTTCTTGACCTTGCAAGACCTTATGATATTGAAAAGGCTCAGCAAAGCTCACCTCACCTGAAGCAACGGAGTACTCCTCGCAGGCTTTTAATTTGATTCGACACTGAAAAAATCCTGGAGTTGTTAGTACCAGAAAAAGATTTAATTTCAGATGGATGGTGACTCTTGGCATCAGCACCATTATATGGATCGTTCAAACCCATGATTTCTTGACCTTGCAAGACCTTCTGCAATCTTAAAGATTCCCCAACTTTTGATATTCCTGTAACATCTGCATGAGCCACGGACTAATTAGTTTCCTTGTCAAGCACTTATCTAAAACAAAACACACAGAAGGGTTGGCAGAGACCTCTGGAGACTGGATATTCAGGTATGCCCAGAAGCAAACTGGTCCTTGTCCTCTTTGTTCCCAGGGTCACTAAGCTGCTGGGTCCAGAAAGTGCACCAGATGGTTCAATCTCCCAAGGGGAAACTCGATCATGTCGAGTCACCTCCAGATCATCCCACCTAACCTGTGGGAGTCAGTAAACAAGATAGATAATTCAATATGAGAAGGTCAAGCTACTGCAACTGACCTATGTAAAGGAAAAATTCATATTTTACACCTCTCAACATCAAGAAAGATATACATACACCTGCAAGCACTGATATGTGAGTTTATCCAAATTTTCTGAAGCACCAAAACAAATAAGATTATTGGGAAATGACAGAACAAGAATATAAGATTTACTCCAGCAAATAAAGATTCAATGTCAAACTGAAGCAGTAACTCTGAAATACCCACTACCTCGGAGGAAAAGAGCAATATATAGGTTTAGTGGATGATGTATAAACAAGTATAAGGACTGGAAGATAAGATAATAGCTAGTCTATGATTAATTGACTCTGAGCACATTACAGTTGACAATGGATTGCTTTAGATCAAAAAGCATCTCAAGAATCGGAACCAACAATTCGTCACTTGTGCATAAGCGGATGTATGATGTTCCTTACAAGTGCCCCATCTAAAACTGTCTATCTAACTACTCAGTTCATGATCCAAGAGCTCAAAAAACATCATTTGGAAACTCTTTTTCCACTTTAGTAGACAAAACGACAATATCTACACTTACTTTTTCCCAATTTTTGGAAAATGCAGAATGTTCTATGGGTATGTTGAATCTCAAAGTTGTACATGGTTTGACACCCACCTGATGCCTCTTAGTAAGAATGTTTTGCTAATCAAAGAATAGGAGAAATAAGAATGATGCTTGTGTGGTCATATCTCTATCATGCCAAAAGCAGTTTTGCATTCTGTAATGACCAGTAACTAACCTAATTTCAGATCAGTCTAGTTTCCACTTTTCGCAAACTTACTATAATGTACCAAATATTAGTATAATTGTCATCTAGCTAGTGTAATGTTCAACAATCTTTACTTCCTCTAGTCATCCCATCTCATATTCTATTTAATCAGTGTTTAACCTGTGATTTGTTATTTTCAGATAGCAGTTGAAATACTCAAAATTCCTAAGAATGCTACACTGCCTACCTTTGCTATACAAAGCAGCATGCGCAATGCATATCATTTCTCACCATTAGAAAGAAGTGTGTAGGTAACAAATGAAGGGATGGAGTACCAAGGTGTCAAAATGAAGCTTAGATAATAAAGCTAAAATTGCTAAATAAATTTTCCCAGAATCCCTTGCCTGTATCACGTATACAAAATAAATTAAACATTTTAACCTTGATATTAGACTATTAATCGAGATAAAGTTCTGATGTCTGCCCACATTATCTTCCAGAAAAACTAATGCAATGGATTGGTTATTTGCAAACCATTTTGTCTGCTAACAATATACAAAAATATGAAGAGTTATGCAGGAATCTTATGTTTATTTTCAAGACAAACATATGCACCTAAAAAACATATACTCTTTTTGTGAATGAAAAATGCAAAATATACACTTGAAAACAATTTACAAGATGGAGAGAAACTTTATTATAAAACAGAAATTCTCTCATCTTTATATCTGTTTCCATGCTTGTAACATGTCTTCAACCAACCTGTGTCACAAAGAAACCTAGGCATGCATGAGTGCAATAAAATAAGATCTTACATACCAATAGGCACCTCCATCTCGAACCAGGCCACCTAACAGGATCCAAATCACTCATCCCAACCATAAGCCCAGTGCACCTGCCACAGCAGTATTGGTTAGTTCATAATTTATGCCTCCCAAGTGTGCAATTCCAGTGTAAATCAACCTTCTCTCAACTGCGTCGTCTGTTTCCAAACGCATTTTGAATCTCATTCCGGCTGAAATAGACTGTGCAATACTTTTTGAGAATCTTTGATAGGGTACAAGAAACTCTGATGGGCCAACCCTATTAAATGCAGGCAAAAAAGATGATACTGTGATAAGCATACATGAAGAGAACATTATTCAGCTTTACGGAAAGCTATTAGGAACACAAGAATTTATCAGTTGACAAGTTAAGCATCACAAATTTTTATCATTCTTGCACAAAATTTAATGTAAATCTCCACTAGTGAAAGTAAGTAATAGTTCTAGCACATTGCCAAATTAGTCTTACGTTACTCCTTATCAGAGCATGCATAAGGAAAACATTTCCAGGATTTTTTAAGTATGTCGTCACATGACAGGAGTGGAGAAGCTATTATCCTTCGTCATCAATATCTTGTTCCACGACATATTTTTCAAGAAAGGAATGGAACCAGATCATGCAGTATTATACACCTGATCTGACAGAACATGTCAACACTATGAGATGAGTTTTCCTTACTGGTAGAGAAATCGATGATAAATGAAGACATCAAACATATACCACATGGTATATGTTCAGTAGCCGATGAAAATAGATTGATGCAACTGAATTGAAGAAACTTTTCCCAGGGATCTACTTGAACCAATCAAAATCACAATTATCATCAGGATCAGAGAGTACCATCTATGGAACACTCTGTAACATACCTTGGATTATAACAAATGTTGAAGGCACGTCTTGTGGATATGGCATTAGCCACAGAAGCAATGCCGCTAGCATTGAACTGTTGATCTGGAGCTAAAAAGGTGGAACAACTCTTTACGTGAGCCACTCTTCGGAATCAACAAGTATGCTACCAAGCCTAAGTTCTCCATCACCACACCTGACACAGAAAAAGTAGAAAACAATTTGTTTCTCAATCTATTGATAGGAAACAGAATTTATTATATACAAAGAGGGATAAAAGAATAAATCCAAAGCTTTCTTGCAAGTTCAGAATTTCATACCTGAGAAAAAGCACAGCATCTCCAGAGACGAGCTTTTTCTTATTAATAAATGCACTCCAACCAGTTGTAAGTAAATGCCTTCGAGGCTGTCCTGCTCAAACAAAATTTGAAATTCACAAAATCAAGCAAGCCATTAGTATTTTTTTTTTTTTTCCTTGGAAAATGTTTTTAATTAATACATTTAGATCCATATCTAACTAGCAAAACACGAAACTGATCAGTTCTACCCTACCCCGATAAATGTGGCGAAATTTCCACTCCATTCCATGAAGATCCTTAGCTACAAGCTCCTGAGAAGGCCTCTGTTGCTTATAATCCTAATGCCGAATCAAATAGAAAACTCATGAGACTTCGTGCTGCACACTTGCATCCATATAAATACATATCATAATCGGATAAAAAGAACAAACGAGCTGAATTACCAGAGGAGGGAAACAATCTTCGGCAGCTCGACGAGGAACAGAGAAACCCCCATGTGTGCTAGTATCTGAAGCAGTAAGAGTCTTGCAAAACATATGGGGTGTCAGAGACTTCCCAAAAACTTCATTATCCACTTCTTCATCTTCTATCTCCATTTCCCCTTCCTTCCACTTATGCTCCAGCTGATCAAAAACCAACAATATATATATGCTCAAAAATTCAGAGACCCTTCTTTCAAAATCTACAAATTCCACCTAAATTAGGATGGGAAAACAATTATCTTTACAAATCAACAAAAGGAGTGACTTGTTTTGCTCATTTCTTCATATATATATATATATATTTTAAAAAAAAAAAAAAAAAAAACACCGCTCCACTTACACCTTACTCGAACCCATGACTAATACGTCTTACACCTAATCTGCAAGTTCGTTGTTGACTTGTTCTCTTTTATTGCTCATAAAAGCTGGATTAACAACAACAAAAAACAGAGGCCTAATGAACCTGGTAATCTGGAAGAAGTGATACTTGAGCATACACTTCATCATTAGTTGCATTAGCCTGTGAATTCCAACCAAATATTTCTCAATTATTTTAAATACCACAAAATACATCAAGAAATTTGATAAAAAAAAAAAGAAAAAAGAAAAAAGAAATGCACGTTGAGTTTGATGTCGAGGACGCGGCAGAAAACGTGAGCAGGAAGATCAGTGGAGCTTAAAGAAACCAGCTGATCAGAGAGTTGGTGCTGCTCTAAGTGACCTTGCGGAAAATACACCACACGGCTACCTTTCTTATACACAGCGAAATTAACGGTCCCGCGCAGAGCATGCCATAGCTCCATACAAACCGACTCCGACGACACTGTCATTTGAGTACCGTCGCCGTCGCCGTCGTCGTTCACCGTGTTTAAGTCAATTATTAATCCACTCATCTTCTACAATTTGCTTGTATTGTCAAATTAAGAGTCAGTATAAAAGAGTATGTTTGAGTTAGCATGCGCACTCAACGCATTGTTAAAGGAAGAGAAGAAAGAAGACCATAATCTTTTTCTCCCTCTCTACTCAAAAGCTCTCTATAAAGTCCTCTTTTCCTTACTTTTTTTTTTTTTCATTTGTTATTTGTGAGGGGTACTTATTTATTTGCTAATCATTTCGTGTTTCATTAGTTCAGTTATTAAATCATTCATAAAGTCAGAATTTATTTAAAAATAAATATAATTTTTTATTCTGGAAATAATTCAATCACTGTTGTTAATATTAGATAGTAAAGAATTTTCTTTTTGTTAGAAGGTAGGAGTACGAAAGAATCTAATAGAGTCAAATATGGTATTGTTTAAATTTAATTGTTTATTTTAATTAATTTGAAATTGAGTTTTTATAACTCCAAAGTTTCTAAAATTTGTTAAGCTTTATGCAATTTTTATTCTTGTTTGGAGTGATGATTCGATAGAGTTCAATTTAAGTATAAAGTAACATCCCTAATTTCATTATTAGGCTATAATGGCATGCTAGTTGGAATACGTGTGCATTGTGAAAATAGATATATCCTTGGATGAAAAGTTACAAAACATCAAGCACAATCTTACATAGGTATCCAATTATTGATAGTTATTTTGATGGGATTACTGCAAAATAGGGAAAGATTACTCTGAATGATCACTCTTATCTGTAAGCCAGTAATGGTTTCGTTTGAAGTGTTATTGCCAAGTATTATTTAAGATAAATATTGTAGTAATATGTTGAGATTTGATATAGGCGGAATAAAAAAAAAAAAGTAAATAAAGATGTGTTTATATAGAGAAATTCTATCGTTTCTTTTAAAAAATATTTTTTTAATTTTAAAATTTGTATAATATAAATTTATAAAGTATAATGTATAAATATTTAAAATATAAAAGAATTATTCTTACACAGAACTGTAAAATTTTTCATATATTACAAAATAAATATTACTCGTAAATAGTTATAAACCAAAAACCACATATAAGTTACAATTTGTCAGACATAAATATGCAAATTTGGGGATTTATTTGATCTTCAGTTTAAGTTACCAATAAATAGTATCATGTGCATAAATGTGTGGGTATGAGCGAGGGTGCTGAGCAAGTGGCAGGAGGAGCAGCTGTAGCAGAAGAGCAGCGCTGCAACTGCTGATTTTTGAGAGGTAGAGCCAAACATAGAGCAATTGTTAGAAAGAGAGTAAATGTGAACCATGAGCATATATGCAGACGGAAGATTTCGAGAGAGCGAGGAAATGTGAACCACGCTCGCCCTGTATTTTCGGGCGGATATTGCGTACTCAATATATTGTCCCCTTCTAACCATTTTACTTTTAGATATTTAGTTAGGTTCATTCATATAAAATGATAAAGTGTTTGAAATGTTAATGATTTGTGATTCGTAAAAGAATTAACGAAATTCGACTGAGTATTTTTATAAAATAATAAAGTTTTTGAGGTGTTACTGGAAAAAAAAGAAATGAAATCCGATTGCTTGCTCGAGTATCCAAAATAAGTTGGTGATTCACTATGATACTGATCTGGAAAAATGAACGAAATTCGATCGAATATCCAAAATCAAACAAAATCTGACTGAATATTTAAAATCATGGGGTTGGTGATTTACTATAATATTGTCACATGAAATGACTTTGGTAGGTGGTTCTGAATTTGTAACTTTGTAAATCATTTTCTTATCTAGGTAAACCTGGTTTTGAATCCCACATATAAATCTCATAGTACTGATTAAACCTTGTACAATAAATAACATAAGACAAAATAAGTAAAATTCTTAAAATTTAATCCTAAATACTAGGTTTACAAATAAAATCCAAATGCAGGTCTACCTAAATATTTTCCTGTTCTTTTTTATCTTTTTCTATAAAACAATTCTCATCTAAATCCACTCTCAAGACATGTAGTATGATTACATGTTTATTTATCTTGATTATCTGTTGATAATTAAAATAGAAAATTATTTTTAGGTAAATATTAGTAATATATTGATAGAGGGTGATCATCTTGACACACCGACTTGAAAAAATTCGTTGAATCAATTCATTTGAACTATGGCCTAATATTAATGGTTTTTATTCTTCTCCCCTTCCTATTCATGCATGTATCTGTAATTAGTAGTCATTTTTTTTGTATTTTTTTTAAAGTTTTAACACTAAAAAATATAATAATTGAACTAGGTCGAGTACGCAATCATCTGACCCGCTTTTAATAGGTACCGAATTGATTAGGTAGTGCATACCCATTCCATATGGATCAGGCACCTGGTGACATTTTTTCCCACCTAGTAGTGGGTACCCCATCCATATAGATTGGGTATCCAGTCTATGAATGACTCTAGTAGTAGACATAGTTGTCAAAATACAGCTAATAATCACTCACATTTTGCGTTCGTATTTCGTAATCCCAACTTTTAAAATGATACATTTTCTTCTTTTACAAATTCTAAATGTATTATTGGATTTGTAAAGGTTAAAAATTGGAGTACAAACGTAAAATTTGGATAGAGTATTAACCCGGGTGGTTTACCACAACAAAATATTATGATAATAGTACATAGAATTATACACCATTTGTGATTCGTCATTCATCTCTATGCTAAACGATTGGATCCCATCCTCTATTGATTATCAAAGAAAACAAAAATACTCCTCTTTTAAATATTCAGTAGTTCATTGGTCTCCAGGTAGACATTTTATAGCAAAACCACCAATTGGGAACAAAAGTGAAGTAATATGTGATCTTTCTTTTTCTTAAAATATTTGGGGGCATTTTACTAATTCAAAATGAATGTTAGCTAGTCTATGGTAATCATCCACTCAGTATTTTACTTTTATATCCTTTTTGTCCCAATATGTCTGTCAATTATTGTGTCCAGAAATTTACGAATTTGAAGTCTCATCAATTATTCTTGAAGACAACCCATAACCATCACTTTGATTACATGCATGTTACCTCCCCACACCAAATTTGCAATCATTCAAATTAAGTCATGGAAACACTTGGTATCTGAAAAATGTATAATAAACAAAATCTTACATTCTAAAAAGAAAAGAAGGTTAAAGTAGAAAAAGCAGATTTCCATACATCTAATTTGTCTGCAAAATTGGATCATCACACCACACTAATTATATAATTGTTCAAAACTTCGAATTAGTTTCTGTTCGACCGTCATTATTTTGGAGATGTTATAATAAATAAATACTCTAATAACTTTTGAGATTGATATATGTGATATAAAAATATATACAAAATATTATTTACAAGTAGTTGCAATCCAAACAGTACACTTCTTAGAAAATGTACATTAATGCTGTAAAATTTGCAGAAAATTCCAGCTACATAGAAAGTCGAATTAAGGAATGTGCTCATAGGACCCTATACTCCCTCTGTTCTCTTTTGATTATCATTCATGATTGTTACATAAAGATTAAAGTTGCTATTAAATAGTCTTTATTCTAGGCAAAATTAATTTTTTATTACTAAATTACCCTTTTGACTAATAATATGAATTAAAATAGTCCTAACATTAATTCTCTTCTTCACACTATTTTCTCTCTCCACAATCTCGTCCTTTTATCTTCATTAATTAAGGGAGTTGAAAAAAAAAAAGGACAAAATTGGTTAAAAAAATTAATACTTCGTTGGATTTCTAAAATTATACTTAAAATAGAACAACATTTTTTTTTATAAAATAACATTTAATAGGGAACCAATGGAGTACTAAATACAATTGTCTACACAAATTAAATACCACTATTATCGAGGCTTTTGAACTTATAATTTCTTTCTTGACAGTTGACCAAGAAGGGCGGAGATTAAATTCCGTTCGTTTTTATTACAAGTATTAAAAGCTATTTATTCCAACTTCAAGTGAGAAAAATCAAGTACCTTGGCCCTTCTACGTCGAGTCATAAAATTCTTTCCTACTTTTTTTTTTCCTTTCCTTTTCTTTTCTTCTTCTATGACTTAAGAGGTATACGGTGTTCTTATATACCTAATATTCTTACAATGATAAGGTAATTGGACGAAGCGAAGCAAAGGAAAGAATGGTATCAATTAAGTTATTGTACATTTTTGTAATGGTTCAAGCTATAGTGTTAGCTAGTCTAAAATCTTAATTGTTAACTCTATTCCTATATTTGCCCTCATTTTTAACCGTATATCTAAAATTAAGGGTTAGTGATTCAATAGAATCTTGCCACGTATAGTATCTTTAGAAAGTGATCTTAAATTTGTGATTTTGAATCATTTTTTTAATACATGATTACATTCGACCAATGCAATTGTAGAATTGAATACAATTAAAGTACCAAACTCATATGTTATGTTTAAATACTAGCGTTTAGCTAAAACCAAACTTACTGACACTACCTATTATTTGATGTTTAATTGCTTCTTTTCTCTTTCTAGTATATAAGATAAGATTTTTCTTAATGGCTTAATTACAGTTTGTCTCCTATAAATTTGGAATATTTGTAAATTATCCCCTATATTTATTTTATCTATAAATTGCCACCCAAGGTTAAATGAAGTTAAAATTTTCATCTAAAGAGAGTAATAAAATGTCATAATTGTCCTCAATCTTTTAATTGCTTTAACTAAAATAAAAGTAAGGTGAGTTGCACTTTCGTATCTAAAATTATTTTATAATAATTTGTCATTCAAAAGTAACGACGATTTTTTCATCCAACATTATTGAAATTTTTTTTTACCCTTCAATATTAATTGTATCAATTAGTTTACTATTTTATGTTTTCTTCTTTGCATAGATTTTTGGCATGCCATTACATACTTGTTCCTTCAATATAAATTTTATACCTAAAAAATCCTTCAATATTATTGTATGAAATTAGTTTACTATTTTATATTTTCTTTTTCGCATCGATTTTTAGCATGTCATCTCATACTTGTTCCATTAATATTATATTTATATATAGAATAAAGTATTTTATTTATTTAATCACATTATTTTAGTTTTATTATTTTTTGCTTTATTTTTTATATTATCAATAATTAAACCCAATCACTTTAAATTTTAAAAATCAAATTATTTGAGTAAGTATACTACTTAGAAATATAATTAATATATTTTTAAATAAATTTAATTTGATCAATTAACTCATTCCCTCATGCTACTTAAAAAAAATTAGAATAATAATACTTAGTTTATTATTATTTTCAAATTTAAGAGAAGAATTTTAGTAAAGAAATTCACGAAATGCAACGAAAAATATTAAGGGCGACTATAATATTTTACTACTCTCTTTACATAAAAATTTTAAATTCATTTAATTTTAGAGGGCAATTCATAAATAAAATAAATCTAGAGAGCAATTTATAACTATCCCCTATTTACAAGGACTATAATTAAGCCTTTCTTATATGTTCTTCCTACCAAATGATGCGAATGAGCAAATCAATCATGCAAACACAGTTGCTTCATTTTTACTTTGCAATTATTTTATCTGTGTTTCGCTCATCCTCATAGATTAAATCATCTTTACGGAATAATTACAGTTTTGATTAAGTACCTCAAACTATGGATAGTTCTTAAAATTGGTCTCCAATCTACGGTTTTAGCCCTCAAACTATCAATTATGAGCAAAAATAGGACAAATGACACAAAAGTCCAAATATCTAACAATTTTGGTCATGTGCATGTTAACTCTAAAAAGATTTTGATAAATTTCATGCAATTGTGTACGAAATTGGTCCCCAGTTTATATGAATTTTAGTTAAACAAGTCTCCATTCTGGAACAGTTTGCCAAATTATAAATGATTTAAACACATGGTATTCAATCCATATATTAGATAGCATAATAACATCTTAATACAATTCACTAATTAATAACACCCAAAAAATGAATCAAAAGACATTTGTACCATAGCGGGGCACAAGACTGATTCTGTGATAATCAAGACGTTTTTAGACCTATTTGCTCTGATAGCAGGGATTTCTAAACAACTCTCAAAGAAGCCATCTAACATTATGGTTCTTGCATTCTCTTGTTTTGTACACCTTTCTTCTACCATAGTAATTCCAATTTTTTATTTTTTTTATTTTATGTTGTTTTTTATGATAAAAATTAATTAGTTCCCCTTTTATTTTAAGCACTTGTAGAGAAATTTTGATTTTGACCTTCATGCGACCAGCAATTGTAATTCATTGTGTTTTGGAGGTGGGAGCAGCTATCTTTTTCTAATACAAAGTGCCTATATTGATTGTGAATGTGATTTTTTAGCTAACCTAACAAAGTTTGAGTGCCAATTCTCTATTAGGAAACAACTCTTATTTTACTCAATTGATGTCTATTGTACTAGTTTATTATATAGATATTGACATCTTTTTTATTTCCCTTATTTTTTCAATGTCTTAACTTTTTTTGACATTAAAAGTGCTTAAAAACAAATCAGAAGGCATTTGTATTAAGATATTGTTGTTTTACTGTTTAGTATATGGATTAATTAGTATTTGCTTAAATCATTTATAATCTAGCAAATCATCTCAAATTGGGGATATGTGCACTGCACATGATTAAAACCGATTAAGTAATCTAGACTTTTCTTTCATTTGTCATAGTTTCACATATAATTGATAGTTTTGGAACTAAAAGCACAATTTCACATAAATTGAGGACTAATTTTAGACACTATCCATAGTTTGGGGGACCAAAACTACAATTCTCCCCATCTTTAAAATGCATCCTAATTTTAACAACAAAATCTTTCAAAATTCCGCTAAAGTTCATAATTTTCGTCAAAAGTAGATGATATCAAATTGATGCCCCAGTGAAAAGAAAACTTTAAACTGTTTCTCATTAATAGTAAGTTGAATTAGTACAAATTTCTTGCCACTGTTGTGGTGCAATTATCAAGCTTTTAGGACTTATGGCATGATTGCTTTACTTTATGTTTTCAAAAACATTTTGGAACAATAGTTTTAAAAAAAATACAGGGTTAATTATACTTTGTCTCTTTATATTTTGGATTTTGTCTTAGTTTGCCTCTTATGAAAATGTAATCATTACTTTGCCCCTTTAACTAAGTTTACGTCATCTTAGTTTGCCTCTTATGAAAATGTAATCATTACTTTGTCCCTTTGACTAAGGTCAACATAAATGGTTAGTTTAACTATCCGTCAATAATACCAATTGACTAAAATCACCTTAATATTTATTTGATAGATTGTTTTATTATTTTGGTGCAAAAAAATACATTCTTGTTTATTATTACCCCTCTATTAGAGGTAAACGGGATATGTTATGACCTACAACTTGAAAAATAAGTAGAAAAATTAATTTGCTATATAAAAAGGAAAAAAAAACTAAAAGTAAAATGAAAAAACAATCCTCCAAGCATAAACGTAAAAGGGTTTGAAAAGTTTGCGCATAAATAAATTTATGTTTCAAACTATAGTAAAATAGACACACACACATATATATATATATATATATATATATATATATATATATATATGAAAATACCTCACCTCCTTGCTAAAGCAATAGCAACACAAGTTACGTGATTATCAACAACTTAAATTGATTTGACTTTTGTTACTTGAAATTTAGAGGTTATTTTTTATTTAGTTTTTCCCATTCTGTACAATGAGTTAAATTCATTTTTTTCATTCATGTCACATGTTATGTACAAGTTTTTTTTTTTTTTAATTCCAAGTGAAAGGTAATAATAACATAAAATTTTCTTTTGACACTAATATATTAAAAATAGTTTGTCAACTAAATATTGGAGGTTATTTTAGTCATTTTGTCCCCTTTGACTAATTGTCAAACTAACTATTACTTTTGACTGTCAATCTAAGGGGTAAAGTGATTATTAAATTTTTCTAGAGAACAATTTAAGACAAAATAAAATTTATAGGGGGCAAAGTGTAATTAACCCAAAAACATATTCAACAATTTGAAGGGGCACTTTGCCTAAAATGTTTTAAAAGAAAAGAACCATCTAGTATCGGGAACAACTGTAAGGCCTTGTTCTCAATTTTTTTTGAAAATTTATAAGAGAATTCTACAATCCCATTAAAGGAATCATTTTTTTGGCTTTACCAGAATTTGTACAGTACAAGTTTTTAAATTACATAGTATTTTATTGTACAAACCCTTAAAACACAAGGGAATGATTCCCTAAAAAGGACTGTAAAATTTTCCAAATTTAAAAGATGCATTTTTTAAAATGAAAAAAAAATGGAAAGTAGGTGCAAAGTTGCTTTTGAAAACAAATTTTAACTTTTCTAAATACGAAAAACAAAATATTTTTTAGTTTTTGTCAACAATTTTTTTTAAAAAAAATTAATTTTCAATTTCAACAAAATTATAAAACAGTTTTTAATAAACTGTTAATAAACTGTAACTTCCGGACATACTTTATTGGTAAAAGCGAGCCAAAAAATGTGCTACAAATTTATTATCTCAAAAATAACTTTACAATCATTAAGGCTAAAACTAATACTCTTTCCATTTCATAATAAGTGTTATTTTAGATAATTTATTTTGTATCAAATTATCTGTAATTTTAAAAAATTAAGAAAATATTAAATGTACCCTTAGCACAAAAGTTAATGTTAGACAGTCTATACCTTTCTCCGTTTCTCTCTCTTATCTCGTATTAATCTTAGTGTTATATTAATTGAGGTGGAAAATTTTAAGTTATTAGACAATATTAATATAAAAGGATAATTTAATTATTTTGAGTTATATACTATAAAAATAAGGTAATTTAATAATTTTTTTTTTAATTTGTGTATACGAACACAAAGGGAGACTTATTTTTGAAAAGAATGAAGTACAATTTAGACAAACATCATTGACCTTAGATTTCCTCGTATCAATTCTAATGAAATCAAACATCATAAAGGGTTAATAACACTTTGCCCCCTGAATTATATGGGTAATTACACTTTATCCGTTGAATTATAGAAATATATACTTTGTCCTTTATTCACATTATTCATCCTTTAAAAATTTTAAAATATCAACAAAATTTAGTTAAATGACTGAAATATCCTTAATATCTTATTTCAATTTTTTGTGTATTTAATTAATTTTCTATAGTTATAAAAGAATTAAGAATTAAGGAAAATAAAATATAATCACACATTGATATCTTTGACTTTAGGGAATAAAAAGGTGATAAACTATTGAATTTTATTATATCTAATATCGCAATTTGCACACATTAAGCTAAATATTAAAAGTGTAAAATATTAAGAGACATTAAAAAATTGCAAAGTTTTAAAGAAATTATATTTTCATACAATACCTTTACAGAAAAATTTTCCACAGAAAACACGCTCATTTGGAAATTGTTCTACCACTACAGTTAAACATTCAAATTCAAAATAATATAAAATAAAATCCAAAAATTTTAAAAATTTGACCAAAAATATATTGATGTAGATTATATTAAAATATTATATAGTTTATTTTTGCTTATTTTTTAATAATTATCACATTAATATCAAAATTTAAATAGATAAAAATCAAAATATAGTACTAAAGGTATTTTAGTTCATTTAATTAGATTATCTTAATAATTTTAATATTAGTAATAGATGAATAATATCAATGATGGTAAAGTGTATATTTATGTAGTTTAGGGAGACAAAATGTAATTACTCATATAATTAAGGGGGACAAAGTATCATTAACCCAACTGGAAAACACTTTAATGGAAAGCGTGATGGACAAAATGTCAGTTGGACACAAAAAACAAAGGAGACCTGAAATGAGCTCTTAGCCGGGGAGCGGGGGGAGACAGGATATGGAGGTGGCCCCGAGAACAAAGCAAGGTATTAACTTCCTCCTTTGTTTTTCCAGAATTCTTTTAACTTTCATACCATACTATCACCATCGAAAAGTATTATAAGAGACAATTGCCTCGGTTCCCTATTGCTATTAGTTGCATTCTGCAGCCAATTTAGAAAATGATTAATTTACTTTATTCTTAATATTTAGGGTTACAATTACTTTTCTATCAAACGTTATCTTTTAGATATTTAAATTTTTAAACAACGATAAAAACTAACTGATGTTAGATTTTTTACCTAAAATGACATTTGCACCTAAAATATTTTATTTTCTTTATTCATAAATAGAGTTTGATGAAACTTAAAAAACTATTGAGTTATGTCAACAAAATAGAAGAGAGGAAAAAATTAATCAAGTAAAAATGAAAATAAAAAAACAAAGAAGTGATAATGAGGGTATTTTTGTCAAAAAGAGAATAAATATTGAGTATGTCAACAAAATAGGAGAGAGGAAAAAATTAATCAAGTAAGAATGAAAATTAATAAAATGAAGGAGTGATAATAAGGGTATTTTTGTCAAAATGAGAATAAATATTGAGCTAAATTTAACAGAAGGGTTTAAGGTCTAAAAAATAACGATAGAAAATAAATTATAATGATCTTAAATTTATTTAAGGGAATAAAATAAAATTAATCCTCCAAAAAAGAAAAATTATCTTTTCGTCCTACATTCTTACAGAGGTTAATAGCAAATTTTGCTAGATAATGACTAACATAATTGTTATCCCTCCTCCTGGTAAAAGAGAAGAATATTTTACAAAATTATGTCTTCAACCTAATACTATACATCCTCTAAGATTAAGGATATGTACAAATCTTCTGTGATGTTGTTGATCTTGTAAATAAAATTCTTGCCGTCAGACTGAATTTCAATGACTTTCCAGCCTTCTTCCTTAGATCTAATCATGGTCTCTCTTACAGTTAAAACTTCTTCAAGAACAAATTGATCACTAAATCTCCTAGCCATAGTCAAGGCAGCAATATATTACCTTGTCAATCTCTTGCATCAAAACCTTTTCCTGTTTTCTGTCTTACCTGATCCACAGTAGGATCAATATTGATCTTTATGCAATGTTGTTGTGGTGGATATTCGAATGAGTTTTGGTTTCTGTCTTTCTCTCATCCCTTTGATGAATCCCATTTTCCTTTTAAATAAGACATTGATCTCCATGCATTCAACCACAATTTTTGTACTTGTTCTTCCTTCCTTTTTTCATTT
This sequence comes from Cinchona pubescens, assembly GCA_025175665.1. Lineage (NCBI taxonomy): Eukaryota > Viridiplantae > Streptophyta > Magnoliopsida > Gentianales > Rubiaceae > Cinchona > Cinchona pubescens. Next base: position 3,501,000 of record JANKKI010000107.1, on the reverse strand, counting down.
AGAACTCCATTCATTCTTTCTCTTCTACAATTGTCACAAGATAAAAGCTGTCAAAGTAATGTAATGTCATTTATGGTTTAAAACCTGTTAGAATACCAAATCAATTTTAATATCATTATGGGATGTCAAGAAAAGTAATACCACATAGAATTTAGAAACCATAACCTATATATATAGATGTACTTTCCTTATTCTCTTAGATTTTGCCCATCATAAAATAGGAAATAATATTTTAGAGTATCTACATATAAAAGCTCATACTAATTAGATGACTTAGGCCCATTTATCTTAAATTATAATATATCACTTTATATTGGGCCAATTAATTATGATAGCACATATTACACAATTAATATATATGTAAATGTCCAAAACCCAACATTTTCTCACTTGGACTACATATATATATTATTGTATAAAACCTTATGAGTTCAAAACTTTTAGCCATCATGACCATAGTCATCCCCAAACAATCTCGTCCATTAATCATGTCAATATAGGATCAAGACGATTTTCATTACATTAATCGTAATTAAACCCATTCTCAGTCACATACATTAACATAACCAAATGACACAGATCAGAGTATGGATGTAGAGCATGGAAATTACATGCAATGTGATCTTAAACATGCCTATTTCTAACTGGCCCAACTTTATTCTTTATAGAGATCAAACTAAAACTAAAGTCAGAGTAAAACATAAACTGAACACTTTATTTCTGCAGAAAATATTCATAAATATAAGATGTGTCTTAAAAGATTAAAGTATATAAAGTGAATACAAACTCCCACTAATCCTAATATTCTCAAAAGACATAACACCTATATGAGCAGTGTGCTCATGAAAGACCTTAGGTGGTAATCCTTTAGTAAGCGGATCCGCAATCATGGAGTTCGTGCCAATATACTCTATAAACACCTGACCACTCTAAACTCTTTCTTTAACAACTAGAAACTTGATTTCCATGAGTTTAGACTTCGTTGAGCTCCTAATATTGTTAGAATATAATACTGCTGATTTATTGTTACAAAATTACTTAAGTGGTCTTTCAATACCATCTACAATTCGCAACCCTGTGACAAAATTTGAGGAAGCTCGCAACCATATTCCATGATTGAATGCCTCAAGCTATAAATTCAGCTGCCAATGTGGAAGGAGCTGTGAGTGTTTGTTTAACACTTTTCCAAGAGATAGCTCCACTAGCAAGCAAATAAATATAGCCCGAAGTGAATTTATGACTGTCTTGACATCCAGCAAAATTAGAGTCGGAATACCCAATGATCTATAATTTATCAGATCTCCTATATGTGAGCATGTAATGTTTTGTTCTCTGAAGATATCGCATAACTCTTTTGGCTGCTATCCAATGAACCATACCCGGATTGCTTAAATATCTGCCTATCATCCCAACAATATACGCAATATCTGGACGCGTACAAACTTGAGCATACATTAGACTTCCTACTGCCGAAGCATAGGAAATCTTTTGTATTTTCTTATTTAGGGTATCTCCTGGTTTACTATCTTGCATGCCAAATCTTATAAGTACCTTCTCGATATAGTTCTTTTGTGATAATCCAAGAATACCCCGAGAGCGATCACTCGATGTATTTGAATCCCTAATACAAAAGAGGCGTCCTCAAGATCTTTCATCTCAAATTTATGTGATAGAGATCTCTTGGTTTCGTGCAATAAGTCTATATCATTACATCTAGATGTGTATAAGAGACAGATATCGAGATATAAATTATTTTGGATGTAAATAAGTTGACTAAACTTAAGTATATACAATCATCAACTAAATTTATACTCAAAATTTTATTTAAGAGATATATTCTTTTGTGATTATCTGAATACCAATACACATCTAGTCAATTGTATAAGAGACAGGATATTAACAGATATTTGAGAAGAAACTTATCTTGAGATCATCTAGATGTGTATAAGAGATACCACTTTTTTTGAATAAGGCTATAGAAATGCACAAGTATGTCATCGACATATAAAATCAGAAAAATGTACTTAATCCCACTAAACTTGTGGTATATACAATCATCAACTAAATTTATCTCAAAATAAGTACCTTCTCGATATAGTTCTTTTGTGATAATCCAAGAATACCGCAAGAGAGCGATCCCGATGTATTTGAATCCCTAATACAAAATAGGCATCCTCAAGATCTTTCATCTCAAATTTCTGTGATATAGATCTCTTGGTTTCGTGCAATAAGCCTATATCATTACTGGCAAGCAGTATGTCATCGACATATAAAACCAGAAAAATGTACTGAATCCCACTAAACTTGTGGTATATACAATCATCAACTAAATTTATCTCAAAATTAAATGAGATGATAATTTGATGAAATTTGTAATACCATTGACGAGAAACTTATTTGAGCCCATAGATGGATTTCTTTAATTTACAAATCATATTCTTTGCATCTTTGAATACAAAGTTTTCTGGTTGCATCATATAAATGGTCTCATCAATGTCACCATTGAGAAACACAGTCTTTATATCCATCTGATGTAACTCAAGGTTAAAATGTGCAACTAAAGCCATTATTATCCTAAAAGAGTCTTTCGATGATACTGGAGAGAAAGTCTCTTTATAATCAATGCCTTTTTTTTGGTTGGTAAAATCCTTTGCGACAAGACAAACCTTATATCTCTCCACATTACCCTTCGAATCCCTTTTGGTTTTAAATATCCATTTGCAACCAATAGGTTTCATACCTTCGGGTAATGTAACGAGTTCCCAAACGTTATTGTCTTTGATGGATTTAATTTCCTCATTCATAGCATCAATCCATTTTTTAGAATTAGCACTATACACGGCTTGATGAAAGTTGATTGGATCATCTTCTACCAATCCAATGCCATCCTCATGTTCTTGGAGAAATACGATATAATCATCCAGAATCGCACTCCTCCAGTCTCTAGTGGATTTCCTTAATGGCATTTGTTCTGGAGGTTGTTGAGTTTGTTCGTGTTGCTCTTGATGGGGAAGATTTTCAACATTGTCTTGTGGTACTAGTATTGCTTCTTGAACAATGTCAAGAATAGAAGGCTGATCATTGTCAATAACAATCGTAGGAAGAGAAATAAATTCCTTTTCAAAGACAAAATCTCTAACTTTTTCCTAATCTCTCCCCCCAAACTCAACATCCTCAAAAAATTGGGCATTTTTCGTCTCAAAGAAGGATCTGGACGTGGGATCATAAAATTTGTACCCCCGAGACCATTCAGAGTAACCAACAAAATAGGTGTTGACCATTTTCGAATCCAATTTCTTTTCATTTTGCCTATAAGGTATTGTCTCAGCTGGACAACCCTAAATATGTAAATACTTTATACTAGGCTTTTTACCAGTCCATAGTTCATAAGGAGTTTTGGTCGTTGCCTTATTGGAACTCTATTAAGGATATAAGTTGCAATCTTTAATGCCTCTCCCCAGAGTGAATCCGGTAAAGTTGTATGACTAATCATACTTCTCACCATATCTTTTAAAGTTCTGTTTCGTCTCTCAGCAACACCATTCATGCTAGGAGATCCCGGCATGCTATACTGTGGGATGATTCCACACTCTTTTAAGAATTTAGCAAAAGGTCCTGGATGTTGTTCACCTGATCCGTCATATCTGCCATAGTATTAGCCACCTGGACGGTCAGATCTGACAGCCTTAATTCTTTTACCAAGTTGGTTTTCAATTTCAGCTTTAAAAGCCTTGAACATGTCCAATGATTGAGACTTCTCATGAATTAGATAAAGGTAGCCATAACGAGAAAAATCATCCATGAATGTAATAAAATATTGTTGACCATTCCATGAAGCCATAGGGAATGGCCCGCAAATGTCCGTATGTATTACTTCTAAGACGTTCGAAGATCTACTGGCACCTAATCTTTTTATGTTTGTTTGTTTCCCCTTAATACATTCAATGCAGATTTGAAGGTCTGACAGGGATCAAGAATTCCTTTGGGTCGATAAATATCTGCATGAATTACAAATACACAATCATCTTAATATTTCAAAATAAATTGACCTACACAAGAGGGACTATTTTGATGGCATGTTGTTTTAATCAATATATTTTTGAACATTAGACATTCTTAATTAATTTACCAAACTTTGACTTTAATTATTTAATTATTATTATTATTATTTAAAAAATAATCCAAAATAATAATAATAATAATAATTTTTTTTAAAAATAAAAAATAATAATAAAAAAAAAGATTTGTAAACGACAAGTCATGAACATATGACTTGTCATGAGGTTCACCTTAAAGTTCATGGCCGATCCTTCCCCTTTTTTTTTTATTTAATACCAAATTGATTCCAACTAGGAATCATCCATCCCTAATTCCTTTAGGTCATGAACATCGTTCATGACCGTACCGTATGTTTTTTTTTTTTGAATTCACATCCAAACAAATTCAAAAAGGGTTTTGAAAATTAAAACCAAAATTTTGAATCCAATAATTTAATCCGAATAAATATAAAAATTCTTGGACCCAAAACCTTAAATCTGAATTCATAACCACAATTATTCTTAAATAAAACAAATTAAATCACATAAAAATTTATCGAATTCAAGAATTGAATCTATATGAAATCACATAATAAATCAATTAATGAAATAATTGATTTATCAATGATTCAACATGAAGATACTCTGATACCACTAAGATGTTAGAATACCAAATTAAGTTTAATATCATGACAACCAACGTTATTATAACCCGAATCATTCATGTTTAATCATCAATAATATAAATTAAATATTAGATGCGAAAGCGTACATGAATCCATAAGAATTGATGTGATTCTTGAATATCCGGATGTGATTCTTGAGCCTACGGATTTGATTCTTGAATATTGTGGTTATTGATCTTCCAAATTACTATGTATGTATTTATTTTAGAGAATAGGGTTCTTACTTTTTCGATGATGGGATGTCAAGAAAAGTAACACCACATAGAATTTAGGGACCATCTACATATATATATATATGACTTATCGCTATATATATATATATATATATATACACTTTCCTTATTTCCTTAGATTTTGCCCATCATAAAATAGGAAATAAGATTTTAGGTATCTACACATAAAAACCCATACTAATTAGATGACTTAGGCCCATTTATCTTAAACTATAATAGATCACTTTATATTGGATCAATTAATTATGATAGCACATATTACACAATTAATATATATGTAAATGTCTAAAATAACATCTAATTCCCCTTTAGTTCTACATGAAGTTCCCACCAAGTTAGTCCACCAATTCCAAATATTATTTTTATAATCATTCAATCCTTCCTATTGTATTAGCGAGTGTTTCCAAACTCTTTCAACATAGGGTGCTCTGGTGTCTTAGCATCCTTTCCACAACAATTATTCTGCTTTCAGACCAAATGAGAAATTATTAAAAAAATGTTGCTTCAACACATGCTTTAAAGTTATCAAGTTCGACATGAAAACATGAAGCAATGACCTTCCCAAACAAAGAGGAAAAAAAATCTTGCCAAAAAAAAAAGAAAAAAAAGGTCAAAACCAATGCCCGAAAACAAAGAAAAAATACAGAGAACACAGTTGAAAATTCCCCATGAAAAGGGGGTTGGAATACTTGTTATTGTAGGCAGAAGTTCTTTCATAAAAGTATAGGTTTGTCAATCCATTTTCAGGACAAACTTCATAGTTGCATTGCCTTTTTTTTTTTAATTTTTAAGATCATATGATCTAAACACGAGTCACGTGAATTGTTATACTATTTTTTTATATATTGAAATGCATTATATAATTTATGTAATTCTTGTTGTTGTTACAAAAATTTTGGGCAAGGGTTAGCCCGTGTGCAGTATCGTCCAAAGTAAAAGTTAGGACCACGCGTAGTACCCACGTCCACCTGAAATAAAAATGTCGGGGCTTTGTCCCCCGGGATAGGCTCCGACGCTCAAGTCAGTACTTAGACCAGAGAGTAAAATTCAACAAGAATTCAGAGCTTTTATAATTAGGAAAGTAAATTTTTTTAATCTGACCTGTCACTTTGATATTTATACCCGAAACCAATGGATTGGATCGACCCATGGGTTGAATATATAATACCTGATCCGTTCGGCTCTATTTGAGCCACATGGGTATAATTACTAAAATACCTTTAATAGACCCAGGCTCGAAACCACGTGTAATATTGTCATTGGGTATAATACAGGTCCTTTTGGCATCATCATTTGTCCCCAGTCTCAAGTCAAAATTTTTCGGGTTGAGAGTGCCAAATACTTGATGTCGTATTCGTACCCTGACCGAAACCGTAGTATTGACTGGAGCCAATTTTATGACTTAAAAAATTATTTTTCTGGAGAAAAATATTTTTTAATATTTATTTGAGAATTATTTAAAAAAATTTATCTACCGGAGTAGAAAAATAAAAAAATTAATTACACCGGAGTGTACCTGAGTCATGACTTAGATTGTTGTATAGAATTTTTCTTACAGTAAATATCCTTAGAATTTCTCTCTACCATGCAAAGTCTCAATCTACAGCAAGATGTATATTACAGGCAGTACCTCCTACTACTGTGGAACTCCTTAGTACTGTGGAACTCCTTAGTACTGTAGAACTCCTATTGCGTCAGTAGTACGACAATTACATGTCCAAGGAACAGCAGTACTATTACTATTTGTCCACAACAAAGTACGATAGTACCATTAGAACTATTCCCAAGTCGCCTACGTGACTTCAAAGTAAGTCTCCAAACTCTTTTTTATTTATTATTATTATTATTATTATTTTAATTTTTAAGTCATTGCCGTGTGTTCTTAATCAAATATGCCTTAGGATCAATTTCTTCTTAATCATATTGCAGACGTCAATGTGACTATCCCAAGACCATCAAATATATGTATTTTAATTATCAAATCCTTTAATGCAATTAATCCCATGGCTAACAATAATATCAACTCGGGACTGAACTTCAAATAATTAATCCACAGCCAGATAGAATTTCACTCCACAGATTTAACCCTTAGGCTTAAAATCCAAGACGGAAAAGAACAACACCGTGAAAAATTTTTTAGAATGGCAAATCCCAACTCCATGACATCCAAAGTAAACCACGAATTTCCTTGTGACAATGTTGCACCCTTCTCCTCGACCAACCATAGTTCTTCCTCTGACATGGGTACCTCCATTTTCTCAATCAATCGTTGTTCCAACAATGACGTCAAGGACGACCATGTGAAAATTGTCGATGACCAAAACTTTGATGATGACCAGGATATTAACAATAATCTTGCTCCAAAAACTATAGATAGTTTAGATTTTTTTTTTACTACAATGACAGAACCGATTGGGATAGCGATAAAGACATAGTTGATGCAGGAGGTGTCCCTGAGTCAGACAGAACTCAGCAACCCATACTTAGTGATATCTGAGATCTTCCACCATATAGATACAAGAGACGTGATTTTCTCCCATATACATCCAAATAGTGTAGTTTTTTACCGCGTCGACCTAGAGTGAACTTGTCCAATACCACTACTTCATGTGTTGGCATGCCTCCTTTGCCCCCATTCCCTAGCCAAGGTAGGGAATAGCCACTCCTTAATTTCAACACATAGTTGAGAGCGAAGTAGTGCAGGGGTGAATCAAGTAGGGGTGAGACTTCTCCGTCTTACTAGGGAAAAATTACAAAGGATTCGGGGTGAGCTAAGGACCTTAATGATATTTACCCCAAGCTTCCGGTCCCTCAGAAGGTTGCATTGATGACACTCGGAAGAGTAAGTCCTCCTCGTTGAAGTAGGTATGACATAGGTATTTCACTTTGGAAGTCTATGGAATTGCCCCCGGAGGGATAAGTCATACTCTGGAGAGTAGGTATGTAATAGGTTCTTCATTTTGGAAGTCCATGGAATTGCCCCGGAGGGGTAAGTTCTACTCCGAAAAGTAGGTATGACATAGGTACTTCACTTTGAAAGTCTATGGAATTGTCCCCGGAAGGATAAGTCCTACTCCGGAGAGTAGGTATGTAATAAGTTCTTCACTTTGGAAGTCTATGGAATTGCCCTTGGAGGAGTAAGGTATCCCGGATGGGGAGTGAGATATTTGACCCTCGGAAGGGTGAATCTCACTCTTGGGGTGAGACTTAGCTTGTAGGAGCTTTCAGTTGGAAAGATTTAGACTTGCCCTCGGAAGGGTGAGGAGATCCCGAAGATTGAGTATTTGACCCTCGGAAGGGTGATCTCACTCTTGGAGTGAGACTTAGCTTGTGCTTCTAGAGGTGTGATGTGACCCTGGAAGGTAATTGAGTCCTGAAGAACAAATGCCTTTGAAAAACTTGAGTATGTTGGATCCTTCTTGCTCAACCTCTTTTGTATTGAATTATTTATTACAGAGAGTTAATTACAATATTCAAAGGATAAAAAGACTTAGAAAACTTTCATTTATTGAAAATAAGATGTTTGCAAGGTGTACAAGCAAATTTCACCTCAAACAGGGTGTAGCATAGCCTAAGAAAGTACATGAAAAGTTATACAAGATATTAGGTGTATTATTCTATAAGGCTTAGCTGGTAACACCTTCTCTTGGTGTTCAGTTGGCTTAGGACTACTTACTTCGTTATTAATCATGGATAAACTGTTTCAAGTAACCTCTTCGAATCAAGTCCTTGATTACATTTTTTAGGGAGATGTAAACATTAGTATCATGGGCGTGGTCTTTGTGGAAGTAACATCACTTGTTTTTGTTGCGACGCTCTGGGTCGCTCCTCATTGCTCCTGGCCACTTCACATAGGGCTCCTTCTCAATCACTGCTAGAATTCTGGGCATGGTATTAAGTGGAGTGTAGGCCTTAGGAGGTTCGGGACTCCTCCTATGGGGCACGGCTGTAGATAGTCAGTTCCTCACATTACTTTTCTTTGAAGGTCCTGCTAGATTAGCTACACCATTAGCCTTCATTTTCCTGCCTTCGGCTCCACCTGCTCCAGTCTCTCTCTTTTTCTTCTCGTATTCATCTGCTTGGGCAAACTTTTCAGCCCTACGAAAAATATCACTGAGAGTAGTCGGAGGTTTGAAATTGAGGTCGAACGAGAATTTTCCTGGTCTCACTACTGCCCAATCTAGAAGGCCATGATTTGCATATCTTTTGTAGCTGCTTGGATTCCAATAGTCTATTTTTTGAACCTATCCACATAATCCATGAGTGATTCATTGGGTTTTTGCTTAAGTGTAAGCAAGTGTGTTCTCGTCTTTGGAATCCTCTTTTGATTCCCAAACTTATTTAAAAACAAGTCTACCAATTGATCAAAATTTTTTATGTCGCCTTTCTTATACCCTTGAAACCAGTTTGAGGCAGTGCCCTTGAGGGTTCCGGGAAACCCTCGACAGAGGATAGCATCAGACGCTCATTGGAGGCACATTTTGGAGCGGTAAGCTTCCAGGTGCTCCCATGGATCAGTGTTCCCATCATAAGAGTCAAAGTGGGGAGTCTGCCATATTTTAGAAAGAGGTTCTTGCATGATATCGTCAGTGAAGGGAAGTGAATACTTGTATCTAGTACTCATTCCTTCTTTATCGTCCATTCTGTCCACTCTAACTTGCAACTCTTCCAACCTCTTCCTTAGGACACACTTCTCTTCTCTTTTGGGGACTACCAACATAGTACGGTCCCTCTCTCGGCATCTTCTTTTCTCGTGAGCTACAGATACTACTTCACCTGGGCTTCTTTCTCCAGTACCACTCGGCCTTGATGAGGCCGCTCTTCTGGATTCTAGCCTGGCAGTTTGGCCCGTTCGTTCTTGCCTGACCGACTGATGAGGGTGCTCCTGCCGGGCGGACCCCACCAGAGTTAGTACCCTGGTCCTCTGTTCCTCTCTATTCCCCTCTCCTTGAGTTCTCTTTTCTCGCTCGCTTCTCGCTCGCCAGCATGAAGTTGGGGATGGACAATTCGAGGATTGATACCCGAATGGCGAAGGTGTTGTTCGCCTTGAGAGAGGTGTTGCTCCAATTGCTGCCTAATGAGCATTTCCTTTAACTGAGCAATTTGCTGCCTCAATGTGTGAATCTCTTCATCCTTGCCCACAACCTGGGGACCGGAATCCCCTTCGTGTTCCCCCTGCCGATCCATCTCCCTGTGGGATCGACCGTGAGTAATGTTGAGTTAAAATTTCTTTGCCTTTGTCAGCATTGTTCCTATAAGTGTTACACGTGCTAGGTGCCATGTCCTAGTATTGACTTTTAGTTCAGTTTTCCCACAGACGGCGCCAAATGTTGTTACAAAAATTTTGGGCAAGGGTTAGCCAGTGTGCAGTATCGTCCAAAGTAAAAGTTAGGACCACGCGTAGTACCCACGTCCACCTGAAATAAAAAGGTCGGGGCTTTGTCCCCCGGGATAGGTTCCGACGCTCAAGTCAGTACTTAGACCAGAGAGTAAAATTCAATAAGAATTCAGAGCTTTTATAATTAGGAAAGTAATTTTTTTCAATCTAACCTGTCACTTTGATATTTATACCCGAAACCAATGGATTGGATCAATCCGTGGGTCGAATATATAATACCTGATCCATTCGGGCCTATTTGAGCCACATGGGTATAATTACTAAAATACCCTTAGTAGACCCGGGTTCGAAATCACGTGTACTATTGTCATTGGTGTATAATATTTTGGCATCATCACTTGTTAAAACCACAAAAAATAAAACTCTGAACAGAATTCAGGAATCTCTGAAAAGGAGACTCTTGAATCTTTATTACTAGTAAGACCAATTCAGTTGGAAAGTAAACAAAAAAGAGATCTATTAGACCTCTAGCTTCTAGTTTAGCTTAGTAGTATGATAATGTCAAATTAGCTTATAAAAATATCATTGTACGTTTAAGTTTAATAATTACCTTTTATAAAAGTACTACAATTCACTAAAATAAATAAAAAGTTTGTATATATTTTATTAAAAACAATTACAAAACTTAAATCTTGATCGAAATAATTTAGTACGATTAAATGATTATACTAATTATTAGATATAACCAATTTATTGATCAACTGAATAGCATAATAATTTTTTAATTAATTATTCAATTCAAGCTTTTTGATTGGAATTCAATAAAATGATAAGAAAAACTCATTTATACTTGGCACAAATGAATACGAGAAATGAGGAATAAAACTGCACAACTTTTAGTTATATTATTTGTATACCAAAAAATAAAACAGTGTAAAAAAATAATGTTGTCAACAACTATAGATAAAATGAAAACCAACTATTACTTATATTATATTATATAAATAAAACCATATAGTATATAAAATTCATAATATCTAAAACTATTATAAAATTGTTACTTAATTTTGCTTATTTTTATTTTATTTATTTATTAAAAATTGCATGCCATCATCATAATTTTACTAATATTATTTTATTTTAAAAATTAAATATATTTATTTATCCGTGTATAGTTCAGGTTTCCTGTTAGTTATTATAGTAGCCAATAGCAAACAACCGTAAGAGTTAGTTAAATTAAACAATAATTCTACAATTCTATTAGTATATCATGCAGTTGAGTTTGTAGATTTGTAATTAATTTGAAAACTTATAAAAAAACAAATATGCAAACTTCAATAATACCTAATACTAGTATGGTACATTTTTTCCAAAATAAATTATTCTTAGGGCTATTTAGCATTTCAATTCATGAGGATACCACATCCAAATGTACCAACACTAATGTATGAGAAAAACAATAGCAAAAAAATTTCATTGTAAACAATTTATACTACGTTTAATTTTTTGCTAGTATTCTTTTTTTGGCTAAGACATATTAATATGTTATTCAATGTCAAATAATTGCTCCAAGTTATAGTGGGGTATGAAAGTAGAATTCCTTTTGGTAGGAATCAATTATGAACCCGAATCCAAGTGCAGGCTCACGTGTACTACCTTAATTACAAAGTAATTACTTGAAACCATCATGCTTGCAAAACATCATATTGTTCTGCTAATCATAATTTAACCTAAATCTTATCTTAAACAACCTTATAATGATGTCTTGGACCAAAGTTTAATAGTGTCATTTGTATGTTGTGCAATAATAGTATTGATTTCGGCGCTGTGAACTTGATATCATTGCTTGTGAACAAACCACTTAATTATTCTCTCTAAATATGGCAAAAGTACCTCAATTAAGTTATTCTTAATTTCACAAAGTGTACTTTTACTTTGTTGAATCTACCAGAAAATAAAGGTTAATGGGGCCTACTGATTTACTCATAGTTCATGCACTTTGTAGCAAATCAATCATTCAAAGAGAAATTATATATTCTTATGGGGAAAAAAAATAACTAAAGAAAAAGTAACTCCTTCTGTCTAGTAAAATACTAGTAGTATATATAATTTCTAGCCAACTTTCATATATTCCATTCAATATGTAACATCCTTTTACATCTCTTATACGTAAAATTTCCCGTTTCATTTGTGATTTTATTTATCATTGCTTCAATTTTTCTTTGTTGATTCAATAATCTGTTAATCTCAATAACAATAGTGAAATTTATGTTTACTTTTATTTTTCATTCTTTTTCTTGTAAAGAAGTTCTTTTATGATGATAGTTAATCTATATGTCTTCAGGGTGAAGTTACCAATCCATACTTTCTTTGTTTCTTTTTTTTTTGACTGTAAAGGTGTATTAGAAGGATGAACTTTCAATAAAGCTATGTTATGAAAGTTAAAAAGCCATCATTATCCAAACAAACATATTAAACATCAATTATATTGTTTCACCGCTTGCTTTCGGTACTTAAATCACCTTTGTAGGATGAGAACCACAAAAACTGCCTTTCATTATCTGAAATTGATGCACTTTGGAGGTGTTTGGTTTATTAAGGGAATGAATGAGAATGAAAGTTAATGATACAAATAGTTGTTATTTGGTTTAGTATAATGAGAATCATTATATGAGAATAAAAGTGTTAGTAAATGTTTATTTTCATTATTTACTTGTAACTTGAGTTTCAAATTGATTATCTTATTAATATAATGAAACTTATTCCAGTTTAAATCATGGAAAAATTACACAAATTCATACCAACAACGAATTTAGAATTTTCATTTTGGTATCAATTAATAAATGCAAACCAAATATCTTCTTAAACTAATTTCTCGGTGTATTTCAAATAAACTATGCAAACTATAGAAAGAAAATGTTTGTGTTCTAACATTCTAGGCTAAGAAAAGGACTTTTGCCTTGATCAATGAGATTGTTCCTTTTCAATCACAAAAAGCTATTACATTAATCTAATTCCAAAAAAAAATAAAAATAAATAAATATATTGACACAACCTTGTTTGTCCAAGGAACAAAAAAAAAAAAAAAAAAAAAGTGGATAATAAGTTAATAATACATTCTAAAAACTTTGGATGCTCAACAATTGTCATTATGATTTAACACAATTTGGAGAAGCATCATGATTTTGTCTATGAATACTCACGTTATTTTTCTTCTCTTAAAAAAATCAAATGGTTATGTTTTCACAAAATTGGTTGGTTAAGAACATGTTAATCTTCTGAATAAAAAACTTATTGATCTGGCTGAAAATAAAGAAATGTCAAAAAGTTTACATTCCATATTTGTGTAAGAGGATGTAGATGTAAGCTTGCTTGACTTTCGATACCCGGTTCATATATTTATGTTTTAATTGTCAAAGTATGATTAAATAATAATAAAAATAAAAACCCTATATTTAACATTTAAAAAGATTGATCGGTGTTTGGTTGGAAAGTATAAGAATAGGAATGAAAGTTAAACTCATATTTATTACTTAGCTATTGAGTATTGAAATTGAAATTTTGAATTAAATCAAAAAATTTAGCAAAACACTAATGAATTGAGAGGGAGGGAGCGGGGGAGGGGGCTGTGTTGATTCCAGATTCTTAATATATATATATATATGAGAAATTTTACAATTTTTTTTAAGGAATCATTTTCTTACCTTAAAAAGTTTGTACAGTACAAGATTTTAAAGCACATAGTATTGTATTGTACAAGTATTTAAAACACAAGGGAATGGTTCCCTAAAAGGGAAATGTAGTATTTTCCTATATATATATATATTCCTCTTTCCTTCACTTCCGAACCAAGCTGGTTCTCCTCATCCCTCCTCACCTCCTTCCTTCCTGCAACCTTTTCGCTTTTCTACAGCCCTTCTTCCTCCTCTACTCCTGTAGTCCTCCTTTCTCCTCCTGCAGTCTCTCTCTCTTCCCTCCCCTCCTCTATCCTTCCCTGCACAATTTAGATATGGTGGTGATTATGAGTGTATTGGTGTAGTGGTGATAGTTTTGGATGTAGTACTGGTCACAGTGGAAGAAGAAGGTCAAGAAGAAGGTTTTAAAATTAAATAATAATAATAATAATACACATATTATTATTATTATTATTATTATTATTATATTACAATACACATACCAAGTATCATGTTTAAATAATTCCTATATACAAACTTCATATCATTTTGTAGGTATGAATTCGATTGCGATTCTAATTTTCGATCGTGAACCAATGACCACTGAATTAATAAATTGAGGTTAATCTACTAGAGCTAGATTATACATTTTATATTGGTTAAATTGGTAAAATTTTCCCAATATGTATTCAACATCTTATTTTAATTGCTAGTTTAAAATAAAGGAATTTAGTGTCCAATAAATCAAAATTTGAACTATGGTGAACTCCGTGGCTTCATAACTTGCGACTTTAGTAACGAAAGAATTTGTTCAACCACTATGCTATCCACTTTAAGGACAAAAATGAAAAACTTACGTATATTCCATCTAAAAGGTAAGACATGTTACTTCAACAAGAAATAACGTAAATCTGGTGAAGGTATGGACATGCCTCATTTTCAAATGAAAAGTTACATCATTAAATATTCTGTCACTCTTTAAGTAGGTCGCATATGTATGAGCTTGGCATTATTTTTTAACAAATCCACCTATAATTTTAAAGTAAAGTGTCAATTTAGTCATTAAACTATTTTCGGTTGTTAGTTTAGTCACTAACTTGTTTGATAGCCAAAAAGGTTGTCTCAGTGGTCACTCCAATCTATTTTAGCCGTTAGTATTAACGAAAATTAGATTTTAATGATCAAAATTGCTCAACTACATTAAATTAATATTACTAAAAATATTTGGGGTCAAAATTAGATGATTAAAAACTAGTTAAACTATATATGTTAGATGGGTCATACTAAAAGATATAAAAACTTTGGGGTCAAAAGTTAACTTTGAAACCCCCAATAAACCCCCTCCTTTCTCTGCCCCGCCACCCTTCCCTATCTTTTCTTCCAGCCAGCCACCACCATATTCCCTTTCCCATTTCCCCTCTTCCACTAACCATATTCACTTCTATTCCCCTTTTCTTCCACCCACCACCACCACTTTCCCCTACCCGTCCCGCCATCCCTTCCTTCCTTTCCACCAGCCAACCACCACCACTATCTTCCCTTCCCCTCTTCCTCTAGCCACCACCACAACCCTCCCCTACCCCTGTCCTACAACCCACTTCGTCTCTCTTCCTCCAATGCCTTTTGTTTCCCCAGCCCCCCTCTTATGACAAATCTACTTTCTCCCCTCTCGAACAGATTTGCCCTTCTCTCTATCACCCCCAAGGGATCCCTCTGCCATTCCCTCTCTCAACCACCCACCACCCCTTCCATTCCCCCTCTCCTAATTAGCCTATACCACCCTGCCCCTACCTTTTCGTCCTTCCATCTCTTCTACCACCCTTTTAGCCAACCCAGTAGCCCAACACTACTTCTCTTCCCCACATCTCACCTGTTACCACCATGGTTCAAAGACTCGGCCGAGTCGTAACCGGAGCGAACCCAACCGGTACGAGTTCGATACGAGACATATCGGATACGCTGAATCGGAATCAATTCGGTCGGAATCGGCCGATTTCCGACGAAACGACTCTCCAAGTCATAAATTCGGGAAAGACTCATCCGAGTCGGCCGAACCGGACTCACGATACAAAAGATCCCAAATATTTCAAACCAAAAATTAAATCAGACAAAGATGATAGAAGTAATATATTGAGTTGCCTTTTTAAACTCGGACTCGCCATTTCTCCTTTTCTTCTTCTTGTCCTGCCTTCCTTTGCACCTCAAGTGATCCTTTTTGTTGTTGTCTTTGAATCTCTTCAATTGCTGCATGCCTTTGATGTTAGATTTGCAAGAAGAAGGGTTGATTCTTTCTTTCAGAGTCAAAGGAGATGGCGGCAGTGGACATTTGATTTGGAATACAGCTTCTTCCTCAAAGCCAACCAATATATCTGTTTGGTTGTTTACCCCTTATTACTCTTTATGACCTTAGTTTTGAAAATTTGTAAAAAGATCCCTATTATTTTTATTTTCCTTCCCTATGTAGTACTATATTAGTACTATTTTATGAAATTCACTGGACACAATAAATAATTTCATAAAATGAGAGAAGAATCAATAAGAAAGTAAACATATAATACTACCTCTTAAACAAATCACAAGTAATCCACTACCAAATAAACTACATAATAAATATTAGTAAGAAATTTTATAATCCCGTCAAGGTACCATTCTAATATATTTTAGGGAGACATAATACAATATTATGTATGTAAAAAATTTATAATGCAAAAGCATTTAAACACAACAAAATTATTATGTTACAAAACTATAAAATTTTCTAATATTATAACTACTTTGATTTATTTATTTGGATTCACTAAAATATTTGATTGGTTAATACGATTATGGTCATCTAATATAATATGTTGTTATATTATTTAGTTTGGTAATTATGTTTATTATGAAAATATATAATATTTTTAGACATTTTCTATAGTAAATTTTTTGTATAATCCGATACGCGACCGATATACCGAAACTGATGTGGAACGATACGTTCCGCGACCGTCACCGCGACCGCGACTTTAAACCATGGTTACCACAAGGATAACAAAAGACGAAGTACCAGAAGACGAACAACCAGAACCACCAATCTTTTCCTCTAAAGAAAGCTTATCAAAGTTCTTACATACAACAAAAAATTTGTTGGTTTTCATATTCATCCAAGAAAGTTAACCACACGTTCTAAGGGTGCTTGGTTTAAGGAAATAGAATCAAGAATTAGATTGATTCCCATTCAAGTTTCTTAGGTGATTAGAATAGAGTTCACAATTTTGGAATCATAGACAATAAAATAACAATCCCCAATTCCCAACTAAATTAGATGTGGAGGTTTTGCTAAAACCTACATTTGATTCCAAAATGTTTAAAAAAAAGGGAAAAAATTTGAATTCTTCTCAACCCTCTTTTCAAATCTTCTATCTTGGCAACAACCCTACCACCGCTCTGACCCTCCATTTTCTCATCCCTGGGCTACTGCTACAAATTCCGTCCATCCCATCCCCATGACTTCATATCCTCTTTATCCTCCAAATAATTGCATAGGCTACCC
This sequence comes from Cinchona pubescens, assembly GCA_025175665.1. NCBI lineage: Eukaryota > Viridiplantae > Streptophyta > Magnoliopsida > Gentianales > Rubiaceae > Cinchona > Cinchona pubescens. Next base: position 3,483,500 of record JANKKI010000107.1, on the reverse strand, counting down.
ATCAAATCCCACGACCAGATTCGAACAAATTTTTACATTTTCGATGTCCTTTTTCAAATAGTATTCATATTTATGTCCAAAATCCAAACAACATGTGAATCACCAGCGAAATTTATGGGTGCAATAGATTAGTTATGGTGGAAGTGGTGGCAGCGAAATTTATGGGTGCAATAGATTAGTTATGGTGGAAGTGGTGGCAGTAATAGGTGCAGTGGAGGCGAAGAAAACGATTGTTTTTAAGGGGAAAAAAGAAATAATAATATTTTAATAAGTTACCCATTCCTAAAAGAGTTATATCTATCGGGCACCAGTTACTTTAATGATTCTATTGTATAAAATTCATACCTATTTTTTAGGTATGAATTCGATTGCGATTCCAATTCCCAACAGTGAAGTCATCATAATCATTTGAATTTATTTTTTCTATTATTTTGGTCAATCTGCTGGCTTTTTTTTTTTTTTTGAAATTTTTTTCAAAACTACACCATTTTGGTTATTTTAAACTGTAAACTACATCGTTTTGACAAACATTAAAGGTTAAGCGTGGCAAAGAGTGACTAGACAATTTTATCCTGCTAATAGTCACATGACCTGCACAAAAATGGGTTAACGGAGCACTTAACAACTAAAATAAACACAATGATCTCCTAAACGTATTTTTAGAAGTTAAATGACCTTTTCAGATACCAAACAAGTTTATGATAAAATTGACAATTAAGGGATAATTTAATAACCAAATTAACACTTTGTTCTCAACTATATGGTCATTGAAAAAGTTACATGCAATATATGATGTTAAATAAGATTAGGATATCCACATGAGTGTTATCATTTAGCATGATATAGTACATATGGCTTATTCAATAACTGCAAAGTTTGCAGATGGACCTGGACCCTTAAATAAAACATATCTAAGTATTTTCTCAAATGAGAAATACTTGGACTCCATTTGGACAATATTTATTTGACTTATTTGGGATCTTGTTTTAGATATTATTTTAAGTATTATTTGTTGACTTTTTAAACAATAAAAAACTTTTTGGACAATAAATGTGTAAAATAATTACTTGTAATAGCTCTTTGGATTGCAAATAGTGTACAATAAAATTTGACAAACTATTTGAATTGCAAATTGTGTACAATAATTATTTGAAAAACACTCGCTTATAATTTTTGGAGGGGGTAAATGATTTCAATATTCCTTGAACTTTTGTCAATGTTTCTATTTGGTCCCTCAACTTTTAAAAGTGTCTATCAAGTCTCTAATTTTGAAATTTTGTTCTAAGTGGTCCTTCAATATCAAACTATTCAAGTTTGGTAAATTTTACTTTCTCCAAAAGGTTTGTTTATCGTCAGCTTGGCCCTTCCAAATTTAAAATTAGGCAAAATTAATTATTCTATTTTAGTAGTTTTGGGTAAGTACTTAAAATTCAATAGGAATAATTATTTATAGTTATCTTATTATCATCTTTTTTATCAAAATTTATCATAATATATATAATCTTGACTTTGCAAAAATATTCGACTGATACTTTGTAATATATTTTTCTTATGTTTTTGGCTTATTAAAATTGCTAGAAAGGTATTGTTGTCATTGATCAAATTAGTTAATTATTTAGTGTTTAACTAAAACTATTGAAAATAGCTAAATGCCTTATTTTATATACTTAGGGTTTGTTTGATAACTCAGCTTAATGCTGAAAATTAATTGATTAGGAGATTTTTGAATTCAACATGTTTGATAACTCTCTTATCACTTAATACATTAAGCACTGCTTAATTTGTATTCAAAATTTTAAGTGAAAATATTTTCCTGTACGTACTTAATCTGCTGAATTTTAAATAAATATACAAACACATAGTCTAACACACACATACTCTCTCTCGCACATATTCACACACACTTTCTCTCACTTGTACACACACTCTCACACAAACATATACTCTCTCACACACAAAAATACACACTTCCTCACATATATACATTGTCTCTCACACACATACACACTTAATCTCTCACACACATTCTCCATTGTACTTTTTCATACTCTTATTCACACACACTCACACACATGCATATTCTCTCTCACACATATACATACCCTATCACACACATTCTCTCTCATATATATTTATACTATCCTTAATTATTATTTTCTTTTCTACACATATATGACAATTATTTATAATAAATTAATATATGTATGAAGTGACATATTTAATTTAGAAATTGAATTCATTTGATTATCAAACAGAAATAAATTTATTAATTCAGCAATTAATACTTTCAGAACTTATAATTCAGACTTCATAATTCAGTATTCAGTTATTAACAAACACCCCCTTAGAGGGGAAAAATAAACATCAAACCAAACCTTCAGGGGCAAAGTAAAATTATCATGCTTGAATTTGACATTGGCAGATCATTTAGAATCAAACTTAAAAATTAGGAATTTAATATATACTTTTAAAAGTTAAGGGATAAAATAGTAACATTGATAAAAGTTCAGCAACTATTGGAGTCATTTACTCTTACATGAGAGAAACATTATTGACTATAATTTACTGGTATATTGGTGATAAATATCTTTTTCTTTAGCATTTCAGTCTTTAATTCTTTTGTTTCTCATCTTAAGGGTAGTTATTGGATGTCGATAATTTATCATCTTCGTACACAAGTAAAATGTGAATGCTTTTTCATTTTAGTTTGTTGATCATTAAAACTAGTAGATCTGATCCTTAAACTTACTATGTGATTTGTGAAAAATTACTTGTTATTCACTCTTCATTGCGGAGTGAGTATTGTAAGCCGTTGAATGATTAAAAAGCACGTGAGATTTCTCTACTTTTTAGTAATTTCAACGACTTTCATATTTACTCTAATATTGCCAATTGATAAATAATAATAATAATAATAATAATAATAATAATGCCAAGTTTATGAAGCTCTTTGGACAAGGTAGGGAATCAACTTTCCATTGGCTCATACCCAAAACTCAAGATTATAATGAATTGGCAACTCAATTTTTAATTTGTTAAAAGCTCAATCATTTTCATCAAGGAAAAAAAAAAAAAAAACCTAGCCTAAATCTTATAATTCAAGATGTGTCAACATTTTAAGAGAATAGGGCAATCCAATCTTTAATTTTTTATGTGAACCAACTCGATACAAATTACAAAAATATATATAAAAAAAACCTGCCTAAACAAGAGAAGTTAAGGAAAATGAAAATTTTTATCCCAATATGTTTTGGAAATGTTACTTGAACAACCCATTAGAAATTAAATTCAATAAATAAACGACTAGCATAACCCAAAAGATAATATAAATAAAAAATTTCTCCTAACTCTATATTTATTGTCTATCTAACTAGTTACAAAGTAAGAAAAATAAAAATAATCATCATATATAAATCTAGATGTGTATAAGATAGATGAAAATGACTCTGTTTGAATAATCATTAAAGGTTATTATTCAAAATATTATTTGGAATATGTTGCAATGTTTCAATATGTGTTAGAAATTGTTTTTAAGGAATCCTTTCAAAATATTAATCTTGTGCTTGGATCGATGTATTTGAAAAAAGATTTAAAATCCATCTAATTGTTAGAGAGATTTGTATTGCTAAAATAAATGAATTTTAAACTCACATAAAAGGATTTGAAATCCATCTAATTGTTAGAGAGATTTGTAAGACTAAAATAAATGAACTTTAAATTCATATAAATTTAAAATTATTTGAAAATTTTCCTTTCACACATTTTAATTCAGGTAAGTATAAAACTCATGGATTTTAACTTTGAAATTTACTCCGACAAATCGACGAATTTCAAATATTTCTATCCAAGTACGAAAGCAAGAATATTGTCATGTCTCTTTCAAATCTAATAATACTATTGCTACTTTTTACAATTTGTCACCCTCAACTTAAAAAATAGGCAGTTAATTAATGGCATCCATGACTTTTAACTACATTGAAAAATGTAAATAATTAAAATACTCTTTTACACTTCTAGATGTGTATAATTTACCTATAATATTTAAGGATAGTAACATTTTACCCCCAAAATTAAAAATAGCATACACTTTCTCTTAGCAAGTTATGTTATGATTAACTTTTTAAATTTTTTTTGTAGAGTACAAAAGATTGCGTAATATTTTCTTCTTTCACAATTAGAATTTTCAAATTTATTTTTCTTTGTTTCAAAAGATTGGGAGTTTTGAATGATAGGCCTTGTATAAATAACTAAAAAAAAAGGTAAAAATATAGTAGAAGTTTAGATTACGCAAATATTCCATAAATTTAGATGCATTTCTACAAAATTTAAAAGTTTTCTTACTACAAAATTTAAAAGTTGAGATTCTTTCTTAGTGCCTAAATTTTTTAATTTGTTTTTAATATTGATAAACATGTTTTTAATTTTTTTTTTTAATCTTTGAAGCCCAATTACTATAAATTGGAATTTTGAAAATTTTTACAAATTGTATGCCTCTCAAAGTGGCTTTTGCATTAGATTTTTTTGTCAAAATTCCACACAAATTATTTTTCATATCACTATAATTTTGTATGCATATATGTTAATTTTTTTGATTCTTTTGATATTATTGTCAAAATTTAGTGTTTTTTTCATAACGATCACACATTTCCTAAAGCGGTATCTTTGATGGACTTCTCTATTTTTTTGGGTAAGTTTCTTGTGTTAAAAAACTTTTCGCATAATTTCCTTGAATTTTGAATGTTCCCAAATATTTTATATTTTATATATATATTTTTTGTAAAACTAGTACAGATTGCATTGCTTGATACAATTTGTCAAGACTTCATCGTATTTTCTCACTCTTTGAATATACTAACTAACAATTTATTTTTCCTATATTCAATTTTGTTTTTCCCCATTTTTTCATAATTGTCACACTACTATAAAAATAAAATATATAAAATATTTTTCCTCCCATGTCACTTTACTTAGGGCAATTTAGTCAATTAATTTTTTATTTACATTGATGCATTTGACTTTTAACTGTTTTAGATTGGGTAAAATGTATTTTTTCGTTAGTTTTAAGGAGCAAAGTGTAATTGTCCCCCGGTTAGGGGCAAAGTGTTATCAACTTTAGGAGGTATTTTTGTCCATAAACCTATTATTTTGACGGATTTAAAAGTAACAATTGATTACTTAATGTAAGGGGTAAAGTGCCTATTTTTTAATTCAAGGTAATAAAGCGTAATTATCCCCAAATTAAGAGGTAAAGAATTATTGACCCTTTGCAAAAAGATTAATCTTTCATACACCGTTCATGTTGAAATAATTTTTACACTATCACATGTAAATGTATGTCATGTGCATTGTTTAAATTTCAAATATGACATATAAATCTGATCATATACTAAAAAATTTTCTACAAGACAATATAGAAAAAGATTAACTCTTTAAAAAATTCCAATTAATAAAAAGGTTAGTAGTAGTAAATACTCCATTTAAAGCTTGCACCACAGTTGTAGAAAGAAACAAAGGGTACTGGGCAAAGGACATGGTGGTCACTTGAGATTTGTGGTCCAGTGGACTGGTGATTATGAAAGCAGAGCAAAGCTGATGGATGAAAAAAGTTTTGGCTTTTTTGACTTTTGCAGAGACCCTCGACTTTTTCGCGGGGCTTTGCAGACCCTTTCAGGGTTCTCTGAGTGTCTGACTCTGTTTTCCCTGTACGGCTGTGCCCTACGTCGTCCCCCTTACAGCCTTTCATCGTATTTTAGTCACGTCAATTCCACGCTCTCTCATGTGAAGTATTATTCTTTCAGGTGTCATATATATATATATATTTTTTTTTCTATATATTTTTTTTTCTCAAAATATTTGTTATATTTCAAATGTTAAGTAGTACAATTGTTACATTTATTTATTTTTATTCACTTTTAGTCTTTGTCTTTTGTGAATACAAATGTTACAATCATTCAAAATTTTAATTTTAATGGGTAAAATAAAAATAAATAAATAACTATCATTATTAATACACTATATTTAATAAAAGATTAAATACATTAAACTCCCTTAAGGTTTGGACTGTTTTACACTAAATTTCTAACATTATTTTTTTTCACTTTGCCCATTTAACTAACAGTCAAATATAACTCCGTCGTTAGTTTTTTCAAGAAGATAAATTTACTCCTAGAGATAAATTGCGGTAAACCCCCCTTAAGGTTTAACCGAAATTTTACTTTACATCTCAGGTAAGTTTTGTACCATTTAATGCATTGAGATAAAAATAAAATTCAATAATGTTATCAATATTGTTAAATTTATAAATATACTCCAGATTAATTACTAATATTCTAATTCTCGAATTGTACTTTCTTTAATATTTAAAATTTAAAAATACGATAATAATTTTTGATGAATTATTAAAGATATTTCATCTAAATTATTTTAATTTAAGTTTTTATTTATATGATAAAGTTTCTTTATATAATTTAGGTATTAGTTAAATTATATTAACAAAGGAAAAAGTAAGAAGAAAATCATTTTTAATAAATATAAAGAAAAGCAAAACGAAAATGGACTGATCAACTTTAATAGATGGTTATAAGTCTCATATAATTAACAATTTCTTTTTACATGAAAATAAAATATAATAAAAAGACCAAAAAATACTGAAAGTTATAGGAGTTTTTATAATTAAATTTTATTCACAATTATTTTTAAAGAATTGGTAAAATGTTAGTGGACATCATTATATTTTTAGTTATTTGAATAATAGATTTATATTGATAAAGTAGGTTAATTGATACAAAATTTGAATTAGGGACTAAAATGACAAATATAATAAACTTAAGAGGTTAATTTTATATATTCTTGTAGTGTTTGGGGGTAAAACTGTCTTTTTTGACTTTTTACACTAAGAATAGTCAAATTACTGACGGAAGGGAAAGAATGAGAAAAAAATAACGTTAGAGTTTAGTGTAAAATAGCCCAAACCTTAAGAGGTTTAATGCATTTAGATTTCAAAAAAAGACAAAAATTGTGAAACGAATGAGTATTCCCACCCTCTGTCTCACTCCAAAACGAAGGAGAAAAGTGAGAAAAAAATAACATTAGGGGATTTAGTGTAAAATAGCCCAAACCTTAAGGGAGTTTAATGCATTTAACCCTTTAATAAATTAGATTTCAACAAAAGACAAAAAATGTGAAACGAAGGAGCATCCCCCTCTCCCTCCCCCTCTCTAAAAGGGAGTTTAATGCATTTAACCCTTTAATAAATTAGATTTCAAAAAAGATAAAAAATGTGAAACGAAGGAGCATCCCCTCCCCCAAAACGAACAAAAGAAGGAAGGAGGCTCCTCTTTTGCCTTGTCTTCTAATTAGCTACTTCCCAAGAGCCCTCATGTGATTGAATCTCTAATATGCCCTCACACTGTGCAAGCTAGGACAATTGAAAAATCTCCTCATATTTCTTCTTTTTTCTTTTGTTCAAAATTTCAAATTATTATCCAAGTCATTATACCGAATTTATGATCCAAATTATGATTTTGTGGTTTAAATTTATATAAATTATCCATATTAGTGATGTGACTGAATCTCAATTTTGAGTTCTATAACACAATAATGTAAATTTGGTCCTCTTTTTTTTTTTTTTTTTCCAGTAAATCCATAAGCAAAAAATAGGTGAGATATATGAGGGCAGCGTATACGATTTGCCAATAGAGGTATTCATGGTTTAATTTAATCGAATAATTGGTTGAACCAAATTAATTTGATTTTAATTTTTAGATATCAGTATTTGATTAAATCGAATAATAATCAAACAACGAAATTGATTTTACAAAACCGAATAACAAATCCAATAACTAAAATTTTTGTTTTTGTTAATTTTATTTTTTATTAAAGCATTCCATATTTCCATTAACTCATACCTAGAGAAATTGATTTTTACAGACTTCTTTTTTTTTTTCAATGAAAACCGAAAAAAGCCAAAAACTTTTAACCCAAAAAAAAAAGACAGATAAATGTCCTATTTGCTAAAGGAATGGAAATTCTTAGATGAACAACTTCATAGTAGGAGGTATGCACTCTTTAGTTTATAATCACCCACATCAACTCAAACTAATAAAATAAATCTTCTAATAATGATATTAGTGATTGTAAATCAAAAGATTCATGACGTTTATTATGAAATTAGTCTACCTAAAAATTTACCGTGTTTATGGTATCATAATGTGTATGCAATGTGCATGCCTACTCCTTGAATGTGGGATTCTTTTCGGACAGTCTATCTTTTTCTCTTTTTTTTCAAGAGAGGTATCCCGACTTATACCAAACTGATGTACCTCCTCTGCAAAACTTGCCTAATAATGCAGAGGCGGTATCTCGTGGGATTCGAATCGAGAACCTACAAAATACTACCGCATGTAATCCTTCACTGAATTACCCCACAAGGGGCCGGACGATGTCTATCTCAATATAATAATCCTCCTCCAAAATCTTTCTTCTTCTTTTTCATTTTTTCTAATGCAGGATCTTTAATTGGTCCACAATAATTTAGTCTGGAGATTAGCCTGGACTTTAAATTTAATTATTTGCATTGAGAATTTGATCTGAAGAATTCGAGTCCATCCAAATTCCAAAGTCTTTCAGCAAAACGTGCACTAGCATAAAAAAACATGGACTAATTACGAAAAGGGAAATTTGCAAATATAATTACCATTAATAGGAATAATTTATGACAGTTATTATTCGAGAAATTATTTATAATAATGCATAATTTTTGCTCTCTTCAATATGTGAACAGATTGCTTATTTTCTTTTTGGACCACATTTCATCATTTTAGTACCGTCAGCTCAATAAATATTACATGAACTTATCAATCACATTGAATTACACCTGAAAAGCAATTTATATTATCCAAAGAATGTATTACTCTAATAGTGGATTAAATATTCCACTACTCCTAGTAGGTGCATTTCAGATCGTGGAAAAAACCGCTTGATGGGCATTGGGAATTGGGAAAATGAAGAAAAGAAACGATGAATGTTTTATATCAGACGTTATTTGAATTGCCATTATTCATAATATTTTTTAAAATATTATTTAAAATAAGTTATTTAACAATTCTTTTGAATGTAACTTATATAAGATAAAAATGTAATTAAAAAAATATTATTTAAAGAAAATAAATAATATCTACCGTCCAAACCAAGCCAGTCTTTGCATTTCTTCTGTTTTCTAGATGTTCTCTTTATTTTTCGCATTTTAAGATCCGATACCTAATTCTTTTCTTTTTATAACCATTTACAAAGTACGACACACAAAACTGAGGTCGTGTATCAAGCAATAGAAAGTGCTGAAATGGGAAATTGTTGATAAAAGTGAGAATTTTTTCCCCTAAACTTATTACTTTAAGAAAATAGACCACGATTCCTTAAATAATTATTTTCTTATATTTTAAATATTTATATAATATATGATATTATTTGTACTGTATAAATTTTTAAAATTAAGAAAACGATTTCTTACGAGAAACCGTTAGAATTCTCCCTTTACTTTAATTAAAAAATTCGTATATATATCAAATCTATATTATAATATTACAAATCTCTTAATGTATATTAAATCACATAACTTAATATATCATAAATCGAGATCCGAGACATTATATCATAAATCGCAAATAAGTAAATTTCTCATTTTAACCATTGTGTGAGTCATGAGACACCTCATCTAATCTAATGTGTGAGTCTTAAACCAGAGATCTTAAAGTACCGTTTTTCCAGTGTCAGCCTATACCTACTCTACTCTACTGTCTACAGTAGTCTGCTTGCGCCAGCAGAAATCAATCAATCCTTGTTGACCAATTGATAATCGAATCTGAGTTTTGTGTCTGATGATCTTTGTTTGGTGGAGGTGGGCCGGGGTGGGGTTCTGGGCTTAATGCTCTGGAATAGGCCTGCTAGCTACCTACGTAGTATCGTACTTTTTCAAGGCTGAGGCAATAAAAAGCCGAACAAGAATCTGTACTTCATTGTATTTAGGTTGCTTTACATTTGAAAAGACACGTTCTCATATTTGCTTCTTCAATGAAGTTCGGTTACAATTTCAATAAAATTCTATATATTTTAAATATTTATATAATATATATTATATATTTTAAATATTCGTATAATATAAGTTTTAAAAAATAACAATATATATATAATTTTATTAAAATATTATAATAAAAATTTCTTTGAGCTGAGAATGTTTGGTTTTGTTGCAAGAAGAAAAGGGTAAATATTGAATGAGATTAATTTTTTTTTACTGGTTTTTGTTGGGGGATTAACAGATACTGCTTTGTTGATAGAGTTTCCTTGAGAGTAAAATATAAAATCCAAATGACGCTTTTTTACCAAATATTCTTCTTTTGTATGGACATTTAATCAGTAAAAAAAGTTGTTTTTTTAATATTTGAGAATCTTCCATTTGCAACATGCTTGTAATAGTCATGCAATTATATGCTGAATCAGAAGTATTATCGACTTTCTAAAGAATTCGAGGTGTTATTTGAAATTGCAATTGGTAGCTCACCAGCCCAATCCGTTAGGTAAATTGGGCTTGTCCAACAAACGCCCATCGTCTTTTTCTAATTCTACCAATGCAAGCACTCTAGATCATACACGGGCCTTGCCAGAAAACAGAAAATGGGCTTCATGCAGACGAGATTTATTTATTTATTTATTTTTTGCTTTTTAAAGGGCATGGTCTATAGAATGAGTAGTCTACTCACTCCGCGAACGACAATCGTTGAAATAATTAAAAAATAGCAAAATCTCATAATTTTTCAATCATCCAACCACATAAAATACTCATTCCTTAATGTGGGGTGAATACCAAAAATTAGAAAGCATTCTTTGATTGCATATTCAATTTTTAACATACTCGCTCCTTAATGTGGAGTGAATACTAAAAATTAGAAACCATTCTTTGATTGCATATTCAATTTTCATTAACGTTTTAAGATTTGTTGATATATAGTCTAAAAAGTTATTTGGTTGCACATAAAAATTCTTGGATTGATCAAAGGTGTATGACTCCATCATAAGGACCACATTAACCCATAGTCACATGAGACATTTTAATTTTATAAAAAAAAAAAAATCTATTATGTGAGTAAATGTAGGTTACAAGATACATGCATCTTGATATATTTTAAAATTCACTGTTACACATTGACATTTTAGAGTATATACTAGCGATAGGCCTCACGTGAGGCGTGAAATTGCCCTAATTGGATAATCAATTGTCAAACAAACTGTTTAGGCTAAATATTCAATTCCATTAAAAAAGATGAATTAACTAAATGAAGCCATATTTTTAAATTGTTAGGATTCTTCTAGCGATTTTTTTTTTGTTGAAGAATCTACTTGTACCGGGGGCAGAGACAGGCCCTGTCGTCAGGGCCCAATGAATTCAAAAGGTATTTAGTAATTGTTAAAATAAAAACCGCTAATCAATTGATTGAGATCATCTTCTGGTGGTTGTTCTAACATCTGACAAAAAAATAGATAATTTTTATAATTTAAAAAAATAACATAATTCTCAATGCTTTACAATATGTATTTGAAAATGAATTTAAAATTAACATTACCATGTGAGCATGGTGCATCACATTATCTTTGAATAAGAGTATTTATTGGATAATTTTAGACTTAAATCTTGTGACTTTAATTTTATATTTTAGTGCTTATAATTTTTACGCATAAACAGATATAAATACGTGAGAATTCATGATTTTGTTGTGAGGTGATAAGTATTGATTTGATGTATGACTAAATGGATTCAGGAAGGTAAGAAGGAAAAATCACACTGTTTAGGTGATTTAAGCAAAAATAATGTAAATAGGAAGTTCATCTTTGACGTGTTACTTGGCTGACACGAAGCGAAAGCACTTAAGTGCAGACTCGCGCATGCAACGCCACAGGAAATCTCGAATTGTTCGTGGTGCAAAAGAAATTTGGCAAACGCCTATCACAAGTAAAATGTCAAATGGGCGCGAAATTGGCAAGAAATTGGTACCCGTGACTGCCATTCATCAACACTGTACAGAGCCATTGGCTCTTTTATATAGTAAAGGATTTATTGTGTCAGTGTGTACATTTTTTTTTATTTTTAAATGAGCATATAAATTGTAGTACAAGACAATCAAATCTTGCAATTGCTTAAGCGTAGTCCTCAACTAGTGTATGTATGTTAAAATTAATTTATTTTAGAAATAAATTATACTTTTATATTTTTTAATATGAGAAAACGTGCTTTGTACGTTTGGAGATAATAATTATTTGATTTTTGCTGTTATAAACTAAAAAGTAAAATAAGTTTGGAAATACTAACTATTTGATTTTTTTTTTAGTTCATTTAATTTTCCGTTTATATAATTTTTGTTTAACGTTTAATTAAATCAAAGATTTTTTTGTAGTTTGTATGAGTTTAAAGAAATTTTTAGTCATAGGTGATTTTATACATTTTCTTTAGATACACTATTGATTGTTAGAAGGGAAATACTTAGGTAGATCTGGTCTATAACCCTACTTGTAGACCCTGTGGTGTAAATTAAATATTATGGAATCTATGACATCAGTTCATGTAAATAAGATTATTTAAGATTTAATTTTAACCGCAAGGTCTACAGGTGGGGCTTAAGGCTGGGTTTATGGTAGTATTTTCCTTGTTAGAAATATAAGATATTTGTTTAATTTAATAGTTTAAACAGTTTCATAAAAATTAAATAATTGAGTTTTTTGAATAACATATCTACTTTGTAATTTTTGAAATAAAAGGTCATTTCTTCGATTGAGAATTATTGAATCATTGTACAATAAACTCATTGGTACTCTATTTAATTTAAAAAATAGGAAAGTTTAAAGTATCATTAAATTGGAGCACAATGTATGACGAGAAATATATTAGAGTTTATTATTATATCCATTCTGTAAGTTTAGTAATCAAAGAGGGTAGTGTAGTCTTGAAAATATTGACAATTTATAGAGTTTCCCATTGAAACTTTTCATTCTCTTCAATTATTCAAATTCTATCCTAACAACTTTGGATTTATCAAGCCTATTAGAGTATTTGATTATTCTTAAATCTCTATACCTCTTTTGCAACTAACTTGATGAAGGAACCATTCATGTACAAATACTAGATAGCAATTTATAATTTAGGAAACAAAATTTCTTTTAAATATATAGTTTGTACAACTATAGGAAGTATATATTGAAAATAGAAAAAAATTGAAAATAATCTATCACCATTTAGCAATTTACGATGTGAAATTTAGCGATTAAATCACTATATTAAAACTATTAATCTCAATAGTAGTAAATTAAAAAGTATATATTCAATATTATAAATTTTATTTGATAGAATAAGATTAACATAAGATAGCTACAGTAGCTATCAACTTATATAGTAATAATTCAAAAGTAATAATAAACATTTAGTATTTAGGTTTTATTAGACAAATACACTTTAGTTAAAATCTAAGTAGTAACTGTATTTGATATTCCTATTTTTTAGTGTGTAATTTATATGGTTACTAATATTCATTATTAGAGATTATCTAATATTTTGTAGGAGGACAATAATTATCTATTAAGAATTTTAGCTAATATAATTTTAAGAACTAATTTTTAATTATAGGAAAAACACAAATTAGATTAAATATATGCTAATTATTCAACATATAAAAAGGGAATTAAAAGCCAAGTAAGAACTGCAAGATAAGAATTATGTTCTTTTAAAAAAACTAAAATAGGTATTGAATATTTTTACTCCTTTCCTATTCATGCAATCAGTTTAATAATAATAAAAAAAGATAGATTTTATATTGTATTTGTTTTTAATACACTACACAAAAGTCAAATTCTTTCATATTCTGGACAACGAATCTTTCATAATTACAAAACCTAGACAACAATGTTAGAGACAAAATAAATAGCATTGATGGAAGGAATATGGAAATGTTGACAATATTCGTGAAGAATAATGTCTTTTTTAATTCAAATTGGATCTTAGATGGCCATGAGTAGGAGTGTTCGTGGTTAAGGTTATTGGGTTGGCGGGTATTCAAATTTTTATGCTGAAAAATAAAACCCAATCTAACCCAAATAATATCAAAACTCAAGCAAACCCAACCCAAGTATTACTCAGTTTTCGGGTTACTTGGTTTAAATTTTTTTAAAAAATTGATAAAAACATTAGTATAAGATCATCCATTACAAATTATGTTTCGTAAAAAAGTAAATGGTTAACTCAAGAATGAAAGGAACAAGTTTTAAAACATATTAAATGAATATTAGGTGAACAACGAAAAGAAAATAAAGTATAAGTTATATGAAACGGCTTGGAAAATAATTATAAATAAATTATATAGGGTTAGTGAGTTATTGGTTTGGATTGACTTTTTGAAAAATGAAACCCAACCCAACATGTTTCAGATAGCTCAACCCAAGTAACCCTGAAACTCGATAGCCTAACTCATTTAGTGCCAAATTCATTTAGGTTAGGTTAGATTAGGCACTTTGAACAGCTCTAGTATTGAGGCTTTTAAGTAATTTTATGTCTATTTTGTTCTTCTTTTTTTTTCTTGTATAAAAAATAGAAAAAAATTTCAGAATTATTCTCTCCAAAGAGTCCAAAAGTTTATATTTGATAAATCTTACTTTTTTTGTTTAAAGATAATTCCTACTATTATTTAACTTAATTCCTAATCCTAAAAACTATTTGATTTGCATACTTGTATAATTAATAAAATTCATCATTGAAAAATGGATACAATATAGAACTCTTTGTTTTATAGAAAAATCTTATTTCAACATTAATGTAATCATTAAGATTGAAAATATATTTTAAAATTGTGTGCTTTTAAAAGGTTAATGGTATTTCTTGTGTCGAAATAAAGTTTGGAGGGCTAAGTAGAATAGGTTTTCAGTTTGAAGGGTCTAATTGATAATTTTTCAATTTTAGGGCCACATTGGGATATTTCTTTTAGTTTTGAGGACCAAATTGAGATTTTTTGAATTTGGTGGGACTATATTGTAATATATATTTTTAATTTGGAGCCTAAAATCGAGACTTTTTCAATTTGAAAGATCATATTGAGATTTTTCGTTAGTTTGCATGGTCAAAATGGTATTTAACTCTTTGAAATTAAAATAACCTTGTTTTCCTTTATTTGTAAAACTAATTTTTCTTTTTCTTTTGTTAGTTTTTAATTATTTATTAGTTTCTTTAATTATATATAAATGTTGTGTAATCTATTAATGTATCCACCAACCTATATATATTGATAATAATCATATGCATAATTCTATTTAATGAGAAATTTTATTCCATTAAGTTTTTTTTTTTTTTGATGACTTTGTTTAATATTCATATTCATTTTCTAAACCAATCACAGAATTCTACTTTATGAGAAAATTTACTTCAATTAAATTTAATTTTAAATGAAATCTCAAAAACTTAGTTTTATTTCATGTGTACCTTTTAGTATTTTTTTTTTCTTTTTAAGGGTCCAAAAATATAGGTGAAACATGTGAGACATTTATTTTCCAAGTAAATTTATATTTTTATTATTTCTTAATTTCTAAAACCCATCCCAAAAAAAATTTCTTACTCTTCTTTAATTACTAAAACTCATTCCTAATATTCTATTACATAAGAAAATTTATTTTAATCATATTTATTTTCTAATATGAAGTCTTCAAAGTAGATTTTACATAATCTTTTAGTTTTTGAGAAGTATTTACATAAATAGCATAAAAAAATACATTCAAGTTGGGAACATTAACAAAGCCATTAAATTTCATAGTGAGAGTAACTTGGAAAAAAAATTTAAAACTAAATCAAACTCCTTCATTTATTATAGTATATATTCAAATAATTTTTTGAATAACTTTATTTAATATTCATCTTTTATTTTTAAATCTATCCCGAATTCTACTCTATGAGGAAATTTGCTTTGATCAAACTTAATTGTGAAATATAGGTCTAAAAAACTTAATTTTATTTCTTGTGTACTTTTTAAGGGTCCAAAAGTATAAATGTAATAAATATGTGAATTTATTTTTCAAGTAAATTTTATTTTTTTATTATTCTTGATTTCTAAAATCCATCCCAATACAATTATTTCCTAGTCTTCTCTGTGTTCTAGAGAACTCATTCTTAATATTATATTACATAAGAAAATTTACTTCAATCAAGTTTGCTTCCTAATACAAAACCTTAAAAGTATGTTTTATTTCCTTTTTTATTCTCTTATAAATATTTACATAAATAACCTAAATAAATATAAAAAGGTATTCAAGTTAGGAGACATAACAAAGTAATTAAATTTTATAGTAAGAGTAACTTCAGAAAGCAAATCTAAATCACTAAATTCTAAAACTCATTCCTAATATTATATTACATAAGGAAATTTACTTCAATCAAATTTATTTCCTAATATAAAACCTTAAAAGTTTGTTATATTTCCTCTTATATTCTCTTAGGAATATATACGTAAATAACTTAAATAATTATAAAAAGTTATTCATGTTAGGAGACATAACAAAGTAAGATTAAATTTTATAGTAAGGGTAACTTCGGAAAGAAAATCTAAATCACTAAATCATATTGGCTCTTTTATAGCATAGATATAGATGTATATCTTGTAATATGACATTTTTTGAATAAAATATATACATGTGAAATCATAAATGGTTATGATGTAATTATATTTTATTCGTGTATATCCTTAATCGTAGTGTTTGACACAGGTAGATTAGCACGTAAGTGTATGAGGATGATTATGAGAATAAGTGTATCGGATTGACCCATTAAGAGTATTCCATATGGATTATTATTTAAATGCTAGTGGATTAATTTCTTTGTAATAGTAGTGTAATGATCTTTTGACTTGAGGTCATGAGTTTATTTTGACTGTGGATTATTATATTTTGACTCTATTAGTCGTTACTGTTAATCATCGCACATGCTGTAGAGTTTGAGTATAATATGAATCATGATAAGATAAGAAATGATCAATATAGGATTCACCACTCCTTATAATAGGAGAGTATACATCGGTGCCAGTGTAGCCACTTCTTGAAATACGATGAAAAATCTTTGCGGAAAGTGAAAATAGAATTAAGAGTGTAGTAAATTCTATTTCAAATAAGTTCTATTTTAGAAAGAAGTAAATTGATTAATTCAATAAAAGTTGGCATTATATTTGTACTCTTGAATTAATCGGGATATAGATCGGTGAAAGGATGGGTGATGTCGAACCACTTGACATATCTCAACACTTGGGTGCTCACAATGCTTTGTTAGAAGTCAATCTTGATCTATAAGTGTAAATTAATTAATTGGAGAATTAATGATAAATTAAAGGTGTTTAATTTATCTAATTTTAATTTATTTAGGATTATAATTTGTACTTATTGCCAACGTAATTGGGAACCTAAAGGTCACACATTTAAGGATAATTAATACGGGATTAAAATGATTTTGATAAGTATGAAATACTTATGGATTAATTTATGAGATAAATTAACTTTTTGGACTCAATTGTAATAAGTTATAAATCTTGTGAGGAACTAATATGTAATACATATTAAAAATCCTGATTGTAACAACCCAATCTTTCGTAGCGGCAATAAGGGTAGACGATGTTCTAACTCTCACTGGCTAGATGAAATTTATAAAAATTATGGTATACAATTCAATTACCATAATTACAAATACTCATAATAACAAACATAAGGCGAAATTCTTGTATATAGGCATGTAACTCTTAACTTCCAACTTAAACTACTAAATTCAAGAAAATTAAATCTGTAGCATAATTGTTCAAATATAAGCTTCAATGTCATTATTTATTAACAAAACTTCAAGCATCTCCAGAGTAGACTTCTAAACATGAACATAACTTGTCAATTCAATCATCCAGCATATCTGAAAAACTTTTAATTAAAAAAAAAACATGTGAGCTATTAAGCCCAATAAGAATCGTGTGTGCACATGTCTTTTAAGTTCACTATTTTGTGTATATATATGTAATAACTTATAGACTAAAGTAAAACTGATTAATTTTACAGTTTTTTAGAAAACATAACTTAAAAAAAATAATAAAATGATACGCACAATTAGGACATATAAGGCATATTCACATATTTACCGTAATTTTTGAAATACCACCCTTAACTCCCCAGGCAAAATTGCGTGCATGACTTGCTTAACCTCAACCCACCCGTTGCCATGTTGGCAATATACTTAACAGAATAAATCCGGATCGCAAAAATGCCCATTTCAGACAGAATAACCTCCTAGCTCTGTTGAAAAGAGTATGTCAAGGTACATTTAGGTCCACTGTCAGTCCAACACTTCCCTGGATGACCTAAACTAACACTTGACAAGGGCCCACCTCCCCAAAGTATACCCTTTGGGTTCACGACTTCCCCAAAATCTTAATTTTGGGTTCACGATATATCAACTTGATGGTCAATTAATCATATTACACCAAAACTTATATCATGAGTATAAGTATATTTTTATCTCAATGCCAAGATTCAACTACACAACATGCCAATTTAGCTCATGAGTATGCCAAAGTGTGTACACAACATGCAAAATCATCTGTGCATGCAAAAATTTCCATATAACCACTAATAAATTTGTAAGACCATACAAATTTACGTATAATTCCAGTATAGAGTATATCAATAAGAAGTTATAGTTTGTAGAAAAACATATAATTACCAATGAGGAGTTTAATTTGAAGAAAAAAATAATGATATATATATATATATATATATATATATATATATATACCACCATAGTTACAGAAGTAACTCTTATCTTCCTACTAGTTATATATTCGATTAAGAATATATCAGAATAAGCCACAATAGAAAATTATTTGAACCCATTTTTAGTTATCCATTTAAATTAAGTTTTTTTTTATATATATATATAAATATATAATGTTAAGATTCTTGTTTTCTATACTAGAGTTTAAGTTAACTTATTTGATGATCAGTTCACCCACAAAAATATGTATCTAAATTATAATCACATAAGAAAAGTTTTCTATCCATTTTTAATTCTTAGAGTACTTGCTACACATAACTATAAAAAAAAATTCCATGGTGTAAACTAATGTACAAAACTTGTATGAATTTGTGTATCTAAAATAAATAACACTATTGGTAATACGAATGTAAAATTCAATCAACAATCAATCTTTTAACTATTTGTTTATTCTCTTACATACAAAGTTGCCAAGCACAACAACATATATATGCATATTCATTATATATATATATAAAGACAACAAATATATATATATATATATATATATAAAAGACAACAAATCTTTACTACCAAAATTTGCTTGAAATACTTTTTAAACAAAGAAAAAGATTCTTACCATTTAAAGTGCACAAGTGTAACCCAAATTCCTTATGTCTTCCAAGACAATCTTCTAACTATTCTTTGTTTGCTAATCTACTAACTCTCTTCTCTTCCTAATGGCCTTGCCACACACACATATATATAGAACTACTATTATCCCCCTAATAGTAGCTAGAATACCGAATGATATAACTCCTTATGCAATAAGGATATCATTATTTGGATAGGCAAATGGTTAACCCCTCAATAATAATAGGAACACTAAAAGGCTATAACCCCCTAATAATTTTATGTTAATCCTCCTTAATCCATTAGATTAAATTAACCTGATAACTCATAGAAGTTACATATAATTAGTATCCCAATAATGCATATTAATTTCTAAATATGCATTATTATATATTTTTTCTTGGCTTTCACAATCTCTTCTCCTTGAAAGAATTTCGTCCTCGAAATTCTCACCTGTTTGTTTGAAAAGTTTTGAATATTCCCTTCGCAGTTTGTCCTCTGTTTCCCATGTGGCTTCTTCAATCCCATGGTGTTCCCAAGCAACTTTTACAAACGGAATTTATTTTGTCCTGATTTCCTTAATTTTTCGATCCGCAATTTTCCTCGGTTTCACCTTATACGACAGATTTGCCTCTAACTGCAGTGATTCGGAATTTATCATATGAATTGGGTTAGAAAAATACTTCCTAAGCATTGATACATGAAACACATCATGTATTCCGATACTCCCCTATACTTGTTGGTAAGGCCAAACGATAAGCGACTTGACCAACCTTTCTATTATCTCACAGGGTCCCACATATATTGGACTTAATTTTTCTCCTTTTTCCATGTCTAATCGACACTCTTTGTGGAGTTAGTCGTAGGAATACCTTATCGCTCACCTTAAACTCCAAATCTTTTCTTCAATTATCAGCGTAACTCTTTTGAAGGCTTTCCGCAGCTAACATACGCTGACGAATCAGTTTGACTTTTTCAAATGTTCCCTCGACCACTAGAATATCGTTCGCGTCAATTATCCTTCTTTCACCATCTCATCCCAATAAATGGGAGATCGACACTTTCTTCCATAAAGTGCTTCATAGGGTGCCATCCCAGTTGTTGCTTGATAGCTGTTGTTATAGGTAAACTTAGCTAGCATCACATGTTGATCCCAACTCCCATTAAAATCCAAACACATGCATGAAGAATGTCCTCTAAAATTTGAATAGTCCGCTCAGATTGGCCATCTGTTTGTGGATGTGCTAATATGCTCAACTTCAATTTTGTTCCCAAGGCTTCTTGAAAACGAGGCCAAAATCGGGAAGTAAATCTAGGATCCCTATCAGAAACGATACTCACGGGAACCCCATGAAGTCTGACAATCTCATTCACGTATATTTGTGCAAGTTTCTCCAGAGAATATCGCATGCTTATAGGCAAAAAGTGATCTATTTTTGTAAGTCGATCAACAATCACCCATACAATATCATGACATTTTTGAGTGCGAGGTAACCCAATAACTAAATCCATCGTAATGTGTTCCCATTTTCACTCAAGTATTAGTAAGGGTTGAAGTAATCCAGAGGGTTTTTGATGTTCCGCTCTTACTTGCTGACAAATTAGGCAAGTGGATACAAATGCTGTAATTTCTTTTTTCATATTATTCCACCAAAAATTTCTTTTGAGATCTTGATACATCTTGTTTTCTCCAGGGTAATTGTGTACCTTGAATTATGTGCTTCCTCAAGAATTTCCCTCTTAAGTTCAGAATTATTTGGCACACATAACCTACCTTGAAAATAAATAATTCCATCAGGCACACAGAGAATTCAGATAACCTTCCCTCTTTAATCTTCTTTCATAATGCTTGCGACCCCTCATCTTTCTTTTGGGTTTCTTCAATTAGATTAACTAAGTCAGAGTCAACTTTGATGTTAGCCATAAAAAGTCATGTTTGCATTATCTTAGGATTCCAATCACTAATATCTTCAAGCATACGCCACTCTTTTACCATGAGTTTAGAGATTTGCACCTTTCTACTCAATGCATCTGCCACTAAATTTGCTTTCCCAGAATGGTAGTTTATAGTACAATCATAATCTTCAAGAAATTCCATCCATCTTTGTTGTCTCAAATTCAATTTCTTTTGGGAAAACAAATATCTTAAACTCTTATGATCAGTAAAAATCTCAAATTTTACCCCATATAAGTAGTGTCTCTATTTCTTTAAGGCAAACACAGTGGCTCCAAGTTCTAGCAGTCATGAGTAGGATAATTTGCCTTATAAGGCTTCAGCTTCCTAGATGCATATGCTATAACTCTTCCATTTTGTTTCAAGACACAACCTAACCCTTCCTTGGATGCATCAGTGTATACCATGAAGTTTTCCTTGCCATCAGGTAAAGATAACACTGGAGCTGTAGTTAATCTTGTCTTTAACTCCTCAAAACTAGTTTTGCACCTTCTATCCCACTCAAATTTATTATTCTTTTCGGTCAATTGGGTGACGGGCCTTGCAATTTTTGAGAAATTCTTAACAAATTTTCTATAATATCTAGCGAAATCTAAAAAATTTCAAACTTCCGTAACTGTTTCAAGTCGCTTCCAAATTAAAATGGCTTCAATCTTTGAAGGATCAACTACAAAACCATCACCTGAGACAATATGTCCTAGAAAGGATACTTTTTCCATCCAAAATTCACATTTGCTAAACTTAGCATAAAGTTGATATTCTTGTAAAGTCTTCAATACCATTCTCAATCTAGAATAGAATATATAGCATGTTGTTCGTGGTCCTTGATATTGTTGGAATACACAAAAATGTCATTGATAGAAATTGCTACAAACTTATCCAAGTAAGGCTGAAAGACTCTATGCATGATATTCATAAATGCTGCTGGTGCATTTGTCAGGCCAAAAGGCATCACTACATATTTGTAATGGCCACAACGAGTTCTAAATGCAGTCTTATGAATATCCTCCTCCCAAATTCGTAACTGATATTACCCTTGTTTAAGGTCGAATTTTGAAAATACCCTTGCACCTTGTAGTTGATCAAACAACTCATCAATCAATGGTAAGGGGTATTTATTCTTGATGGTGACTGCATTTAAACCCCTATAATCAATACACAATCGTAATGTTTCATCTTCTTTCTTTACAAAAAAAAACAGGTGCACCTCAAGGTGAAGTGCTGGTTGAATAAATCCTCTTTCTAGCAGCTCTTCTAACTATTTCTTAAGTTCTTGTAACTCAGTTGGCACCATCCGATATGGAGCTCTAGAGGTAGAGATCCATAGGTGCCGTTCCCAGAATAAGTTCTATTGTGAACTCTATCTCTCTCCGTGGTGCTACTGAGGATAGCTCTTTTGGAAAAACATCAAGAAACTCTTTAACTACGGAAACTTCTTCCATCCTCAACTTATCTGTTGACTTGTTTATTAAATATGCCAAAAACCCTCTGCCTCCTTTCTATAAAATCTTCCTAGCCTTGGGACCTGAAATTATTGGATTTGTAATCCTTCCTCCTTTCCCCACAAGTCCACAATTGGTTTTCCTGGCTCACAAAATTTTACTATTTATTTCGACAATCCACTTGTGCATGATGTCAGGATAACCAATCCATTCCCAGAATAATATCATAACCTTGAATAGGTAAAGATATCAAATCAACACTTAATTTCCTACCTCCCACCTCAATTTCACACATTTTGTATATTGAATCAGTAGTTAAGCTCTCACCCATAGGTGTACTTGCCTCCAAGTAATAAGGTAACTTACTACACTCTACATCCTGATGATTCAATGAAAACTAGAGTAACAAAAGAATGTGTAGAACCAGGATCTATAAGTACTTAGCTATACATTGAAAGACTAAAAGTATACCTTCAATCACCCCAGATTCATTCGAAACGTCTTTCTTCTCAATTGCATACACTCGTGTCTGAACCTTGGGCTTTTCTACTTGTTTCTTAGGACTATCCATTGCTTGATTTCTCTGAGTTGAACTTCCCGAATTCATTGAAATTGCTTTAGGGAAATCCTTAATGAAGTGCTCAGCGCTACCACAACGGATACACTTTTTATCCTTTCTCCAGCAGTTACTCTCATCATGACCTCCACGACCACAGAAATAACAGGCCTTACCAGTTTGAACTTGAGATTTTTGCTCTCCAAAGGAAAATTTTCCTTTCTTGTTATCTTTTTTGCCTACCTTCCAAGTTGATTGCCCAGATAGCTTATTGATTTGGTTCCTACGCTCTTTCAACCTATTCTCGCTACTTTCAACCCTTGAAGTTGTCTCAATAGGACTTCACTATAAGTACTAGATTTTGTAGTGGTCATGGCATGCTGAATTTCAAGGTGAAGTCCCTGAATGAAACACCGTACCCTCATTTCTTCAGTGTCCACCATTTGGGAGCAAATTTGGAAAGTTTATTAAATCTCGTCTCATATTGAGAAACAGTAAGCTCTCTTTGCTTAATAGTCATAAACTCCTCTTCCCGCTTTTCTCTAATGATAGCAAGTACATACTTCTCATTGAATTCACATAGGAAATTAGCCCAAGTAAGTTCAATTTTGTTGTTTTCCCACTTAATCTTAATTATTCTCCACCATTCACGAGCTACTTCCCTTAGTTGACATGCAGCAATCTTCCTTTCATCTTCGTACTTCAATGTTACGAAAATGCTTTCCATATGCTCAATCCAAGCCTTGGCTTTCTCATCATTAGGCTCACTAATAAATTCAGATGGTTTGAATTTTAGGAAACGCTCAAGTGCACTATCCTCACCCAAATAGTTTTCATTTAATTTATGATAGTGCCCTTGACGATTTTGCCTTTCAAGGACCTCAGTTACTCGAGTAATTGCTGAAACCATTTGAGTCATAAGAGGATCCACAAAACCTCTAAACTCTCTTAACCCAATATGGTCATTAGTTCCAGAATTAAAACTACTTTCACTTGCCATCTAAGCATATGCGAAGAAAATAAAATACATAGAAAGAAAGAAGTAAAAGAATAATAACAAAATAAAATATTACCATAATAAAGTCAAAATAATTTCAAGAAAGAAATCTAAAACAAACATTTCTTAATACTTAAAGTTCTTACACATTTTTTTTTTTTGCCTAAAGTTTCACTAATTAATCCTTCAATACTTAACTAAACAAAACTTAATTAAACAAACTTAACCATACTAAGATACTTAACCTTCTAATAATAATATTAACAACAACCTTTTATTTTAAAGTCTTACTAACATAATACTTCCTTCCTATTATTCCTAGTCATTACCATCTAGTCCGTCACCGCGATTTCATCACTAGTTACTCCGATTCTTCCTCAACATTCCCTCCATGGTTTTCCTCAGGCTCTTCCTCAATCCTCCTCAGGATTCTCCCCAAACTCCTCCATCATACCATTCATTTCCACAATTGGTTGTCCTTGCACTTGCTCAACTTCCTGGGCTGGCATCTACTCTTCTTGATTACTTTCATCACCCTCACCATCTATCCCATTCAACCCCATTGTGTGGTTGTATGCCAGTTTTAGATTACGACGAACATTTTGAAGGATATGTCTATAGGTTTTCCTTGTATTATGGTACCTATCTTGCCAAAATTGTCGTCGACCAAACTCCTCAAAAGCTGATTAGTTTCTTGTTGAACTTCTAGTTGGAGCATTGTGTTTGCTTGTTGCAACTATATATTCCTATTCCTTAGAATTCCAACTTCTTGATGATAAGCCTTGATTTCACCAAGTAGGAGATCTCTCTCATCAGTAGCATGTATGGTGACATGGTCAGGGAAGGTTTTTC
Organism: Cinchona pubescens; assembly: GCA_025175665.1. NCBI lineage: Eukaryota > Viridiplantae > Streptophyta > Magnoliopsida > Gentianales > Rubiaceae > Cinchona > Cinchona pubescens. The sequence continues at coordinate 3,458,270 of JANKKI010000107.1, read as the reverse complement.
CACAAAGACAATTTGTGTGAACTCCAATCTTACCATGATAAGCAGGTGGTACATACATGAACCTAACTTCCCAAGTGCTAGGCGGTAGTAAATCCCACGTTTGTTTCCTTGAGCCATCCCTAAATCCAACAAAGAAAAACTCCAATAAAAAATGACAAATTATCTATTTGGTAATAAATTCTTAATCACTCTATAAAATTTCATGTTTAGAAGGTTCTAATTGAACACAGGCCAAAGATCCTATCCTGGCTTTATAGCTATGGCTCTAATACCATTTGTAACGACCCAATCTTTCGTAGCAGCAATAAAGCTAGACGATATTCTAACTCTCACTGGCTAGATGAAATTTATAAAAATCATGGAATATAATTTAATTACCATAATTACGAATACTCATAATAACAAACATAAGGTGAAATTCTTGTATACACGCATCCAACTCTTAGGCTTAAACTAAAATTCACGAAAATGAAATTTATAGCATAATTGTTCAAATACAAGCTTCAATATCATTATTTATAAGTTAACAAAGCTTCAAGCATCTCCAGAGCAGACTTCTAAACATGAACATAACTTGTCAATTCAATCATCCTGCATATTTGAAAATTTTTTAATTAAAAAAAAACGTGTGAGCTATTAAGCCCAGTAAGAATCGTGTGTCCACGTCTTTTAAGTTCACTATTTTGTGTATATATATGTAATAACTTATATACTAAAGTAAAACTGATTAATTTTAAAGGAATAACACAACTTAAAAAAAATAATAAAACGATACGCACAATCAGGACATATAAAACATATTCACATATTTACTGTAATTCTCGAAATACCACCCTTATCTCCCCAGGCAAAATTACGTGTACGACTTGCTCAACCTCAACCCACCCATTGCCATGCTAGAAATATACTTAATAGAATAAATTCAGAGAGGAAAAATACCCACTTCGAAAAAATAACCTCCTAGCTTTGTTGAAAAGAGTATGTCAAAGTACATTTAGGTCCACCGTCAGTCCAACACTTCCCCGGACGAGATCCTAAACTACCACTTGACAAGGGCCCACCTCCCTAAAGTATACCCTTTGGGTTCACGACCTCCCCAAAATCTTACTTTTGGGTTCAAGACATATCAACTTGATGGTCAATTAATCACATTACACCAAAACTTATATCATGAGCATAAGTATATTTTTATCTCAATGCCAAGATTCAACTACACAACATGCCAATTTATCTCATGAGTATGCTAAGTACACAACATGAAAAATCATCTGTGCCTGCAAAAATTTCCATATAACCACTGATAAATTTGTAAGACCATACAGATTTACGTATAATTCTAGTATAGAGTATGTCAATAAGAAGTTATAATTTGTAGAAAAACATATAATTACCAATGAGCAGTTTAATTTGTAGAAAAAAATAACGATATATATATATATATATATATATATATATATAACCACCATAGTTACAGAAGTAACCCATTCAGATCTTCCTACTAGTTATATATGCGATTAAGAATATATCAGAACAAGTCATCAATAGAAAATTATTTGAACTTATTTTTAGTTATTCATTTAAATTAAGTTTTTTTTTCATATATATAAATATATAATGTTAAGATTCTAGTGTTCTACACTAGAGTTTAAGTTAATTTATTTGATGATTAGTTCACTCATAATATATGTATCTAATTTATAATCACATAAGAAAAGTTTTCTATCCATTTTTAATTCTTAGAGTACTTGTTACATAACTAAAAAAAAAAAAAAAAATCCATGGTGTAAACTAATGTACAAAAATTGCATGAATTTGTGTATCAAAAATAAATAACACTAGCGGTAATACGAATGTAGAATTCAATCAACAATCAATCTTTTAACTATTTGTTTATTCTCTTACATACAAAGTTGCCAAGCACAACAACATATATATGCATATTCATATATATGCATATTCATTATATATATATATAATAGACAACAAATCTTTACTACCACAATTTGCTTGAAATACTTGTACTTATTAAAACAAAGAAAAAGATTCTTACCACTTAAAGTGTACAAGTGTAACCCAAATTCCTTATATCTTCCAAGATAATCTTCTAACTATTCTTTGCTTGCTAATCTACTAACTCTCTTCTTTTCCTAAAGGCCTTGCCACACACACTTATATATAGAACTACTATTATCCCCCTAATAATAGCTAGAATACCAAATGATATAACTCCCCATGCAATAAGGATTGGGTAGGCAAATGATTAACCCCTCAATAATAATAGGAACACAAAAAGACTATAACTCCCTAATAAATTTAAGTTAATCCTCCTTAATCCATTAGATTAAATTAACCCAATAATAACTCATAGAAGTTACATATAATTAGTATCCCAATAATGCATATTAATTTCTACATATTATTATTATATATTTTTTCTTGGCTTTCACACTAATAGTTTTATACTTATTCAAATACCCTTAATCCAAACTGATTAGGATTATTGTAATTCCCTAAATTCAATTTGATCTTCTGGGATACTATAACTACTATATATATATGTGGGTGTATGTGTATATATATATAAGTTGTTGTATATTAAATATATATATATATATATATATATATATATATAAGGGAGTAGTAGTACGGGTTTATCACATGAAAAGCCAAGAAAAGTTAATAAAACGTGAAAGTCACGTTTGGAAATTGTGGAGCTACCACTTCGTGGTTTGAGCCAATCAATATTGTGAAGATTCCTGATTTAATTATCTGTAGATACCATTAGAGGACGGACACTTGTGCGGCTTGTGGATCAACGTCCCAAATATACTGAAAATTTTACTGCGATTTTAAGGTATAATCTCTATATTTTTCTTGTACTATGCATAAATTAATCAAGGTGATTTATGATAGGAAAGTAAAAATTTTAAATTTCGCTGCGTTATTGGTTATTTACTTTCTTATAGTGGTATCAGAGCCACCCTTGATTAATTTATGATGTAGGTGTATTTAAGAGTCATGAATATTGAATTATTTATCTATGACTATATGAATTTTTTAATTTAATTTGTGAAAAATATTGTAGAAATTTAAAAAAAGGGTAAGATGTCATATTGCCAGTGAAGGACAAGCCATGTTCACTTAAATAATAATGTCACTTTTAGTGACATTATTAATGTTTATCACTAAAAGTATTTAATTATTTAAATAATTTTTAGTATACACTTAATTTAATATTTTCAAATTAAAAGTTTTTCTAAATTTTGGTTTTTGAAATCACCAATTAATTTTTGACAATTGTTGTTTAAAATTAATTGATAAGATTTAGACTTTCTTTATTTTAATTTGATTAAAATTTAGAAAGTATAAAACTTTTGAAAATATTTATTTAATTCTAATGAGATTAGAATTAGATAATTTGTTTAAATTTTAAAAATTTATTATTTTTCAATGAGATTGGAATTTAATAAATGTTCAAAAAAAATTTAGAAATTGTTTCTAATATAATTTTTGAAATTCTATTATTTAAAGGATTATTTTCTAATGAGGATTGTAAAATAATAATTTTTCTCTATAAAATATTTTCGTAAATAATTCAAAATTTGATAATTTCAATGGGATTGGAATTATGATGTATAGTGATTCACGATTAGATACTAAATACGGATTTATGCTTTTATTTAATTACTAAATTATTTAATAGCATTATGGATTATTATGGACTTAAGACCAATGTGATTGTGTTTGATTTATTTGGTTCAAATTCAATGGTTGTAAATTTTTAAACAAAGCATGCGTGTCTTGCCTTTTTCTATTATTTTGAATGTAATTCTCTTCTCATCTCAATCCCCTCGAATGTAACTCGAGATTTCTTAACCAATCATGTAATGTACATAGAGATAGGTTAGAGATAGGATTGAATATCTAAAATATTTAGATAGAATTACATTTGTAATGTACAAGATGATGGAGACAGCGCAAAGGTGCAACCATGAAGGAAATTTTCAAGAGTTGAAGATTACCCTTAGGATTTGACTACCTAGTTTCCTTTAGGTGACTCAAGGAAACTAATCTAGAAAAAGTCCATAATCATCCATAGTTTTATACATGTTTTATTTATTATATGTTGATATCATAATATTGCATGCAATTTGATGAGACCTAATAAAATAAATAAAAGAAAATCCCTCAAATTAATTTTAAGTCAATAAATAAGTTGCCTTCCATTATTATAACAACAAATCAGAGTTTTTCTTAGATTTAACTTGTTGGGCTAATCTAAGGTTACTCTACGCTGAACATGTTTGAGTTATGAGATGAGATCTCTGAATAATGGGTATGACTTAATGGAGACATATAAGTTGTTGGGCACACTCAAAGCTATATGTCTTTGAGGCAAAGGTTAGAGTCACATAAGATGTGCTATCAAAGAGTTGATACCTAACTATCTAGTAATTACAAAGTGTTGTAATTGATAAGAGTTACCTACTTTTCAAAATTATTGAGGTTTGTTGGGTACACCCAAGATCAAAATAATAAGATATGATCCTAACCCACTTTATAGGGGTTATGTGATAGCTCCAGAATCAATATGTGAGGGTTATTGATTTGAATTAAAATAGTGGGAGCAAAACAAAATTAAAAGAAGACCACATCAAATTTTGGTTTTGTTTATGCATAAATTACAAATTCTTATACTATCTTTATTTATATGTTGTAAAATATGAGTAGCAACATCAATTTACGTCCCATTTTATATGATAACAAACTCAATGGGCTAAATTTTTCGCATTGGCATCGTAACTTGAAAATTATTCTCAAATACAAAAAAATTGGTATGTTCTTGATCAACCTATTCTTGATGTTCCAGCAGATAATACTAATGAAGTAGTTTAGAATGCTTATCATAAGCACATAGAGGATAATGATACTACCTCTTGTATCATGTTGGCCGCTATGAGTTCTGAATTGCAGAAATAGCATGATAACATTTCATGATTCTTCATCTCAAGGAGTTGTTTGATGAAGAGTCAAGGAATGAGAGGTATGAGACCTCTAAAGAAGCCATTCCATTGTAAAATGGTAGAGGGTACTTCAGTAGCGGTTCATGTACTGAAGATGATAGGACTAATTGAAAAATTGGAACAATAGGGATTTAAGCAAAATCATGAGTTAAATGTTGACTTAATTTTGCAAAGTCTGCCTGAATTGTTATCCACAACTCTTACTGAATTGTTGAATATGCTAAAAACTGCTGAGACAATTATCAAGAAAGAAAGGAAACAAGTGATAGTTATTGATTCTTCTAATATGAAGAAAAAAAATTCCAAAGTTGGTTTTGTGAAAGCCAAGTATAGGTTGAAATCAACACCTATGATCAAGAAGGATAAGGCCAAGGGTACTTGTTACCATTGTGGAAATGAAGAGCACTGGAAATGGAACTGCAAGACCTATATAGATACCTTGAAGTAGAAGAAGTTTAATGAAGCTTCTATTTTAGGTATGTTTATAATTGAGATCAATATTTATCCTTCTAAATCAGATTCTTGGATATTCAATATGGAATTTATATAGAGTAGAATGACATATTTGTAAAAATATGTAGGGACTAAAGAGAAGTAGAATGTTGGTTAAGGGAGAAGTGGACTGCGCGTGAGAAATGAAGCAAATGTTGCTACATTAGCCGTATGGACTTATTATCTTTCTTTGCCTAGTGGTCTTGTTTTAGAAATTAAAAACTGTTATTTTATTCCATCTCTTATTAGAAATATTATTTCTATTCCGTGTTTAGACACTGATGGTTTTGTCATTATGCAAAAGAATAAATGTTATTCTTTTTCACGTGATGGCATTGTGTATGGAACTACTACTTTGAATAATGGTCTTTATATTCTATAAATAGAAAATTTAATTCTCAACATAAATCCAAAAAGATCTAAAATTAATAATATGAAACAATCTTTCCTTTGGTATTGTAGATTTGGTCATATAAATGAGAAACACATTTCTAAATTACACAATAATTGTTATTTGGGATCTTTTGATTATGAATTATATGATATATGTGAATCTTTTTTACATTAATAAAATGACCAAATCATCTTTTACTGGAAAAGTTGATAGATCTAGTGAATTGGTGGGCTAATACATACTAATGTTTGTGGTCCTCTTCAATTCATGCTAGATGAGGTTTTTCATATTTCATTACCTTCACGGATGACCATTCTAGATATGGTTATGTATACTTGATGAAGTATAAGTCCAAAGTCTTTGAAAAGTTCAAGGAATTCAAGAATGAAGTTGAAAAATAACTTAGTAAAAGTATTAAAATATTTCAATCGGATCGAGGTGAGGAATACTTAAACCAAGAGTTTCATCTTAAGGAGAATGAGATTCTACTTCAATGGACTCTTCTTTATACATCACAACTAAATAATATATCTAAAAGACGTAATCGAACTCTATTAGATATGGTTCGATTAATGATGAATCTTGCAGACCTCCCAAAATCATTTTGGGGCTATGCCCTTAATGCTGCCTCCATTTACTAAACCGTGTTCCATCAAAAGTTGTTGATTCCACACTCCGTATAAGATATGGCTTAGAAAGAAACATAAACTTTCATACTTGAAATTTTGGGGCTGCCCTACATATGTGAGAGGGTAGAATCTGTAAAAATTGAAGTTAAATTAGATAAATGCCTATTTGTGGGGTATCCAAAGGAAATTTTTGGATACTATTTCTATAATCCCAATGAGCAAATGGTGTTTGTCTCAAAACATGCCATCTTTCTAGAAAAGGAATTTATTCTTGGAAGGGCAAGTAGGAGCAAAATAGATCTTGAAGAAATTCAAGACACACAACATGGTATTGATCAACAAGTGGAACAAGAGTTTCAATCACATGATGATGTGATAGAGGATGAAGATAATGATACACAAGTTCTTCGTAGGACTACTAGGATACGTTATACTCCAAAAAGATATGAGTTTCTTATAAGTGGGCACAATGATGTATTAGTCATTACGAATTATGAATCTACATCTTATGAAGAAGTACTATCTGATAAGGACTCTCAAAAGTGGCAACAAGGCATGAAATCTGAAATGAATTCCATGTATAACAATAAGGTTTGGACCTTAGTCGATCCACCTGAAGGGATTAAACTTATAGGGTGCAAATGGGTCTTTAAGAGAAAGACCAACATTGATGGTAATGTGATTACCTATAAAGTGTGATTGGTGGCAAAAGGTTATACACAAAGACAAGGAGTTGACTTTAATGAAACTTTCTCACCAATTGCAATGTTGAAATCTATTCAGATTTTTCTTGCGATAGTTGCATATTATGATTATGAGATTTGGCAAATGGATATAAAAACTATATTCCTTAATAGGAATTTGCAAGAAGAGATGTATATGATACAATCTGAAGGATTTATATCCACAGATCCTAATAAAGTATGCAAGTTACAAAGGTCTATTTATGGACTAAAGCAAGTTTCTAGGAATTGGAACATCCATTTTAATTAGACAATCAAAGAGTTTGATTTTATCAAAAATGAGAATGAACCTTGTGTATACAAACATTAAAGTTAGTGGAAGTGCCATTATTTTCTTGATAATTTATGTGGATGACATATTGTTGATAGGAAACAACAAACCTATGCTTCAAAGTGTGAAGGTATGGCTATCTAGGAATTTTTCTATGAAAGATTTAGGAGAGGCAACTTATACTCTAGGAATGAGGATCTATAGAGATAGATCTAGAAGGTTGCTTGGTCTTACTCAATCAACGTACATAGACAAGATGCTAAAGAGGTTTAGTATGGATCAATCAAAGAAGGGTTACATACCAATGTCTCATGGTATGTACCTTTCTAAAAACATGTGTCTTAAGACAGATGTCAAAGAGATAGCATGAAAAGGATTCCATATGCTTCGGCTATAGGTTCTATAATGTATGACATGCTATGTACTAGACCCGATATCATGTTATGAGCAGGTTTCAATCTAACCCAAGGAATGGTCATTGGATAGTAGTCACAAATATTCTTAAGTACTTAAGAAGAACTAAAGATTTATTCTTGATACTATGATGGGCAAGAACTGACAATTCGCAGATACACAGATGTCAATTTTCAATCTTACAAAGATAATAGCAAGTCATAATTTGGATATGTATTTACTCTTAATGGTGGTGCGGTTAGTTGGAAAGTTCCAAGAAAGATACCACGGCTGATTCTACAACAGAAGGCGAATACATTGCAGCTTCAAAAGCAGCAAAAGAGGCAATTTCGATCAAAATGTTTGTGGTTGAACTTAGAGTGGTTCCTTGTATTAGTGATCCTATACTCTTGTATTGTGATAACAATGGAGCTATTACACAAGCAAAGGAGTCCAAGTCTCATCTGCGATCTAAACATATATACGACGTTATCATTTGGTTAGAGAAATCATTGATAGAAATAAAGTAATGATAGAAATAAAGTAAAGATAGAAAAGATCCCTACTGATAATAACATTGCTGTTCCATTCACTAAAGTCTTGTCCCATAATAAACATGAGAGTCATGTTAACTCATTCGGTCTTAAACAAGGGATCAATTACATAAATGATTGGGTTTAGTGTAAGTGAAAGTTTGTTATTGTATGTCCTAAAACTAATTTATTTTATATATTTTGTAATATGAGATTTTTATGAGATTTTTCAAATAAAATATACATATGTGAAATCATAAATAGTTATGATATAATTATATTTTATTCGTGTATATCTCTAGTTGTAGCGTCTGACAATGGTAGATTAGCACATAAGTGTATGTGGATTCTTATTAAGAATAAGTGCATCAGATTGACCTCTAAGAGTATTCCATATCGATTGTTGTTTAAATGCCAGTGGATTAGTTTCTTTGTGATAGTAGTGTAATGATTCTTTGACTTGAGGTCATGAGTTTATCTTGATTGTGTATTATTATATTTTGGCTCTATTAGTCATTACTCTTAATGAATCAAATATACTGCAAAATTCGGATATAATATGAATCATGATAAGATAAGATATGACTAATACAAGATTCACCACTCCTTATAATAAGGGAGAGTATATCCCAATATAGTCACTTTTTGAAATACGATTCGGAAATCTTTGAGCAAAGTGGAAATAGAATTAATAAGTTTTAAATTCTATTTCAAGTGAGTTTTATTTTGGAAAGAAGTAAATTGATTAATTCAATAAGAATTGGTATTATATCTGTGTTCTTGAATTAATCAGGATATAGGTCGGTGAAAGAATAATAATTATACGGGAACTAATCACGGATGGTTGATATCGAACCAGTTGACATATCTCAACACTTGAGTGGTCATGATGCTTTGCTAGAAGACAATATTGATCTATGTGTAAATTAATTAATTGGAGAATTAATGATAAATTAAAGGTTTTTAATTTATCTAATCATAATTAATTTAGGATTATAATTTATACTTATTGCCAACGTGATTGGTAACCTAAAGAGTCACACATTAAGGATAATTAATTCAGGATTAAAATGATTTTGATAAGTATGAGATACTGATGGGTTAATTTATGAGATAAATATGTAACTTTTTGGACTCAATTGTAATATGTTATAAATTTTAGGAACTAATATGTAATACATATTAAAAGTTCTAATGGTTTTATATTTATTCATATGCCCCTAATCCAACTAATTAAGATTATTGTAATTCCCTAAATCTAATTTGATTGGGATACTATAACTAATATATATATATATATATATATATATATATATATATAATTTAATATAAGGATATACGGCTTTATCACATGAAAAGCCAACAAAAGTTAATAAAACGTGAAAGTCACGTTTGGAAATTGTGGAGCTAGCACTCCGTAGTTTGAGTCAATCAATTTTGTAAAAATTTCTTATTTAATTATCTGTGAATACCATTAGAGGCCGGACACTTGTGCTGCTTGTGGATCGACGTCCCAAATATATTAGAGATTTTACTGCGATTTTAAGGTATAATGTCTATACTTTTCTTGTACTATGCATAAATTAATCAAGGTGATCCGTGATAGGAAAATAAAAATTTTAAAAGTTCTGCTGCATTATTAGTTATTTACTTTTTTACACTAGTACTAGTATATGCAGCACACAAGACACTCCATCACTAATGCACATAAAACTCAAAAATGTAAATGAGTTGTCCAGTGATATTCTTTTAGTTGGTAATTGGCAGATCAAATAATCAATAGCCCAACGGAGATCAAATACCCAACAGCCCATTCACTGTTGACAATCAAGAACATCATAATTCACTCTTGGGCTTGCAGGATAAGGGATTCAAATCCTTACGCCTACAATCAACACTACCCAATATCATGGGGCCTCCACAAAGAAATGAAATACCCAAACAACAAGCAAGAAGTAGAATCGGATTAGGGGGAAATAGTATATATATTATTGTCTCACGAACTTAATTCTGATAAAATATTAGTATTTATTCTATTATGTGTGGATGTCGGTCCTTCAATTGTATTCACTCTCACCATTGTGGGATATGTAATCATATCAATATATAAATATATATATATATATTCAAGATTGAAAATCAATGAATTTACCCTAATTCTTATGGAAAATTAGACAAAAGGAGCACTAAAATCCTATAAATGAACAGGGTATAAATTTAGTAGTATATTTATTAAGAAAGGTATGGGAATTGTAGTTGTTTTAGTCTAGTTGAATGCAAAATGACCACATTACCCTCTAGGTTAAAATTGCTCCACAGCACAAAGTGTAGTGCATCTTGTGCATTACAGAATGTATGATTTATTGTTCAAGAATGTGTGATATAATGTACATTTTGTATACCCTATTTATCTATGAGAAACATATTGATAGCATAAGTTTTTTTTTTTTTTTGAAACAATAAAAATTCATTAATAAGGGAGTAAGCAATTACAACGTATAGGATGAATATCCTAAATCAGAATTTGGCTACTCTTGCAATCCAAATAGGAAGAAATCTTTCCAAAACACTTCCTGTTTAAGTTTGTTAGCAAAAATAGCTATCCTATTGCTTAATCTATCATTCTCTCTAGAGTGCAAACAAAAAAAGAGCAGTTGGAGAATAAAGAATTTAAACACAAAATATCCTTCAGAAGGATTGATAGAGTAGCATGGTTATACTATTTTCTTGCCAGTCGATTCATGATACTCGGATTGTTGGTAAAGATCCTGATCTTTTTCCAACCTTGTTCCCAAGCCTTGATGAGAGACAGCTTAATTGCTTCAGCTAAGTCTTGCTCCACCGAAATTCTGCTATTTTAGTTTGTAGCCCAGATAGACATCAATTTCCTGTCACAATCCAAAGCTACCACACCAATCTCACTCTTTCTCATGTTGGAATTTCTATGCACACTTATATTTATATCCACAACATCCTCTTCTAGTGCACTCCAAGCCTTCCTATTCCCACTATTTACAAACTCCTTGCTATTCTCCCCTTTAACCCCCTGAAGAGCCATCTCATATTCTTGCCATTCTCCCATTGCTTTTTGAACAATTTCAAAACCAGTAGAACCAATGTTCTGAAATAGCAGGTTATTTCTTGCCTTCCAACACATCTAAGTGTAAATCTGCCAAAAGATGTTTGCTGTTACTATAATATGCTTGTCCCCCTCCTTCCTACTCTTGACTTTCATCAATTGCTCCCACTAGATTCTAAAGTTTTCTCTAAATTGATTAAGGTCATCCCATTTAGTTGGAGCTGTTTTCTAAACTTCCTGGGCTTTGTTGCAGAAAAAGAGAATATGTTCTATTGTTTCTTGCTGATCAACACATTCTTTACACATTCTATCTCCAATCCCTGTTCTATCAGCAATCCTCGCATTAGTTGGTAACACTTGATGTAAGCATTTCCAAAGAAAATGTTTAATCTTGTGTTTGATGTCTACCTTCCACAAATCCTTCCAAACCGTATTCTGTTGACCTGAAGTACTAGTCTCCTCTGGGTTTCTTCTTGCTTCTTCATTTCTCTTAGCTTCTTCCAGTGCCACCCTATAACCTAAGTTGACTATGTACTCCCCAGAAGAAGAATACTTCCAAAATAGTTTATCTCCAGCACCACTCAGGCTTATAGGTCAATCTGAATGATATTTTTAGCATCAGCCTCATTAAAGATTTGTTGGATTTAGCCCTTATCCTACCTGAATCCCTTAATTAATTGACAAGCAATTCCGACCAATTTCCTAGTCTCTTAGTGAAATCTTCCCATCTATATTTGACAAAATCCATTTGTCTTTCCACACCTTTTTAGAACAACTATTTTCCAATTTCTTCCTAATTCCTTTCTCTAGCAAACCTCTAGCTAGCATGATGCTCTTCCAAAACCAAGAATCATTTAAAAATATCTTGGCCTCAAATAGAGAAGAATTCTTCAGGTATCTAGCCTTCAACACCTTGCTCATTATTAGGTAAGGATGTACAATCAGTCTCCACAACTGTTTGGCCAGCATTGCGAAGTTGAAGCTTTGTATATCTCGGAAGCCAAGTCCTCCCCTATCTTTGCGCTTTGTTAAGTTCTTGCAAGTCACCCAATGGATCTTCTTCTCATTCTCTTTTGTTCCCCACCAAAAATTGGCTAAAATATTGGACTAGCTAATATCCTTACAGAGCTTCCTTGGTAATTTGAAACAAGACATTGTATAAATAGGCGTGGTCATCGCAACAGTCTTCAACAGAATCTCTTTACCTGCCAAACTCAAAAACCTATTTTTCCAGCTATTCACTTTCCTAGTGATTTTCTTCTTAATTGCTCCAAATATGTAGTACTTGTTTCTAGTTATGGCCATTGGGAGACCTAAGTACTTCCCCTGGCTGACGACCTCAATGATTCTAAGAGCAGAACACACAAATTGCTTTAAATTCTCCTCAATATTCCTACTGAAGAAAATAGAAGATTTATCAAAATTAATAAATTGCCCTGATGCTTTTTCATATGTATCAAGTATCTCTTTTTTCATCTTAACATATTCTAGGATGGCCTTATAGAAAATTAGAGCATCATCGGCAAATAATAGGTGAGAGACCACAGGCCCTTTCTTACTAATTCTAACACTAGAGAATTCCTTCTTGTTGATAGCTTGTAATCAAATTTGATAACCCTTCCGCACAGAAGAGGAACAAATAGGGAGAGAGGGGATCTCCCTACCTTATTCCCGTCTCAGGTTTAAAATAACCCACTCTTCTACCATTCAAGTTAATAGAAAAGGAAACAAAAGTTAAGCATTTTGCGATCCAATTTATCCACATAGTACAAAATCCAAATTTTTCCATAATAGCAAGTAAAAAATGCCATTCTACTCTGTCATATGCTTTGGACATATCAAGTTTTAAGGCCATTAATCCATCCCTACCCTTTTTCCTATTCTTAATGAAATGCATGTACTCATGGGCAATAATAATATTATCAAAAATTTGTCCACCTAGGACAAAAGCTGCCTGGTTATAGCTAATACAGGAGTCAAGGACATGTTTTAATCTATTAGCTAATATCTGAGTGATAGCTTTGTAAAACACATTACACAGATTGATAGGTCTAAAATTAGTGCAGTTCACAGGATTGTCGATTTTGGGGATGAGAATGATAAGGGTATCATTAAAAGAAGACAATATTACATTGACCACAGTGGAAAAAACTTTGAACAGCTTGTACTACATCCAACCTAATGATATGCCAAAAATGTTGAAAAAAACTAGGAGACATACTATCAGGACCAGGAGATTTGTTTTGGATGCATTGAGAAGAAAGTTGATTTGTTGTAGAAGTCTAAAATCTCATACTCCAGTTCTCTACTATCTTTACACCAACCACCATCATCTTTCTGAAGAGTTGAAATAAGATTCCTTTTTCTTCTACCCCTAACAGCAGCTTGGAAAAAGCTAGTGTTTCTATCTCCCTCTTTCAACCACTGGATCCTAGCTTTTTGAGACCAGTAAACCTTCTCTTCCTTATAAGCCTCGCTAGTTCCCTTTAAGTCCTACCAAGACCTTTTTGTTGTGCTCTGAATTTTGACTCCTTGCAACTCCCAATTTGTTCTTAAGATCCTAAATTTATTTTTAGAATTCAAATTGAGAGAACTGTTCCATTTAAGAAGAACCATTCTACGAGCCTTAATCTTACGCAGCAACTTTAAACTGTTTGGGCCCTTTAACTTCAGTTTTCTAGGCTTCTTCAAAAACCTTATCCACATCCTTATAAGCCAGCCATCTCCTATTGAACAAAAACCTCTTTTTAGTTTTAACTAAATCAGGTGTACAGTCAATCACAAGTATTGCATGATCGGAAGCTTCGTTCTGAATATGATTGCACTTAGCTTTGCTGAAGTAATGGGTCCAATTAGTGTTGCCTAAACGTCTATCCAGTTTCTCTTTGATGCTACCATCTTTCTCCTAATCATTTCTCCAAGTCTAGGGTTGACCTTCAAAGCCAAGATCAATAAGTTGATTATTAGAAATCCAGTCATTAAAGTCTCTTAATTCCGAATCTTCCTTCTTTCTACCTCCTCATTTCTCCTCATTTGAAGATATAGCATTAAAGTCTCCAGACACCATCTAGCTATCCCCCCACAAAGATTTCCTCCTATTAATAATGTCCTATTGTTTTTTCCTAATTTGGAAATTTGCATTGACGCATAGACACCAATGAACCACCACAAACTATCATCTAGAGGGTTTTGGATTTTTACCTCCGAAGTGAAGGCAATTGCAACAACCTTCTTCACCCTGACTTCATTTTGCCACATGATCACTATATCCCCAACCCTACCAATAGAATCAACTACAAAAGAATTATCAAAACTTGCTCTTTTTTTGGAACTTTTCCATAAAAGATTTTTTATTTTTTGTTTCACTAAGAAATACTAGCAAAGGAGAGTGAAGATTGCATACCTCCTTAAATTGGCAAAGAGTCAAGGGACTTCCCGCACCTCAAAACCTGAGTTGAACTTCTTTTTACCTCCCTCAACAATCCCACTATGGTGATCATTCAAGTCTTTTAATGGTGCTCTGACTGACTGACTGGGGTAGTCTTTTGAATTTTCTTCCTTGCGAAACCTTTGGTATCTGACTCTCTTTATTCAGTTCCCTTGCCTCTATTTCTATTCCCAAAACATCATTATTGAGTCCCAACACTTCAAGTTTCCCCATTTGATTCAGGTCCCTATTTCAAAAGTGCTCCAATCTTGTACATCTAATTTCTAGCACCCAGTCAGGCTCTGATGAAGCAATTAAATTTGCTTTACTAAGATTGTCATCCTCTTGAATTTTCCTTGATTCCATACTTGATGCACCAGGCTCATGCTTGCTATCAAGTTTTTTGCTTGTTTCAATACCCTTTTTCTTCTCACCAGTTACTATTTCTTCCTCTTGGAAAAACAGTAGTTTTAGGAGAAGTGAATCTTCATGAACCCTCTTCAACCTTTCCTTCTCTGAAACTCCACTTTCCTTTTCCATAATCGTGGATTTTGCATGAATAGTTGTTGTTGACAGTTGAGGAAATTGTTTTTTCTAAGGCGAAAACCTTCCACCTCTAGCTCTAAGCCAGTTTCCAAATTGAGGTTCACCAGATTTGTTTTGTGTGGACAGCTCACATTTTTTTTCTCTACATGCCCAATCATTCCACAATTATAACAAAATTCCAGGCATTTCTCGCTATCTAAATTACAGCCATCTCTTGGTATGTTACTGTTATACCCCTATAAAGGGGTTTAAGAGTGTCCATTTCTACCATGATGCTCAGATATTTCCCCTCTTTACTACCATACTAAGGCAATTTAACATCAAGCACTTTGTTGAAAATCTATCCTACCTTAACCCCAGCCTCTCTTAATATCCAATACAGTGGAAGATTTCAAATTTGAACCCAAATCTGAGTGCTGTTAAAGGTGAGTTTGAAGTGATCAACATTCTCTAACCAATTCTTCACCAGGAACAACTGGTTATCTATCAGTTAAGATTTTCCCCTTAAAATCCTTTCCTTATCTTTAGCTTTGGAGAAAATGAACTGAAACAAATTAGGACCAAGATCAGCAATCTTCAAATTCATAGGAAAATCCCAGATCTGGTTTGTGAACCCCTTAATTCAACTGAAACTGATAGATTTTCCCCCCACAATTCTACCTAGAACACTCAGCTTGCACTCATCTACACTAACTTTCAATTGGATATCCTTATCATTAAGGTCAGCCCCATATCTTTCTTTTTCACAAAGATCAAAATTTTCAAGAGCCTCTGTTAATTCTTCAGCCACAACTATAGACCAAAGTAGAATACCACACAGAAGATAAAAAAAGTTGCAAACCACTTACTAGGCCCTACAAAGATATTAAGAAAATAAATCCAGAAATTTTCTCAAACAGTTTATATGCAAGGTAGACAAACATTAAAGACAAGGAAAACAAGGAATAAATGCATGAAGAGCAGAACAAACAAGCCAAGAAAATAAGCACAGAAACACACAAGTTCGTAACTAAAAAAATTAAAAAAAATCAGGAAGAGGTAGTAAACCCTTTTCTAGCACACCAATACACAAGGCCAGTCAAGTAAACCGCAAAATCCGAGATTCAGATGATAAATTCAATGGATCTGAATTCTAGAAGATGAATGGTATGGTAATTAATGCCGAGAGCAATTTGAGTTTAATATTTGATTTAAGAAGAGGTCACTCACAAACAGTAACCAAGCTCCCAAGATAGGAGAACCAGCTCTCATGAGATAGAGAACTTTTTTTAACTTTCATTCCCTTATTGATAGCATAAGTAGCTAATGATATTTCAGTATTCAATTATTCATTGGAAATAATGATGTCAAGTTAACCGTGGCATAATGCAGAGGAAAAAAAAAAAGACTCTATTTTGTGGTTTCGTATCTCAATCCAATAAATGAACTGGAAAATGAAATTCAGAGTCAGCCAAACAGATTGTACCATAAGAAATTTGCATTTTAAGACATTTAACAAGCAATGTTTCACATGGACTGCAACTTGGTTTCTAATCTAGTGGAAGCACCACCACAATAACTTTAATATATAAGTTATTGCTGCTAAGAAAAAAAAATGGAACAATTATAGATCTAAAACATTATCTCTTATGTATTATTCCTTATAAGAGAATTGCAATTCAATATTCAAATGTGTATAAGAGATTTCCACTATACAGCGTTTGAGATATTATTCACCGTTAATTATTTGGAATATTATTTAAAATAATATTAAATACTGTAATAATTTTTTAAATGTAATATATGTCAAATAAAAATATTATGAAATTATTTCAAAATATTAGTTATGTTAGAATGGTCTTGATATTCATTATTCTCTAAATATATTCTGTAATCATTTTATAGTATGTTTACCAACTGTCTTTTTATCTCAAATAAATCATATTCCAAAAATTATTACAATAATTATTCTAAATAATATTTTGAATAATATCTTGAATAATAGCTATGCAAAAGAAGAATTATGGATAATTTTTTGTGCAAACAAAACCACAATATTCCAAAACATATGGAAACTATAATTAGGTAGAACATAGCATTGATGATGAAAACTAGGTAGCTCTAACAGAAGAAATATTGACTTTATTAAGAACAACTCAACATTCTGAAGCAGAGAATGAGAACAAGTACTGTTTCATCTATCAAGATACTCGGCATCACTGGGAGTTCTGATCATTGTTTGATGGGTTGCTCTACACTTTTGATTGGTTGCTTTACTGAAGAACGATGTTGATGCAATGGATTCGTGTTCGTGTCGAGGTAATGTAGAAGAAAAACCATGCTTACAGAGGTAGCAAACATAGGTATCGGACCAAAGAACCACAGCAGAAGGGTAGTTGCAAAGTATAGTGCTCTGAGCCCAAGTGACCAGAAATCACCTCCTCTTATGACTGCTAATTCGACGTATTTTGTGGGAATATCGGTATCAGGTGTGCTAATGAGGTAATTTGCATGGATGAAACACCTTGATGATTGAACAAAGCATGCAAATGCCAACAGGAAACATATAAGGAGACTAATGAACTTGATGGACATTGTAGCTTGCCTTGTATCTCCATAGATTAATTCACTTTGGAATATGTTTGAGTTGTTTGCAATCCAGGCTCCAATTAGGGAGCTAAGAGTTAGAGAAACTGAGGCTAAGAATGTAGCTGCTGATACATTAGCTGAGAGCACATCTAATGCTGTTTTAAATCTTACATCCTTGTTTTCAGCCTGCCAAAATCATCTTAAAAATTAGCAAATATAAGACAGATTTAAGTCATAGTTACCTGGAAAGCAGTACGTTGGGGGATACAGGTACAGAGACTACAGACTACATGGACGTGGTATGCCACTTCTGTAAGAATCAAATACGGGGGAACTGAGGTATGCTAGTGTCATTTGAAAGAAAGGGGAAATGGATGTGAAGTTTTTAACTGCATAAATTTTTCAACCCTAGCCATGTTGTGGTTGTTTAAGTCATAGTTATCCGAAATGCGATACATTGGGGATACAAGTAAAGATTATTGGGATGTGGTATTCCACTTTTTTAAATATTGAATACGTGATGTAAGATTAGTCAGCATGCAATTTAGAAGAAAGATGGAAAATGGGTGTGAAGTTTTTACCTGCATAATTTTTTCAACCCAAGCCTTCTTGTCATTGTTCTCAAATCCAATAACTGTAGTGTGTGGAAGCTTGAGGCATCTGTATAGTAGGATAAGAGATGGTATGCAAACATGATGAGCAGCCCACATGGCACCAAGACCAAATCAAGGTATTCCTTGTGGAATATCATTTTTTGTTTCCCTTCTTTTCCTTATGAACCAAATATCGATCCACCACCAGGGCGGAACAGTTAAAGGCTATGAATGTTTAGTTTAGTGTTTAGAATCTCACTTAGAAGGAATTAATTGAATTATTGATTTGTTATCAAGAGGGACATTGACTTTGCGTAACTGAGTTGCAAAGACAACTTGCAAAAATAGTTCCCTAGCTGTCCAAGTCTTGTTTATTAAGTAGACTTTCCTACAAAGGAAGGGACTATCTTTGACCAATATCATTCTAAGTAGATTGACAATAAAATTTTGATGTATTGATAAGTCTCATCTCTTGCTTTGAAATGTATGTAGTGTAAGAGTAAGGCTAGGACTGAATGTCCCATTCTTTTCTAGCTAGTATCTCCTAAACTAGCAGCATTAAAGATGTTGTGGTTTTAAAAGAGTCATCATAAACATCTAAAAATACATCCAATTAATTAATACTAGTTATGATTTTATTGGACGAATTTTATATTTATCGCCTTAGTATTTACAAAATAAGGGCTGGTTATTCCTAGAATTTAGGGGGGGAGAAGCTGATAATAATGGACCATTGCGAAGAATTTAAGCGGTGGAATTATTTGAATACAGTTTAATTTTTGTCAAACTTATTCGAACTAAGTTTTTGTTCAGACGTTGTTAGATATGCTCCACGCTTAACTAATTTAATTTTTTTTTATTTCATTAAATACTCCTTATTTATTCCAAAAAAAAAAAAAGTGACATTTTAATTTTTCGGGGCCGTTTTAGATTTTTTTCAGGACAGTTATATATGGTAGGGATGTTCATTTGGACCACCAATCCAAAAATACCCGTTAAACTAGTCTATTATAAACGGTAAAAATAAAGTATCCAAACTAGTTAATATTCTTGGTCGAGTATTACTATTACTGGGTCGGGTAGCGGGTCAGAAATATTTGCAATCTGACACGTACCCAACCTATTCCACATATAGCTGTAATTGTATAATTTTGTACATTATGACCTAATATTAAGCAATTTTCTCCTTCTCTTCTCATTCATAGGGGTATTTGTATAATTAATAGTCATTTTTTAATTTTTTTTAAAAAAAATTACACTAAAAATGTAATAATTGAATCGGGTCAGATGCTCGATTATTTGACCTTCTTTTAGCAAGTACCCAGGTACCTTATGCATTTGAAACGGGTACCGAGTCAGTTCAGGAACTAGTACTTAAAGACGTGATTTTAAAAATCACAGTCATCCAAATACATCCAAATAATGCTAGTTATAACTTTATTGGACGAATTTTTCTTTCATTGCTTTAGTATTTACAAAATAGGGGTTGGTTATTCCTAAGAATTTAGGGAGCCGAAGCTGATAATAATGGACCATTGTGAAGAATTTAAGTTGTGGAATTATTTGAATACAATTTAATTTTTGTAGGATTTATTTGAATTAAATTCTTTGTTCGGATGTTGTTAGAAGTATTCCATGTATCACTAATTTAATTTTGTTTTTGATTTTCTTGAATACTCTTTATTTTACGGGAGAAAAAGGGTAAGATTTCAATTTTTGAAAACCGTTTTAGATTTTTTGGAGACAATTATAAATGAAAATGATGTTTATTTTGACTCGCCAACTAAAAAAACAAGATAAACTATCTATTTTAAACTGTAAAAATAGGGCATTCGAACCAGTTAATATTACCTAGTCAAGTATTACCATTACTAGGTCGGATAGTAGGTCAGAAATTTGCGATTCGGAAGGTACCCAAGCCGGTCCATTTATAGGGATTATTGTTTAATTTTTGCATATTATGATCTAATATTAAGGAATCTCTCTCTTTCTCTTTCCATTCATAAGAGTATTTGTGTAATTAATAGTCATTTTTAATATATTTTTTTAAGCTTTGATACTAAAAAAAAAATACACTAGATCAAATACCCGATGATTTGACCTGCTTTCAGGTGCAAGTACTCATTTACTTTGTGCATTTGAACAACGTACCGAGTCGGTTTAGGAATGACCGTATGAATATTAACACCCCTACCTAATATATGGGTTGTCATTTGGTTGTAAGGATGGGGGTTAAAGTGATGTATATGAGCTTTGATGGGTGATCTGTACAATTTTTTTTGTCAAACTCATTATTAAATTTACTTTAAGCTGATTTGAATAAATATCAAAGCGTGTCTATTAGATTACATAGTGTAACTCTCCTATATTCCAATCTCCCTAATCTACCAACTCAAGTGTGCATGAAAAATAGAAAGAAAGAATGGAACTGGTCCAATTTCAGAGTAAGCAAATTCATTTCCTAGGTTGTTCATCAATATGGAGACAAACAAAGGATGTAACGATATTATCATTTGAGTGCACTTCATTCCTGGTAGAGCAACTAAGTTGCATCGCCTTTTCCTTGAAACTACATATTATTATTTTGCAAACTGTACCAGTTGCCGTAGTGTAATTAAACTTAGCCTTGTTTGTTACTTCTCGAAGTGTATACGATTTCTTTTCAATGGTCATAGTCAACTTGTAACGTGAGGGAAACCTTAACTCGTGTAATAATCAACTGAAAACTCTTTAGAACTTGAATCTAAAATTATGCATTTTTTGTTATTTCATAACTTGTTTCTCTTTTCCTCAAATGTACATGCATGTGTGTTTCTCAAAAAGAGTATCGTACGATCAACATAGGAGAAAAGGTAATAAATTATAGAAGTGGATATAAAAATAGTGGAAAACTTTATAGTCCCATAAATTATTCTGTTGTACATTAGAATCTTGTATAATAATATAATATCATGTCAAGTATTTTAAAAACTTGTAATGTAAAAATATTTAAATACAATGAAATAATTTTTTAATGTGATTGTAAAATTTTTCAAAAATATTTACGTCGAATCATTTCATCAATAAACTAAAACTTATATAATTATATCATGTTCATTAACATGTGTGCCTTTACAGAAGGATACCATCAGAATTTTCTCACAACTAGTGAGCACATGAGAGAAACTCCAAGCTTCGTTGGTCTCTTAAAGCATTTGTTTCAATTGCCGATACAACCTGGAGAGAGCCTGAACTGAGTTGTCTACCTTTGGTTTGATAAAAGTTGGGCCTGGCTGGGTCTACAAATGTGGCACGCTTATAGGACTACACATAAAATATCTTGGAATTTTGGGATCCTAAGTAGTTTTCTTTTTTTTTTTTGGGGAAAAAAGAATACATTTACTAAATACTGACTGATTAATCAACTTGATGTCTTCTTCGAACATCTAAATTATTCGCCAGTAGAATGATATCAACTCAAAGATAATCCCTTCTCGAAAAGAAAATTATTAAATAGTTGAAATTAGAATATAAAGTATAATGATTAAATTTATTTACTTGTGCAACAACACATCACTTCGTTGTTCTTCAATTCGCAAATTTTTCGATTTACGCGATTTTACGCGTCTACATGCAAGTGCACGAGACTCGTTTCAAGTAATATAGAAGTGAGTTGAGTATCTGTCTCTTATACACATTTATAATGTTAATTTAGTATAATGTTAAAGCATTTGGTCAACCTTGAATTTCTTTTAAGTCTTCTTCTTTTTTTCTTCCTCATTTTCTTCCAGCAGCAGCCAAATCCATTTTCCCCAAAAATTTTCTTGGTTTTCAAGTAGGAATCACTGGTAATATAAATGCTAAAATGTGTCTCTTATACACATCTTGTTCTTCGCATTTTTCGATACCTCAAAGATACTCCATTCCCTCTTTGCAGCCTTATAAGTTGTGATTTATGTATGTTATGGGTTGTTCTTAGTGTTTTGGAGGTTGGGAAGTGATTGGGGTTGATTTTTAACAACTTTCCATGGTTAGATTACAAATTTTAAGATTATGAGTTAGGGTTTTGTCTTCCATATGTGGCCTAGAGTGTTATGCTATGAATGCTTATGTCTCCATTATCCAAATTATCCAAACTAATCCCTGGATCTTCACCGTTGCAATATGTTGGACTATATCAATAGCATTCCACAACAATGGAAAACACCTAAAACCATCAAAAGAATATGTTGTTTTGATAAAATGAATACCTTGGAATTGGATTTTATTGGGAGGATAGCCTAATTATAGCCTAGGGAGGCGAGTTTTCAATTTTGGGATTAACGGGTTTTAGCCGTTGGTCGAATTTGTAAGGTCATTTTGACCAAAGAGCTTTTGGTGTCGTTTTTTTTCGCTTCCTGTCTCTTATACACATCTAGATGTGTATAAGAGACAGTGCTAAAGCATAGCGTAGCCAAAAAGATCCAATCATTTCAAAATCTTTGTGCAGTTTTGCTTTGATAGGTGGGTAATGTGTATAAGAGACAGTTCCACAACAATGTGAAAAGAGACAGGTAATGTGGAGTCAAAAGATCATCTAAGACCCTGCTAACGAGGTGGAGAATCCAAAAACGAGCACCTAATCTGAAAAATTATAAGTCACGTGGGGTGAGCATAACTAGCTCAGTGGATATCATAAAAGCTATTTTAGAAACTACTTATGATTATGGTTTATTCACTTTTAAATGGCATGAGACATTTTAGAAACTGCTTCATGACTATGGTTTTCACACATGTTATTATCTTTATGTTTTCTTTTATCGTAATGCTTGGCCCCATTTAGCTTTTATGAGCTAGTTATGCTCACCCCACGACTAATAAATTAGGTGCTCGTTTTGTAACTTTTAGAAAATAGGATTATAATCTTCCAAGTTTGAGGGTAGTGTATTAGATAGGTTTTGTATATGAACTTTGTTTTTGTTGTAAGTAAGAAGGAATTTTGTAATTGATTTTTGTGTTAACTTATTCGGTTTTATAGTTAAGAAATGCTGATGTTCTATTACATTGCAAGTTTGTACCTTATGACTAAAAATAATATGAAAAAGTGTGCCATTAGCGCGGCGTGTTACGGTCAACATATGCATCCAACAGCCGGTAAATGTTCTTTCATGCTATAATAGTAATATCATAAGTAAGCACCTTATTAGAAAATTATTACAAAATAGAGATATTTTAAACAATGAAAAATTTGACTTTTCAAAACCAATGTACTAACATACATTTTGATCAGTTTTTATCCATCAAGAAAGCAAATGTATTAATAAATTAATAATTGAGAAAGGTTGCGAAGGAATTGTGAGAAAGGTTGTGAAAGAATTGTTAAACTTGTGTGTCTTATAAATAATACAATGGCCTATATTTATAGGCTTGTAAGTACAATGAACTTAAACTGTACAATGAATCTAAACACTGACTAACAAGGTAACTAACATAAATGTAGGCACTAATAAATAATGTAACTATACAATGAATCTAGACAATTTATGTTACAATGAATCTAAACAATTTATGTTAACATCTCCCCGCAAACTCAAGGTGGTTGAGCGCAGACCAACTGGAATTTGGAACACAATGCGAGAAAACGACCGGGTGGATGAGCTTTAGTGAAAATGTCAACAGTCTGATCTTGAGAGGAAACGGATTGTAATCAAAGAGTACCACGAACCAGTTCCTGGCGAACAAAATGACTGTCATTTACGATATGTTTAGTACGCTCATGGAAGATATTGTTGTGAGCAATTTGTATAGCACTCTGATTATCACAACGAAGAAGAATATCGGATGAGTGAGTAACTCCTATATCTTCAAGTAACCACCGAAGCCAAATAAGTTCTTGAGTAGTGTCGGCAACTGTGCGATACTCTGCTTCGGTACTAGAACGAGATGTAATGGTCTACTTCTTGCTTTTCCAAGAGATAAGAGATGTACCAAGAAAAAAATAAAAATCTGTAATAGAGCTTCTATCCGTAGGAACACCAGACCAATCAGTATCAGAATAAGCGTGTAAATCAAGAGTGGAATGGCAAGAAAAATGAAGATCATGGAATGGAGTATCTTTGAGGTATCGCAAAATGCAAAAAATAGCTGCAAAATGAGTCGTCGTAGGAGCCGCCATGAATTGACTGACAACGTGAACGGCGTAAGCAATGTTAGACTAGATTGCCTACCAACTGATGATATAGAGACGTAGGATCGGAGATAAGGGGACCCATCACAGTGAGTGAATCAAGCATTAGTCTCAATGGGAGTAGAAACAATTATACTATCAGTTAAGCCAACCCGAGCAAGAAGATCTGAGATATACTTAGCCTGAGTAAGAAAGTATCCATTAGAATTAGAAGAGACCTCAAAACCAAGAAAATAACTTAGAAATTCCAAGTCCTTCATCTCGAAATGTTGATGGAGATGAAGTTTTAATACAGTGATACCATCAAGATCATCCCCAGTAATTTCCATATCATCCACATAAAGTAAAAGAATAATATTACCACCATCTGATACTCGACGAAAGAGAGCGGAATCATAAGGACTAGAGGTGAACCCAAACTGCGAGTTAGTGGAGCTAAACTTAGAAAACTAAGCTCGAGGAGCTTGTTTGAGACCATAAAGAGCTCGATGAAGCTTACAGACCTTGTCTGCTGGATGATCATAACCGGGGGGCAGTTTCATATAGACATCTTCAACAAGATCACCATTAAGAAAGGCGTTCTTAACATTCATTTGAAAGAGTTGCCAGCGACGAACAGCAGCAACAGCAAGTAAACTATGAACAGAAGTAAGACGGGCAACAGGAGCAAAGGTTTCTTCGTAATCAATGCCATGTTCTTGAGTAAAATCTTTGGCAACTAAGCGAGCTTTATATCGTTCAATTGTACCATCTGAGTGAATTTTAATCTTATAGACCCATTTACAGCCAACAACAGATTTTTCAGGTGGTAGGTCTACAAGATCCCAAGTATGCATCTGTTCAAGGGCCTGTAATTCATCATTCATAGCTTTCTACCACACAGGATTAGAACTTGCCTCTCGATAAGAGGTGGGTTCTTGAAAAGATAAGACAGTAGAAAAATAATGAAAATCACGAAAATGAGTAGGAATTGCTCTTACACGATTGGATCTACGTAAGGCAGGTGGAGACAATTCTGAAGAGACAACAGGAGCAGGATCCTCAAGTGGAGTAGGATCCTCAAGCGGAGCATGATCAATAGCTTGGGTTGAGTCATCAGTCAGGCTATCATGAGAAGATTCAACAATAGGCTCGTTAGGAAAAATTTCACTAGATGGATTAGTAAAGAGAATTGGAGAAGAAGTGACAGAAAGATAAAATTTAGACATAGAAGAGAATATTTTATGTTCCCAGAAGACAACATGATGAGATATACGGAGTCTTTTGGACAGCGGATCCCAACATCGATAACCTTTATGTTCAATCCCATAGCCAAGAAAACAACACAATCTTGCACGAGATTCTAATTTATGGTGCTCATGTGGTTGAAGCAAAACAAAACAGGCACAATCAAAGATTTTGAGTTGTGTATAATCAGGAGTAGATTGAAAAAGACGTTCATATAGAGTCTGATTATTAATAACAGAATATGGAACCCGATTAATGGTATAAACAGCAGTAAGTTCTGTTTCACCCCAGAATCGTTCGGGGCAAGAAGAAGAAATAAGGAGTGCATGAATAGTGTCAAGGATATGTCGGTGTTTGCGTATTCAACATGACCATTTTGTGAGGAAGTGCCTGGACATGATCCATGTACCACAGTGCCATTTTGGTGAAGAAATTCTAGAAACGAATGTTCTTTATATTCCATGGCATTATCAGTACGAAGTATTTTGATAGTACGGGAAAATTGAGTTTTGATCATGCTGGCAAACTCACGATAGATTGCAGACAAATCAGATTTATGATGCATTAGGTGAATCCAAGTATACCGAGAAAAATCATCAACAAAAATAACAAAATATCGGGAACCACCCATTGTGGGTGTAGGAGAAGGTCCCCAAATATATGAATGAACAAGATCAAATGGTGCACTAGAAACAGAGTCACTTTTATTAAAAGGTAAAGTATGATATTTTGCAAGTTGACATGAAGCACAATCAAAAGGAGTATCCTTAATAGAACCTAAATGACCCTTAGCAACTAAAGTTTTTAAACGACTAACAGAGACATGACCGAGGCGAGAATGCCATAAATCAATGGAAGAAGGAGAGAGAGCTGGGGAAAATGATGAAGAAAATAGATGAGATGGAAGGCGAAGATGAACCAATTCAAAAGGACAACCAACTTTATGCCTGGTTCCAAGAATCTGCCCTGTTTGAGAATCCTGCACAGAACAACCAGAGGATGTGAACAATATATGTAGGCCTAACTTACACAACTGACCAACGGATACTAGATTAAGCATGAGTTTGGGAATGAGAAATGCATAGGAATAGAAACTGTATAGGTGGATATGTTGCCTGTATGACTAATATGCAGAGTAGAACCATCAGCTATACAAATAGGTGTGCAGAGAAATTTTCATGCTTAGAGTTAAAAATGCTAGGATCAGAGGTCATATGGTTACTACAAGTAGAATCAAAATACCAAGAAGAAGTACCTGGAGTGACAGAAAGAGCAGTAGATGGAGCTGAGTTAAACAGAACCTGTTTAAGCATTGATTTGATATTTCTGAGAGTAATATTGGAAGATGAAGATGCAGGACCTTGAGAGGATGATGGAGGAGCATTATCAACTTCAGTAGTAGCAGCAGCAGCACGATGTGGGCTAGACTTAATTGGGACATATTTTGGTCGTCCTGAAGATCTGTATGGATTCTTGGGACATTGTGCAATAAAATGGTGTGGGTCTTTATTTTGACAGATACGACAAACACGTGTAGAAAAATCTAAAAGAGTGTAACCAAGTTCATGACAATAACGATATTCTCGTGGTTGAGATGGTGTTTGAGGAGTCCGTGTAGCCAAAACGATGTCAATAATATGGTGACCAGAAGTAGGACCCAAAGCCTTAAGAGAACGAAAACGAGTTTCTTCAAAAATAACCTCCTGAATAGCAGACTCAAGTGTAGGTAATGGATGTCGATGAAGTAAATATGCACGAATGGGATCAAAATCATCATGGAGAGCCATAAGAAACTACATTAGATGCTGTTGATCTCGAAGAGTAAAATATTTTGCTGCATCTCCAGGAGTCTCCCATTGAGGATCCGAAAGTGCCAATTGATCCCATAAGTGATGTATGCTAATATAAGCAATAAAAGAGTGAATAGATTGGTATGATTCTTGATTTACATGATACAAAGTAGTAAGAAGATGATACTGATTAGCTAAATCCTTGCTAGTATATCAATGAGCAACAAAATCCCACAGATCTTTAGCGGAGTTGAAATATCCAAATTGCTGACGTAAGGAGGAGATAGAAGTATTACGGATCCAAGTACTAATTTGATGATTTTTACTATCCCAATCTTCTAGGCGGTCAGTAAATTTTGTAGATGATTCTTCAGCAGTTTGAATTGGAGCTAGAACAGAACCGTCGACAATTCTCCATAATTTTGGACCTTTGAGGAAACTTTGCAATTCTTGAGCCCACAAAACATAATTAGATTCATCTAAGATAGTGGAAATGGGATGAGAAATATCCGATAGGGCCATGAAGTAGAAAACAAAACAAGAAATCAATAATTAAGTGACTAGTCAACTTTGAAAAGAAAAGTCTACTGTCGGAGCACACTCAAGAATTTGAGAAGCTAGGAAATAAGATCAAATTATAAAACTAGATTATGAAAGAAATACCACCAGAAAAATAAGAGGATTCTACCCAAAACCGGACTCTGATACCATGAGAAAGGTTGCGAAGGAATTGTGAGAAAGGTTGTAAAAGAATTGTTAAACTTGTGTGTCTTATAAATAATACAATGGCCTATATTTATAGGCTTGTAAGTACAATGAACTTAGACTGTACAATAAATCTAGACACTAACTAACAAGGTAATTAATATAAATGTAGGCACTAATAAATAATGTAACTATACAATGAATCTAGACAATGAATTATGTAACAATGAATCTAGACAATTTATGTTACAATGAATCCAGATAATTTATGTTAACAAGATAATAAACTAGAAAGCAAAAAAAAAATAAAAGGGGCCATTTCACTATAATTCATTCTTTTGCAGATTTAGTGACTTTATTATTTTGTATAGATGTATTTGTTACATGAATTACACCTTCAATGAGGTCCACAAGTTCACCAAAACCAACTTTCTCGTATTAAATTTATCTTTAAAATGTAATCCTTTATGCGTTTTTTAAACTTTTTGCCTAGAAAAAATTTATTTTAGTTATGGGATTTTTTTGTGGCTTTTTGTTATTGATCCTCCTTTTCATCTTTAATTTGTTCAAATAAACAAGACAACTTTAAGTTATAATGGAATGTGTTTTCTTAATCATTGTTTAGTATAATATTTTTAGATGTCATAAAGGATTTTTAATGTAAAACTCTTTCTTGTTTGTTTATATTCATGTTATGTATTATTTCTACAACTATGAGAAGCTTTAAGTATTTTACATTAGTGATAAAACAAATAATAAAATTAGATATTAAATTTTTGTTTACTTTTAAATAATTAAATTATACACTTTCATTAATTATATGACACGATAATTGTTTTTGAAAACATATATATGTTATGCTAAAAAAGCTTTTGAACAAAATTTGAAAAATGAAATAAATAAATTTATTTGATATCTCATAAGTTTTATTTCTTTCTCAAATGAAGTTGGAAAAAATTTTAAGTTTTTTTAAAGAATGGGTTTTCAGAATATAGTTGAAACATACTTTTATTGTGAAATGACCTTTACAATTAACTTATCATAACAAACATGAAATGAAATTAATAAATTGTAAAAGTTTTTTCATTTCATACCATTTCTTTGTGTAAAACAAAGGATTGGAAAAGATCGATACCGTTCTTTCAGTACCGTACCCGGTAACCTTAGTCAGGTTCTTGACACATACTACTCTAAAATATAACACCACATGAAGTATAAACTCTTCCGCACCTGATACCAAATAATTTACAAATTAAAGTATAAAATAATTAATAGCTTAATTCTAGTAATACAAAACCCTAAAAATTGCCCTTTATTTCTTTGTTTGTTCCTTAAGCAAATCAATCGTTTCTCGTAATTATTAGTACTAGTGTTGGAAACTCAAAATTAATTATTAATTGATTGCCAAGGGATCTTGTCAACCATCTTCTAAACCAGGTATAAAAGATATTTTGATTTTACTTGTTAAATTAACTCTTTCTTTAAGACAACCCAATAAGATAAGAAAAAGACAAGAAAAATGGTCAGAACCTCTGCTTTCGTAATTAGATTAGAAAAATAGACAGAGGATTTAAAAGAACGAAGTAATTGAATTTGTCAAATTTGTGCGACGAGGCGCATTCTAGCCCATGGGATTACTTTGCTTTCATTGTGTTTTATTTGGATCAAAGGTTGGAGATGATAGTTTATCCTAATCATCTCCCACACACTCGCAAGTATACAAGTGAGTTGAATATAGGATGAATAAGAATCGTTCCCACAAAAACTATCAGAACAATTATTATGTTCATAAGTCTATTTAGTTAGATGAAATAATCAGGGATTTTTGACTAAATTTAATCACAAGAAATTAAAATAAAGAAAAAAATGTAAAATTCTAACCCTACAGAAAGCAATTGAATATAATTAACTAAAACCCATAATTTAATCTACTCTACTTGTGACAATTTAATCAAGAACAAAAATTTAAATTAATCTACTCTATAAAAGCAATGAAAATCAATTAAATAAAACCCTAACTACTCGACTGTGGGAAGCAATTGAGAATTTAAAGGTAATAAAACAAGAACGATAATTAAAGAACGAGAACGCAACAAGAACAAAAATTAAATTGCATAAAAATAAATCAAACTCAATAATTGCAGCAAAAATGAATGTTAATGATCGTTGATTCTTGAATTCTTGACAAGAAAACAAAATACTATCCTGAATGCTTGAGAAAATCTAACCTATGGCTAAATTATCGTTCTAACTATTGAAAACCTAAGAAACTAACGATGCCTGATGATGACGATGATTTCCTCCCCTTCTCTTGGTGCATTTACAGATATTTTTAGGGTTTTGAAGCTCCAAGATGATAAGCACCCGATTTTGCATGCAAACGGGTCCACGGGAGGACTTTTCTTGCAAAATAAGCAAACTTATATAAGACTTATCCATCGATCAGCGCCTGGGTGCTGCACTTTTGTCACACCTGGGCACACTTGGTAGAACCAAGAAGTGGGGTTTCTTGAGCTGGCGCCTTGGTGCTGCAATTCTGTCTCGCCTGGGCGCCAAGGGCAGAAACAGTTTCATTTGTTCCTCAATTTTGACCATTATGTAGGCCGAATTTGGGAAAATTCAAAACAAAAAAGTTGTAACTCTAACTCTATATCTTAACTTTTCAAAACATCTTGAATCGCACCAAGTGGAGATCAGAGAAGAAAAGTATTCTCAATCTACCAAACTGTGTCAGAATCACTCCTCGCTAGTGCATGAAATTTCAATTTTACAATTTTCTTCCACTTTTGCGATCAATTTGGACACTTTCTTCACTGAAACCCTAAAAAACTCAAAATAAATCATTTTAGCCATAATTACTCAATTCTTTCTAATTTATCACCAAAAACGAGGTAAATAATACATAAAAATACGACATTTACGAACTTATCAACTACCCCATACTTAATTTTTAATCGTCCTCGAACAAATCATAGAAATAAATCACAACCATACTCAACATATCTCATGAATCATCCACATAAATAATCAAGAACCAAATCATCATAAGGAAACTAGTGAAATGATAATAAACTCCTATACATGAATTCCAGTGTAGGTGTGTCCATAGCCATAAAAAAATAACTTTTAAAATACTCAAATCAAATCATGCAAACCCTTTTAAATTTTCCTAAACACTCCATAACTCACTCTTTCTACATTTCTCCACTAATGTAGACAACTGATTCGATTTAAATTAGGTAGGACTTTTAACTTGTAACGTGGGGCAAGGGTCTTAGCTAACAAAGAAAGAGAAAATAATAAACAAATAAGAAAAAAGTATTTAAATTAATGTACTCCTCATTAACATAAAACTTCTTTTTGAATATTAAAACACCCATCCTTCAAAAGAGTAGCCCCATACTTAATTCTCCAAACAACCATAAAAATTTTGTGCAACAATGTAGAATAAAATTATACTTTTCCAATTTCAACACTTCTCGCCAACACTTTGTAATATTATCTCCCCTTTCCTTTTTCTCTCTTTTTCTTCTTTTTCTTTTTCCCAAAACAGGTACCAGTGGTAGGCATTACTTACAAAAAAAATATCTATGCAGGTACTAATGAAAGATACTACCTGCTAACACTCAAATGCAGGTGCTAGTAATGGGCACCACCTGCTATAGTCAACAAAAAATAAAATTCTAACAACCCCTATACCTTAATTGTACATCATTCATTCAAACATTCTCATACAACTATATTCCATCCTTATAGCACCTTAACAATATATGTGACACTAAAACTCTTAAAGGACATTTAGGATAACTCAAACAGATAGATAAAAAATAAGTTAGAATAAAAATGAATACTTCTATCCATTCAAAACAAATTAAAGCTCAAATAGAGTTCCAGGGATAAATTTTACAATAAAGGTTGTCTTGAAAGGCTCAAACATCCAAAGAAATGCTTTCTACCCTCATCTTTAAATCAAATCAAATTATCTAAAATTTTGCTTTAAAAATATAATAAAGCAAGTATCTGAAGTGTAATACAAATGAATCTACACAATTATCTCTTAGTGCCAAAAAGGTACAACATTGTAGGGCTATTAGTGCTCAAAAATTAAAATCATGATAGGAAAATATTAACGCAGACTATCCTTCTCGTGACAACTTAGTTCAAAAATTATCAAGTAGAAAATCAAAGAAACATGTTAAGCAATTTGCGAACAAAATTTCCAAAAAGTCGAAAAGCTCTCAAATCAAAAGTTAAGCTACAAATATAAAAGAAAAAATTGAACAAAATGAATAAACAAACCTCCAAACAAATAGAAATTAAGAAAACTCACATCCCACACTTAGAGAATAGCATTGTCTCCAATGCAAAAATAAAGATTAAAAAGGGAAAAAGGGAAGCTTCTTTATCAATGAAGAACGTTTGGCACCGTTCAACCACTAAAACAAAAAAATGTCCTAAAGAAATGCCTATCCTAAACGTCCAAAGAAATGCCTACTCTCATCTTTAAATCAAATCAAATCAAATTATCTAAAATTTTGCTTTAAAAATGTAATAAAGCAAGTATCTAAAGTCCAATAGAAATGAATCTACACAATTATCTCTTAGTGCCAAAAAGGTACAACATTGTGGGGCTAATAGTGCTCAAAAATTAGAAATCATACAGAAAAATTAAGGCCGACTATCCTACTCATGACAACTTAGCTCAAAATTTGTCAAGTTGAAAATCAAAGAAACATGTTAAGCAATTTGTGAACAAAATTTCCAAAAATTCGAAGAGCTCTCCAATCAAAAGCCTACAAATACAAAAGCAAAAATTGAACAAAACGACAAACAAACCTCCAAACAAATAGAAATTAAGAAAACTCCCACCCCACACTTAGAGAATAGCATTGTCTCCAATGCAAAAATAAAGAGTAAAATGGGAAAAAATGAAGCTTCTCTATCAATGAAGAATGTTTGGTACTCGTTTATGTTCAGCTAAATATCCTTGAGCCGAAATTGAAAACATCAACTACTAAAACAAAAAACAAAACATAAAAACCCTTAAGATATTAAGAAACAATAAAACCAAGAAATTAAACAAAAAAACAAGAAATAAAATTGAGAAAAAACATGAGTTGCCTCTCTTGTAGCGTCCTCATTTATACTCCTAGACTTGACTTTTGTACTTGAGATCAATTCAAGCACTTAAGGATGGTCGGCCATCCTTTTCATTTCGGCTTCTACGGGAAAAGTTTAACACCTTTTTTCATCACTCTTAATGCTTGATTTCTGACATGAAATTGAACTTGCCCTCATTTCCAAGCATTTGCCAGAGATAGTGCACAAATGATAGCCTCCAGTCGCTCTTTGCACTGCTTTTTCTTCTTCTTGCTCATGGTCCTTTTTCCCAAACCCTCACCTTTTTGTGCTTGTAAAACTGATCCATGAATCCTTCCCATCTCACTTTCATCATCCGGTGGTTTGTTTTCCATAATCAATTTTGAAGTCTCCATTTATTTCAACATTTATTTCGAATGCATTACCTTGACCCACCTAGGGTACCTCGTCTTCAAACCTATCAACGAATAAACCAAGGGAATAATTAGCACATTTTTTCTCAAATATTGAAACATTATCATCATAATTAAAAACATCAATTTCAACATATTCATTATTAACTCACAATAGTAACTTCCCTTTATTAACATCTATTAAAGCATGTGCGGTTAATAAAAATAGCCTCTCTAGAATCAACAAAATGTCATTGTTCTCACCGATGTCTAACACCAAGAAATCCACAAGAAACACCAACTTTTTCAACTGAACAAGCACATCCTACAACAAGCCATATAGTTTTATCTCGAGAGGATTAGGCTCATCTATCAATTGGAGTGTAATGTTGGTTTGTTTTGTATTGGTGATCCCTAGGTTGTCATAGATGGATTTTGGCATAATGTTGACCCTCGCCCCAAATCACAAAATGAACGATATAACGTATTGCCTCCAATGTTCACCGGTGTAGAGAAACTATCGGAATCCTTGAGCTTGGGGGTAACCTCCATTGAACAATGACACTACACTTGACGTCAAGAAAAATTGTCTCATCATCATCCCATCGCTACTTCTTAGCCAAAAAATCCTTCATAAACCACACATAATTGAGCATCTTATAGAGAACATCAACAAAAATGATGTTTACACTCACCTTTTTGAGCACCTCGATGAACTTGTGGAATTGTTTCTCTTTTTTCTCCTTCTTTGGATCAATGAGTCATTGAGGAAATGGCGCTTTTCTTGCAGGATCCAATTTAAAAGAATCATCCACTTTCTTCTTTCTCGACTCCTTCATTGCATTCTCCTTGGTCATCTTCTCATTATTATCTTCAATTTCAAGTTTTTCTTCAATTGTCTTAGATTTTGGCTTTTCATCTTCAATATCAACCTTTGTCTTGTCATTTTGTATAACCAATTCCTTCCCACTTCTCAGTGAAATAGCATTGCATGATGCTCCTTTGGATTTGGAATTGTGTCACTTGGCAATACTTTCATAGGTCGTTCATTATTTTTGCGAGCTAATTGTCCCAATTGAAGTTCTATATTCCTTGTACAAGCTCATAAATTCTCATACTCCCTCCTCAAAGCTTCAAAATCCCTTCTCCAATTCTCCTCAGTGGATTGATCATGGTTTATATATGGAGGATAACTAGAATTTTGAGATGGGGTTCTTAGTGGTAGATGTTGGTATAAGTTATTTTGTTGAGGCAGAAAGTTTTGAAAATTTCTCTAGTGTGGTGGTTGATATGGTTGGGAAGATATAGCTTGACTAGAAAATTAAATTGTGGCTGTGATAGTTGAAAGGATGAATTGTGAATATTGTTTTGATTTGTCCTGGAAAAGCTGGTATGGTTCCACCAAGACAGGTTATATGTGTTTCCATAATTAATGGGCAGATTTCTTGTAGTGGGATTTTGAGTTAAAATGAATTGAATCTGCTCACCTTGCATCACTGATTATGAGTATCACAAAAACCATTTTTGTGATTTCCTCCATAGAAATCACAAATCAAAATCCCTTAGGATGTTGAACCAATAGAGTTCACAGAGCTTTTTCCCATATTCTCTACAACTTTGGTCGAGTTTAAAATGGCATGCATTATCATATTATGCTGAGATATAAAAGTATCATAGCTAGGCACACTTCCTTGTTGGACATTGGCTTGATTCACTTGTTGTTGTTGTCCAATTGTAGGAGTTATTGCTCCATGATAATAATGAGTAGATGTCATTCTCTCTAACAACTCTTGCGCTACCTCCAGACTCTTATAGGGGAAAGAACCTCCTGCATAGCATCAACTATCAATCTATTCTCTGGAAATAATCCATTATAAAAGGTTAGGACTTGTAGCCATAGTGGTATAGCATGGTGCAAACACTTCTTCAACAGCTCCTTGAAGTAGTCCCACCCTTTACCTAAACTCTCTCCAGTGATTTATCTAAATGATGTGATCTCGTTTTGAAGTATTAGCAGTCCTAGCCAGTGGAAAGTGTTTGGTTAGAAATTCTTGAGCAAGTTGGTTCCATGTTGTGAAAGTACCTTGTCGATATGATTGCAGCCAAGACCTTGCTCTATCATGTAAGAAAAAAAGAATGCTCTCATCCGGATACAATCGAGGTAGACTCCATTGTATCAGAATATATCAATGACCGCCTCAAACTTGATTAGGTGCTCATAAGGATCTTCATTTGTGCTTCCTGCAAATATAGCATGTGTTTGGAGCATTTGTATCAGTGCAGGCTTGAATTCAAAGTTATTTGCTTGCGCGTGCAGCCAACCAATGCTAGAACTCACCCCCCTCAAAATTAGGTATTACATAATCTCTAAGATGTGAGGGGTTAGCATTAACATTAACCAAGTTACCATTGTTACCTGCAACCTCTTCTTGTTCATTAACAGCACGGTTTGGATTCTCCGTAGATTGTCACCTCGGTCTGAATCTTGTCGTCTATGATTTCTACTTGTGTCATCCGTTCAATTTCCAAGTCAATCAGATGAAGTGGTTGATTGGATGAACGAGTATCGACCATAAACTACAAGAAAAGAAAACCAAAAATCAAATATCGAAGACAAAATTCAAACAAACTCGAGAGAACAAGAAATAATTGTAAATCCTATGGGAACAAAAACGAATTTGATGATCTTCGATTCTTAAATTCTTGACAAGAAAACAAAATCCTAGCTTAAATGCTTGAGAAAATCTAACCTACGGCTAAATTATTTCTCTAACTATTGAAAACCTAAGAAACTAATGATGGCTGATAAGGATGATGATTTCCTCCCCTTCTCTTGGTGTATTTATATATGTTTTTAGGGTTTTGGGGCTCCGTGATGATAAGCACACGATTTTCCATGCAAACGGGGCCACAAGATGACTTGTTTTGTAAAATAAGCAAACTTATAGGATTTATCCGTCGATTAGAGCCTAGGCGCTGCACTTTTGTCATGCCTGAGCGCGCTTGGAAAAACCAAGAGACTAGGGTTTTTGGAGCAGGCGCCTTGGCGCTGTAATTCTGTCGCGCCTGAGCACCAAGGGCAAAAATAATTTTAATTTTCTCCTCGATTTTGACTACTATGTAGGCCAAATTTGGAAAAACTCAAAATAAAAAAGTTGTAACTCTATGTCTTAAATTTCAAAAACATCTTAAATCACCCCAATTGGAGTTTAGACAAGAAAGTTATGTTCAATCTACCAAACTGTATCAGAATCACTCCTCGTCGATGTACAAAATTCTAATTTGCAATTTTCCTCCACATTTGCGATCAATTTGGATACTTTCTTCACTCAAAACCTAAAAAACTCAAAATAAATTATTTTATCTCATAATTACTCAATTCTTGCTCATTCATCAACAAAAATGAGGTAAACGATATATAAATATACGACATTTACGAGTTTATCAGATCCTCCAACCATTTCGATGATGGGAGGCTATTTTGCACATAGAGAGGACTAAAGATTGGGATGAGATGACTGAAAAGTACGAGTGGAGCATTTAAAAAATTTTGCAATGTTGTTGAAGCTAAAAAATGCTCATGTGAGTTTTTACATTAGGAAAAATATTGTGGGTGGTACTCAAACGATACCAAATTAAGGGTATCGAGGATTCCATCCTGTCAAACATCGGGTGTTAAAAAAAACTACTAGCAAACTTACTTACGTGGGCAATATGTAAACAGCCTTGTAGGCCTCAAAAGATGGGCTCCAATTTCATTCAGACTAATGGTAGGTTAATTGTTGAGAATATGGTAATATTACAGGAGAATGAAGAGGCAATAAATATTTGAGTTTTTTTGTTTGCTTGATGAACAATTACTGATCAAGTAATCTTGGTTATGGGAACAATGACCCCTGCTTTTATTAGTTGGGCTTGCATTTCTTACATTAATTTTTTTTATGTTTTTAAAATAACATGTAAGAATTCTTGGCGTTGTTTCTTCTCAAAACTATTTATGCTTCAACATAGACTAAAAGACTACTTTTCTAGTCAACAAAATTGTGCACTCATAACAGATAAAAATGGGAGAGTGCATGGCACATAAAGTTGGTCGTCTATTTGAGTTGATTCACCTTCGGCTTCCACCTCATTTATTTTCTACATCCTGTTCTGCTGTTTCAATATCATCACTTGATTTATGGCATTCCCGCCTTGGTAATGTTTCCATTGATTGTTTAAAAACTTTAGTTTCTCAGGGAAGTCTAGGTTCTGTGAAGAATGAACATTTTGAATGTGTTTCTTGTCAAATCATTATGCTTTACCTTTTAATAAAAGTGATTATGTTGCTACTGCACCATTTGATCTTGTCCACTCTGATATTTGGAGATCTTTCCCTAGACCCACTATGGGTGGTTCCAAATATTTTGTTATTTTTGTTGATGACTATTCATGATACACTTGGATTTATCTTATGAGTCATAACATCTGACTTATCTAAAATTTATCGTGATTTTGTCACTATGATTCAAACTCAATTCTCTAGTATCATCAAAGTTCTTCATACAGAGAAAGATCTTTCAATGGACAATGCCATGAAATATAAAGAAAAGTCCTTTTTAGACTTTCTTCGTCAAAATGGTATTGTTGTTCATAGATTGTGTCCAGGTACCTCTCAACAAAATGATCGCGCTGAACGTAAACATAGACATATCCTCGACACTACTCGTACTCTACTAATTTCATTTTCTTGTCCTGAAAGGTTTTGGGGTGAAGCGGCACTTACTGCTATCTACACTATTAATAAGGTTCCTTCCTCTACCATTAACAATCAGACTCCTTATGAACATATCTTTAAATCTCCTCCTGATTATACATCACTCAAAGTTTTAGTTTGTGCTTGTTTTGTTCTTCTTCAATCCCACGAGCACAGCAAGTTAGAATCTCGTGCTCGTCTCTGTTGTTTCTTAGGGTATGGAATCGAATATAAAGGCTACCGGTATTGGGATCCTCAGTCTCGCAGGCTTCGCATATCTCGTCATGTTGTCTTTTGGAAGCATAAAATGTTCTCTTCTATGTCCAACTTTCATCTACCCTGCCTTACTTCTTCTCAACCCTTCTTTACTAATCTCTCGTTTGATCTTTTTCCTAATGAGCATGCTGTAGATTTCCCAATTGACTCCACCTCTGAATCTTCTCTTGATGACTTCCATGGCTCTCAAGATCGTGCTCCTGACGGTGATCCTGTACTAGCCATGTCTCCAGAATTGTCTCCTTCATCCCATCTCCACCTACTCTTCGTCGATCTAATCGTGTAAGAGAAATTCCTTCTCGACTTCGTAACTTTCACTATTTTTCTACTATCTTATATTTACATGAACTCATTTCTTACCGAGAAGCCAAGTCTAATCCAATTGGGCAACAAGCTATATTAGATAAGTTGCAGACACTTGATAAAATGCACACTCGGGATGTAGTTGACCTACCTCCTAGGAAGTTTGCAGTTGGTTGTAAATGGGTTTATAAAATTAAGACTCACTCGGATGTCACTATTGAGCGATACAAATCTCGTTTAGTTGCAAAAGGATTTGCTCAAGAACACACACCCATTTAGCATCGATTATGAAGAAATTTTTACTCCTGTTGCACGTCTTACTTCAATTTGCAGTTTGTTGTTACTGCTATTCGCCGATGGTCCCTTTTCCATTTGGACGTCAATAATGCTTTTCTTAATGGTGATCTTACTTAAGATGTCTACATGAAATCACCTCCTGGTTATTCTCATCCGCCGAACAAAGTCTGCAAACTTCGTCCAACTCTCTATAGTCTTAAACAAGCTCCTTGAGCTTGGTTCTCCAAGTTTAGTTCTACCATTTGTCAGCTTGGGTTTACTTCCAGTCCTTATGATTCAGAACTGTTTCGTCAAGTACCTAATCATAGTACTATTCTTTTAATATTGTATGTGGATGACATAATTATAACTGGCGATGATATTGCTAGCATCATTGATCTCAAAAATCATCTTCATCAGCATTTTGAGATGAAGGATTTGGGGTATCTTGAGTTATTTTCTTGGTCTCGAAGTTTATTCAACTCTGATGGTTACTTCCTCACTCAAGCTGAGAAAGCACGCTTCTGATCTTCTTGCTTGTACCGGCCTAACAGATAATACTATTGCCTCAACTCATATTGAAGCTAATGCTCATTTTACTCCTACTGATGGATTTTCTCTCTCTGATCCTACTTTATATCGTCAGCTCATGGGTAGTTTTGTCTATCTTACTGTCACTCGACCCGACATTGCTTATGTTGTTCATGTAATCAGTCAGTTTATGGCAATTTCGCGGACAACTCATTATGCTGCTGTTCTACACATTTTGCGATATATCAAGGGTACCCCTTTTCATGGTCTTCATTTTTCTTCCAACTCTCTACTTGATCTACATGCATACTCTAATGCTGATTGGTCTAGCTATCCAATAGACATAAGATATATTACTGGTTTCTGCTTCTTCCTTGGCACTTCTCTCATCTCTTGGAGGAGCAAGAAGCAGACTGTCACTTCTCGTTCTAGTATTGAAGTTGAATATCGGGTTATGGCTGATGCTACTCAAGAACTTGTTTGGCTTTGCTGGTTCTAAACTCGAAAATATGGGTGTTACTCATTCTTTTGCTACTCTTCTTCGTTGTGATAATCGGAGTACTATTCAAATTGCTCACAACGATATTTTTCATGAGCGCACTAAACATATCGAAAATGACTGTCATTTTGTTTGCCAGCATCTAGTTCGCGGTACTTTTCAGTTACAATCTGTCTCTTCACCTGATCAGACAGATTATATCTTCACTAAGGCTCATCCACATAGCCGTTTTCATGCTCTTTGTTCCAAAATCAAGTTGGTTTGTGTTCAATCGCCTTGAATTTGCAAGGGGATATTAACATATTTAACTTTTGTTATATATGTTAAGAATATATTTAGTTGTATAGGTTTGTTAAGTGTATATTATATTTCTTAATTATAAGTTTTGATTAGCAAAATATTCCTTATTTGTATCATAAGATTGTATATTGAAGAGAATTTTTTATATCATTATATACACATAAGAAATATAATTTTTCTTCAAAATTCGTTCAGCATCAATAATTGTTACTAAACTCCAGCATGCCACTTGAAAGTGTTGACAAACGAAGATGGATTAGCGTGCTATTTTTCCTCAACATGGTCTCCGAACTACAAGAATATTTGATGCTCGCCGAAATCTGGAAGGGATTGGCTAGAAAATTTTGGATTGATAAAAGCAATAAGCAACTAAAACAATTTCTTTAGTCAGATGATCTTGGGTAAATTTTAGATAGAAAACCCGTTTCAGCTTTAAGATTTTTGCCTGAACAGATTTTAATATTTTAAAGAGTGCCCTTTAAGTTACATAATTAAACACGTTTCACAAAAAGTAAAATATGCAAGCTTAGAGTTGAATAGTTTGATTATGATTTTCTGGAATTCTTCACCATTCATTATTAGTTTCTAATTGGAAAAGGTCCACAAAAGAATTATAATCAGAAGACACAAGACAATGATTCTGTCACATGGATTCTTGATATTAAAGGTAACTATTCAGCAGAATCAGCTATGAAGCAAATGGTTCAACCCCCATCCCCGGTGCAAAAGTGCCGTGGTATAAAATGGTTTGGGGCCAGAAGCAAAATCTTCAACTTGCAATTGCTTGGTAATTGGGATAGGGAACTAACTCCTTTACTGTGCTGTTAGATTAGCACAGCAACTTTCTATCATCTGCCGAGGCATAGGAACCAACATATCCTCAGAGTTAGTGGCTCAACAAGTCGTAAAAGAGCTGAAAAGTACAGTGGCAGGATGGAAGAATGCAGATAGGAAGCAGGAGAATGTCGGTCTTTGTCTGGTGCCAGGAATCTCCCCCCTCCATTTTGGATGTCTGAGGTTGTCTGAGGCTAGTTTAGCATTTTGTTGATAGTTACTATTTTGACTGATTCTATATGATTGTAAA
This sequence comes from Cinchona pubescens, assembly GCA_025175665.1. NCBI lineage: Eukaryota > Viridiplantae > Streptophyta > Magnoliopsida > Gentianales > Rubiaceae > Cinchona > Cinchona pubescens. The sequence goes on along the minus strand of JANKKI010000107.1, from coordinate 3,416,215 downwards.
TGGGAAAGAATTTCCAGCCGGTGGCCCTGTCCTTGTGTAAACTTACTCAAGTAATGCAATAAAAATAGGCACTAATAAAAAAAAAAGGCAACTGCAACAATGAAATCGCCAACAACAATGGACTAGAATCTAATTTCACAACTTCAATGCCATATAACAAGGATCGAGTTCTAAGATACGAATTATTATATCTAGAATGTGATGATCAGCAAGAGAACAACTTCTGCACATCTTACAAAATGCATGTCTGTACAACTGCAACCTAGTTCATAAAAGAAATAAAAGAAACCTGAATGCATATCATGACTCCTAGTAAAAACACTGCCTAGAAGACCTGAAGTACGTTCCGGAACGAGAAATCTTTAATAGTACATATATAGAAACAACCAGAAAAATGCATGCGTGATTAGAAGTTAGAAGCAAGTTGCTACATACACAACCTCTGTCATTTGAATGAAACATTGTGCCCTTTTGAATTGGCTCTTTTCAGTGCCCTCTTGAAAATGAAAAATTCCTGGGACTGGGAACTTGATCCAGAGGAATCGGGCCCAGAATCAGGTCTAGAGGTACACTGAGTAGAAACTTCAAATCTTGAATATGATGAAGATTTCAAGATTCCTTTCAAGGGTTTCATCTTTCTGTACAGAATGCCTCGTTGCTGTGATTATTACCTGGACTACCATCTTTATACATAAAATGTTTGAAAGCATCACCGAAAAAACCTTCACTTCCTTTGGCAGGAAGAAGATCGTCCTCGCCATAAGGAATATCAACTGATTTGCCAAGAAAAGGATCATAATACAAAGGACCATCATCAATTCCATTTCCAGGAAAACCTTCTACAAGGGTTGTCTGAATGGGAATGTCATGGAAATTTTCATCATGATTCTTATCCTGTATTTTCTTGCTTTTGGGAATTTTGAACCATCCTTCTGTAAATAAAGGCAGCTGATTCAAAAACGATATGCTTTTCTTGGGAGCATCGTCTGCCTTTTTATTGCTCATCAACGCCAACGCAATTGCACTAGTTATGAAAAGCTGGCAAATTGAACATTTGATTTGTTCATGTCTCTCAAAAGACGATGACTCTGTAAGACCAATCATATTCTTGACCCGAAGAACTTTGAGCGCAATGGGCAGCCAATTCATACCTTTTATATTTCGGGTCATCAAAAATCTTGGCAGCCAGGTACCCAATGTCAACCTTATTTTTTGTCAACCCCAATTCTTCAAGAGGGAAGAGATCTTTCTTCTCAGGAATTCCAAACCCGACAAAGCGAATTCTCTCATCTGTAAGAAACTTGAAGATTGATTCGGGTAATACATCTCCTGAAAGAAACCTGAGGATAACGCAGCCCAGACCAAAGCACAAGAGCAATAGGATTATGTTGGGATCACGAGGATGGCACATAACATCAATGCCAACCACAGGTGGACGACCCCAAGTCTTTCCATCAGGGAAGAGAAAATCTTCGGAGCATAATGCTTCAAAATCTTTTGCTCTGAACGTAATGCCCTCGAGTTTAACTTCGAATCGGTTGGTTCTCAAGTAGACAATTCCAGCCATCTTCAAATTCAGCAGTCATCAAAAGTGATTGAAAGAAATTGATCAGCTACCTGAAGGGAAAATGCTTCTATTGGCCTGTCTGGTAATTTACATAGGTTGCAAGGTAAAACAACTCTCTTCATAGAAATGAGAACTGAGTCAATCTCTTGCAGGTCTTGGAGTGGTCAGGCACAAGACAAAAATGCAACTGAAAACAAGAAATTGTAATATATCAAAAGCACAGAAAAGGGACTAAAACTGATAGGTGCCTATACATGAGGACGTTCACTACCTTTTTATAGAAAATACTTCCACACAACTTTCTAGTTACTCCATCAAAATTTGGCCGTGGTCAAGTGCCCCCATTAACGAAATATACGGTAAATCACAAAATTAGCACTTTTATCCAACAATAGATAAGATTACAACAAATTATATGTTATGTTCCCAAAGTTTCTCATAGATAGAGCAGCAACTTTGACTAGAGTGAATGTATTAACTCTTCATTGCAAGAAGACTAAAAACTCAGCAGAAAATAAACACATTCACTAATCCAGTTCATCGGGACTTTCCATTACTGAGTACTAGAATAAGCTACATAGCCACTTGCAATCCAAAGATAATGCATTACGGATTTATCATCAAATTTTTGGAGTACAAAATAATACATTGACTGCCACAAAAATTGACTGACTTCCATATAACCAAAATCCATTTACCTTTTATGTCCAATTTGCAACAAGTCAAATTAACAAATAAAATCAGACAAACAATTAATTACACCAAAAAATAAAAAAATTACACAAAATGTACAAAAAGAAAATTTAAAACAGGGGAATCAAATTAAACGAGAACACTGAACATATTTCATTAACCATACTTCAAATTCAACAACATATTCAAAAATACTAAAACCCCAATACAGAAACCCTAGGAGTACTAGGAACCATTATATACCCCTACTACATACAAAATTAGAAATTGAAATTTAACCCCAAAACATTTGACAACTAAAGTTTCCCCAAACTAAGCCCGCTCTCCTCTAATTCTCCTAGCAAGTTGAATATCCTTAGGCATGATAGTCACCCTCTTAGCATGAACTAGCACAGAGATTGGTGTCCTCAAAGAGTCCCACAAGGTACGCCTCGGCGGCCTCCTGCAACGCCGCCACTGCACTGCTCTGGAACCTGAGATCGGTCTTGAAATCCTGAGCGTATTTCCCTCACAAGCCTCTGGAACGGCAGCTTCCGAATCAAAAGCTCGGTGGACTTCTGGTACTTCCTGATTTCACGAAGCGCGACAGTTCCTGGACGGAAACGGTGAGGTTTCTTCACTCCTCCGGTAGCCGGAGCTGACTTCCTCGCTGCCTTGGTTGCCAGCTGCTTCCTCGGCGCCTTGCCACCGGTGGACTTGCGAGCGGTTTGCTTGGTACGTGCCATTGCTCAGAAAAAGCTAGGGTTTTGTGTGTGACTGTGTGAGAGAGAGATTTAGAGAGAAAAACTAGAGCGAATTTGCTTGGATGGTTTTTGAGGGGGGAAGAAGGTGGTATTTATAAGCTGGGTTTGAAAATTGAGGCGGGAGATTGAATGGAGAAATGTTGTGGCTGCGGATCGATGACGTGGATAAGATGGGAATTTCTAATCGTCGGATCTTTTTTTAATCGACGGTTCATATTGGTTAAACGGATTTTTGTGTTTGTTTTGTGTGGAGCAAAAGGAGGCGAGGGTGTTGAGTTCTAAAATGGGTATTTTGAATTAGACGCGGATCGATGACGTGGCATGAAGGATTTGAATTGTCTAAATGGCCCAGGCCCAAGCCCAAGCCAGGGGTTGGAAATAATTGACCTGCGAAATTGAAATTTCCAGACGTAAATGAATTTGCCGCCACAAGTTTGAACGAAATTCAACCAGTAAAAGCGCACTCATTAGATTCAAATTCTCTTGGCATGGCGTTCTAATGTAGAAACAATTGATAATACTAAAAGGGTCTGTTTGATTGGGCAAAAATGTTTTCTTCAAAAAATATTTTTTTATGGAAAATTTTTTCTATGAAAATATTTTGTTAGTGTTAAATGCATTAAATCCCCTGCAACTGTATCTTAAGTTGCAAATTACTTTGCCCCTTTATACCCATTTCATAGGTGTTTAACTCCGTCTTGATCCCTTCTTGATATTTTTGGACAAGAATAACCCTATTATATTAACTGTTTTAGTTTTATCTATTTTTCCTTATTAATTTCTCCTTTTTCTTTTGTTTCTCTTCTTTTTTACATCCTTTTCTCATGCCACTAGTGATTTCATCCCTCGTATTATTATTATTTGTATGTTTAGGACATATAATTTTTTTAATTTATTTTAACAAATTTTTTTATTTTTTTGTAGCTGGTTTATTTGTTATTTTCACTTTTTTTTTAGTTTCTTACAATTTGCTCATGTTGCTTACTTTTTCAAAGCATATTTGAAAAAGTAAATAAATTATTTAACTATATACATATATATATATGGGAAATTCTACTGTACCTTTTAGGAAACCATTCTCATGCCTTTAAAAGTTTGTACAGTATAGATTTTTAAAACATATGATGTTGTACTTTACAAGCATTTAAAGTACAAGGAAATTATAGGTTATCTAAAAGAAACTGTAGAATTTTCATATATATATATATATAGATATATATAATATAAAATTTCAAATAATTTAAAAATTTTAGAGTTTTAACTAATCAAATATCAGCTAAAAATAAAATATAAATAAATCACAATAAAATAAGAGATTTTACCAATGTTAAAAAATAGATAAAATATTCTTAATTGATGAATGTGTGTTTTTATTTGCGTATTTATAATTGACTAAATATAAGCTTGTTTATAGGAGTTATTTTATATGATTCAATTATAAATTAAAAATGTCTTTTTAATATAAAAATATATATCTTGTTATAATGATAACTTACAAATAAGCAAAGTATATCAAAAATAAAGAATTTGTTAAAAAATTAAAATAATTTAATCCATTTGTATGTTTATTTATAACAGAACGAATGATGTAGCTAATGAGAGAAGAGAATGGAAACAAAAAAGGAAGAAAAAGATAAAATAATAGGGAAAAAAGAAAAACAAAATAGTTAAGTTAGAAAGGGTACTTCTATCCAACAATACAAAAAAGGGGTTAAGTACATATAAAATAAGTATAAGAGGGCAAAATTCAACTTAGAGTGCAGTTGAGAGAGTTTAATGTATTTAACCCTATTTGTTTTTCCTCTTATTTTCTTGTGTTTAGTAAGGTTGTGAAAATATTTTGTGTTCTAATTCAAAACCACTCTGTCCTCATAACATCTACATCTTCTTCTACCACACATTCCTCGTCACAACCACCACTGCTAAGCCAATCATGCCAACCACCCCATCGGCCTCTAACAAACCCTTATCCAGTAGTCCTTTAAACTCCATAATCCAATAATTACTTGGAATCCCCAAATCTCAAGATATGTTGTATGGTCGTATTTGAGAGGTAATCAACTGTAGTGGAGACCGGAGGATTGCCAATATGTATTGTTCATTGACTTCCTCTATTGATTTCATCACTTACCGGTAGCGACCTTTCAACAATATATATGAAATAGGCTCACCCCAAATGGATCCAAACATTTATTTTCAAATCTCAATATCTATGTTTATGGACAGTAGATTTGTGCATATGATTGTGTTTGGGAGAGAAATAATAACGACAATGAGAAGATAAACGGAATTGCCGGCCAGTGGCTCTGCTGATTTCCTAAAAATATAAAATGATGGAGTTTCATACTCTCTTGATTTGAATGTGACTGAACAAGTACTTAAAAAGATCTAAAACCAAGCGCTTTAGAAGAAAATAAAATTAGTGCTTAAGTTGGGAAATTGAATGATCAACATTGCCGGAGTTGGATGATCACCGTCGTCGGAGCTGGGATGATTGTTGTCGTCATCGGTGATCTCTATTGTTCTTTGATTTTTAATAACATGCAAAGTTGAAGAGTTCAAGATTTTCTCAACAATCTCAAGTTTGAAGAGTTCAAGATTTTCTCAACAATCTCAACAATATGAGATATTTTTGGAGATTTTGTAACTTATCCCATATTTCTTGTAGAGCAAACCATGTGATATTATTATTTTTTTTTTTTAACTCTTGTAAACTACTATAAAAGAACTTTTGCTCTTCAAATTAATTAACAAGATACATAAGTTACATCAAATATTCTTCTTTCAAGTTTTTTTCATGGTATCAAAGCAGGAGTTCTAATATCAATACTGCAAAATGCTAGACAACTCAAATGATACATCTATTGCATCTGCTATTGATGGAGTTGTTGCCGCTTCATCTCCCTATTTGCTGCAGTCCAGTGACAATTCAGGAGTCTCCTTGGTCACATGTCTGCTGAAAGAAGATAACTATTCTACATGGCATAGAGCTATAACAAATGCTCTATTTGGCAAAGACTAAGTTTGGTTTTGTCGACGGAAGTCTACCTCATCTGTGGCCCAATTCACCTGATGAAGCCACATGGATCAAAAATAATTCAATGGTGATTTCATGGCTTTTTAATTCCTTACATCCTTCACTTCACGATAGTGTAGTTTACTTTGATACAGGCATCAAGGAAGCTATGGGTTGATTTGGAGGAGTGTCTTTCACAAGGCAATGCACCTCACATTCATCAGTTAAAGATGGACATCTTCAATACCCGATAACGGGATCTCTCTGTAGCCGCCTACTATACCAGATTGAAGGGACTTTGGGAAGAGCAAAAGCTCGTATTTGCAAATACCCGCTTGTACCTGTGGAGCTGCAAAATCATTGGCTGTCGAAAGAGAAAAGGAAATAGTCCATCAATTCTTAATGAGACTCCATGACAGGTTTAATATGGTGAGATCTCAAATTTTAAATACTAATCTCTTACCTACTTTGACTCGTGCATATGGATTGGTTTCACAGGAAGAAAGACTACAACAAGTCTCAGCAGTAAAGGAAAATAATTTGCCTGAGGGGGCGGTATTCATCACTTCAAAAACTATCAACAAGTCTTCTAGTTCTCGGAATATGACACAAACCATGATGTTTCCAAGTTGTTCTAGGAGTATTGCAAACGTGCAAGGCACACACAAAGAAGACTTGTTTCGAACTATATGGGTATCCAGATTGGTGGGACAAGAATAGAAAAGGAAAATGGAAGTCTGCCAACAATATCAAGGTTGGAAAAGAAAATGTTCCTAATCTTGTTGGTGGCCTAACCAAGCAGCAATATGAGCAACTTCTATCATTGTTGAATGTCAAAAGCTCCAAAGAAATGAGACCAATAGCAAACTTTGCTGGTAGGCTGATTTTTTTTTCCAACTAATAGTGAATGAATTTTGGATTCAGGGGCTTCTGATCATATGACTTACCAAAGAAATCTTTTATATAATGAGAAGGATCTTCAGTATAATTCTAGTGTTCGCATACCAGATACTTCTCTTGTCACTACTAACACTTATGGAGATGTGGCTATAAATTCATTAGTAACCTTAAATAATGTCCTACATATTCCCTCTTTTGCTTGTAACCTTGTCTTTATTAGCAAAATAACCCAAGCATTAAATTGTGTTGCTTATTTCTTCCTTTCCTTTTGTGTTGACCTAATAACGAGGAAGCTGATTGGTACAGGTGAGCAAAAGAATGGACTTTACTATTTTCATACCAAACCTGTTGGTTCGGCCTTCTCTTTTCAAAAGGATCAAGCTGTTTTGTGGAATCAACGTTTGGGCCACTTGTCTTTTAGCCGTTTAAATTCTATTTCAGAACTTTTATTTTATCGTTTAAATAAAGTTGATGAATGTTATGATGCTTGTCATCGTGCCAAGCAAATTCATCAACTGTTTCCTCTTAGCTATATTAAATCTAGTGAACCTTTTGCTTTAATACATTGTGATTTATACTCCCTCTATGTCTAAATGTCATTTTTTTCTTACCATCGTCGATGATTTCACAAGGAGTACATGGGTTTATTTGATCAAATAAAAAATAGAAGTTTCCCATTTGTTAATATCTTTTCTTGCTATAGTCCACAGACAGTTTGGTTACCTTGTTAAGATTATTCGTAGTGACAGCGGCACCAAATTCACAAACATGTCTTTACAGAACAAACATGCCAACAAGAAGGTATCATTAACCAATTTTCTTGTCTATCAACACCCCAAAAAAAATGGTGTAGTCGAACAAAAACATAGACATTTACTTGAGGTTGCAAGGGCTTTAAGATTTCGAGCAGGTCTTCCAATTAAATTTTGGGGTGAATGTGTACTAACCGACAGCTTATTTGATAAATTATACACCTACTCCACTTCTCTCTGGAAAAAGTCCATATGAGCTTTTATTTTCTACGAAACCTTCTTATTCTCATTTGCGTGTGTTTGGGTGTCTTTGTTATGCTTCTGTCATTCCTCGTTCACGTGATAAATTTCACAATAGAGCCATACCTTATGTGTTTTTAAGGTATCCATAGGGGCAAAAAGATTACAAAGTTTATGATTTAAATACACATCGCATTTTTATTTCTCGTGATGTGATTTTTCATGAACAAATTTTTCCATATAAAACATTGTTGTCTTCTTCCCTAAAACAAACTGTACCTTTGCCAATTCCCATTAATGATGAAGACCACATAACCACCTTACCTGAGTTTTCATGTCATCCTAAAACCCCACCAAATTTACTTGTGTCACAAGAAATCCCTACTTCATCAAATATGCAAGAAGAATTTGTTGAACCTTCTATTTCACAACCACCTTCTACTGAGGTGTCTAGCGTATCACAAATTAACCCACTAGTCAGACCCAAACGCACTAAAGTCAGACTAGCCAAATTTACAGATTTTCAAGTAACTTTACCTGGTTATAGTAAAGGTTCTTCTGTCGCCTCCAATTCAACTGCCTCAGGTATACTTTATCCTATTTCTAACCATGTTTCTTATTCTAAATTTTCTAATACCCATGCCAATTTCCTTTTAGCCATCACCAATCATGATGAGCCTACCTCTTACAAGCAAGCAGTGCAATTAGATCATTGGAGGAAAGCAATGAAACAAGAATTAGATGCGTTAGAATAGAATCATACTTGGTGTTTGAAAAAATTACTAGTTGGAAAGAAAGCTATTGATCGAAGCAAGTAGATTTACAAGATTAAGTTCAATTCTGATGGCACAATTGAACGATATAAAGCTCGTCTGGTAGCTAAAGGATACACTCAAATTGAAGGTTTGGATTATAATAAAACTTTTGCTTCTGTTGCTAAACTTACTACTGTTCGTACTCTTTTAGGTGTCGCTATAGCGTAAAAATGGGAGTTGCATCAACTAGATGTTCATAATGCATTTATCCTTGGGGATTTGCATGAGGAAGTATACATGCAACATCCACCAGGTTATTTGTCTGATAGTGATAATCGCGTTTGTTGTCTTCAACATTCATTATATGGACTAAAACAAGCTTCACGACAATGGTTTGCTAAATTTTCAACAGCTATTCTACGGTTTGGATTTACACAATCTAAGGCTGATATTTCATTATTTCTTTATCATCATGGTTCCATTTTTGCAGCAATACTAGTATATGTAGATGATATCATCTTAGCTACTAATGATTCTTCTCAGTTGGCAGAGTTGAAGAAATACTTGTCCACTATATTTCCTGTTAAAGATCTTGGACTATTAAAGTATTTTCTTGGTCTTGAAATTGCCCGTCATTCTGACATCATAATACTCTCACAACGAAAGTACACCTTAAACATCTTACAAGAGACAAGGATGTTAGATGCTAAACCTGTGCAATTTCCAACGGAACAACATCAATGATTGGCCTTGGATGATAGTCCTCTTCTCAACGATCCTAGTTCTTATCAACGATTGATAGGGCAGTTGATTTATCTTACCATAACTCGATCAGATATTTGTTACTCGGTTCATATTCTTTTTCAGTTTATGCACCAACCTCGAGAGAACCATTGGGCTACTGCATTTCGAATCTTGCACTACTTGAAACTTGCTCCTGGACAAGGGTTATTTTTATCTGCGTCAAGGTCACTTCATTTGACAGCTTATTGCGACTCCGATTGGGCTAGTTTCCCTTTGACTCGTTGGTCTACTACTGGTTATTTTATTTTTCTTGGACGATAGTCTCCTATCTCATGGAAGAGCAAGAAACAAGTTACCATTTTTCGTTCTTCGGCGGAAGCAGAATACATATCCATGGCTGCTACGTCTTGTGAACTTATTTGGTTGAAACACTTGCTCGCGGATTTGCATGTCTCGCACCACACTCCTGTCGAACTTTATTGTGATAATTAGGCTGCAAGACACATTACTAATAATCCTGTTTATCACGAACGCACCAAACACATCAAAGTGGATTGTCATTTTGTGCGAGATTGTATTCAGAAAGGTCTTATCATTTGTCATCATATTCCTTCTCAACATCAACTAGCTGATATATTTACCAAGTCTTTGGGAACTTATCAATTTCAGATTTTGATTGCCAAGTTGGGCATTTGAGACCTTCATGCTCCAACTTGGGGGGATGTAATAACATGCAAAGTTTGAAGAGTTCAAGATTTTCTCAACAATCTCAAGTTTGAAGAGTTCAAGATTTTCTCAACAATCTCAACAATATGAGATATTTTTGGAACAGATTTTGTAACTTATCCCATATTTCTTGCAGCAAACTATGTGATTTGTTTTTTATCTGTAAAATATTTTTTGTTTTTAACTCCTGTAAACTACTATAAAAGAACTTTTGCTCTTCAAGTTGATTCACAAGATACATAAGTTAAATCAAATATTCTTCTTTCAAGTTTTTTTCAATTTTGTTATCGGTTTTATGAGTTTAGGAATGTTTTAAATTCATTGAGTAAAAAATGTAAAGCCAGAGAGACGTGTGTTTTTTGTGAAAATAACTTCCGTAAGTTTCAATCATAAGTTATTTTTTATCCGTCTATGTAAAATATCTTCACCAAAAAAATACTTTTTTCATATAAAATAACAGCCAAACACAAGAAAATATCACCCAAACAAACCCCAAATCTTACCTAAAGGAAAAAATTTTGGTTGATGCGGGATTTTATCCATAAAATATTAGATTTTTGGAGGGAGTTTAATTTTTTTCTACACAAATACACATGTTGCACATGATATTAAGAAGCTGTTTGTTTGGATGAATTCTATCCACTATATCATTTAGTCCAAAACATAAAAGAATTTAAGATTATCCAAAATATGTAAGTGTGTGTTGGTAAAGAGCTATACTCCTTTAACTTTCATTATTTATCATATATATTAGTATATAGTATAAATATGTATAAATTTATCTTAAAAAAAATTCACTTGTGGCTGATTTGGATAGATTCTCTATCTTCTTTACAAATTTGATTTTCTATTTATGAGTGGAGGGTGTTGGTGTAATACTTTTAGGTTTTCCGATAATGTACCCATACTAACTAGTATTTAGTTTAACAATTATATAGTTTGTCCAAAAGGTAAAATAAACAAAAATCATCTAAATTGATAATATTTGATGTACACGCATGCCAAGTGCAATTATTTAACAAAATTTTCCCTCCAACACATAAGTATTTTTTAGTTAAAACACCCTTGAGGATAATTAGCAAGGAAAAAAGTATTTTCAATGGAGGTAGTGCAAGCAGTATGATAGCTCTTTTCTTGTAACTTGTGCCAACTTACCTAGGCTCAATGTTGATGGATGAACAAGTTGCAATTGTGAACATAGAAAAATAGGGCAAGCCTGAATATGGTATGATTTATTGGAATGAACTCTGTAAAAGTCTTAGGGGAGATATTGAAAAGTTAAGATGGTTCAATAAACTGGAAAAGTGGGATACATCCAAGAAAAAAGGGAATTCACATCTCAAATATTATCAAACATTTCCTATGTCAGTTGTGATACATTGGAGAAGGAGTGGCATGGGGTAACAGATGATGGAATTTTCTAATTTGGTAAAGATGGGAAAAGTTGAGGCAAAATTTATGGAGTGAGCAAAGACATTACTATCTTGAGTCATCAGCTTATAAAAAAAATCAACAAATTTTGACTTCAACACCACCACCCTCAATCACAACCACTACTACCTTAACACATTACACTTCTCCGAGACACACTCATTAAGAAACTATCTGGTTACTAACCATTCCAGTATCAGCCCTGTACAATATGCAGTACATTACAGTATGGGTACAAAAACGGGATGCGATAATTTTTATAATTAGTAATACGTGGGGGGTATGCTTAGTCAGTATGTAATTTTCAGTCTGTAGTATGATGTATTATTCTAATTAATTCATTAATAATATACACACACACACTAAATGTAAATAATATGTTCACCAAAATCTAAATAACAATAAGATCTAAAAACTAAAATAATATTAAAAAATAATTAAATACCTCAGATTAACATACAAAACGAACCCAACATTGCTATTATACTGTTCAACATTTCACCCTAGGTTTTTTTTTTTTAAAAAAAAAATTTAGTGTGGTCCTCTTGTGTTGGTAATTATTTTTGGCCCGTAGAACAAAATGAGTTATTTTTTAGCCAAAAAGAATACTTACCAGAAATAAAACTAAAATTCAGGGGCAAATTACGAAACTTTGGGAAAATTTTTGTGTTATAAAAAACCTGGGGGTTTATTTGCAAAAATAAAATCTTAACCCATGTTGAAGAAGCTAAAATTCTATCATTTCTTCTCCAACTTCTCTCCTGCCATTAGAGAGCTTCCATCTTCTTTCATAGTTTCACACTTTCATCATCCCGTGACTTACAAAGATTCCAAAACCTCTCTAACTTTGTCTTCAAAAACATCCATCTCTCTTTTTCTGTTTTCTGTTGGTCGAGATTTACTTCCTTTGGCAATAACCACATTTAAGAGATGTAAAACCTTTCATCTCTGATGGACTTTCACCATTATCGGAGAGTAGGAGTCACACCCATCGATTTCGGCTTTGAAATCAGGTTAACTCCATCTTTATTTGACTTAGTTACCCTGGATCCAAAAACGCTTACATTCCTGTTCCGGTAATCGATCATATTCCATTCTGGAACCTGTATATTGGAACGGAGTTCATGGGATATAGGGCAAATTTAGCAACATTGGACCATCCTACACCTAAATTTTGAAAACTCATTTTGAATTTCAATATAATGAAGCAAAAAAGTGAAAGAAAGTGAGAACTCACATGACAACCTCAATGGGTACTTAGTTAACTCAATAGTGAAGGCAGATTGAATTCAGTGAAAGCTAGCGTCTTTTGTTTGCAGAGTAGACATTAAATACTCGTTGAATTCATGAATAAGCTGTGTGCATAAAGCAATTGTAAAACATTAAAAAATGAGAAAATACTCACACTAACATGGTCTTTAACCTCTTTTATAAACCACATAATGTGAATTAAATATTATAAAATAAATGATATCAGTATATAAAAAAAAAATGACATCCACATGTATATATAATTAAGATTTTATAAAATTTAATTCACATTTACAAATTCTACAAGTGAGACTCAAAATTAGGTGTACTTAAGTTTTTTCTTACAATAACGTAAAGACAAGTCTCTGTGCACAAATTTACTTGATCTGCTTTTCTTTCTCTCCAAAATCTTAATTGATGCAAAAGAGTATTTAACAATAGTAGTAATCAACATGTTCCAACCATACCTACCCCTTCTCCACTTCCATCTTCCCAGTTACTACTCTTCCTTTCATTCTCAATATCAACTACCTAGTATCAACTGAATGTGTCATCGATGATAGAGGGAGACATAAATAATTTTGCAATAGATAATACTGAAAAAGATAAAAGCACTCCTTAACTTTTTTTTTATTCTTTAGTGGTGTTATCTAATACTCAACGTTAAAATTATCCAAGTAGTAATTAATTATTAGTGTTAGAGTATGAACTAGGAACTGAAAATTTTGATACTTAGGATCTAATTTGCCTTTTCCAAGCTTCTAGCTCCCTCCCATAACACTTCCTTTTCCCTAGCCAGTCCTAGTCAATTCCCTCACTATTTCCCCAACTCTTTCCCATAACCTTCCTCCTTGGGCCCTTTTCCTATAACGGTGTAACCTCTCCCCTCAGATCTAGCCTCAGAATGCATGAATCAAGGAATGATTTTTAAGGCATTTGTGTCTATTTATACAGTGACACACAAGTACTTTTATTGAATATCGTTGATATGGATGATTTTTATTCACTTATAATGTTTTATCCGTACAATCCTTATGAGGGTTCAAAGAATATTTCTAAAATATATAAGAGTTACGGATCTATACTATAAACCAAAATGGGAATTATGGCATTTTACCATATGAAATGTTAATGAGATTTAGTATGAGTGGAGCACCAATTGGTATATTTTATTTTGACTGAACAATAGTAATTGATAAGTGATAATCTATGTAAAGCTAAAGAAAAAAAAAATACAAATAAGTATGCAGAATACTACATAGTAGAATTCTTAATTTGAACATGTTCTTCACCTAGAGCTTTTAACAAGTCGATTCAAGTTCTTTTTGTATAGTATACTAATAGGGTTCAAGTTCTTTGTTTATTAGAGGACTTCGATTTGTTAACTTTATAAAAGGATTGGTGATAAAATATAACTAAAATAGTAAAACTATATTTTTTTTGTGACTTATGTCATGGGTTTGAATCATGAAGAGGGTAGGTAGAAATCCATAGTAAATCTTCTTTTGTTTAAATTGATAAAGAAAAAAAAAAACTTTATAAATGGATTCAAATTCAAAGTTGACATCAACTCTTTTAAGTGTTTAAAGATAACGAACTAAAGTTGGGATCGAATGCGAATATGATTTCAAAATTACAATAATACTAGTGGATAAATTGGAATTTTTTTGTAATAAGAATATTCTAATGTTTTCTATTCATTCCAATTCTAGTTCCTTGGCATCTCTCTCATTTTCATCTTTCTCTCTTATCAACATTTATTAAAATCTAATTCAACTAAAATCTAAAAAATTTCCCTTTCTATATGAAAACCTATAAAAATAAAAATTTCAAACAATTAAAGATTAATTTTTAACTTCAAAAAATGGATTGCTTGCAATTATGCGAAAAGATTGATCGTAGTAGATTCAACACCGTGTATTGTTACTTCTCTCCATTAACCACTTGTAAATCCATCAACAAAACCGTCCTCTTAAATTCCAACAATCGTGACTGCCTCCAAAAAAACTCCAAAATCCTCCAATTTATACTCAGCATCGGGTGGTGGCCATCTTAATATTCTCCGCCTCTTCAAAATCTACAACGATGATGACAATTACCTCCACTTGGTCTTCGAGCTCTATCCTTCCATCAGTGATTTATTCACCAAGCTCTCTTGAGGCCATTTATTGGAACCCAGAGTTGCCTCCATTTTGAAACAGTTAGTCTCTGCAATCAGTTTTTGCCACCATCTAGGGGTAGCCCATTGAGATGTCAAGCCTGATAGGAAATTTGAAGTTGGTTGATGTTGGATCGGCAAAGTGGTTTGGGATGAATAGTATGGAAGGAATTGTTAGGATGCCCTGCTTGCCTCTGGGAAGGGAATGGGCTTCAACAAAAAAATTGACTTATAAGGGGTAATTATGTCACTTTAGACAATTTTACTTTGACAGGATATGAATTGCTCTCACAGTAACATTAGCCTATATATGTGTATGCGTGTCTTTGCGAAAAGTATTTAAATTCTTCAAAGCACATTTGAACTCGACTTAAATACACTAACTTAAATTCGAGTTATATTAATTCATTAATGAAGGTAGTTTTTCAAACTTTGAAAAGTATTTAAATTGTTCAAAGCACATTTGAACTTGACTTAAATTGGTAAACTAACTTGAATTCGAGTTCTATTAATTTATTAATGAATGTAGTTTTTCAAACTTTGAACAAGAATTATTTATAGCTCTACTTCTTTTTTATTACAGACACCCACAATATAGTAGGATTGAATATAATAAAAAGCCTTGAGAACATATATAGTGGATAAATAATAGTATTTAGGTAAAATTAGATTCACGCATAATGAAACTACATTACCTACTATACATCTATTACTTGTTTGCTTCTTGTGTGCTTCCTTTTTCTTTCATTCAGCCTCATTCCTTGTCTATAATGCTAGTTGTTTTGATTGCAGGTGTTAGTGTTAAGATCAGAGATGTAGAATTCAGAAATTGAGAAGAAGAAAAAGAAAGAACAAAAGCTGGGAGGAGGAATAGAACAAAGGATTGAGAGAAAGATAGACAACAAATAGAGAAGAAGATTAAGAGAAATAGTCAATTTTCATTAATTATAATTCTGAAAATTGAGCCTTTAATAGGTTGAATTACAAATTCATGTAATACAACTAACTAACACAACACAATTGAAAGATTGTTCCCTTGGATCATGACAAATATTTCCCTCGTAAAAACATCCTTGTCGTCAAGGATGAGAATCTGTAAATTGTACTTTGACAAAGTCTAGATCATGCTTTTTCTCAGGGATGAATTGAGAAGCTAAGCTCTTTTGAATGAGGCATTTTCCCATGTGGACTCCCAAAACTAATGTTGAGATAAAAGAATGTATAAAATTTGCTTCATTAAAGGTATCTTGAAATGAAGAATTAGTATCAATAGTTGCCATATTTCCACAATTCTTGGGAGTAATTGCTCTAAGAACCTTTCAATAGTAAGCTTCATTATGGTCCTTTCAACTTGATCTATTAGAGAGATCATTTGTCTTTCCTTATACCATCTACTCAACTGAACACACCAATCATCAAAATTAAAAATAATACTATTATAATTAGGCATCCAACTAATTGCCCTACTCATGCCCCAACTACCAAACTTCAAAATTTCCAGACCATAAACAGAATGATAGTCCTCTTCCCAATTTACTTTAGGACAATTGGTTCTATTAGTGATAACTTTCTCATCAGCTATGGTCACTATAAAAGGACAAGTGGGCAGCATCCTTGGATCCCAACAACTTTTTTAGTATAATGGAATTGCTCAATAGTGCTACTAATAATCCCTATAAAGAATTCCTTGATTAGAATAACATCACTTAATTGATCCTTAAATGGTATCATAGGGTCCAATAATAAAAGTATTGAACTAATCATACTCTAGAATGCTCTGCCAAGTTGTTGCCTACTAATAGAAAAAATCATTCTCATTACTTCCAACCTTACCCCAGAAGATAAATAGTGTATACTAGATGTTAGGCCTATTAATGGGTCGAGTTTAAATTCGAATCCAAGATTCAGATCTGGATCTGTTTATCTGAATCCGTTTAACTATTATAATAAACGGGTCAGATTTGGATCTTGGTGTTCCAATCTGATTAAGATCCGGATCCGATTAAAATATTTAATATGTAATAAAATTATTGCATATTAGTATTATTTTATATGTATATATACATATATGTTGTGTAAATTGTCCATGTAATTAATATTTAATGTAGAATACATACATAAATAGTAATTATGAAATAAATACTTTTTTTATAATTTAGAAAAAAAAGAAAAAATTCGATAAATTGTAATAGTTCTATATATAATTTTAAAAGAATATTGAGACCCGAATCTGAATCCGAATTCACAAGACCCGATGGATCCGAGTATCTACAGATCTAGTATTTACATATATCCTGTCTATTCCATACAAGATCCGGATCTAAATTCGATTATATTAATCAAATATGGATTTGGATATACTAAATCCGACCCAGATCCGACCTATTTAGATACCTACTAGATGTTGCAAAATCATATCCCAGGCATTTTAGATTGAAAGAACTCCCTCAAAGAAATTGAATGCAACAAACATACCGGAATGACACTTTTTTATTTTCATCATATACTTCACAACAGTTACCTGCATCTCGAGTAAAATAGGCAAGTTGTATCTCCATCAATTTTTCTCTCGCTCATTTGCTTTTCTTTTTGGTGGAAATATTCATGTTCTCTTAGTCAATCTTATTAGGACAAAAATTCCACATCAATATACTCTTGAAGCCATATCCCAACCTTCAATCATCTCAAACTTTGGGACATAATCATTTTGTGAGAGTTGGAATAGGAAATCGATAATGACTCCTATTATACTATTCCCTTTGAAATCATGTAAAATTTCACGCCAATATTTATTAACATTCTTGGAATTCTTAGTTACCAAATCAAGAAACAAATCTTAAAAAACACCCATTGACAACCTTTTTAGGCAATCATCCCACAATTTAACCCTTATCATATTTTAGACATGTTTCTTTGTCCTTTCTTGCATATAATCTTCAAGTTCTATGGATGAAATAAAACTACATATGTGACAACCATTTTTCCTGGTATCTAATAGACGATATTTCCCTGGTATTTCTGAGTTTTGTTTAGAAGGGCATTTATGACTTTTTAAACAATTCTGTTACGTTTTCTTATTTCCGTCCATCCTAT
Organism: Cinchona pubescens; assembly: GCA_025175665.1. Classification (NCBI taxonomy): domain Eukaryota; kingdom Viridiplantae; phylum Streptophyta; class Magnoliopsida; order Gentianales; family Rubiaceae; genus Cinchona; species Cinchona pubescens. The sequence goes on along the minus strand of JANKKI010000107.1, from coordinate 3,398,146 downwards.
AGAAAAACTAAACCACATGGGATTGAATGTATTAGGGATGTTCATGAGTTGGGTTGTCGGGTCAATAGATTTTCGGGTTTTGGATAAAAATTATGAAAGCCAACCCAACCCAAGTAATATACAAACCCAAATAGACCCAACCCAAGTATTACTCGGGTGGGTTATAGGGTTACTCGGGTCACTTGGGTTTTTTTTTTTTAAATGCTAAACTTAAAAGAATAGACAAATTATTCATGTTTGAGACATTTCCATTATACAATTTTTTTTTTTTTTAAATAAAAGTTGAAATTCATTTCAACTAGTTGGAAGACAAACTGCCACGATGGCAGATTGAATGCAACTGGAGCAATACTCCATTCCGAAATAGAAAAGCATACTTCCTAAGTATCAAATAAAATGACTCACAAAAAAAAAAAAAAAAAAAAAAATTCAAGAAGAATACTTGGTGGAGCCGCGGAGATCTTGGAAGGCCTTGAATTGTGAAAGTATGGAAAAGGATAGGATTTTGAGGTAATGGACTGGAAGGAAGATGTCATATCTAATGGGCTTATGGGCCCAAGGATTTAAGAATAAGGAGTATATTTTAAGGTAGTTGGGTTATCTGGTTATCCGGTTGGGTTGGGTTGGGTTTCAAAAAATAAAACTCAACCCAACCCAATGCAATTTAGGTAACACAATTCAAATTACCCGAAACCCAATAATCCAACTCATTTAACCCTAAATTCATTTGAGTTGGATTAGATTTTCGGGTTAGATTAAGTTTGAACATCCCTAGAATGTATATTAACAAACTATAAGAGAGTAATCTATAAATTGGCCAAATCACAAAAAGGTTCCTTGTAGTTTATCCTCGAAGCCTAAATAATTCTAACAATTTAGGCATATAAAACTTGAGCATTTAATAGGCTGAATTATAAACTCACGTAATACATCTAACTAGCACAACACAACTGAAAATAACATTGTTCCCTTGGATCATAACACTTAGGATTGAATTCCTGAACTTTGAATCCAAAGAAGAATTAAAGTTGGTCCACGTGGTCAGTAATCCAGTGGGCTGTTGGTTACCTATTATCACAAGTTACAGCCCTCCAAATGAATCCAACATTGGACCCTTTCTTATCAATTTTAAAACCATATGGGGTCGACCCGGCCCACCAGAATAACCACACAATTCCTCTAAGAAATTAGAGGATGAATTCGTTCAAGAATATATTATTAGTTTATATTTATCTATATTACTTTAAAAGAAATTTATTTTTAATAAATTAGAATAATATGAATAAAAGATCCATCCTATTCATATATATATATATAGGTAAGAATTCTCCCTAAAAAAAAAAGAAAGAAAGAAACGCAAAAAGAAAAAAAATGAATATTTTTAGTAGTCAGTTGTTGAAAGGCCAAATTTTCTTCTTCTTGCTTCCACTGACCTTCATTTGCAGCACACACTTGCCCTTTCTGCCTTTTCCATCAAGAAATTAGCCACCATAAATAAACATACTTTACTGGGATCAACGTCTCATTTTTGTCAAAAACCAATCTAAATGGTAAATACCAAATAAAAATAAATTCTTGGGCTTATTCATTTTTTTTTAAAATTTGGGTTCAAGAAATTGGGTTGTAATCACAATCAGGAATGGTTTTACCGTTACTGAAGCTCGGGACACTTGCTTTAAAAACTCTGAGCAAACCCATAGCCGCTCGACTCAAAGTAGAGGCCGGAAAGCATCCAAAGTTCCGGAATTTCATTATCAGCATCGCCCAGGTAATATGAATTTCATACTTACTAAAATTTATTATTTTTGAAAAACCATTCATTTTCTAGTTTTTTCTTTATTTTATAATTCAAGAATTTAGGTGTAGTGTTACTATTTTGTTCTGTAGTAGTATTTCCATGATGAATGTGATTTAGGTAATTTACCTATAAAAAGGGATTATGATTCAGTTGACCTATTTTTGGAATCTTGGTCATCATAGATGTTTGAATTTGCAGCAAAAAATTGAAATTTATGGTCATATTAACAGTTGAAATGTTGGACAATGAGGAAGATGCAGATAGGAATAGGCATTTAGTATTTCAATCCGGGTAATTCTACTGTCCATGACAAGTTTTTAAATCACATGAGTTGTATTGTATAAATTTTTAAAGTACAACGGAACTTGGAACTATAGAATTTTCCTTCAAATCTTTAGCCTCTTTTTCCTTTAATATTATTATTATTTTTTTGTTTTGATTTTCGCTCTTAATCCCTGTTGAAATGTTGAAGCTGCTCGAGGGCTAAGCTTCAGATTTGACCTTTGCCAGTGACTAATGTACAAATATACAACAGTGAGAGTTATTAGCTTTATTATTTACTTTACAAACTAATTATAATTAGAAGTGTGTGGCAAAAATTAAAGATTGATGAATTTACTCAGTTACGGTTTGCAAATTTGCAGCTTTCACTATGGATATCTGCAGGGATTAGGATGTTACAACATCTTCTTCCCAATGTCATTTTCTTTACATAATTCTTTTTTGTAAACTAATTTCTATTTGCTACTACTTCTTTTGCATGGTTCTTGATTACTTTTGTAAGGGTTTTGGGATGCTCATGCTTGTTTTTATACTTGTATAGAGAATAAAACATATCTTTGTTGCCTTTAACTCTTGATTAAAGGTATTCAGATGCATATGTTAGTTGGTTTTGCTTTTACACCTGTGTCATTTCTTCGTTTTTGTGCAATTCTTGATTTAATTTAGATAAGGTCTTGTTAGCGAATTATGTGCTTCTTTGGTTTTTTACTACTTGCGTGTTTGTTATTTGGCTTTTGTTTAGCAAATGAATTTTATATTGGTTTTTCCAGCTAACATTATTTATTGGAATCAGGGAAACCATCGCATAACAACGCAAATGCAAAGACGCATATATGGTCATGCAACGGACGTTGAAATTCGACCTTTGAATGAGGAGAAAGCTGTTCAAGCAGCTGTCGACCTTTTTGGAGAAGTATTTGTTTTCTCGGTAGGTTTTGGCTCTAACTTGAATCTTATTTAGGTGCTGGAATAGTTATATACTATTGCTTATTTTCTGCAAGGACTGAAAAGTTTGGCCAATTTTTAATTTTAGTACTCAATCTTTTCTGTTCACATATTCTCCCCATGATGGTAAGTTGACTCAGGGAGAGTATGAGGAAGGCAGATATGCTTTACTCTTTATCAAATGTGTTCGTATTATTCTCATTGTAGTTATCTCTTGTTTTCCTGGTGCCTAATCTTGATAGGTCTCGTCTTTCTTTCAATTATGGCCGCTTAGTATTAGAAACAACTCATACTAAGTGATATCAAGTTCTGGTTTTGGATTTTGCCCTTCTGTTTTCTCAGAAGTTACCTGAAGTCCTAAGTCTCGATATCCACAATTTATTGCATCTCCGTTGGATAAACAAAGAAATATCTTGCAGGAACCTTGGACAGTCCATTCTTCTTATTTATGCTTTTTAATTTGGTTAGGCAAGGGTAGAGATTTGGGGGTAAGAAATATTTTATAACTTTACTGTGTCTCACCTCATTACTAGATGGACTACCGACTTACCTGTTAGTTTAGACTAGAGTGAGAAGATTGGTAAATATCCGTCCACTATCCCGATCAATTGATTGAGCACCTATATTTTGTGGTGTAGTTTGCTTGATCAACGATAACAATTCCACAATTGTTATTGGTTTGTGATTGTCCTGGGTAGGATCATCATAATCGTATTCCTAATTTGTGATTAGGTTGCTGTAGTGGCTCTGATATTTGAGGTGCAAAGAAGTTCTCGCTCTGAAGCAAAGAAGGAGGAGCTTCGCAGGCAGGAAATGGAGGTAAATATGAATTTTTCAGAAGTATACTTTTCTCCCCCAACCCCTTTTCTAGCATTCAAGTATGTGATAAGTGCAATTTAGTCTTTGTTTTCAGAACTACATGTTAGTGCATTGTACAGATCATGTTTCAGATAAGTTCCTTGTTATTTCTAAATATGCTTGGATTGCATATTAGTAATGGGGATTCTAATGCATGCTTGCTTGCAGTGGCAGATGTACATAGGTTCCATTGGGGGCAATTGCCCCCCCCACTGGCTCATTAAGAACTTCCTATTTAGTGATGGACTTTTCTATTTGTGCCCCCACTGATTTGTAAAAGAAATAATTATATGTACACCTGACTATTATAATAATTTGTTGTTAACTGTTAATAAAATAAATAAAAAGGTGATTAGACGTTATTTTATGAAATAGTGAACTTTCTTATGCAAAATTCTTCATCACTTCTAATTTGTTGGAGTCATGAGAATTCTTAAAAAAATTATATTTGCGAATGAAATTTTATTGTATCATCTTTTACTATTGTGTGTTAAATATATGTATGTCTATTAATTGCTAAGTGAATATACTGTTACAACTATTCTTTAGAAAAATATGAAAATTAATATTATTATTTGTAGAAAGCTGATAGTAGCACTCTCATTATTTGTTTAGGGGCGTTCATGGGTTGCGTTTTTGGGTTGGCAGGTTTTCAAGTTTGTGTCAAAAAATTGAAACCCAACCCAACTAATATAGTAATCCAAGTAAACCCAACCCAAATATTAGTCGGCCGGGTTAGTCGGGTTTTCAGTTTATTTGGCTTAAAAAAATTTTAAAAACCCATGTTTATAAGATCTTCCTATAAAACATATGTTTCGTCAAAAATGAAATGGTTAGGACAAGAACATAAAGGGAAAAATACACAATATGATAATTAGATGTTATTTCAAGAATGAAAAGGGAAAAAATATGAGTTACATGAAATAATTAGGACAAGAATAAACATTAACAAAGTATATGTGGCTTTTATTGTGTTATCGAGTTATTGGATTGTTTTAATCCGGTAACCCACCCAAGTAACCCAAAACCTGATAAACCAACCCATTTAGCCCCAAATTAGTTTGGGTTGGAGCACCCGTATATTTGTTAAGGAGATTATTAATTGTTTTAATACTATGAGAAGGCAAAGATACTGCTATTATTTATATAATGACTACTCAAAAAAATGGAATGGTTATGATAGGAATAAAAAATAAGGGTATAACAGTCATTAATAGATATCAGAATGTAATATTAATTCCTTTTATTTTAGTGGTGACCCCACTGAAATGAAATTCTGGCTCTGCCCCTACTTGCTTGTCAAATTAGTTGTATAGCTCTAAATAAGTTAATTGGTTCTTTCACTTTGCTATACAATTCGTGTATTCTATTTCAGTTTGCTTGAACAGCTGTCTTGATGCTAGAGGAGTGATTTTTACGTTGTCTTTCTGCAATTTATTATTGATTCTGGATGGAGAGCAAATGCTTTCAGCTTTACACAAAAACATGGACTTATGCATATTTTACTTTCAGCATGCCCCTCAATTAGATTTTTTGCTTTTCCTTTCATGCCCATCTTATTACAATCACTCGATCATGTGCTGTTTTCTGAAGCACCTTCCTCGATTGCATTTAAAATACTTCAATGGACAGATATTAAGTGATGTACAAAGTCTTTATAGATGCTGTGGAATTGTGGTTGTTACTGCCAGCACTATATAGCTTGCAGTTTAAATGGTAGAATAATGCGCTAGCTATTTGAGGAAGCAGAAACTAGTGATTGTTGTTCCTTTAATGTTCTGGTTGCTACTTGAAAGGGTATTTCGTTCTCTATAACTTGAATGGTTTAAGTACCCTTCATCCTGGAGAATAGCATGCTGATGGGAAGTGTATGCATTATGACATCACTTTAGTTAAATCTGGATTTCTTGGAGAAAGTGCACATGCTTCCATTGACCTGAATCATTTGTTAAGATTAAGGGCTATGTTCTATCTATCTTTCTCATACACCCTGTGCATCCACTTTTTCAGCAGCTTCCACTTTCCATAGTGAAAACCATGGCTCAAGCTTCTTGTATATATGTTAAATCTTTGGTTATAAGCTTAACTTTTAGCTAAAAGTGACCTGGATTTCAGGGATTGCGACAACGAGATGAAGAGTTGGCAAGAGAGGTAGAGCTTCTAAAAAGCAAGCTGCAGGAGATTGAACAGCTGGCCCAGAAACGCGGACTTGCTGGTGTTTTTGGCTTTAGATATGCTCACACAGAGGAAAACAAGTCAGTGGCATCAGATTGATATGTTCAGGTCATCTGACAAATAATGCATTTTCTATTTCATAGGATGACATGTCTTCTCAATTCATTCTTTTGGCCTCGATTGGCTTGAGCCAGCATTTTTGTTGCTTCTTTCATTGGTAAACATGATGGTTCAAATCAAGGACTCTTTTTTGTTGATTTGAAAATAAACGGAAAGAAGAATTTATCATTGCAGCTGATAGATCTCTGGCATTGTGATGACAGACCTCGTCAGGCTGCCTGAAAATAGGAAGAGGGGAACATTTTGCTTGTTGAGTTCTGGGAACTTGTTAGTGGATATTCCTCAAACTGATGGCCAGTTATTTTTCTTGGCCCAAATTTCTGTGCTTGTGATGTTGGATTGTTAATAGACCCAGAATCTACATTTCCATATTTGATCAGATTATGTTTTGACAGATGCTGAAATTTACTATCCGTACTCCTTGTTTTAAGTTAATTATGATCATCAAACTCTTAAGATTTTGGCCTTCAGCTCCTTGTCATTGTATGCTCAATAGTGAACATAGTTTTACTTGGGACTTTTTTCAATAGTGCTCCAATTTTAGAAGCAGGAAAAAACATGTCCAGATTCCAGATCCTCCTCAAACTTCAAAAGGTATCACACATTGTACACATAATTGGCACTTTCCTATTATTCTATCTCATAGAGGCATCAAGAATTGCTGGCAGGAATCTCTTAGATAGTAGTGGGTTTCCTTTATGCCTTTCTTAGTCATCTTCTCTTCCCCTACCAAAAGGTCTTTTCTAGGGATGGACCTAGTTCTTCCTCTAAAGCTCAGGCTCAATTTGGATCTTAAACCAATTATGTCTATCCATAGAACCTCCCAGAAAAAATTATTTCTTGCAGGGATTGAGTGTAGATCTAATTTGCCAAGAGAATCATTATAATTAATGAAATTACAGTTATTTAGAGGAATAGGGTTAGTTACATTTTGCATTCTTGAATTCACACTCTAGTTGCACTTTATTCCTCGATCCAAATAATATACACGGGTTAATAACACTTTGCCCCCTGAATTAGATAGGTAATTACACTTTGCCTCCCAAACACATGATTCACCATTTAAAAATTTTATAATATCAAGTTAAATGACTGAAATCCCCTTAGTATTATATTTTGATTTTTCATGTATTTAATTTTGATGTTCAATACGTGTAAAAGAATTAGGAAAAATAAAATATATTAACAAACTAATATTATAATAAAAATTATCATTATAATAAAATATAATAACAAAATAATTAGGGAGTGAAAATGTGATAAAATGTCCAATTATATTATATTTGAAATATAATTTGCACAGGTTCATCCAGCCCATTTATGAATTGTTCTATCATTATAACTAAACATTCAAATTTGAAATAATATAAAATGAAATAACAAAATTTAAAAATTTGACCAAAAATATTGATATGGATTATATTAAAATATTATATAATTTATTTTTAAATAATTATCACATCATTATCAAAATTTAAATACAAAAATCAAAATATAATACTAAAGCTATTTAAGTCATTTAACACGATATTATAAATTTTTTAAAGGATGAAACATGTTATAGGGAGGCATGGTGTAATTATTTTAGTTTAGGGGGCAAAGTATTATTACCTACCTAGTTTAGGAGGGATAAAGTGTTATTAACCCTAATATACATGTTACCTTCAATATTTAACTATTGTTACTTTTTCATATGAGAGAGTGATAAAATGTCATAATTTTTTTCTTAATTTTTTAATTATACTTTTCCAGTCTGAGATTAGGGTGCACTTTGGTAATTTAAATTTATTCTACGGGCAGCTCGTTATTAATAGGTTAATTTCTCATCCAATAATATAGCAAAAGATACTTTTTACCCTTCAGGACTAACTGTATGAAGTAATTGCCACTTTATTTATCTTTTGTTTATTGTCTTAACCATTTTGAAATATAATACATACTCGTTTCATTTTTCATTATTAATAATCGATTCTAACTGCGTATATAAAATTGCATTATTTGATATGTTATGCTGCTTTAAAGTATAATCAATAGGACTAGGACTTTATGTTCATATAAATTAAATTGATCAATTTCCTCATTCATGCACTCCAAAAAATGAAGAAAACATTAGCAACAAGAAAAAAGTTAGAAGATATTTTAGTTTGTTTTCCATTCAAGTTTTAAGAGAATAATTTAGTAAAACAAATTTGAAATTAATCAACTTCTAGCATCACTTATACAAGAATATATAATATTCATTAAGCAAATTTTAACAATATTGATTAATTAGGAAAACATCAAAGTAGAATGAATCCTTTCTAAAAATAAAAATAAAAATTGAGTTATAGTAATAAATTAAAAAATTATTCTAAATTTAAAATATAAGAAAGGGAAGAGAAATGAAATTGGTCAAATGACAAATTGCAAGAAAGAATAAAAGAAGGGTAAAAATGAAAAAAAAAATAAAAAATAAATAGCTCATGCTAGCTCATGCACTTAATACTCTAATTTAATTTAGGGTACAAAATAAACTAGATGCTAAAATATAATAAAAAAATAAAGGTAATTATAACATTTTAATGAGAAAAAAATATAATTAAGCCTTGATCAATTTGTATGTAAAATAAATATTACCGTACAATTTTGTCACTATTTCCCGGCAAAGTCAAAGAACCCACCGCTTTTTGGTGGTTATCCGAAAATTCCATTAGTGTTATATTGGAGAATTCCCTCCAGACCGACCCATCATGCTTTTAGGCCGCGTAGCCATCCACATCTGCCTGTGCCTTTGCCTTTGCCTTTGTTTTTGTATTGGGTGGTGTGGGCCCGATGGAGGAGACATTATGGTTGAAGTAAAATGTTTATACTTCACCTAGCCGCCTTCCGTGAAGTGTAAAATGTTGAGAATATTTATGCTAGTTTTTCACTATTTTCTAAACACTAGTTTGTAATTATTATTTAAATATATTTTTAATAAGTTTTTATTTCATTTATATTATGTCTCAAAAATAATTTACAATATTAATTAAAATAATATTTTAATTAATAATTGTTCAAATCGAGATATGTCTTCAAAATTAATTTTTTTATTTTTTTTGATTCCACTAAAGTATAAAAAATAGTAACCTTCTTAAGTATATGCTTGCAGGAATTTGATCTATGTCTTCAATTAAATATAAACTAAATTTCTTAAAATAAATAAATATTAATTTATGTAAAAAGAATGATTTCATTATAATTTAATTTACACACATAATTCATCAAATATGATTATAAATTAGAAAAATTTCACATTTTGCTGGATGACTGAAATTTCTAATATCTTCAATATTAACTTTTTTTTTTTGGTGATGCTATATGAAAAAAAAAAACGATTGAATAATGTGTTTAAATAAGTAATTAATTATTTACTTAACAAGAAAAAATTGTTTTGAAAATAATGTCAAAATTAACTCGAAAAGAAAAAGGTAAAAAAAGAAGGAAAATTATTTTAGACTTGCATGATCCGTAGTCCACACAGAAAACGCACATATATTTGTAACATATTGTCTAAAACAAACTGTAAATACTCGCAGCGTCAGCGATCTTCAAAGCAGGTATCAAAAGCATTCAATGCTCTCTGTCTTTTATTTTCTACTTTTTCGAATATTTTACTTTTGCCCTTTCATTTATTCGTAGTATCATTAATTCACGGGACTATCGCTCTTTTTAACCCCGTCTCGATTCCCTCTTTTTTCCAAGAAGTATTCTGGTACCAATTTCTCCTATTTTTTGCATCAAAATTAGGTTTGTTTGTGGGTTTAGTATTTTTTTTGAGTTTATTTACATATTTTCTTGTTTTAATTTGAGTTTTAGGTTGTGGGTTTTGCTAGAGATTTTTTCTTTTTTGGGTTTTTAAGAGATTTTATCTTAATTTTCATCTGGATGTGTTTAAGAGATTTGAATCTACGATCGTGGGTTTTTTTGTTTATATGGACTCAGAAAATATTCATGAAAAATTCTCCTTGTAAAACAAAAGTTCTTGGGTACTGTTTAGTTTCAAGTTATTGCGATTTTAATTTTGTGGGTAATTTTCGTGAAATTTCAAGATTTTTTAGCAGAAATTATGTTTTTTGGGTTTTATTGATCTGGGTGTCTATATTTTGCTTCTGAATTTTGTTTTATATGACTTGTGAAACTAGTTGGTTTGTTTGGAGGTTTTTTTATAGCTTCATGTGGTGTTTTTTAAGGTGATGGTTGATAGTTGAGCTGACATATTTTTTTGGGGATTTTGTGAGGAAGGTGATTAATTGAGAATTTGGGTATTAGTCCGATTAACTTGGAATGGGAAAGGGTTCGAAGAGTGGTGCATGCAAGTCTGCATCGCATCAGCTCTTCAAGGACCGGGCAAAAAACCGTGTGGATGATCTTCAAGGGATGTTTTCGGATCTGCAATCCGCAAGGAAGGAGAGTCGTAGCATTGATGTTGCACTTCTCGAAGAGCAGGTCCATCAGATGCTCCGTGAGTGGAAAGCTGAGCTCAATGAGCCATCCCCTGCTTCTTCTTTACAGGTAACTCACTTTTCATATCACGGACAAGACAGGGATGTACAGAAACTGGTTTGATGCTGCCTGTGAAATGTCGTTTATGAATTTCGATCTTCAATAACAGATGTTCAACACAAGACATGTGATTTTAGATGTGCAACCTAATTCCTGCATTCTTATTGGTGTGGGTGATATTGAGGAACATGAGACTTGTGATTCTACATGTTAAAGTGAATTCAGATATTTTATTTATTAAGCTCAGATGTCAGTATTTTTGTGAAGTTGTCGATGGAGAAGTTTGTAACTAGTGTTTTATGTGGGAATATGATGGTGATTGTATGCTTATAGATTTTGAAACTTGCACTATGGTAGTTGATTTATGTGCTACTTTTTCCTGTCTCCTGGTAAACATCCAGCTGAATTTAGTAGTGCATCGCATGAAATGTATTGTTTTATGTTTGCAAAGGATTTGGGCATGTTCACGATGTTGATGGATCATCTTGCAGGGTGGAAGTCTTGGTCCATTCTCGTCTGACATTTATAGGCTGTTACAACTTTGTGAGGAGGAAGATGATGCCACCAGTGCTTTAACTGCACCAAAGTCTGAGCCAGGTGCTCAAAAAGTTGAAAATGTTGCTGTTTCTCAAGAGGTAATTATTATGCTACTGAACTTGATCATGCATTTGTTGGATTTCTTGTACAAATTTCTTTGGAGGCAAAGATAGTAGTATATTCTGTTCACTTGAAAGGAGATTCGAGTTTTTTAATGGGATATTAACATGCTGAATAGTAGGAGATTTTGGAAATTGTGGTCAATCAACTTGTCTTATCACTATGCTTATCTCTCTGTAAGAGAATATGTAAAAAATTATTTCTCAAGAAGTAATTGTAAAGTTGTTGAAGGCTTCTTTCTTTGTTTCTTTTATAACAGAGGTGTCATGGTTGTGGCACAGAATCACCGCTATCACTGATTCATGGTTTGGGTAAGTTTTGGCACAACATTGGATGTGCTTGAGTAAAAGACCTCTTCTCGACATTGCACCCCAAAAGGTGTATGTGGCATAGTCCATATGCATATGTGATTCACTTGAGTGTAGTTTGCTGTTTGTTTTTATGCTTTTCTAGTATTTATGTCGGCAGGACCTTAGTAATTGTTTATTTTCGCAATGTTTTCATTCATATTTTAAACTTCCCCCAGCTCATCTCTCGTGGAAAAATTTCCAAAGGGATGTTCTTATCAGTTACTTAGGAGGTGTTTGGCTAGGCATTCGTGAATCGGAATGAAAATTTTAAGCCCCACTATGGGTATGAGTTTGTATCAGTCGCCCCTACTTGTTTGGTTTGAAACTGGAATGGTTTCATTTTTAAATGAATTGATCAATTTGAAACGCAAGTCACATGTGGGGAATAGAAGGGGGTGTTTTCTAACACTTTCATTCCCATAGAATGATTCCCATTGTGGTAAATCAAACATGTATAGGTATCATTACCATTGATTCTCATTCTTGCCCCTTGTACACAAACCAAACACCCCCTTATTCTTTCATTTTTTGTCAGTCACAAGACTTATTCCATGAATATGGTATTTTTTCCAACACATTTGGTATCTGAGATTTCATATATGGTTTTCAGTAATTGGTCAGGCTCTGCCCTTTTTAATATGTGGATATAATTAACTCGTGATGCAATTGATTAGGCCCAGATTAGAACCTCTTCTCTGAGATTTTATTTAATTTAATTCCCAGGGAATGGTAGTTTCAAGATTCCTTGTAGCCACTTAAAATTCAAAACTTGCTGCTGAAAAACACGGCCTTTATCAGTTGTTTTGTTACAATTGATGATGAGCATTCTTTATTGAAGAATTTTTTCTCCAGGGCTTTATTTATTTATTTTTTATTATTTTTTTTTATAAAATATAAAAAGGGTTTGATTTGTTAGAAGCAGTTATAAAGCTTGTTACTATTTTTTCTTTTAAATTTTAATCTAAAGTAAAATCTATTTGAAAAATTTTTGTTACTGTAAGACCAAACACCAACAACTGGGATGAAACATGCTTAACTCTTTATGAGCTTGCATTTTTATCTTGTTCTTCACATAATGTCATCTGCCCTCCCTGTTTGGAACATGTTTTCTTTGTTTAATTTTTCATCTCCATCCATTTCACTATGTGGTAGATACACGTTGCTTATACTTGATTAAAATAATTGTTAATCCTTCTAAATCTTTTCTTCCAACGAGTCCTTATCAAAGAGCTAAATTATGGTTTTTGGAAGGCTTCACTGTATTTTCCTTTTTTTCTTCTTGTTTTTGATCAATGTGCATGATTAGTCAGCGACGATAGCATTCACGATCAATGCAACTCATTGTTAACTATATATTCGAAAGTTTTTTGCTTAGAGCTGACAAGTTTTATTTCCTTATCATTTGGATTGATATCTTGATGATAGTTGAATACCTGCTCTTAAATTCTGTTATTTTCTTCTTGGTGTTCCAAGCCTTTCTATTGTGTGTTTCTCTTCGCTCTTTCCTTGTTAGTCTTCAAGATACTATTCTCCTTTCTATTTGCTTCTCTATGTTAGGGACGAAGCAAGCACCTTACTGTCTATTTTCTTGTACAATTGTTCATGAGTTACATGTGCAACTTGTATTGATTTTCTGCAGGGTTTCATTGCCACGCAGGTGGCTCAGGAACAAAGCTTCCAATTGCTTGATCATTGCAAAACCTCTCCTGCAGGAGCTAATAGTATGGGAATGAACAATATGGGGCTCGCAACACAGCTGGAGGTTTAGCTATCATCCATTTGATTTGCATCAAGATTTTGAGCAGCAGTATTTTACTGGGTTTGATGGTACAGGTCTTTGTGGGGATGATGCTTCCCAGATGGCTGGTTTTGCACAAAACTTTTGTCCTCCTCCTGCTGCTTTCTTAGGGCCAAAATGTGCACTTTGGGACTGTCCCCGACCTGCACAAAGGTCTGAATGGTGTCAAACATCGCAGGATTTTTGCAGTGGTTATCATGCCACCATTGCACCTGCTGAAGGCTTCCCAGGCATGGCTCCAGTTTTACGACCTGGTGGCATTGGATTAAAGGATAATTTGCTCTTTGCTGCTCTTGGTGCAAAAGCTCAAGGAAAAGATGTTGGAATCCCAGAATGCGAGGGTGCTGCTACTACAAAATCCCCTTGGAATGCACCTGGTAAGTCTGTTCAAGCCCTGTTGATACTATATCATGCTTGTCATGTTGGGCAACATTTTGCAATGACACGATTCATTCTGATCAGAGCTTCTTTGACCTGACAAATTATTTGCCTTGCAATTTTTCAGAGCTTTTTGATCTTGCTGTTCTTGAAGGAGAAATGATTAGGGAATGGCTTTTCTTTGATAAGCCTCGAAGAGCATTCGAAAGCGGAAACAGGAAGCAAAGGTCATTGCCAGATTACAATGGACGTGGCTGGCATGAATCTAGGAAACAAGTGATGAATGAATTTGGAGGGTTGAAGAGATCTTATTATATGGATCCGCAGCCACTTAAAAACTATGAGTGGCACCTATATGAATATGAGATCAACAAATATGATGCTTGTGCATTGTATAGGCTGGAACTAAAGCTTGTTGATGGGAAAAAGAGTCCGAAAGGTAAAATAGCTACTGATTCAGTAGCTGATCTGCAGAAACAAATGAAAAAACTCAGTGCCGAATTTCCATCTGACAAGCAGCATGCTGTCAAGGGTAGTGTTAAGGCTAATTCAAAGGATGGTAACGCAAGCATTATTTCTACCCCGATCCAAATGCCTCCTACATAGTGAAGGGTTTGATTTTGGTACAGGGGCCTCATATGATTATCTTGTTGACAATTTGAATGGTTACTACATTACGTAAGAGGTAAAATTTGATGCATTTGAAATAAGAGGCATTTGAAATAAGAGGCATGCGTGCATCAGTTGCAGTGCTGTTCCCAGGCAAATGGTGAGTTCTGAGCGTTAATTTGCCTTCATGTCATTCAGTATTCAGTCTGCATGTCTATCAAACCTCGTCTCTCCTCTAGGAGTATTGTCAATAGTTCATTGTCATCTGAAGTGCAGCGGCCATCTGAGCCATCTGACTGTTAATTTTGGATCACCTTTAACTACAGCAAAATGGCGGGCGAGTACCAAATTTGGCTGCCCTTGCTAATGTTATTTTGCTGTGCATCGTTAATGTTAATAGTCTTAGATGCAATGAATGCCCATGGTTGTTTTAACATTTTCGTTTGGATACAAGACGGCATACCGGTATGTAAGATGGCAACGCCTCATGGTATCTCCTTACCTTGAAATATGCAGTATTGTCATTTAACTAGGTATATAAAATCCGCGTCTGTCTTTTCCTCTGTCCTGTCGTCAGTTGTCAACCATTTTTGAACTCCTTTTCTTTTGGTCGATTGTGTTTGCTTTTTTTTTTTTTTTTTTTGGGTCCCCTGTGCTTTTCTCTTGGATGGTGTTTTTGCCATCTGAATACCACTTAGCCTATTTTGCCTTGAGCAAAAGCGTGGGGCTGATTCAGCTGTGGCTGCCAGGTTAAGCTGTATTTCATGGGATTTGTCGGCATTATGCATTGCACAGCAGTGAGTATTGACACATCCCCCCCCCCTCTCTCTCTCTCTCTCTCTCTCTCTCTCTCTCACACACACACACACACACACACACACACACACACACGAAAGCTGTTGATGGCATCCATCTTGGCCAAAATTATAGGTGAAAGTTTCTAGCCAGCAGTTAAATGGCAGAACTTTGAAGTATCCCAAAGACGGCTAAGCATAGGGGAAAAGTCAAAAACCAAATTAACAGATTAGCAGATCAACGTTTACTTTTAGTTAAGTAATCTTAATCTGTCGTCATAATTGTTATCAGACCGCTTATGATCATCCGGATGGGGGTTTGCAAGTCTATATCAACTATCATTTGTCAGGTTTGCTTGTTGGAAAAATTTGGGGGATGGATTGGTTGCCAATATTAATAATTATGAAGTTCTCTTAATCTTGTTGGTAAAACTGTTATGACCATCCGGACTGCTTAGCAAGTTTAACTTGATTATCAATCATTAAATTTAATTACTGGAATGACTTGAGGACAATTAATCCCTCAAACCCTTCTTCCCCTTCAAAGGCTCAAAATAAATCCCTCGAAACGGTGGTTTCGGCAATTATTATTCTGTTTCCTATGGTAAGACAATTATTACTGTTTAAGTAATTACTAGGAAATACTTGTTTAATAACCAGTGGCGGATGATTTTGAGAGAAATGTAAGTTAAATCTTATCATTTCAACTGATCAAGTCCTGCATCTGTCTGTGTGAATAATCACAAGATTTATGGTTTTATGGATGGACTTAGTAGACCTAGATAACCTAAGTATTTTCCATCAGCACATTACTTCTGCCTGCACCAGCTTCCCATGAAGCTATTTGGATAGATTTGATGAGCATACTGAGCCTATTGATGGAATCATAACTCAATTCCACGAATCAGAACCATAAAATACAGTCATCAATAGTTTTGATGTCGTACAATCGGTGAAATTCAGGCAAATCAGCGGCAAATCATTGAAACACTTTCGATGGAACTTGCATGTTCTCGTCACAATTTTAGGTCACTTCAAAATAAAGCTACTGGATGATTAAAATTAACAGCCCTGTATTTAAAGTTGTTATATTACTTACCGCCTAAATAATAATAATAATAATAAAAAAATCAAGTCAAATAACCAACATCTAGATAAAAACCTTACAAACTCCAATTTATGCCATGTGGCATTGCTTGCTTATGTGTCAGTGCTTATGTGGACTCCTCCTAAAAAAAAAAAAACAAATGATGTCCACTGCCCCTTTGGTTTCCTCTACATACAATGGTCATTTTTTCTTTTTTTTGGCTAAGTGAACACCAAACAAAATAGCTAGAATCCACACAATTCCATTAATTACCCTTATGTATTCAAACAGTGTAGCACTATGAAAGGGTATTTTGGGTTTTTCGGTATGCTATTTCCCTGGACAAAGCAGCAACTATTACCATCATATATATATATATATAAACTTCATTATAACCTACAATTAGCTATTTAGCTTGATTTGTAGTTTTTAGACTAGTTATTCTGTCATCATCTCCACCCTTGGATTTTTTTTTTTTAACTATGCTTCCTAATCATAGTAGCCATTGGATCAAGTTTAACACTAACTACCCTATCCTTAATCACTCACACACAACCGGTTGCCTCTTTCACTCACTTCTTCTCCACGCCCAAACACCATCCTCCCTTTCTCAGTTTTTTGTAAATTTCTATTACACAATGCTTAAGTAAATAACTTTTGTACTATCTTTTTCCCATCCCTTTCTGCTATTCTCTCTAGAAAACATGGGATTAGATAGCTTCTTTTTTGACAAATTGAGCCCCATATACTTACAATTTTATTCCATATAGACCAAATCACAAAACCTTCAATTTTCTTCCCTTATCTCTGCACTTCGGTAAGCTTTTCTCCCTCCCTTTCCATGTCATTTATTACTTGAAAACAATCTTTTTTCAACCTGGAATTAATGATTTTAACCTGAATTAATGCATATGCAACCTGTAATTTCCAATTTTTATATGAATTATTAATGTTCAATTGTTTTTCCATGTGACTAACTATGTTGCTTTGTTAACCTGCCTATTCAGTTTCCCTTTAACCAGATCTCCTTGCTTTTTACTGCTACATCATTTGCAACTCGATCTTCTGCAGCTGAGGTATGATATTTATCATTTGGCTGTTGTTTGATTACAGATTATTACATGCTTGTTAACTGAAATTGGTGTTTACTTTTTAGATTATACTTGAATGTTACCTAATTCTTATGAGTGATCATGAAAATCCTACATTCTTGTGAAAAACCTGTTGCTTTTTGTTATTATATTACTGTTATATTATTATTTGTTTGATCTTTGGATTAATGTTTCTCTAACTATTTTTCCCATTCTTTGTTGGTTTTATTTAGCAATTTAAATCCTTTTATTTGTTTTCTCATTGATTTCTTTTCTTTTAATCATTGAACAACCTAAAAATTAAAAAAAAAAATTAAAATGAAAAGAAGAAAAACAGTTTAGAGCTTTAACATGCTTAGTCAGTTCATTGATGAAGCATTTGATTGAACTATGGCAGTTTCTTCACCGTTAACACACACACATCAGATCCTTACTTAGCCATATGAGCACCAGCTTATGAGATCTCAGCAATTACTTAATAGTTCTAGCCATGCTGCTTTCTTCAGCCAATCTAACCAGAATCATATTTTTATGAGCCAAACTGATCATTTTCCTCCTATTAGACAAATCTCTTTGCAACCTGTTAGAAGTTTTTATACTGGTCCACCAAACTTTCACTTGCGTGTAGCACATAATTTGAACAATGAAGCTAAGAGAAAATATAGAAAAGAAGCTATATTAAGATGGAAAGAAAAAAAATCAGAATCAGTAAACTTCAAAGACAGAAACCTGTACACACTCTATCTGTACAGCATAATTGCTCTTCTAATATTAGAAAAGGAAGGGAATTGTTGGATTTTAATTGTTGATAAACCTGACATCCTACCCCCTCAACCTAATTGGCCACATTGTGGTGCAAAAAAATTTGCCTATGAAATAGTAAACTTTTGTTGTTCTAATGGTGATATAACTTCGGCTTCAAATGAAATACCTGATGTGATTAAAGAATTATTGACATCATCTTCAGATGAAACTAAAGCATTTAGAGCAATGATTATAACATACAACAATCATCTTGTACTCAGCTCCTTAGGTATCATTAGGGGTGTTCAAATCCAAACCCAACTCGAAAACCCAACCTAACCCAAATGAATTTGGGGCTAAATGGGTTGGGTTATTGGGTTTCAGGTTATTTGGGTTGGGTTACCTGAATTGGTTGGGTTGGATTTTTTTTTTTTTAAAACCCAATCCAACCCGATAACCCGAATACCCAACAAAATTTAATTATATTTTTTAGTTTTTATTTTTGTCCTAATTAGTTTATTTAATTTATATTTTTGTCCTTTTCATTCTTGAAATAACATCTAATTTATCATATTGTATATTTTTTCTTTTAATTCATGACCTAATCATTTTATTTTTATCTAAACAAATATTTTTTTATGGATAATCTTGCAATTTTAGATTTTTAAATTTTTTTTTATTAATATGGATTTTTAACCCAAATAACCTGAAAACCTCCGATTAATACTTGGGTTGGGTTTAATTGGGTTACTATATTTGTTGGGTTGGGTTTTCTTTTTTAGACCAAAAACCCCGAAAACTTGCCAACCCGCCAACCCAACCCATGTGCAATTAAACCAACACCCCTAGGTGTCATGTGTGATAATAATTTAGCTCGAAGAAATAAAGGAGTCTATATATTTAGAGTGCAAGGATAAGTCTACCATTTCATAAATGATTTGAAACGACAAGAAGGTTATACTAATAATCTTCAATTCTATTTTCACAACATTGATCATGAGCTTCTTAATCGTTTGCAAGTTTGTCCTGATTGAATGAATCTGTTCTTTCTAAACTCATGAATGTACTTGAGCAAAATCCTTATGCTAGATTCTTTAAAAACTTAAGTAATGTTCCAAATTTAGACAGTTACAAAATTTTCCTTCGTACTAAACCTGGTGTTGATCAAAAAGTATATAACAAACCTACTGTATCACAAGTAGCAGGTTTATGGGTTGAAGGAGAAGAAAATGGTGAAAATAGCATAGAAATATTCAGGTCTATACTCATGGGGGTCATTCTCGCCAAATTCAGTATTATTATGGTTGTTACGATCCCCTCCAATATCCTTTAACGTTCCCTACCATATGGTGAACTTGGTTGGCACCAACGTATACTAAAAAACGGAGTTAAGTGACCACACAATAAAAGGAAAAGAAAAAGAACTACAGAAGAATTAATATCTTCTGATAATGTTTCTGATGTTGATCAGCTGCTTCGAAGGGAACATGATGGTCAATTTGTCAAACAATAACAACTTTTTAGTTCACTCTTTACAAGAAATTCTGCATCACTTATTCATTTGGTTTTCTCTTGAAATAGCTATGGAGAAACTGGATGATGATCCAAATTTTGTTTCACTTAGAGAATAATATGCTTACAAATTTCAGATTGAAGATAATGATTGCTCTTTTATATTGCATTTAGCTCGCTTATTCCAGCAATATATAGTAGGCATATATGTCAAAATTGAAACACAACAACTAGACTTCTTTAGATCTCAACAAACTGAAATAAAACAAGAATTGTTGCAAGGATTGTAGATGCTATAGGTGCAGGCGAAATAGAGGGATCAAAAGTAGGACAAATGGAATTATATTACCTTCAAGCTTTATTGGCGGACCTAGAAACATGAGGCGAAAATATGTAGATGCAATGACATTAGTTCAAAAATATGGAAAACCTAATATATTTTTAACTATGATGTGCAATCCTAATTGGTCAGAGATAAAAGAACATTTAATAGATAAAGAAGAAGTGCACAATAGACCAAATTTAGTTGTGAGAGTTTTCCATGCTAAACTTGAAGAATTAAAAGTTGAGCTTTTCAAGAATAACATTTTCGGTGAGGTAGTAGCTTATACGCATGTCATAGAATTCCAAAAAAAGGGGCCACCACATTCTCACTTTCTTCTGATTTTGAAACCTCAATATAAAATGTTTAGACCAGATGAATATGACAAAATAGTGTCCGCTAAAATACTAGATAAGAACAAATACTCTATTTATATAAAATGGTTGTTAAACATATCTCTTACATGGTCCATGTGGCAAGCTTGATCCATCTAGCCCCTGTATGAAGAAAAATGGAAAAACTGTAGGAGCTCATATCCAAAGGATTTTAGTGAAGAAACCCAACAGACAGCTGATTCATATCCAATATAAAAGAGAAGAAATAATGGTGTTAAGGTGAGGGTTGGGAATTCTTAGTTAGATAACAGATGGGTTATCCCTTATAATGCTTACTTGACAGAAAAATTTAACTGCCATATTAATGTTAAGATTTGCTTTATAATAAAAGTAGTTAAGTATATCTACAAGTACATTTGCAAGGGACACGATAGAATCTGTTTTCATGTTGCTTCTGATATTTTAGATGGACAAATAGATGAAATACAACAATATATATCAGCAAGGTGGGTATTACTACTTGAGGCAGCATGGAGAATATATCGATTTCCTATGAGTGAAATTAAACCATCTATTATCCACCTACAACTACATTTAGAGAATTACCAACCTATGAACTTTAAGAAGGAACAGAAGTTGCAAGACATAATTCAAAATACTCATCAGAGAAAAACAATGTTAACTCAAGTTTTCTATACAAATAAAACTGATACACAAGCTCCAAAGTTTAATTGTACCTATGTTGAATTCCCAAACTATTTTGTATGGAAAGCAGATAAAAAAATCTGGCAACTAAGAGAGAGAGGAGATTCTGTAGGCAGAATTATAACAGCCCATCCTTCTGAAGGAGAAACATATTACTTAAGATTGCTCTTAACAAAAGTTCGCTGTCCTAAGTCTTTTGAAGATTTGAGGACTTACAATGGAACCGTTGTTGATACTTTTTGAGAATTAGCTCCTTTACAAGGACTATTACTACATGATAATAGCCAGGAGCTTTGTTTACAAGAAGCTTCTTTGTTTCATATGCCTTATGAAATGAGAAGGCTTTTTTCCACTCTATTAGTTTATTGCTGCCCCAATGACCCAAAAAAACTTTGGCTGCAATTCCAGAATTGTATGTCAGAGGATTTTGTTAGATGTTCTGCATTAACACCTAGATAGATTAAGCAAAAAATGTTGCAGCAAATTAACATGGATTCTTGCAGTCAATGGGAAAACACATAACTTTTTGTGGATTAATTCCAACTAATTTAAGTTCTGATGATGTGGAAAATCAAATAAGAGAGCTAAAGTTGAATAGAACCTTATAGTTTCTAAACATGATATTAGTTCCAAGACGTTGTTAAATACTAAACAAAAAGAAGCATTTGAAACTATAGTTGACAAAATATATACAAATAAGAGTGGAGCATTTTTTATCCATGGTCCAGGTGGTACTAGAAAAACATTCTTATATAAAGCGCTACTTGCTGATGTTAGATCGAAAGGATATATAGCTTTAGCTACTGCCACATGAGGAATAAGTCAATCAATATTACTTGGAGGTCACACAGCACACTCTAGATTTAAACTTCCAATAGATATTTTAGAAGGTAAAACTTGCCGAGTAAGTAAACAGAACAGTTTAGCAATTCTTATCAAAGTGTGTAAACTTATAATCTGGGATGAAGCTCCTATGGCTAAAAGAGTTGCAACTATTGAAGCATTAGATGATTTACTACAAGATCTGATGGAATCAACTGAGCTTTTCAAAGGAAAAGTTGTTGTTTTAGGGGGAAACTTTAGGCAAACTCTACCAGTAATTCGTAAAGGAACTAAGTGCGAAGAATTAGATGCTTACCTTATGAATTCCAAATTATGGCCAAAATTTATAAAGCTGAAGTTAGTAGAAAATACGAGAGCAAGATATTAGTAGAAAATATGAGAGCAAGATTAAATCCTGAATTTATTGCATATCTTTTGAGAATTGGTAATGGCATAGAGCTAACTGATGAAAGTGAAAACATAACAATTCCAGCTTCAATTTTACTTAAACATAATAACAGAGAAACTACACTTGATGAACTACTAAATACAGTATATCCTCGTATAAATTTTATGGCAGAAACAGGACCTTCTACTTTAAATAAAGCTATCTTAACTACAAAGAATCACTTTGTAGATAAAATAAATGATATTATGATATACAGATTCCCTGGTACAGTGGAGATAGAATATTTGAGTTATGACGAAACTATTGATCCAAATGACCAAACTCAATATGAAGACTTTATTAATACTCTTGCTCCAAGTGGCATGCCACCACACAAACTCCTGTTAAAAGCTAATGCACCAATCATACTATTGCGAAACTTAGATCCACCTGAGGGACTTTGTAATGGAACTAGGCTTATATGCGAATCTTTAAACAAAAATGTTATACATGCCAAATAGCTGTAGGTGATTTTTCTGGAAAACAAGTATTCATACATCGCATTCCTTTGTAACCCCCATATGATGAACAATATCCCGTTCCTCATAAAAGAACACAATTACCTATTAGACTATGTTGTGCAATGACAATAAATTGCGTGCAGGGACAAACACTTGACTTTGTTGGTGTATATCTAAAATAGCCGATTTTTTCCCATGGACAATTATATGTTGCTATTTTCCGTGCAAGAAAATCTTCAGCTGTTAAAGTACTAATAATACCTCCTTTCTAGATTAGTGTAACTAATTTAGATAAAATAAAGAATATAGCATACAAAGAAATTTTGCAATGTTCTAAATATAATGGTAAGTTGCTATCTCTGTATTCTTATATGCAACCCATATATGTTTATTTTCTGTTAAACACATATTCTTCTTTATCATTAACATACTTATGTTACTAAATGTCAGGTGAAAATGGCACGCTGCATGTACCAAGTTCTTGAAGTTAACAAGAAAGTAAAAAACTGGACTTTCTTGGTCTAGGTTGTTGAGAGAACTCATCCTCAGATAAGTCGTACTACACCACCAAAAAGGTTCCGATACATTCTACTCACCGATTTTGAGGTAAAATAATCACAGAAATCTTGGAAATATTCTGCCATAGTTAGGGGCTTATCATTACATTTATAAAAAGATATGAGACTTTATTCTAAGTAATTGTTGAGTGTGAGAGATTACCTTTTGATTTACCAGAAGCAGAAGAAGAATTAGTAGCAGGCAAAAGAAAGATCTTCTCTAGTGTTGTTTCTTCAACAATTTTGGATCTCTAGTGGACCTCTCAGTAGGATTCGAATCCAGATGAAGTTCTGACCATCTATCAGAGAAAAAAGAACGAACGAATCTTGTAGGATTCCCAAGAAATTCTTCGATTTCTTCCGGAAGCGGATGATTAATCATCTGCTTCTCACAGTACACTACTTAATGTGTTCATGTGTTCTAAAATCCACCTTTAATGAATCAAATTAACTCGATTTTTTATCCAAAAAATAGGGAACTAAGGTTTCAACAATCATTTATGGCAATGATATTCGCTACTTTGCCAACATGCTCATGCCTTACAAGAGATAGAATGTTTCAAATGCAACTCTGGGTTATGTCGCTCTAGCCTTTAGAGTTAGCAATTATGGTTTGAACTGGACAATTACCAATAACACTCTGGTTGAAGAAGTAATTGAACAAGTTGTACCGAACTTCTTTGCACTTTTGAACTGACAAAATTTTCAGACCTGTTCAGATTTACTGTCACATTGAAAAATTGCAAAGTTAGTTCTCTATAACCTTGCATTTTATCCATATTTTTCCGGCAAAAATGTATCATTCATTCTTCTAACCTTTTCTTTCTTTGAAAAGAAAAAGTGTAAAGACATCAAGGCTAGTGTCATTCATGCTTTCCCCACCAGAGAAAGAGGTACTGAAGCTTTTACTACACGAGACTTTGTTATCATCAATGAAGAGTAAGATGCTCTCATTTTAATTGAATTATTTAGCACCATAAGAATAATGCTTTAACACTATCACTGTAATTTGTAGAAGAAAACTAGTGTTGTTGACTATGTGGAATGAGCATCAAGAGAATGATGGAACAAAAGTTGCTGAACTCATTGGCACAACTCCAATATAATTGCTGTGAGAATCAAAGTAACAACATTCAACTGTAAGTCCTTAATATTTCATTTATGAATTCATCAATTATATTGTCAATAGATCACCACTCTTTATTCTTTTGATTGCCAACATTCAACACTATATATTTTCACAAATATTTTACATATACCGATTCATTTACTGACAATAATCCCCTTCAATGCAGCTCTATCACTTACAACAAGACTGTCCTCAACCATCCTCTTGAATCCTCCACTGGTACAAGAAGAACAACTCAAATAATGGTAAAAAAAAAAAATTCTCTAGCAATTAGAGTTTAGTCCTAACAATACAGTGACATTTCAAATTTAAATCTGCAGGTAATGAAAATAAAGAAGACTTAAAACAACTGATTGAAGTGAAAGCATACAAAGATTCAGACGTGCTGCTGCCACCACTTGCTGAGGAAGACATAATTAGCATAGAGAAAGCTCTTGCCATTTTTGAACATGTCTACGCGTAACATAATAATCAATTACTTTATAATACCATGAAGTTTACTATCACATAATCATTCAATTATATCATATGAAACAGGAAAGTGCAGTTTGGATGAGAGCCAAAACAAGATTTCTTTTAGGCCCTCAAAGGATGTGGTACACTGCTTACCGAAAAGATTATCATAAATCTGTAAATGCTGAGGTTGGCTAGACAATCAGGTATTCGTCTTGCAAAGAAGATAGTCAAGTTAAGCTCAGGTAAATAACTTATAAAATCTTAAAATTTTGAAAACAATTACAACCATCACATTCTTATCACTACTGCATTTAACTTTTGTAATACATTTCACAGGAGTCGAATAGGAGTAAAACTAATGGAAGGACAATTTGAGCTTAATGCTGTCATGTTCTCACCAGACATTGAGAAAATAGTTCCATTCACTCCTATCCAATTAAAAGAAGCTGAGAAAAATGTAAATACTAAACTACATATAATTTCTCTACAAAATGGTAAACTTAATGATGACAACTTCACATTAACAACCACAACATCTTTTATTTGTCATTGAACTTAAATTTCTTCTCAAATCATACACTTGAATATTACTTCTACAGCAACATATTTCAATAACAAATCTCATATAACAATTTGTCATTCACAAAAACCATAAGTATTTAGTAGAATATTATATTAAAACGTTAACTATTTCTATTACATTAAGGTCTACTTTGAACAAAAACAATTCAATGAAATTAGTTTACATTTTGCAAAAAATGGGGCATTATGCAATCTGCACAGATTACTGCCTCAATGGAGAAACACACCATTGTCTGCTTTGTTTGGCATTATGTAAAGGAATTTCAAGGACAGGCGAACAAACGCCGCAACATAGTCAAACCATACACTAATGAAAAAATGCTTCAGATGACTTTCTCTACTGCTGATAAGGAAATTCCACTTGCTCCTGCAAATTTTCCTATGCATACTGCAGAAACTCAGCACACAGAAGCAGACATCCAGCTTTTTACCCCAACAACCAAGAAGATCCTTGAAGAAATTTCTGGGACATCTACTCACTTACAGGACAACCTCTAGGTGTTGGAGTCAAAAGAAATCTCAACTTCACTAACACAAGTTCAAATGAGGTGTAACTAGAACCTGCAGATAACAAAACCACATCTCCACTGCAAAGGCTACCAAGCAGATACCTGGCAAGAATGCTCTTGCGGAGAGTCCTTCCATGAAGAATCGTGATAAGCTCAAACTCAACTAAACACTTTGCTTCTTAATATCTTTTGTCTATAGCCTATCTACTCTTGTTGATTTGCTTTAGTACTGTTGCCTTTTGATATATATTATGGTCCATTATGTTAACAACTACAATGAACATTAATGGATCATAATATGAATGTCTGTCTATCAAATAGTAGCATGTGGACTCCTTCAGTTAGCAATTTAAGCTTTCAGCAATTTGTATGGCACTAATGCTACTTTAATTACCTACATTCCATACTTGGGAACTATGTTTAAGGATCTCAATTATATACATTAGTATTAAGGTAAATTGCTAGAAAATACATGCAGGTTATTTTATGTATGTTTGGAAATTATTGTTTTTGGATATCTTTTATTTGCATTCCACATGCAAAGAAGTGTTTGAAACCTGAAAAAACCATTTTTACTCTATGTTTGATTAGAATATGTGAGTGTTTGGAAGAAAAAAAAAAAAAAAAGATTTTGCAAAGCTGCATGAATTGTAAATTTGCCATTTCTTTAGAGGATTTCAATGATTTAGCTCATCTATATAAACTATTGTAAAAGTAGAATAAGGATTATTTATAGTATTCATAATATTTTAAAATTCAAAAGGTGCATTCTTTAATCCAAATGGCATTACATTCCATTTGTAATTTCCAAATGGTACTGTAAAAACTATCTTATATTTATCTTTTTCATCAATTTGGACTTGCCAAAATCTACTTTTCATATCAAATTTTGAATCAATTACTACTTTAAAAGTCCTTTTTAATAGATCTCTTTTATTAGGTATTGGATATCTTATCCATTCCAATCCTTTGTTTAATGGTTTACAATTTATTACTAATCTTGGAGCTCCTCTTTCTATTTCATCTTGATTGTTAACATAACAAAGTTGTGCAACTTCAAGGAGACTTAGAAGACCTTATTAAAATATTTTCTTTATTAATTCATTAATTTATTTTTTACAATTTTCATTAATTCATGATTCATTTGAATAGGTCTAGCTTTAAGATGTGGTATATCTTTTTCATTAAATCCTTTAATATAAGGTAATTTTACTAAATGTTGATTTCTATCCCAAAAACATTGGAAAGATCAGAACAAACTTGTTCTTCTAATAATTAGTGAAATCAGAAATTTTTATTTTTATTATATCATCTTTAAGCTGTTGATTTATTCTTTCTTAATTTATTTCTTCCTTTAAAAATCTTATTTGTTTTTGTAGTCTATTTATAGAATGATTTTTTATTAATTTTAATTCTTTATTATCTCGTTGAATATTATTTATTTGAGAAATTATATATTATTTTAATAAACTAACATCTTTAGAAATAGGTGAATGAATAAAAGGAAAATGAAGAATTTGACCATGTATTTTTGTTGTAATCCCTTCTTCATCCATTAAAAATGGATATATTTGGGTTATAAAAAGAGTTCCTAAGACATCCAATAACATATTGGGCTAAATTATTAATTAGAATAAAAGAGTTTCTAAAATATATGTTTTGATTACAAATATGTGCTTTAGATAATTTATATTTAATATCTAAGAGTTCTCCACTTGCAGAATATAATTTTTCAGTAGTTCTTTCATAATATCTAGTAGGAATTAATCCTTCACTTATAGAATTTTGATAAGCTCTTGAGTCTATTAAAGACATTAAGTTTACATAAAATTCTCTTTTAATATTAATATTAATGGGAGCATACCATTTTTGAAATTTTATTCTAGAAATTACGGCGATAAATTCTCTATCTAGTCTTTCTTGGGAAATAGATGGTTTATCTTGATTTTCTGCTTCATTTTGTAGATTAAGACATTAGAAAATTTTACACTACATTTTCTCGTTGCAAAATTTTTATTTTCTTTTTAATTTGATTTATTTCGTCTTGTAAATCTTGAATAGAAACTTCTGAAGGTTTTCTAAATCTATTAAATATTTCTTACTGAAGATTAAAAAGCTCTACTGGAGGCTTTTCTGCCTGTATAACTATATCCCTCAATTTTAATAAATATTCCTTTTTTATTTCAGTATCGTCTATTTTATCTATTAAATCAAAGAATTTTTTTTTAATTTTGATTTAAAATAACATTAATAGTTTGATATGAACAGGAAAAATTTCATACACATCCACAATCAGAATGTTCTGATTCATTATCTTCATAGTCAGAAGATTCCTTTTGAATAAGATCAACTTCTTCTATTTCTTCTTCAAAAGTACTTTCTTCTAAAGTTTCTTCATTTAATATATTTAATATTTTCTCTTTAGTTTCATCTTCTAATTCTAATAAAGATATTTTCTTTGTAGCATCACAAACTTTTGCAGTATGTCCTACTATACCACATTTCCAACATAGTAAATTAGGGGCTGATGAAGATTTAGGTTTCTTACTATTCTTTGAAGACTTAGATTTTGAATAAAAAGGAGTTTTTGACTTATACTTTGACCTAGAGTATAAGAAGGTTTATGATAGGAAGAAGAATAAGTTTTAGACTTTGATCCTATTCTTCTAGATTTTGAATACTTTTTAAATGTTTAACCTTACTAGAAGGAAGAGATAATTTTTCAAAACCAAAATATTTACAGAATGATCCTAATTCTTTCCTAGTTTGCTTATGATCTCTTTTAAGTTGACTTTTAAGTTTTAAATCTGTACATAATGCTAAAACTTCTGCATTAACATAGTTTATTAGATATCCATAAGTGAGTTTAGTGTAAGGTATTTCTCCATTATATTTATCTCTTATTTTTTGTCTTAATTTTTTTGCAAACAATTTTGGCAACCCTGCTGTAAGTCTTTCTTTCCAGTAAGCATGGTTACAATCCATCCTAAGAAATATTTTATTAAGAAAAACATCTTCGTACCATCTAAAATCATGTACTTTTGGACAAGTAAGATTAGTTAAGATTTCAGAACTTCTTTCTTGAAAATTATGAGGTTCACCAATAAAATGTTCTTATAATAGCATAAAGTAATGGCGAGACTACATCTTGAACTCCACTGGTACTAGCAAGTTGAGTATTTTGAACTGTTACTATTTGATTATTACTACCTACTGATTATGTAATTATTAGAACAACATTTTTCATTGTTGTCTTAATATAATTTCTTTCTTCTTCACTTAAATAATTATCCCACCAACCTTTAAGGATTCGTGTAAAACTGGCTATTAATAAATTAGCACTTTGATGATCTATATTGCCCTTGACTTTATATGCTGTAGCACACATTCCTATTCTTGAATCGTATTATACATTTGATGATCTGTTTGTCCATCTAAATTCCATTCACAAATTCCCTCACCATTATAAGATGATAAAGATATTGAATGTCTTTCTTCAAAATGCATATCTGGAAAAGAAGGCCTTGAATAATTTTTTTTAATACAACATTCTTTCATTTTTAATACCACCTTTAGTTATTCTATTTATTTGATTTTTTCTTGCTCTATTTTTTCTGCTCTAATGATATTGTGGCTATTTGACCTTTTTGTTTTTCATCTTTTTTAGTTTTTTGTTCTACTTCAAAATTTTTTAACTTTTCTACTATTTCATATATTAATTTTTTGTCTTTATTTAATACAGGAATATCCTTTTCTGATAATTCAAAAGGTTTAAATAAATGTTGACTTGGGGGAGGTTCTGGAGGTTTTTTAAAAAGAGATTAAAGGCTTGTAGGGGTTTTAATTTCTTAATTTCTAATTCTATCAAATGAGAAATCATTGTATTTAATGTTTGATTTGTATAATTATTCTGTTTATATATTTTATCTAAATATTTTATCGTTGGATTTTTTTTGTAAAGTAGTTAGGTCACTTATCTTAAAAAGAGATGCTGTAATAATATTTCCTCTGTGTTCGAAGTTTACTTCTTCTATTGGAGGATAAGGGGAGTTTACCTTTTCAAAAAAGGATGTAATCCATTCTTTGGTAGTAACTCCTAAATATGGCTTAATAAAAAGATTATTTATTTGCTTAGTTACTGCAATAAATTTCAAACCATTTAAAGAAGTCTATATTTAATTTTACTCTTTCTAAATCTTTGTAATATTGCTATCTAATTTCTTTCTGTTGATCATAATTAAAATTTTCAAAAAACTATTTTCATTTATTATTATTTTCTTCACTATTAAAATACTTTCGTAATAATTCCTTATCTAATTTAAATTCTGAAGAAATCATTAATATTTGCTCATCAAAACGCATCTGAGATCTTGAAGGAGAAGCAGGAGAACTTGTAGAATTTTCTATATTTTGATATATGGGTTTAGGAATGTTGGGAGTAAAATCTACATTATGAATATCTATCTTATTAGAGGTTACCTTATCATTTTCTTCTATTTTTTCATGAATTGGAATGGAAGAGGTAGATGCCCTCTTGAGGGCAACAACAGATGGTCTAATGAACTGTATAGATTGATAGTAGGTCTAAGACCCAATCTTTCTTATCAACATTATATTCAACATTTTCCAACTTTTTCAACCTTACCCAGTTCTTCAACTATTCCAACTTCTCCTTCTAGCAGTATCCCTTCTAGAGGAATAATAATGACCAGTGACTCTTATAAAGAACCTACTTCTTATCTAGAAGCAGTCCAAAATATTCAAAAAGTCTAAACTCCAAAAAACCCAGAAAAAACTAATCAACCATCCCCTTCTACTTCCAATCCTTCTCATACTCCAACAAATTTTTCTTTTGATAAAAATACCTATGTTTTAAAAGAATTTGTCAAACCTCTTTTATTCCTAGAACAAGGACATATTAATCTTACTTTCAAAGAACTATTTGAAATTTTCTTTACTCCAGCCATAGATATTTTTGCTCCCTTTAAGAATTATTTTATTCAAGAAACTCTTAAAAAAACTTGACAAATATTATGAATTCATTTTAGTTGATGCCAAATCGGTTGTAATAGAACACATTCCAGAAGATAAAGAAAGAAGGAAAAAGAGATTAGCAAGAGGTGGTGATTCATGTACATTATACATAATATTCCAAGATGAAGATATTAAACATATTCAGACCAGCAGATTAGCCTTGTGTAAGTTATAATACTCCAGTTGCATTCTCAAAACCATAGAACCCTCCAGTGTAACTTATGCGGATTGTATCAAGGCATGGCAATATACTGTACTATGCAGAATGTTTAACTTTACTAGAAGGAAGAGATAATTTGCCCAAGATGTTACTTTAGGAATTCCTTTTATAACCCAAATATATCATTTTTTAACAGATGAAGAAGGGATTAAAACAGAAAAACACGGTCAAATTCTTCATTTTCCTTTTATTCATTCACCTACTTCCAAAGATGTTAGTTTATTAAAACAATATACAATTTCTCAAATAAATAATATTCAATGAGATAATAAAGAATTAAAATTAATAAAAAATCATTCTATAAATAGATTACAAAAACAAATAAGATTTTTAAAGGAAGAAATAAATTATGAAAGACTAAATCAATAGGTTAAAGATGACAGAATAAATGTAAGTAATCTAAATTTCTAATTTCACTAAGTTATTAGAAGAACAAGTTTGTTATGATCTTCCCAATGCTGTTTGGGATAGAAAACAATATTTAGTAAAATTACCTTATATTAAAGGATTTGATGAAAAAGATATACCTATTAAAGCTAGACCTATTCAAATGAATAATGAATTAATGGAATATTGTAAAAAGGAAATTAACGAATTAATAAAGAAAAATTTAATAAGGTCTTCTAAATGTCATTGGAGTTGCTCAGCATCTTCATTTAATATATTTAATATTTTCTCTTTAGTTTCATCTTCTAATTCTAATAAAGATATTTTCTTTCTAGCATCACAAACTTTTACAGTATGTGTAGGAATTTGTTCCTGGTCATATCAAACTATTAATGTTATTTCAAATCAAAATAAAAAATTTTCTTTGATTTAATAGATAAAATAGGAGATACTAAAATAAAAAAGAAATATTTATTAAAATTAAGGGATATAGTTATACAGGCAGAAAAGCCTCCAGTATATTGAGCCTTTTAATCTTCAAGAATATTTAATAGATTTAAAAAACCTTCAAAAGTTTCTATTCAAGATTTACAAAATGAAATAAAGAATAAAAATGTATTTAAATACTAATAAAATTTTATTAATATGAAAACTTACAATTCTTGAAGAAAACTTTTTGAAGAAGGCAATGATAGAACTCTCAGAGATTTTCTAAGGATCTTACTCCGCTCTCTCTTACTTTGAATACAAATGCCTTTAAATAGGCAAATGAAGAATCTTGAATAGTTTCTAAAGTACAATAATACTCTCTAAATGGCCGAAAATGGCCTTATCACGAAGTAAAATAATTAAACATTTGATTTGACATAAAGAAATTTTTGTGTACAATTATTGCTCTGAATTGGATTCTTGAAATCTTTAGTCTTCCTTTAGTCATATAGGTTTGCAAAACATTTTAATCTTACTTTCAAAATCCACAAGAAATATCCACAGGTAAAAAATATCCATATATAATTCCGCAACAACGGTAATCCCCAAATAATTTTCACAGTAAATAATTTCCGCAGCAAAATCCTCAAATAATTTTCACAGTAAATTTTTGTTAATGTTGGTTGGTTTTCTTACCCCTGTACCATTATGTCACATTTCAGCAATTTCATCTCAAATAACAATTTACATTCAAATAAATATAATACGAAACAAATTCAAATACAAATATTACAATTTAGTTGTCTAAATAAACAATCAAATATAGTCTAATGATATGAGCTACCATCTGCATCAGGAGGTGGGGAATGCTGGCGACAAGAGGATCAAGAAGAACGCCCAACTGCTCCATCAAAATATTCAGTTGGCTTCTCGTTTCAGACAGTTGGGCTAGCAGTGAAGTTTGCTCTTTCTTCAGTTCTTCCTTTTCCAATCTCTCCCTTTCCAGTTGGGCTTGTAGTTCAGCATTAAGGGAGTGGACTATACTCCTAATCCTCTCATTAACATCCTCAGGTAAGCCGTATGGATGTGAAGGTCTGGACGAGAAACCCTTCATGGTTCTACATAAAGAACCAAGACCAGCTACTCTGCCTTTTTTCTTTCCTCCCACGGCATCATACCAAATTTCCAAGTCAGATGACAGATGCTGTGAGTGTTGAGAACCATCGGCAAACATATTGTCATTCTCAATAGTACTTTGAGAAGATATGTTAGCCTTTTTCTTCACAAAGTTCTCCTGCAAAAATGATACAAAAAAGGTCAACTTTTTGGAAACAAGAACATTAAAGAACAAATCAAAAAAGGATTGTAATCAAGCCTTAATGACTTACATAAGCAGCTTGGGCCCAAGGATGAATCCAATCTCCCTTCTTCTTCGTATGGGTGCAGAAATAGAAATCAGAGAATGGTGGCGGGTCTTCACCCCTCTCAGCTTTCTGTAATTAAAATAAATAAATATTTTCATGTCATCAATAACGAAGGTGTTTTAATATAATGAAATATTAAAAATACAAAAAATTAATTAGTATTACCATTTTCCTGAAATGCACTCTATGCGGTATTATAGAACCGCCCGTATGCAGTGATGCAACTGCATTGAAGGCCCGATTCTTCTTATTCTGCTTAGATTTTTGTTTGAACTCTATGGACTGCCATATTTATTTAGGTCTGCCCATGCGCTATCCCCCATCCAACAGGGTTTTTTACCATCTTTTCTGACTTTTTGTAGCATCTGGGCCAGCCTACCTGCCCATCTATTCTCAATATTCTCTCGCACAGCTGCATTGTGCCTAGGTGGCCATCTAAATTTTTTCTACAATGTTCAAAGTAAGTTGTCATATAACAATATGAAAAATAGAATTACCTAATCAATTAATACATTGAAACAATATAGACAAAGATACCTGAAATTCCTCAAACCACATGTCTCTTGTGGTTGTAGAAAACTTCTTCCATGAGGGTTTGCCTTCTTCAAACTTGGTTTTTATGCATGCAACAATGCCCTCAATTGCTGGTTTGTGAGGGCAAAACCTTGTTACAACCAAACAAGATAAATATAACATGTTAGTTATCTTTATGTAAAGAATTAAATTACAATTTTATGTTTATTATGAATAATATTACCCGTCTCCATCAGGCTCTATCCAAATCAGTGTGTCACTAGCTTCATTTCCAATGGCACTGGAAGAACTGGCAGTTGTATGAAGGGCACCAGTGGGAGAGGGTATCAATAAGGGATTGCTCTGAGACTGATGAAGGGAAGGCTGAGGAATTGGTTGAGCTTGAAGATTTTGCTGAGATGTGGATGAACTAGATTGACACATGGCACGAAAGTTAGCAATAGAGATTAACTTAGGAATGTGTGCATTTATTTGTTGAGTTTGTGGCCGTGGAGGAACTTGGACTGACATGCCTGTTGCTGTTGTACTCTCCTTCTTTTGTTTCTTCCCAGTCTTTTTGGTTTTTGCTCCTCCTTTATCTCCTGCATCGGCCATCTACAGCAAACAATGAAACCAAGTAAGATACTTCACAATCCAGTACAAAATCACATAGCAATAATATATAAGGAGTCACTTAATATTGAGACACAAATTAGAACATCAGGAACAAAAAAAACTTAAGGAATTATTATAGTTTATGTACATGTAAAAAAGAACAGAAATACAATAATTAATCAAGAATCTCAACATTCCAAGATTCCATATTATATAGCATTACAAAAATCAGCATTTGAACATCAATTGCCTCTCAAACTAAGTTTAAAATCAAACAAGTAAATATTTTTTTGGCAGGAAAAGCTAGACCAAAGAATGGACAACCCCTCTTGCCTCTTTATCTATGTTGTTGATTATACAATAGATATGCAAGAAAAAAATCACATAGCACTAATATAAGCAGTCTTGAAAAAATAACATGAACAAAAGGTACATTCAAACCATAAAATAATAGAAATGCAAAAGTAATTATTCTTATACAAAAATTATTCTTCTTATAGAACTATTAGGATACGTATAGATCTACTATTCTTCATGTTCTTTGTCTTCGTCATTTTCTTCTTTTTCTTCTTCGACTTCTTCATCATCAGCGTCAGCTTTTTGTTCTTCTTCTTCTCCTTCTTCTTCATGTTCTTCTTCATATTCTACTTTATCTTCCTCTTTCCTTTCTTGCCTCCCACCTAAATGAACTTCTTCACCATTATGTTCATCATCATGTAGTTGATCAATTGGGTCTTCATCAATCATTGCATTGAAATGGGCTTGATCCTCTTGATAAGTAGTTTCTAATGCTTGTTTGTTATCCACAGTTGCGGTTGGCTTATTTTTGATAACTACCCATCAATCACTTTTGCCAATTTCCTTTCCAAGATAAGGGCAATAATAAACTTGTGTTGCCATTGTAGCAAAAACAAAAGGGTCAAACTTTGTGTTTCTTCCCCTCAATAATTCCATACTTCCCATGTACTTTCACACCGTATGGAGATGTATCAAACCACTCACAGTTGAATAGTATTAGATTTTTTATTAGTTGTCCTGGCCACTCCAATTCAAGAATCTCTTTGAGGACAACGTAATAGTCATTGCAAGCTGAGCACTTGTCAGGTGCCCCTAACACACACTCCACTATTCTATGCTTTTCTACCTTCATCCCATATAGTAGTATGAAATTTGTAGCCATTAATAAATATGATAGGCAACGACTTTGCAACTCTCAATGGTCCTAAGGCCAAGTAATGCAAATGAGGATTGTGTGACATGCGTTTCACATTATTGGTCACCTATTAAGTCTATCTTGTTAGTAGGACATACATTGACAATATTGTATACATTATACATATCAAATTTAAATACTTACATACTCTCGGAACCAACGGGAGAAGTCAGCTTCAATTTGTTGATCATTAATAGCTTCGTTAACATTACCGTACATACTTGTCACTTGATGCTCATACATGCTGCACTAGAATTATTGATATGGTAAGAGTCTTATCCAATAAAACATATTTACAGACTTAAAAGGAGTACTACTTACCCAAGATTTCTTTAACCTCCACACAATTTAACAAAACATGTAACTGGGTAGCTTGCAATTCTCTCCTTATCACTTAGCCATCGAGTTGTGCCCTTGCCAGCCATACGCCTGGGAAAATTGAAAACAGAAAGAGTTAATTGTCTTTCATCATTGTCAACACCATCATCATTACGATGAACTCTATGTCTACTACAAAGGACATGCGACTCAAAGTAATGAGAACTGAAGTACGCTATTTCTTGAGCCACATATGCGTCACATATAGACCCTTCTAGATGAGCTTTATTCTTCATAGTCTTTTTAATGTTGTTGAGAAACCTAAATTTTGGAAAAAGCCTTGTAATCGTGAAATAATTCATATGAAGAATAGTTTTCAAAGTTGACAAGAAATTAATGAGTTGTTGATTACCTTTTAAACGAATATATCCATCGATATTGTACAGGGCCACCTATCCTTGTTTCATAGGGTAAATGAATTGGCAAGTGCTCCATTGAGTCAATAAATGATGGAGGAAAGATGCGCTCCAGTTTGCATAATATGATAGGAATGTTTTCTTCCATGCTTAGCTAAATGATCTTCCCGCAAAATAAAGCACACAAATCCCTAAAGAATTGGCTCAATTCTATAATTGGATTCAATATCCCACCAGGTTATGGACAACAAAGTTAAAACCAAAGACAATGGCAAAATCATTTGACATAAATCATGACTTTTCATGTCAAAAAACATTGCCTCTTTCTTATTCACAGTCTAGCTATGTAGGATGCATAGCTATCCGGCATTTTCAATCCCTGTATCCAGTCACATACATAATCCCTTTGGGTTTGAGTTAAACAAAATTTGGCTTTAGGCTTCCTCCAATTCCCATTGGCAAGCTATTCCAAATGCAACTTCGGTCGCCGACAATACTCTGCCAAGTCTAGTCTTGATTTTGCATTGTCTTTGGTTTTAACTTTGTTGTCCATAACAGTATGGAACACATTATCAAACACGTTCTTTTCAATGTGCATGACATTGAAGTTGTGTCGAATGAGGTTATTTTTCCTATAAGGCAAGTTCAAAAAATGCTTCTCTTTGTCCAATTATGAGTTTGACCGTATCCAGCAAAACGGACCTGCTGACCAGTGTCAGTTATCCTGGGAAGGTGACGAACTCTCTCCTATAGTTGGTCCCCAATCAACCTCGGAGGAGGGATAGAACGCTCTTTCTTTCATTTTCATAAGTCATTTGCATTCCTTCTAAAAGTATGATCAGGCTTCCAAAATTGACAATGACAGTCAAACTAAAAATTTTTCCTCCCATTTTTCAAATAGAATGCTTTTGAATGCTCCATACAAATAGGGCATGCTAGTTTTCCAGCCGTACTTCACCCTGATAACATGCCATATGCAGGGAAGTCTCCAATGGTCCACATCAATGACGCCCACATTATAAATTTTTGTTTCTTATAGGCATCATAAGTCGAGACACCATCATTCCACAATCATTGCAACTCATCTATCAGGGGCTGTAACTACACATCAATTTTACTTTTTGGATTGTATAAGACCTGGAATGATCATAGTTAAGAACATGAAAAGGGAAAAGTTATAAACAGTTCAAGAGGAACATTATAAGGAGTAACAATTACGGGCCAGCAAGAGTAAGGTGTTGTAGATTGGCTAAAGGGAGTAAACCCATCAGAACACAAACCAAGTCTAACATTTCGAGGCCTAGTAGCAAAGTCAGGATAGGTGCGATCAAAATGTTTCCATGCTTCTCCATCGGACGGGTGACACAATACACCTTTCTCCCTACGATTTTCCTGGTGCCACCTCATGTGCCTTGCAGTGGTCTCTGAAGCATATAAGCGTTGAAGCTGTGGAATAAGAGGCAAATAATGCATCTTTTTACGTGACACCTCTTTGCAATCATGTTTACACCCTCTACATTCTTTATAATGAGGTTCATGGAAGAACTTACATTCCTTGAAGTCCCTATCATGCTTCCAATACAACATGCATCCATTAATGCAACAATCAATTTTTTGGCTAGTAAGAACCAATCCTGCTACTAGTTTCTTTGCACTATAAAAATCAGAAGGAAATCTTGTTTAAAGAAGGACAAACTTCATTCATTAGTTGTGCCATTCCATCAAAACATCCACAGGGCATATTGTAGTTAGATTTTAAACTCATCATCTTGACAGCTGCCGACAACACCGAATGCGTCTCACATCCAGGCCATAATGGTTCTAGAGCTAGATTCAACATATCATAGAACTTAGTAGCATCCATATTTGGAGATTCCTCCACATTTTGTTCACCTTATTGACTAGATCGTAACCCTGTAGCATCATATACCATGCCCTGATATCTATTGACATGTTCATAACCGCCTGTAGAAGGCACACTTGTTTTCCCATAATACATGTCAAAATCACCCCTTCCATTGGCTGAATCCATATCAAAGTTTAAATTAATTCGTGGTGCTTCCTCCCCGTGTGATGTCCAATACCAGTATCCAGGTTTAAAACCTTTCCTAAGAATATGAACATTCACCATATCAGGGACATGGTATCACTCATTTTTGCACTTCACACACGGACTATCTAATAACTCCCTCAATTAAATATTTTGGTTGTTGACAAGCAAAATTTATAAACCCAACCAAACCCTCTAAAAATTCTTCCACATATCCCTGGTGATTTGGAAGAAGCCTATTATACATCCATCTCCGATGCTTCGGAATTTTCATTTTTCCTAACCAAACTAATGACTTACTTAGTCTCCTGATAAACAATTAATTTCCAAACAAATATAAGAAAAAGATATTCTATAGGGTGGAGTTCATTTAAGTAATTGTGCAGATGCATTTAAGGCTGTCCTTTTTATTTTAATATGAAATGTGCAACGTCATCAATCATGTGAGAAAAATTATGACTGATTACATGCCTTAATCATGAAATTGAAAGGCGTACGGATGCTTGTTAGGCTAGTTAGGTACGGTCAACAAAATGGTTGCGGCATATGCTATATATTCTTTATCATTACTAAAAATAAAATCACTATCAAATATCAAATATCAAATATCAAATATCAAATATGAATTATGATTTTTATGTAGATAAAATTTTACCATCTTATTATGCATTTATGCCCAAATTTTTATAGAAATATAAAGAATTATATTATAGCAGTTTGAAATATATATATATATATATATAATAAATAATAGTAGTATATAAAATATATATAATCTTAATATATTAAATAAATAGAGAGTATTTTATATAGGCTAATTATTTTCCATGAAAGGCATGTTAGACATAACTATTTAATTAAGGATATATTAGGTGGGATAAAAAAAGGAAAAAAGTAATAGGTTATCTCAGGTAGGATTATATGACTAAAAAATAGGTGATTGTATCCTAAAAAATAGGGAAGATTATATGATGAGCAATTTAATTGTGTTTTTTTTAAGAATTATATTTCATTAAAGACTACTATTTTAGGCATTACAAACAAGGGGAGAAAGACTTAAACAGGAAAAACACTTTAAGGTAGAAACAACAAAAAAAAAAGAAAAAGGAAAAACAACTCACATTTATATATAGATTATAGAGGATAGATAGATGGATAGAGATTATAAATATAGATGCTTACTTAGAACAAAAGTGGCATGACAAAAAATTAGAACTACAAAACATGGGACAAAGGTAGCAGGAATTAACCGTCCAAAACTACAAAGATCAGATTCAATATTTCTACTAAAACTCCTTCTCAAAGGACGTAAAACATTTTCTCTCCAGCAGTTTGCACTAACACCACTAGTTTACCAACATTGAGGAAATATTGACCATATGCTTTATTCATATCTCAGCTCAAATATGGATTTAACATAACTACCGCAAACTTGAAAAATCAAGTCCAACACAAATACCAAAGTTCTACAGGGCAGAAACTACTGCCTATCTATTTCCAGTTCTTGTACCCAAGTAAAACAAAATGAAATATTCCAATGGGTCGAGTCATACACATTTTAGATACATAACAGTTTTCACTAGTTCATCAATCACAATGAACTATGCCACAACCACAATGGGAGGGGCGTAGCCTATGCCGCAACCACTTTTGGTCTTATTATATGTCAACAATAATGTGAAATTGTTTTTTTTATATTAACCTTCTCAATGTTTCAAATATCTCTATTCATGTTATGATTTTTCTACATAATCATGGTAAAACTTTAATTTGGGTTATATAATGGATAAAGTCAACTTTAGAAAAATCTAGGGGGTAATGAAAAGAGGAATGAAAATTAAAAAAAAAAAAAATTCAAGACGAGCATTTGTCCATCAATAACTTAGACTTGCCTTTCTAAACAATACTCTTCACTAAACTCAAGCTTATGGAATGTCACTTTTTCTCCAACCTTATTCACGAATAAAATTCCATGACTACACATGAAAAATTTCCCGACTAAAATGTCAGTAAAATTTTATTTTTTTTCAATTCATAAGCACCTTACAGATTTATACCTTCAAAAAAAAAAAAAAAAAAAGCTGTAGATCTTAAAAAAAAACTAGAAATTGCTACAAAAAAAAAAAAAACTGAAAAAAATACAAAATACAAATCTTAGGGAAATTATTAGATAACAAACACTTGCAAATCAAAAAAAAAAAAAATTTGGATAAAAAAAATTAAAAAGTGGAAACAAAGGAATACATTACCTTGCAATTGGAAGTGGTGCTCGGCCAGATTGAAGAGGAGAAAGGAAGAGGAGAGAAAGAAATGAGGGAGAAGAGGACGGGAAGGAGAGAGAGAATTAGGAAGAAGGGTGAAGGAGGGTTAAGCTAGTAGGTTAATCTTAAACTTCAAGTAGATATAATTTTTATTTGCTTTCTATTTTAAATTATTAAAAATTTCTTTGCTTTCAAATTAGGGTTCTTAGAAATATTAGGGTTTTTGTTAAATGCTTGCTTTTTAGTTAAGAATTCTCCATTTCTTGCATTAAGTTCTAGATAATTTTTAATTTTTTCTTTATTTTTACCAAAAATCCAAAATTTCAAGTTTAACTCTTTCAATTTCTAGTTTAGAATTGGTAACTTCTAGCTTTGCAATGTCTTTTTATAGTGTTTTTATTGGGTTAATTTCACTACGACTTGCTCTTTAATTTTAGTTCTATTTCAATTAGTTTAGATTACAATTAATTACTTTCTTTACTTGCTTTTACTAGAATAGATTAAGTAGTTTCTCAATTTTGTAATTATTTAGTTCACTTACTTGCTTTAGTAGATATTCTAGTTTAAAATTATGTTTTAATTGCTTGCATTGAATTATGATTTTGAGTAGAGTAATTTCACTATCCATTGTTTGATATTGCTTAACTATACAAATACCCGCATAATTTGGTAATTTTCTTCCAACAATTCTTGTGGGAATGATACCCACTCATCCTATGCTACTACCAACTTCGTATACTTGCGGAAGTAAGGTAGAGTGTAGTGGTTTTGAGAGGTTTCTTATTACTTGTTTGGTTTAAATTGATCTCTACCTAAGGATTAGACAAGTTTTTGGCCCCGTTGCCGTGGATTGTCCTTGGTTTTTGGCAATATCAAGCATTATTCTGGTCGTATAGATTAAGCATTTAGTTTAGTTTAGTTGTTCAATTTTGTTATTTTTATGTTTGTTGATTGTCTTGTGTAATTAACTCGGCTCTTCAATTGACTAGTTGCTTTGGTTTTAGTTGTAATGCATGGTACGAGGTGATTAGGGGCCATTCATTTGCTTAGACAAGGAAAGGGAAAGCTAAGGAAAATCTAGAGGTTTAGAAGAGTACAACAAGAACAAGAAAGGATTGAAATGAAAAATGCTAATGCTCATCAAAGGAATTTGAACATGAGAAAACGAAGATCAAGAGGTTGTTGGAAACAATGGGATAGGTGGTGGCTATGGGAATGGAAATGGCATGAATGGGAATGGAGGGCCATTAAAGGAATATACCTTGCCGAATTTTGGTGGAGTGAACTCGAGTATTGCAAGGATGGCCGTCCAAGCTAACAAATTTGAGATTAAGCCCACATTAATCCAAATGCTCCAAGCTCATGCCATGTCGAAGGTAGTCCTAATGAAGATCCCTATAAACACCTCATGAATTTTGAAGAAGTTTTGGACCTACTTTCAAGTTTAATGGAGTACATCCAGATTGTATGCGAATGAGGGTGTTTCCGTTCTCTCTTCGGGATAGGGCAAAGTCATGGTTGCAATCCCACATCCAAGGAACATTTGCTACTTGGAATCAACAAGCTCAAGAGTTCTTGGCAAAGCATTTTCCTCCCACAAGAACCGCCAAATTGAGGATTGAAATGACCTCCTTTAAGCAAGACGTTAGTGAAAGTTTGGGAGAAGCTTGGGAGCGATTCAAGGAGTTGCTAAGGAAATGTCCTCATCACGCGATCCTTTGTGGCTTCAAATCCAAACTTTCTATAATGGTTTGACTCAAGAGACCAAATCCATAGTGGATGCCTCCACTGATGGATCCATCTCATACAAGATTCCGGAGGAAGCTCAAGAGTTGTTTAATAGGATGGCATACAATCACTATTATCATGGACCGATGACCTCACTGGTGACTCAACGCCAAGCTAATCAAGCTAATGCCAATAGTGGAGTGTTGAATTTGAACATGCAAGATGCTCTTTTGGCACAACAAAGTATGCACATGAGTGGGATGAATAATGTTGCAAGGGTGTTCGAGAACTTGGGAAAACCAAGTAGTGTAAATGCCATGTCTTATTCTCTAACCCAACCAAGCATGGTATGTGATTTTTATGGAGGCGGTCATGCTAATGGATAGTGTGAAAATGCCTTATTGGTCAAATAAACAACTCAATTATGTGTCTAATCAATCATCATTTCCAAGGAACCCATTCGGAGTTTATGAGAACACATATAATCCTTCTTGGAGAAATTATCCTAATTTTTCATGGAGCAACACCAACAATCAATCCAATCCTCCTTACCTGAACCCCAGTTATGTTAATTAGACTGGATTATATAACCAAATGTATACCAATGGTTTGATAACATAATGTACAGAAAAATAGGTAAGTTCTGACGCAAATGATCGTCCGAACAAAACAATAACAAGACTTCACGGACGCAAATGTATGTTTGAATGACAGAGGCCCTAAGATTTGGATCTGTCTCTTATACACAAATAGAATTCTACATTGATTACAAATCATTCTTGAGCTATTTGGGAGAAATAGTGATTACAAGTGTTGTAATAGTGTAGGTAGTGTGAAAAGAGCTTAGAAGTGTAAAAGTTCTTCAAGTGTAAGAGTGGAGAGATAACAATTGTAACAATACAGGTTATGAATGTAAAACTCTTTATACATTTATCTTTCTAAAGGAAATTAGTGTGAGCAAGAGTGATCCTCATTTGTGTACAAGAGGTTATTGTCTCACCTACTTTGAAGAGACTTTTAGTGGCTGAACTTCAAGTTGTGAACTTGGTAGTTGCCTTGTAAGAAGCTCTTTGTAGTTATAAGCTCCAAGCTTGAGAAGCTAGGGAGTTTGGTTTGATTCTCTTAATCTCAATATTCTTAATTGTTCTTTAAAGCTTAAATTGTTGAATTTCTATTAAGCACATAAAAAGGTTTGTTTTTTAGAGACAACCTAATTCACCCGCCTCTTAGGTTGCTTTTGGGGCCAACAATTGGTATCAGAGCTTGGTCTCATATATTGAGCTTAACCGCTTTTGAGTAAAAATCATTATGGCAACCAATAATACTTTATTTTTAGAGGGGCATTCTATCACTAGACCTCCCATGTTTAATGGCATTAATTTTGTTTTTTGGAGGGATAGAATGAAAATTTTTGTTCAATCTAATTGATAACCTCTTTATGGTATCTATTATTTGTGAAGGTCCTTTAGAAGCTAATATTTTTATAAAATACAATAGATGAAGCCCTAAGACTAGACTCACAAGATCATTTGACAACAATTGTTATCTACAAGATAAAATAGGATTCTCTTTAAATGCTACTACCATTAACAACTTGTATAATGCTTTGGATGCAGATGAGTTTTCTAAAGTAAAAGAGACATAACCTCCAAGGAGATATGGGACAAATTGAAAGAAATCCATGAAGGAAGTGAAGATATTAGAGAGCAAAAGAAGTCACTTCTTGTGGCTAAATATGAATCCTTCAAAATGGAACCTCATGAGAACATTGACAAGATGTATTGTAGGTTCA
This sequence comes from Cinchona pubescens, assembly GCA_025175665.1. Lineage (NCBI taxonomy): Eukaryota > Viridiplantae > Streptophyta > Magnoliopsida > Gentianales > Rubiaceae > Cinchona > Cinchona pubescens. The sequence continues at coordinate 3,353,698 of JANKKI010000107.1, read as the reverse complement.
ATGATATGGTAAAGGATTTGGAAGGTTTGGGTAAAGAATATTCCTTGGGTGAAAAGAATAGAAAAATTTTGAATGCTTTACCTAAGGAATGGGAATCTAAATCCATTGCCATAGACGAGTCTAAAAATTTAAATTCTATACCTATTGATTCATTGATCAATTCTCTAACCTCAATTTGAATTGAAGTTGAAATACAAGCTACAAGATGAGGAGGCAAAGGGAAAAAGAAGCATGGCATTTAATGTTTCATCAAAAAGGAGACAGTCTCAAGGATTTGGAAGTTCAACCACTTCCAAATCACTTGGGATGATTGCAATTGGATGGAGAGGTTGAAGAAGAATAATACTCGCTCTCTTATCATCCTCGGATGTTATGGCACTTGGCAATAATGAGGTATCCTTTAGTTGTGATTCTTGTGATGATTCATGTAATAATGATGATGATGTTGAATCATTTATTTTTAAAATGCATGAATGTTTGAAAGAATCATATGCTAAGAACAAAGAGTTAAAAATTAAAGTTAATACTTTATTGAGTGCCAACTCAAAACTTGTGCATGAAAATAATTCTTTGACTAAAGAAAATGATGTTTTGAAAGAAAAATTTGTTGGAAAAACCAAGATCATGGAAGAACAAGCTTCATTGAAGAAGAGATTAGATGATCTTGATGTTACTTTGAAAATTCGAAGAAAGAAAATATTTTTGAAAAGAAAAGAATTAGAAATATGTTTTTGAACAAAAATTTTATCACCTTTAGAAAAAATGATTTGTGCTTTGTTAAATCTAAATCTTCTTTTTATGGAAATAAGAACATTATTTGTAATTATTGTCATCAACACGGCCATATAAAGAAAAATTGTTATGTTAAAAGAAATGAAAAATTAGGAATAAATTCTATTTGGGTGGTTAAGCATGTTACTAATCCAATTGAACCCAAGAAAGTTTGGGTACCAAAAGTTGTTGCTTAACTTTGTATGTAGGTATGCTTGGAGAGCACCAAGGAATTCAAGATAGATTATCTATGAAGGGTGCTCAAGACATATGAGCTAAGATCATATTGTAATGGGTAACATCTAAAGTTTTGTGTGCTTTCATTTATCAAGTTGAACTATGTTCTCTTGAATATTACTCATCTATATGCTCGAATTTGTTTAGAATGCTAGGATATTTGTATCCCCAAATTTTGCTCTATAATAAGTCACTACTTGCAAAAGAAAGGGGGAGCATTCTCTTTTTTTAAATGGATTTGTTTTTACAAGAAATTGCATCAGACATGATTCATTATTTTGATGATGCTTTTTAGTAAGGAATGAGCGAAAATTGTTTTGATCATAAGTGCAATTGATCATAATTCTTTGCATGAATTCTCTCTTTCTCCGTGTCCTCATTATATTCATCTTTCAAGGGGGAGAATAAACTTAGGGGGAGCTTTAACTGCATTATTCTTCTTATGTTTTGATAATGCCAAAGGGGGAGAAATAATGGACAAATTCTCTTGTGTAGTACTTCATATTTTATGGTTATTTTTTGAATTGTCCAATTGATTTGTCATCATCAAAAAGGGGGAGATTGTTGAACCCCAGTTATGTTAATTATGTTTTGATGATAACCAAATCATACTAATGGTTTGATAACAAGTGTGCGAAAAAGCTTGAAAGATGAATATAATGAGGACACGGAGAAAGAGAGAATTCATTCTATGAGTATTTTCATCAAAAATATTAGCTTCTAAAGGACCTTCACAAATAATATACCATAAATCAATATCATTAGATTGAACAAAAATTTTCATTCTATCCCTCGGCCAACGGCTAGTTTGTTCGGATGCACCCTTGCTGCATCGGCCGTCCGAAAGGTCCAACGGCTAGTTTTCCAGTAAACAGAAAATAGCCGTTGTGAAGTTGTTGGAAGCAGATATTTGGCAACTATAAATACCCCTAGGTCTGATTTAATACAAATAGACTTCTACATTGATTACAAATCATTCTTGAGCTATTTGGGAGAAATAGTGAGTACAAGTGTTGTAATAGTGTAGGTAGTGTGAAAAGAGCTTAGAAGTGTAAAAGTTCTTCAAGTGTAAGAGTGGAGAGATAACAATTGTAACAAAGGGAGGTTGTGAGTGTAAAACTCTTGGCTCAACTAAAGAAAATTAGTGTGAGCAAGAGTGATCCTCATTTGTGTACAAGAGGTTATTGTCTCACCTACTTTGAAGAGACTTTTAGTGGTTGAACTTCAAGTTGTGAACTTGGTAGTTGCCTTGTAAGAAGCTCTTTGTAGTTATAAGCTCCAAGCTTGAGAAGCTAGGGAGTTTGGTTTGATTCTCTTAATCTCAATATTCTTAATTGTTCTTTAAAGCTTAAATTGTTGAATTTCTATTAAACACATAAAAAGGTTTGTTTTTTAGAGACAACCTAATTCACCCCCCTCTTAGGTTGCTTTTGGGGCCAACACTTACCAAGAAAATCCATCCTCAAAATGCCCAACACACTCAAGCCTCAAGTTCCTCACTTAGACCTTATCAACCGCAACATCAAAAGATCTTCCAACCCAACTCATATCAATCTTTTCCTAATTCTTCATTTCAAAACCAACCATCAAGACCTCATTTTCAATATGCAAATTCCTCCCAACCTATGTATCATGACCAATACACCTCAAGAGAAAATATGGGAGAAGATGGTTGGAAAAGAGAGGCCGAGTACTTTAGAAGAGAGTTGGATAGGAAAAATGAGGAACACAAGAGAGATTATGAGAACTTGAAAGCATCTACAAGGAATTTGGAGATTCAATTGGGCCAATTGGCGAGGATGAATAATGAGAGACCTTTAGGGGTGCTCCCAAGTAATACTATTCCAATTCCAAGGAACAATACAAGGCTATCACCCTTAGAAGTGGTAAAAAATTGGAAGAAAGGGTTGGGAAAAATTTGTTGAAAAGTGGACAAAAAGAAAGAGTTGAGGATTAAGAGAAAGAAAAAGAGGAGTATTCAAATAGGCAAAACAAAATGATGAATGAGTCTATTATGCCCAACTTACTAAACAATGAAGGAAAGGATCTGAAGTAGATGAGTCGAAACGTGTTAATGTGCCATTTCCTCAAAGGTTAACGGATGAAGAAATGACAAAGAAGTTCAAGAAGTTTCTTAAGATTTTCAAAAAGCTTGAAATCAATATTCCATTCATGGAGGCACTTGAGAACATGCCCACCTATGCTAAATTCATGAAACAAGTCCTCACTTGAAAAAGGAAATTGCATGGAGATGAAATCTTATGCTTAATGGAAAATTGTAGTGCACTCCTTACAAAAAGGTTGCCACCAAATCTCAAGGACCCCGGATCATCTTCTATACCTTGTGAGATTGGGGGTTTACAATTTGGAAGAGCATTGTGTGACTTGGGAACTTCAATAAATCTCATGCCTTTTGCAGTATTCAAGAACTTAAATGGAGGACAATTGAAGCCAACAAGTATCTTATTGCAACTTGCGGACCATCTAAAGTTCCCAAAAGGGATCATTGAAGATGTGATTGTGAAAATTGACGAACTCTACCTTCCAGTCGATTTCATTGAAACAGAAATGGAAGAGGATGAAGAGATGCCAATCATTCTTGGGAGACCTTTCCTTGCTACCGGCCATGCACTTATTGATGTTCAAGAAGGGAAGTTGGAATTCTGAATAAATGATGAAATTGTTACATTCAATGTTTTTAGTTCATTAAAGCTTCCTTCAATTTTTTGAAGATGTCATGAATATAAATGTGATAGATGACTTAATTGATGATTGTTCTAGGAATGCATGGAGAATTTCTCAATGGAGAAAGAGGTCTTGGAGTCAAATGCGCTTAAACAAGATGATGAAGAAGGGATGAGGAATGTGAATCAATTGAAGGATGAGACCTTATTGCAAAAGGAGGATGAAGAGAATCAAGAAAAAGGTAAAGGGGGGTCTCTGACCAACGAACCCCCCAAGTTGGAACTTAAACCTCTTCCTACTCGCCTAATGTATGCATATCTTGGTGAAAATGAGACATACCCAGTGATTCTGAATGCATCTTTGACGAGTGATCAACTTGATAGATTGATTGTGGTACTTAAAATGCATTTCTAAAAGATGACATTGCTTGGTCCATTGATGACATTAAGGGAATTATGCCATTCCATACGCATGCTTAAAATCTTGTTGAATGATGGAAATAAACCGGTAAGGCAACCTCAAAAGAGATTGAATCCTACTTTAAAAGAGGTTGTGAGGAAGGAGGTTCTCAAACTTTTGAAAGCCGGTATTATTTACCCTATTAGCGATAGTGAGTGGGTTCCCACTCAAGTCGTTCCAAAGAAGGGTGGTATTACCGTAATCATAAGTGAAACCAATGAGCTCCTCTCCTCTAGATTGGTTACGGGTTGGCGAATGTGCATTGATTTTTGTAAGTTGAATGAAGCCACCCGAAAGGATCATTTTCCTTTACCTTTTATTGATGAAATGCTTGAGAGGTTGGCCGGTTTTGCATATTATTGTTTCCTTGATGGTTATTCCGGTTATCTCTAAATTGTTATTTGTCCAGAGGATCAAGACAAAACAACTTTTACATGCCCATTTGGTACATTTGCATTTATAGGAGAATGCCCTTTGGGCTTTGTAATGCACCAAGCACATTTCAACGTTGTATGTTTTCCATTTTTCATGATATGGTAGAAAAGAGCATAGAGATCTTCATGGATGATTTTAGTTTATTTGGTGTCTCATTTGATGATTGTCTTGCAAATTTGTCCAAAGTGTTGAAAAGGTGTGTAGAAACTAATTTGGTTCTCAATTGGGAAAAGTGTCATTTTATGGTGATAGAAGGAATTGTTTTGGGTCACAAAGTTTCATCAAAGAGGATAGAAGTTGATAGGGCAAAGGTAGAGGTGATTGAAAAGTTGCCTTCTTCAATTAATGTTAAGGGGGTAAGAAGTTTCTTAGGTCATGCGGGCTTTTATAGAAGATTCATTAGGAATTTTTCACATTTCGCTAGACCTTTGTACTTATTACTTCAAAAAGATTGTCCTTTTCATTTTGATGATTTTTGTTTGGAAGTATTCAATGAGTTAAAACATGTTCTTGTGATTGCTCCGGTCGCATCATACTACCAAATTGGTCTCTTCCATTTGAGCTTATATGTGATGCTAGTGACTATGCAATAGGTTCCATTTTATGTCAAAAAGTGAATAAGATGTTGCATGTCATTTACTATGCAAGTAGAACCTTAAATGATGCACAACTTAATTATTCTACAATGGAGAAGGAAGTACTTGCTATAGTTTTTTCATTTGATAAGTTTAGATCATACTTGATTGGATCTAAGGTAATTGTTCATACCGATCACTCCGCATTAAATTATTTATTTTCTAAACAAGATACCAAGCCACGTTTATTAAGATGGATACTTTTGTTGCAGGAGTTTGATTGGGAGGTGATCGATAAGAAGGGTGTGAAAAACATGGTAGCTGACCATTTGTCAAGGACTGAAGCATCTAGACTTGTCAATCATGAAGAAAGAGCCATCAATGAAGAATCATTAATTGAGAAATTGTTTGAGGTGAAGGACATGAGCCCATGGTATGCAGACATTGTGAATTATAATCTTATAGCAAGGATAGTATCAAAGATGCTAAATGTCAATGAGAAAAGGAAATTCTTCGCGGAGCTTAAACATTACTTTTGGGAAGAGCCATATTTGTTCCGAAGGAGATGTGTCCCGGAATGTGAAATTACCGATGTGTTGAGACATTGTCATTCATCTTCGGTTGGTGGACACCTGGAGCTCAACAAACGACTTTCAAGGTCCTTCAAAGTGGTTTGTATTGGCTAACTATGTTCAAGGATTCCCTGGAATTTGTGCTCAAGTGTGATGAATGTCAAAGGGTGGGAAATATTTTGAGGAAAAATGAAATGCCCCTTCATGGCATTGTTGAGTTGGAGGTATTTGATGTATGGAGAATTGATTTTATGGGACTGTTCCCTGTTTCATATTTCAATAAGTACATTTTGGTTGCGGTGGACTATGTGTCAAAGTGGGTTGAAGTAATCACCACCCCAACCAATGAAGCCAAAGTGGTCATCAAATTCCTTAGAAAGAACATATTTTCTCAGTATCGATTTGGAGTGCCTCGGGCTATCATTAGTGATGGGGGCTCTCACTTCAAAAATTCACACTTTGAGGCTTTGATGACCAAGTATGGGGTGAAACACAAGGTTGCTCTAGCCTATCATCCTCCAACATCGGGTCAAGTTGAAGTTTCAAAACACAAGGTTGCTCTAGTCTATCATCCTCAAACATCGGGTCAAGTTGAAGTTTCAAACCGAGAATTGAAGAGGATCTTAGAGAAGACGGTGAATAAGGCTAGGAAGGATTGGGCACTTAAATTAGATGACACATTGTGGGCCTATCAGATGGCATTTAAAACACCCATTGGTATGTCGTCGTACTGTATTGTGTATGAAAAAGCTCACTTGTCGGTGAAAATTGAGCATAGAGCATATTGGGCAATAAAGAACTTGAACTTTGATTTGAAAAAGGCATATGAAAAGAGTATGCTTGATTTGAATGAGTTGGATGAATTTTGGAGGGAAGCATTTGAAAATTATTTGATCTGTTTAAATCAAAACTACAAGGAGAAAACTAAGGCATGGCATGATGAGCTCATCCTAAGGAAGGAATTCAAAGTTGGTAATTTGGTACTACTCTACAATTCAAGGCTCAAATTATTTTCGGGAAAACTCAAGTCAAGATGGAATGGCCTCTTTGAAGTGGTTCAAACTTTTCCTCATGGAGCTGTGGAGATAAACGGGAAAGAGGGAGCTTTCAAGGCTAATGGTCGCCGTCTCAAACCCTACTTTGGAGGAATCAAAGAAGGCGGACGAGAGATCATCCAATTTGTGCAAGAATGATGCCGTGCCATAGTCTAGTTAGTGACTATAAAAGAGCGCTTCTTGGGAGGCAACCCAAGTCCTTAATTTGGTTATTATTATGTTCTTTTTGGTGTGATTTTTCATTAGTTTAATTTTGAGTAAGTTAGTTTCAATTAGGTTAGAATTTTAGTTAAAAATCTAAGTTTTATTTAGTTGAATAAATGGTACTAAGGAATGAGTGAATTTGTCATCTTAACTTATTAATTTTGTGTTTGTAGGTTATCCTTGCAAATGGAGAAAAGTGATGAAGAATTGAGCAATTTTGGCTAAGTGTGAAAATTACACTTTGCAGAAATTCAGCTTGAGATTGCGATCTCAAGCTCAAACTTCTGGAGGATAGAATTGTCATTTGGTTGAGATCGCAATCTCAATCTCAAAATTCTGGAGGGTAGAATTGTCACTTGGTCGCGATCTTAACTCCAAACTTCTGCAAAGGCATTTTTCATGCCGAGTTGAGATCGTAATCTCAACTCAATCGAGATCGCAATACTAGAATCGAGATCACGATCTCGAGATCAGGCCAGATTGCGATCTCGAAGTGCTGAACTGTTTACTTATGCAGCTTTTCTTCTTTCTTTCTTCTTCTTTTTCTCAAAATTTTCAATCTTCTTCTCTTTATTCAAAAAAAAAAAAAATTCATTTTCTTCCTTTCAAAATCACTTCAACCACCATTTTATTTTTAGTCTTTTGATTTGGAGTAGTTTAATTTTCCTTTTTATAAGTAGTTTGGCTAATGGCCTTAAGCTGACGCAAAGTAGATATCCATTTTGATGCTTCATGGATTGAATCTTTGTGGAATTTTTGCTAGATACTTGGTGTAGCTTTGTTCATGATTATTGCCAAATAAGAGTAGCATGGCTAAGGCCCTAAGCTGATGCCATTTCTGCATTTGTTGATGGATTGAATTGGATATTGATTTTTATAGAGCTTAATTAGAGAGATGCATGGCACGGTTTATTACTCTTAGCATTTTTACTCAATTTTTAATTCTTAGCTTTAATTAGGTCTTGGTTAATTTTTGTTATCTTTGGACATGTTTTTATGTTTCATTTTGGGTGAGTGGAAGGATGATTTATTCATCAATTGGAATAAAAGAGACAAGTTTGGGGGTGTTTATGTTCTTTCGTGTTGGGAATGGTTATTTTGTACATATTAATGTCACTTGATGTATAATGGATGGAAAAATTGTTCAATTGGGTACTCAATGATGATGAATTTTGACACACATCAATACTCCATAATTGAAATATTTCATTGAGTCATTCCAAGGATTTTTGTGTGAGTGAGTAGTTCGTTTGCAACATAAAGATTTCATAAACTTGGCATCACTATTTTTCAAAAATAAGTGCTAAAAATTTAGGAAAATTTATTTGAAATGTTGTTTCTGATCAAATCACATATATTATTTGGTTAGATAATCTATCTTTTGGGAAGAAATGAGTTAAATGAAATACAAGAAATTTTAGGACATTTTGTGTGTTTGCATAGGGAAAGTTTTTCTAACTTATGAATAATTGATATTCGAGATTAATTTTAGGTTCATTTCACTCATTTTCCTTGGTTTAGGACTGATTGAAAAAAAATATATGTAGGAATAAGGTGAGTACGGGATTCCGACATGTACCCATGGTATTTCTCCGAATTAAGCAATTAGGAATTGTGTTTTAGTATACCAATAAGTTAAGGAGTAAATGTTTGTAATACTTATCATTGACCCCATATTACTTATTCCTTGTCTAATTAGAGGTCTATTCCCGAAATATGTGACATTTGCATTTAAGTTGATTCCTAAATGAACTTCTATTTTCATGATGCCTAGTTGAGATAGTTGACTAACTTCATAATATTTGTGATTTGAGAAGCAATTATGTTTTAAATGAATAGAACTAAAAGTTTTGGTAACTCTTTTTGAGAATAGTAATTCTTAGTGATGTGAAATCTTGTGTATTGAATAAACGTGTGCTTCTTTGTAGAAAAAAATTGCAATTTTGGATTGACTCACATAAATACTTCACATATAATTTATTATTGAATGTTTCTTGAGAGATTTCTTAATTTTTCTAAGTACATTCACGATTCATCAAGTGTCTCATCAATTTTGGTGGTGTTTATGTGTTTTAGTGTTAGTAGGTTCCTTTTAGTTTTGTTTTGCTCAGGACTAGCAAAACGCTAAGTTTGGGGGTGTGATAACTCTAGTATACTAGAGTTATTTTACTCTAAATTGTAGCAGTTTGATAGTATAAATCCATCCAAATCTTTAGTAATTAATTGTAGGTTTAAGTTAATTCCATTCATATGCATTTTTATTTTTGTTCTTGTTAAATATGTTAAGTTTTTATTAAAAATTTAGCTTAATTAATTGTTTAATTATGTTAATTTTGTGCAGGTCAAATATAGAAGCTGGAAGCTAGATTAAACAAGCTCGAGGGACCAAAGTGCAATTATTAAAGAAAAGAGAGGTTGCTGGGAAGAGAGTCCAGATCGTGATCTCGACTCGGTAAATTCACTTAAAACATTAGCGAGTCGAGATCGCGGATGGTTAAGTAATAGGGGCAATTTTGTAATAGTCCAGGAACCAGTTTCTGATTTTGCCTTGTACTATTTAAGCTACTTTTAAAAACAATTGTATAGGTAAGTAGGATTAGAATTACATAGTTAGTAAGTGTTAGGATAGTTTAGGATATCTTGAATCTCAAGCTTCTTCTTTAATAGAAATTTCTCTTTAATTGTCTCTTAGATCTATTTTTCATTTCTTACAAGCAAGTTTAAATTTTGATTAGATAGTTGTAGTGGGTTAATGTTAAGCTTCACATCGATGTAATTTTTACTTGCTTTCTAGTTTATATTATTAAAAATTTCTTTGCTTGCAAATTAGGGTTCTTAGAAAATTATGGTTTTTGCTAAATTCTTAGATTTTAGTTAAGAATTCTCCATTTCTTGTATTAAGTTCTAGATAATTTTTAGTGGGCTTTCTTTATTTTTACCAAAAATCCAAAAATATTTTGATTTCAAGTTTAACTCTTTCAATTTCTAGTTTAGAATCGGTAACATCTAGCCTTGCAATGTCTTTTTATAGTATTTTTATTGGGTTAATTTACTTGCTCTTTAATTTTAGTTCTATTTCAATTAGTTTAGATTAGAATTAATTGTTTTCTTTACTTGCTTTTACTAGATTAGATTAAGTAGTTTCTCAATTTTGTAATTATTTAGTTCATTTACTTGATTTAGTAGATAATCTAGTTTAAAATTAGGTTTTAATTGCGCTGCTTGCATTGAATTATGATTTTGAGTAGATTAATTTCTCCATCCATTGTTTGATCTTGCTTCACTATACAAATACCCGTAAAACTTGGTAATTGCCTTCCAACAATCGTTGTGGGAACGATACCCACTCTTCTTATACTACTACCAACTCCGTATACTTGCGGAAGTGAGGTAGAGTGTAGTGGTTTGGAGAGGTTTCTCATTACTTGTTTGCTTTAAATTGATCTCTACCTAAGGATTAGACATCATTCCTATTTGATATTAATCAATTTGAAATGCTATTACTTAATGTTTTAGAAGAAATTTCTATCTTATGCTTTGGAATGAGTAATTATTTTTATAGGATTAAATTTCTTAAATGGTGTATAAGAAAAGATTTAAAACAAACAGAGACTAGAAGATTATTAATTTTAATAAATGAATTTAGATTAGAAGGAATTAATAGAGAAATAAATTATATATATTAACTAGATAATAATGATATAATTTATATAAAGGAAATTAGAAAAAAGAAAAAAAAATCATCATGAATATATTATTATTATGTTCAACAAAATAATTAAACAAAACCTAGAAGAGTTATCTAATGGAATTTAGATGGACAAACATATCATCAAATGTATAATACAATTCAAGGAATGAAAAGTGTGCTACTGTGTATAAAGCCAAGGGTAATACAGATCATCAAAGTGCTAATTTATTAATATCTAGTCTTACAGGAAGCCTTAAAGGTTGGTGAGATAATTATTTAACTGAAAAGAAAGAAATTATATTCATGAACTAGATAATAATGATAAAATTTATATGAAGGAAATAGAAAAAAGAAAAAATCATCATGAATATATTATTATGTTAAACAAAATAATTAAACAAAACCTAGAAGAGTTATCTTCAATAGTAGATTGATAATAGATTTATTTCTGGTCTAAAACCCAAATTTTTTTTATCAACATTATATTCAAAATTCTTTAACTTTTCCTATATGTTCGAATTTTACTTCTTCTACTGAAGTTGATAAGGGGAGTTTACCTTTTGAAAAGAGGATGTAATCCATTCTTTGGAGTAACTCCTAAATATGGCTTAATAAAAGGATTATTTATTTGCTTATTGCTGCAATAAATTTCAAACCATTTAAAGAAGTCTATATTTAATTTTACTCTTTCTAAATCTTTGTAATATTGCTCTCTAGTTTCTTTTTGTTGATCATCATTAAAATTTTCAAAAAACCATTTTCGTTTGTTATTATTTTCTTCAGTATTAAAATACTGTCTTAATAATTCCTCATCTAATTTAAATTTTGAAAAAATCATTAATATTTGTTCATCAAAATGCATCTGAGATATTGTAGGAGAAGCATGAGGACTTGTACAATTTTCTATATTTTGATAAATGGGCTTAGGAATGTTGAGAATAAAATCTATACTATTATTACTAGAGGTTATATATATATATATATATATATATACACACACATATACACACACACACACATACATAAATACATATATTATATATGTATATATGTATATTGTATATATGTATACACACACACACACATACACAAAGACATATATATATATATATGTATATATGTATATTGTATATATGTATATGTATATTGTATATATGTATATGTATACATATATATATAAATATATACATGTAAACATATATATATATATGTGTGTGTGTGTGTGTGTATACATATACATATATATACACACACACACATACATATGTATACTTATATATATTTTTTGAGCAACCACCTACTAGGTGGGGTAGTCCATGTTTATTATTATTAAAAAATAAAAAGTACATGAAAGCTAACTTGAAGTCAAGCTGTCCAGCAATTGATTTAAACTTTGATTGGTGGGAAGAAGGCAGGTTGGATATGAAGGTGGTTTTCTTGCTGCCTGAGAATTTGCTTGAATGTTCGTTGCTATTCGTAAATAGTACAATTTCCTTGAATGTAGGCTTACCCGTGGCTGTGAGGTCTTTCATGTTTCAACTTTATATATATATTGGTGGTGGGTCTTACTAGACTGGTTTGTTGGGGTGGGATTTTCTTTTGGTTTGCTGTTCAGCTCATGTTCATTTGAAGGTTCACCTTGTGCCTTCTTTGACTCGTTCAAAGCTGCTCTCGTAGTAATGGACTTACCCTTCAAATTTTGCATGGTTTCTTCCAGTTCATGCAAAGAGGGAGGTGCATTAGGACAAGAAGGTTCGTTGTCTGAAAAATAGCTTGGGAGTTCCTCCATAATTCGGGCATGAGAGGTAGCCATGTCCAAATTATCTTTTGAATAATAGGCAAATCATCTTTGGGCAGCTCCTTTGAGTTTCGAATTTGAGAATTTTGTGGGGATCCCAACTGGTTTGAATTGGTCAATAATTTTGCAACCAAATTTGTTGCCAATGGATTCAAATTTGAATTTCCAATCCCTTGATTTAAGGAGGTCAAATTTTCAGCACACAAATTTTGTGGAAAGTTAGTTGGAGTACTCCCTCATTGAATTTCCAAATCTTCTTCCTTACCGGTTCAACCCCAACCAGCAACTCCACTGTGGATGGCTCTACGACTAGGGGGTCTTTCTTGCATTGGTCATCCATGTTTGGCCTTTCAATCACCTTAGGTCGCTCATTCACTTTTGTTTGCTCCATCATTTGCTCTACTACCGGTTCCAAGCAAGGAGTTGCATCAGCTTGAGCAGTAGAGATATCTTCATTGTGCTTGTCATGAGCCATTCCAGAGGGACCATTTTCATTCTTTTTGAGAGGTTTCCATGGCGTCTTACCATTGGTTTTGGTAGTAGTTTTAGTTTGAGCCAAGAGTTCTTTGTGCATTTTTAACACCTTTGGCATTCCAGCCAAACAATCAACTGGACTATGACTAATCTTATGACATTTTGTGCAATATTGTGGAATTTCCTCATAACTAATCTTTCACTATTTTTCTTTGTCCCCAACTCCTAGCCAAACTCTCGAAGGGAGATTGGCTAGTAGATCCACTTCTACACACACCCTGGCTATATTGGGTTGATTAAAGTTCTCCGTGGCCATGTTTAGCTTTAAAGGAGTCCCAACTAGGGGTTTCAATGGGTCGTGTCGGGTCCTTATCGTGTCAGATGCTTATCAGGTTCGTGTCAAAAATCTCAACCCAAATTCGACCCATTAAGCATTCATGTTGTGTCGTGTGTCATGACCCATTTATTAATGGGTTGACCTGACATGACCCGTTAACCCATTATGATTTTTACAATAATACAAAAGTTACTTAACAGATTGACCCGACACGACTCATTAACCCGTTAACCTTTTTACACTAATACAAAAGTTACTTATTTAACCAGTGACACCATAACCACAATTAACTCGTTGACCCGAATGACACGATATGCCATTAAAGAGCATATTATTGTGTCAAATTTCCATAAATACCCCAATTAATTAACGGGTCATTCGGGTTATCCGGTATCTTAACAGGTTAAACAAGTCGTGTTGGGTTACCCGTTAAGATAACGGGTTATCAGGTTAACCTGTGGTTAACGGGTAAGTTGACATGACACGACCCGTTTAAATTCGGATCGTATTTTAACCTATTAATTTCGTATCATGTTGTCATGACGTGTCTGAAATTGCCACCCCTAGTCCCAATGGCTTATGCAAGGCTAAAAACTGCATGCTTTGTGAAGAAGGGTGCTGGTAGCCCTTCGAATGTAATCCATATAGGCACTATGGATGGCTCAATTTTTGGGGTAAATAAAGGGTGCCTTTTGAGAACACACATATAGAACTATTATAAACCACGTGTTCTTGAGCCAACAACGTAAATAGTCCTCCTCTTAGGCAAAATGAATGAGTACATGCTTGTAATCAAGAAAACCAACAAAAAAATCACCTTTAAAACTAACTGTTTGGAAGCTCTTCCACACGGCTTCCATGTTGGGTTTACCTCGTGGGAAATTACCCACCAAGGTGAAATATTTATGGACAGCTTCTTCTGTGAAAAATATGGCAGGCTCTCCTTCGTAGGATTGAAGCATCTTCAATGGTTGGTTACACTATGTCCGTTTGCTAAATTGGTGCTAGGAGATTCTTTCCTTTAAGAGCATCTGCATAGGATTTTTTTGACCCTTCAGCCTTCAGGCATGGCCAAGTGGAATGACCCAGAAAGATGTTAATGGATGGTGATTTTTGTACTAGAAAAGTAAGAGAGAAGGAGGAGAAAACTTCCTTAGTTTAAATAGGCCTTTGGTCTCACTCTAGTAACTGTAACATTACCAATATATATTTATATATACATGTATATGTGTATATACTTATACCTGTATATATATATGCATATGTATGTATATATATACATATACATACATATACATACATATATATATATATATCTATATATACAGACATATACATGCATACATATACATATAGTTATATATATGTGTGTGTGTGTATATATATATACACACACACATATACATACATACATGTACATATAGTTATATATATATATATGTGTGTGTGTGTGTATATATATATATTCATACACATATGTGTGTGTGTATACATACATACCGCTATACACACACATATGTGTACATATATACACACACACATACATGTACATATATATATGTGTGTGTATATATATATACACACATATATACATATGAATGTATATATGTGTGTGTATATATATATATACACACACACACATATATATAACTATATGTATATGTATACATATGTATACATATATATATGTATATGTACATATACATACATATACATATGTATGTATACATATACATACATACATACATATACATATGTATATATACATACATATACATACATATACATATGTATGTATACATACATATACATACATATATACATGTATATATACATATATACACACACATACACACAAAGACATATATATATGTATGTATGTATGTACGCATATATATCTATATGTATACATAGGTATATATACATAAATATACACACACACACACATAAAGATATATACATACATACAAATATATACACACATAATTACATACATACATATATATTATGTGTGTGTGTGTGTGTATATATATATTTATGTAAATATACATATACACAAACACACACGTGTACATATGTATGTATGTATTTATTTATATTTATACATGTGCATATATATGTGTGTGTATGCGTGTGTATTTGTATACATATGCATATATACGCACACAAATATATATATGTGTGTGTACATATATATAGGTATATGTATATATGTGTGTGTGTGTGTTTATATATATGTATGTGTGTGTGTATATATATATATATATGTATGTATGTATTTATATATATGTGTGTGTGTGTGTTTGTGTGTATATATATACATATATGTGTGTATATATGATGTGTATGTATATATATGTATATGTTTGTGTGTGTATATATATTTATGTGTATATATACATACATATACGTATATATGTGTATATATACATACATATACGTATATATGTGTATATATACATACATATACGTATATATGTGTATATATACATACATATACATATATATACATGTGTATATATACATATATATATATATATGTATATATATATGTGTGTGTGTGTGTGTGTGTGTTTGTGTGTATATATATACATGTGTCTATATATATATATATATGTGTATGTATGTATTTATATATATGTATCTATATACATATATATGTGTGTGTGTATCTATATACATATATATGTGTGTGTATATATATATATGTATGTATTTATATATATGTATATATATACATATGCATATACACATAAACACACACACATATATATGTATATATATGTAAATATACACATACACATATATATGTATATATATGTAAATATACATATACATATATATGTATATATACACATATACATATATATGTATGTATGTATTTATATATATATATATATGTGTGTGTGTGTATATGTATATATATGCATATGTATATATATACATATATATATATATATATATATGTATATATATACATATGCATATATTGCACCTTGAAATCTCAAAATTTTCCTATTTGGCAATCCAAATTTTATCGCCATTATCAAAATACTCGAATAACTATACATATATAAATTAAGATACATAAGTATATCTTATGTACATGTGTACGTCTATGAAAAAAATTGAAATATGAATGTCAAAAAGATAAAAGCGTCATTCCTTCACAACCAAAGAAGCCAATGCTATTCATAGAAAACACATTTTGGTTTACAAACCTGTTAGGCATTTTCAAGTGGACATGGGCACTACGCGTGGTCCCAACTTTTACTTTAGATGATACTGCACACGGGTTAAGCGTAGCCCAAAATTTTTGTATCAACATTTGGCGCCGTCTATGGGAAGCTTAACTAAAAGTCATTACTAAGACATGGCACCTAACACGTGTAACACTCACAAGAGTAACGCTGGTAAGGGAACAGAAATTTCAACTCAACATTACTCCGGTCGATCCAACAGGGAGATGAATCGGTAGAGAGAACACGAAGGGGATTCCGGTCCCCGGGTTTTGGACAAGGATGTAGAGTGATTCACAAGTTGAGGCAACAAAATGCTCAGCTGAAGGAAATGCTCATTAGGAAGCAATTGGAGCAACACCTCTCTCAAGGCGAACAACACCACCACCATTCGGGTAGCAATCCCGGGATTGTCCACCCCCAACTTCATGCTGGCAAGGGAAAAAAGAGAACTCAAGGAGAAAGGAACATAGAGGAACAGAGGAACAGAGGACCAGGGAACTAACTCCTGTAGGGTCCGCCCGATAGGAGCACCCTCATCAGTCTGCCAGGCAAGAACGAACTGGTCAAATTGCCAGGCTAGAATCCAGAAGAATGGTCTCATCAAGGTCGAGTGGTACCAAGGAAAGGAGTCCAGGTGAAGCAGTATCTGTAGCTCATGAGAGAATACGAAATCAAGAGAGGGACCGTACTATGTTGGTAGTTCCCGAAAAGAAAGAGGACCTAAGGAAGAGGTTGGAAGAGTTGCAGGTTAGGGTGGACAGAATGGACGATAGAGAAGGAAGGAGTACTAGATACAAGTATTCCCTTCCCTTCACTGACGACATCATGCAAGAACCTCTTCCTAGAAGATGGTAGACTCTCCACTTTGACTCATATGATGAGAATACTGATCCATGGAAGCACCTGGATGCCTACCACTCCAAAATGTGCCTCCGAGGAACATCTGATTCTATCCTCCGCGGAGGATTTCCTGGAACCCTCAAGGGTGCTGTCTCAGACTGGTTTAGAGGGTATAAGAAATGCGACATCAAAAATTTTGATCAACTGGTAGATTTGTTTTTAAATAAGTTTGGGAATCAAAAGAGGATCCCAAAGACAAGAACACACCTGCTAACTCATAAGCAGAAGTTAGATGAATCACTCATGGATTATGTGGAAAGGTTCAAGAAGGAGACGATTGGAATCCAAGGAGTTACGGAGGAAATGCAGATCATGGCCTTCCAGACCGGGGTGAGGCCAGGAAAATTCTCCTTTAACCTCAACTTCAAACCTCCAACCACTCTCACTGCTCTCTTCCTTAAAGCAGAAAAATATTATTGCTTAGGCTGATGAGGGAGAAAGGAAGAAGAGAAAGGCCAATGAAGAAATTAGTAAAGTAGAACTTGCTAAGAAGAGCAATGTTAAAGACCGTATATCTATAACCTGTGCCCCATAAGAGGAGTCCTGACGTTCCTAAAGTTTATACTTTACTCAATTCTATCCTGGATCATATTTTAGCTATGGTTGAGAAAGAGCCTTTTGTGAAATGGCCAACTCCAATGAGGAGCAACCTAGAGCATAGAGACAAAAAGAAGTGGTGTTGCTTCCACAAAGACCATGGGCATGGTACCAATGATTGTTTTTCTTCAAAAAATGTAATTGAAGAGCTTATCGGAAGAGGTTACTTGAAACAGTTTATCTGAGACAAAGAACGAAGTAGGTAGTTTCCAACTGAAAACCTAGGCAAGGTGTTACCAGCTAAGCCCTAAAGAGTAGTACACCTAATATCTTTTATAACTTTTCATTTACTTTCTTAGGCCATGCTACACACTGTTTGAGGTGTAATGATAAATTTTCTTGTACACCTTTCAAACATCTTATTTTCAATAAATGAAAGTTTTCTAAGTCTTTTTATCCTTTGAAAATTGTAATTAACTCTCTACAATAAATAGTTCAACACAAAAGAGGTTGAGCAAGAAGGATCCCACATACTCAGGTTTTTCAAAGGCATTTGTTCTTCAGGACTCAAGCACCTTCTAGGGTCACATCACATCTCTAGAAGCACAAGCTAAGTCTCACTCCAAGAGTGAGATCACCCTTTCAACGGTCAAATATCTCATCCTCCGGGATCTCCTCACCCTGCCGGGGGCAAGTCTAAATCTTCCCAACTGAAAGCTCCTACAAGCTAAGTCTCACGCCAAGAGTGAGATTCACCCTTTCGAGGGTCAAATATCTCATACTCTGAGATCACCTTACTCCTCTAAGGGCAATTCCATGGACTTCCAAAGTGAAGTCCCTATGTTATACTTACTCTTCGGAGTAGGACTTCCCCCTTCGAGGGTAATTCCATGGACTTTCACAAGTGAAGTACCTATGTCAAACCTACTCTCTGGAGTAGGATTTACCCCTCTGGGGGCAATTCCATAGACTTCCAAAGTGAAGTACATATGTCATACCTACTGTTGGTCCCAAAAGCAACCTAAGAGGGGGGTGAGTTAGGTTGTTTCAAAAAACAAACCTTTTAATGTGCTTAATAAGAAATGCAAACTTTATACAACAACTAAACACTTGAGCACAAATGAATACAAAAGATATTCAATAATTGAAGTTCAAAGAAGAAATGTAAAAATGATTGAGATAAAGAGTATCAAACCAAACTCTCAAACTTCTCAAGTTTGGAGTATAATCACTAGTAGTGCCTCTTCAAAGAAGGTGAGGCAATAACCTTCTTGTAAACAAAGTAGGCTCACCTTTGCACCAACTAAGTCCCTTTAGTGAGCCAAAGAGTTTTACAATACAACCTCACTTTTATACACCTGTTCTCCTCCACTCTTACATTTGAAGATTACTCACTAGTCTACTCTTCATGTTCACACTAATTCCCTCTAGTTGAGCCAAGAGAACTACATTACTCAAACCAATACAACACACAATATTTTAGCCGATTTCTTCCCAAATATCTCTTACAAGTATTTGTATTGAATGCAGTAGTTCTACTCTCTATTTTTTGCATTTACAGACTTTGGGGTATTTATAAATGACCAAAAACTGTCTTCAACAATTCTCTAACGGCTATTTTCGATTTATTGGAAAACTAGCCTTCAGATCTTATCACATCTAGCTGATGTATAAGGACAGCTTCCGAACGAACTAGCCGTTGGACCTATCAGATGGCCGTTGCTAAAATTTGCGTCCGACGCTACGTCCGTTCTCTGAGGGTATTCGTTAGAACGTCCGAGGATGGTCTGAACTTGCGTCCGAGGATGCAATGTTTTCAGGAAATATGATCAGACGCTATTCTTCGTCCGAGATAGCTTCAGGTTCTTTGTGTCAGATGATTACCATTGTCCAAAGCTCTGTCTTTCGGACAGTCATTTGTGTCACTTCGATAAGTTTATCACTTCCAATGCCCTCTAGGCCTGTATCGGACAGTCACTTGCGTACGAGCTCCTTTCTCTCGAACGGTCTTCATCATCCGAATCTCATTGTTCTTCTGCACACTTGTTTACAAGCCGTTAGTATGATTTGGTTGTCATCAAAACATGATTATCATAATTGGGGTCCAACAATCTCACCCTTTTTGATGATGACAAATCAATTGGACAATTCTAAAAATAACCATAAAATATGAAGCACAAGACAAGAAGTTTTGTCCATTATTTCTCCCCCTTTTGGCATCATCAAAACATAATAAAAAGTAATGCAATTTTAAGTTCCCCCTAAGTTTATTTTCCCCCTTAAAAGGTGAATGTAATTCAAGTGAGTACATGGGGAATAAGTCAAGCTGTGCAAAACATTTGAATACATGGGGAATTCATATTTAGCCACAAGAAGTGACTTCTTTTGCACTCTGATATCTTCATTTCCTTCATGGATTTCTTTCAATTTGTCCCCAAATCTCCTTGGCCGATTTGCAACCTTTCACTTTGGAAGATTCATATGCATCCAAGGCATTATACAAAATATTCATGGCTTAAGCATTTAAAGATAAATTTACTTTATCTTGTGCATTTAATTCATATCTAGTCTTAGGCCTTAATCTATGAATATTTACATCAAGAATACTAGCTTCTAAAGGACCTTTACAAATAATATACCACAAATCAATATCAATACATTGAACAAATATTTTTATTCTTTCCCTCCAATAAACAAAATTAATGCCATTAAACATGGGAGGTCTAGTAATAGAATGCCCCTCTAAAACAATGCATTATTGGTTGCCATGATCTTTCTCGAAAGCTAGTTAAGTTCTATATAAGAGACCAAGCTCTGATACCAATTGTTGGTCCCAAAAGAAACCTAAGAGGGGGGTGAATTAGGTTGTTTCAAAAAACAAACCTTTTAATGTGCGTAATGAGAAATGCAAACTTTATGCAATAAATAAACACTTAAACTTTACAAATGAATACAAAAGATATTCAATAATTGATGCTCAAAGAATAAATGTAAAGATGATTGAGATAGAGAGTATCAAAACAAACTCCCAAACTTCTCAAGCTTGGAGTATAACCACTAGTAGTGCCTCTTCAAAGAAGGTGAGGCAATAACCTTCTTGTACACAAAGTAGGCTCACCCTTGCACCAGCTAAGTCCCTTTAGTTGAGCCAAAGGGTTTTACAATACAACCTCACTTTTGTACACCTGTTCTCCCTCCATTCTTACATTTGAAGATCACTCACTAGTCTACTCTTGCTCACACTAATTCCCTCTAGTTGAGCCAAGAGAACTACATTACTCAAACCAATACAACACACAATATTTTAGCCTATTTCATCGCAAATAGCTCTTAAATGTTTGTATTGAATGTAATAGTTCTACTATCTATTTTTTACATTTATAGACTTTGGGCCATTTACAACACTACCTCAAAACTTCCTTCAACAATTCTCTATCGGCTGTTTACGGTGGAAAACTAGCCGTTAGATCTTTCGGATGGCCGACACAATAGGTGTGCGTCCGAGCGAACTAACTGTTAGACCTTTCGGAAGGCCGCTGCTAAACTTTGCGTCCAACCCTATGTCTATTCTCTGAGGGTATTCGTTCGGACGTTCGAGGATGCATCCGAACTTGCGTCCGAGGATGCAATGTCTTCTGAAAATATTAGGGGACGTTATTCTTCGTCCGAGACTGCTTCAGGTTCTTTGTGTTGGACAATTACCATCATCTGAAACTTTGTCTTTCGGACAGTCATTTGTGTCCGATAAGTTTATCACTTCCAATGTCCTCTAGGCATGTATCGAACAGCCACTTGCATCTGAGCTCCTTTCTCCCGGATGGTCTTTATCATTCGAATCTCCTTGTTCTTTTGCACACTTGTTTACAAACCGTTAGTATGATTTGGCCATCATCATAACTTGATTATCATAATTAAGGTCCAACACCTACTCTCTGGAGTAGGATTTACCCCTTCGGGGGCTGTTATTCAAGATCTTTTAAAAGTGAAATACCAGTGTCACGCCTACTATAACAAGGAGGACATACTCTTTCGAGTGTCATCAATGTAACTTTTCGAGGAACCGAAAGTTTGGAGTAAATATCATTAGGGTCCTTGGCTCGCCCCGAATACTTTGAATTTTTCCTTAGTAAGGTGGATAAGCATCATCCCTACTTGACTCACCCTGCACTACTTCGCTCTCAACTACTGTGTTAGAATTACGGTGTGAATGTTCCCTATTTCGGCTAGGTTATGGTGGCAAAAGAGGCATGCCTACCACGATGTAGTAGTTCAAACAAGTTCACTCAAGGTCTACGCAGTGAAAAACTACACCCCTTGGATGTATAAGGGAGAAAATCACGTCTCCTATCTCTGTATGGTGGAAAACCTTAGACATCTCTGAGCATGGGTTGCTGAATTCTGTTTGAACCAGGGACACCCCCTGCATCAACTATGTCTTTCCGCTGTCCCAACCAATTCTGTAGTTGTAACTATGTCACAAAAATCTAAAGTATCGATAGTTTCCAGTGCAAGATTATTGTTAATGTCCCGATCAACATCAAAGTTTTAGTCATCGTCAATTTCCATATGATCATCCCAGGCGTCGTCATCGGGGTCAAGGTTGATTGGGAAAGCTACAACATCTGTGTTTGTAGAAGAATCATGCTCGGCTGAGAAAGAGGGCATATCATTACCACAAGGAAAATTGTGACTTATTTTGGATGTTGTGGAGTTGGGGTCTATTATCTTAAAATTTTTCATGGTATTGTTCTTCTCCAATGTGGTCTTTAAGCCTAAGGATTAAATTTGTGGAGTGAAATTTTATTCGATCACGGACTAAGCATTTGAAGCTTAGTTCCTCGGGTGTGTTTAGGTCCAGCTATGTGTTGATGGGATGAAGGCACGACTGGAGTCTACAGTCCAAGTTACATGGGATCTTTGCTAAAAAAAAATGCATGTCTTATTAAAAAAAAAAGATTTATTACTTGAAATATTGTGGATAAATAGTGGAGTGGTACAAATAATACTGTAGTATTTTGGCACAATCGTTGTGATCTAGAGTACCCTGGACGTAGAGTTGTAGTAGTACTGAAGCAATCCAAAATTCTAAAATCATGGGGTACTCAAGTAAAGAGTTCCATAGCACTAATCCACAGCAGCAGTAGGGAGTTCCACAACAGTAAGGAACTCCACAGTAGTAGGGTGTTCCACAACAGTAGGGAGTTCCACAGCAGTAAGGAACTCCATAACAGTAGGGATTTCCACAGCAGTAAGGAACTCCACAGCGGTAGGGTGTTCCACAAATGTAAGGAACTCCACGGCAATAGGGAGTTCCACTGCGAAGGAACTCCACAGTAGTACTCCGTAGCAGTAAGGAGTTCTACAGCACTACTCCACAGCAATAGGGAATTCCACAGCGCAACTCTACAGTAATATTAGTACCAGTAACAGAGAAATTGCAAAGTTATTTTACTCCAAGGAAAAGTCTATGCAGCAATTTAAGTTTTGGTTCAGTTTAAATCTACACTCAGGTGAAATAAATTTTTTTATTTTTCTACTCCGGTAGATAATTTTTTTTAAATAATTCTCAAATAAATTTTTTTTCAAAAAATATATATATATTTCTCCAGAAAAATAATTTTCTAAGTTATAAAATTGGCTCTGGCCAAGGTACGAATACGGCATTAATACTTGGCACTCTCAACTCGAAAAATTTCGACTTGAGACTGGAGGGCAAATGATGATGCCAAAATATTATACTCAATGACAATATTACACGTGGCTCCGAGCCGGGTCTACAAAGAGTATTTTAGTAATTTAATCCATGTGGTTCAAATGGGTCCAACTGAATCAAGTATTATATATTCGACCCACGGATTAATTCAACCCATCGATTTCAAGTATAAATATCACAGTGACAGGTCAGATTCAGAGAATTACTTTCCTAATTATTTTTTCTATTGATTCAAGCTCTGAATTATTATTGAATTTACTCTCTGATCTAAGTACTGACTTGAGTGTCAGAACTTACCCGGGGGACAATGATTCCTGCCCATTTTATTTTCAGGTGAACGTGGATATTACGCGTGGTCTCAACTTTTCTTTGGACAATACTGTACACGGGCTAATCCTAGCCCAAAATTTTTGTATCAACAGTAAGAAATGATGGATGCGACTCCTCGTCAGAAGTACTGTGAGCACCATTTGCGCAGATGCCTTTCCCATTCAAGAAAGCCTATGGAACTTCATTCGTCATCCTTTGCCAACAATATCAACAACAGCAACAACAAGAAGAATTTTTTCTCTTTCTTCTCCCTAACCCCATTGCACAAGAACAAAGTGAATTAAGAAGCCCCACAATCAAAATTCAACATCTTATGCATCTTTGGAGCCCTAAAATTAATGAAGACCCTTTTGTGCTTTTAAGGTTACATAGGTTTTGTATTGCCTAAATTGCCCATGGGTTGGCCGATTTTTTAAAAGAAAAAAACTTTTTTGGTGGCTCCACCACAAAAGGTATAAAAATGGCAAAAAATTTAAATTGTAAGGATTCATTATGGCTAAAATAAAAGATGAGAGGTTAATTTGACGAAAGTAAAAAAAAAAAAAAAAGACCAAAATTTGACGATTCTCCCTAATTTGAATTTGAATTACACAAAAAGAACAAAGAATAAAGGATTTAAAAAAGACCAAATTTTTTTATAAAGATCCTATTGGTGTAAAATTGAAGGTCATTTTTGGTGCTAAGATTTAATTAATGGGTACTTTATTCACATTAATTATAAAATAAAAAATTATTATTAAATAATTAATGTGGAGTGTGTGGAGCTTTTAGTGGAGTGACAAAATCCATGCCCAAATTTAGACAAAATTTACTCTATGATGAATTTTTGGTGTCATGTTGCTGATTCATATACGTGATAATTTAGTAACCAAAAACCTTGTAGTGATCCGCTTTAAAAATATGAGGGATAAAGCTTCTATCTCATGGGGCCCGTCAACACCTCCTGTGCTCTTGTAGGTTCCGATGATGAATGGGAGGGTAAAGTTTTGAGAGATTACATCCATATCTATTTTGGAGAGTTTCATGATCACTTACAGACTTATAGTAGATATACTTATAGTAAGTTTTTAAAGAATTTTCAAACCTATTTTATGGATATTGGATAGAGGAAAAAGGGGGGAGAGAAAAGTAGAAACAAAAAGCCGAAAGAGAAGAGAGCGTATCCCACTTTGCAAACAAAAGGCCACGTTTGCATTTCGCTAAATAAAATGCCAGTGTTTTGACTTGGGCAGAGAGTTGGACACATCAAGCTTAACAGAGGATTTACAATTGATTTTAGATATTTGATCGGATTTTATTTCTTATTTTATATATTTATTGATATATTAGTAATTTTCTTAATTTGTATAGATGAATTATTTACATACATGTATGACTAAAATATATGCTTTTGGTACTAGCTAAACTGAGGGTTTAATGTTCAAAACTCTTGAGAATCTCTATAACCACGAGTTAATAAATATATTTTGATTACCATGGTTATGTCATATCCATTATTTAGAGACAAGGAGTTCATTTAAAAAAGGGAAAAATATAGTTCTAGTTCTAAATGTTTAGATTGAGAGGTAAACCAGTCCCCAAAATTTAACTGAAAACAAAATTGGTCCTTAATATTTTCAATATTGGCCAAAAAAGAACAATTAACAAAAAGTTAAGAGTGATTAATGGTCAAAATCAACTTGAAATTAGTCGAACATTTTCACTGTGTATTTTTTGTCCGTAATATTTGGATTTTAGAAAAATATTATCTCCAAATTTTTAGATAATTATAGATAAGACTTTAGAATAAAATGAACTGAAAGTTGAACCATAAGCAAGGGGTGTACTAGGATTCCGAATAAACGATAATATGGAAAATCCATTAATTCTTATGTTGATCATATATATCACTTAATAGATAAAAAATTAAGATGGATTTTTTTTTAAAATCATAAATTACTTATTATTAAAGTGAAACATAAGAGGAATTTTTTTTTTTTTAATGTAATGCTTCACAACGATTATTTTTTACATAAAATATTCCTTATTTATAGATTAGTTCTACTTCGAAAATAATAAATATACAACAAATAAAAAACCATTAGTAAAATAGAAGAGAATTCTAATTGTAATACTATAATTTTATTATAACTACTATTGCACATGTACATGACTAGTGGAGACATATTTCAAATGCTTGTATTTAGGACCTTTAAAACAATAACTATTAAAGGTGAGATTTAAATAGTTATACTAATGTGAAGTGGTTTTTAGGAATTTATGAAAAAAAAAACTCTTTTGTATTCTATTCTATTTCCTTCTTATTAAAAATATAAGATTCATATAGTAAATTTCAGAGTATTTCTTTCATGTACATGTACATTGATTATTCTGATAAATAAATAAAAAAACTTTAGCAAAATGATTTTATTTGGGATTTAATTGATAAACTATTGCAACATTAAAAATTTTATTAGATGATGAAGTTAATTTATGTAGTATATATCACTTACATAGACATATAATGTCCATAATTTAATGGATTATTTAATTACCATAATAAGTGAAAATATGCATGAATACATAATCGACTTATTGAACATAGTGCAAAGTAACAATATAAATGTTATTATCAAAATTGAGATAATGAGGTGAAGGAGAAGAAATATGTGAGATACATAGAAACTGAAATGTATCTTAAATAGTAAGACGCTACCATTACTTATCACCTATTGGCATAAATTCGAGTAACTAGGGAGTAAGAGGAGGGATAGTTTTTTTCTATAAAAAAAAAATGTGAGATATGTAATGGCATGAAAATATAAAAAAGGAAAATAAGAAAAAGAATATTTAATTATTTTTTCATGTTTTAGTTTATTAGGATTTTTAATACACATATGACATTTATTTAATTCATTCTCAACTCATTTTACCTTAATTAAAATCTATATTATTATTTGAAAATTAAGAGATCATATTAGTTTAAAATTCAAACATTGGTGACCAAAAATATAAAGTCACAACACATTTGATTAATATCAATTTGATTTTGACTGTTAGTCACTATTGAATTTCTATTAATTGTCCTTTATTGACTAATAAAATAATTAATAACATAGGGAAAGAAATATGACAGAACAGGGAAATTTTGGGGACTAGTTTGGCTCTTGAAAAAATACATAAACATGTATATGGGACCAAAATTATATTTTTTTCCTTTCAAAAAATTTAGTAAAAGGAATTTTGCCAATGGAGGTAGGATCAATTCAAGGAATATTTGCCCCCCAAAAAAAAAAAGTTGTACTTCATAAGTAATTTTTGAATGAGGAAAAATCAACCATTTGAAATAGCCATGTGAGAAAGGGGCCACAATCTTTTTTGAGACTTCTATATCATTTGGTAAATAAACCATTTAATATTAGGTTTTATAAGTTACAACTTAGTGTTAACCTGTCTTTTTTTATTTTAAAGAAAATTCATAATACTCTCTTTATTAACTGTAATTCATACATACTCTTAGTAATTTAAACTCCATTCGGCTTAAATATTCTTTGTGATAAGTGATCAAAGCAATGGAAATAAAAGCTATAGATGGGAAGGCTATTTTATATATATATATATATACTGTTGCTATTGATAAGATTAATCATCTATAATTCAAGCTAACTTGTAGTATGATGAAAACTGAAATTCATATGATTGCATATAAATACTACCTATCTTATGTAAAATTTTGATTCTCATTTTAATAAATTCGACCACAGTTGGTGGGATTGCCAAAAAAAACTACCAATTGAGCGTTTGCAAAAACAAGAAATAAAAGGGAAAATTACAAGAAACCCTTGTGTTTTGGTTAATAATTATATTACCCTTGTAGTTTGTAAATTTATAGTCCATCCCCTTATATTTTAGATTAAGTTAAACCGTTAAATGAACATTAGGAGCATCATAAAATTTAATTTAAAAGATTATTGTAGTCATTTATTATCTCTATTCATGGTTAATTATGCAACTCAAAATAAATACGAGTAGCAGGTATTAGATTTAGGGGTATTCCTTTGACTTTTTGTACAAATTCGGTACGTTTTATCCTTCCATTAATTTCACAAAAAAATTTCAAACCACAATTGTGTGAATTGTGGATTTACAAACTATAGTAATTTGAACATTAGGCAATTCATAATGGGTTTCATATAATTTACCCGAAACGAAACAAAAGTACTACCAACCAACAATGCTAATTTAACTCCTCTGCCCAGAAAGGAAAAATATATACCAAAAAAAAAAAAACAACACAGAGGATAAACTAATTGAACTGCATAAATTTCGTCGTATACTTGTTAAAAAGAAAAATTCTTCAAATTATTAGGCTCCAAGAACCTTTGAAAACTCCATTATACTTGTTAAAAAAAAAAAAAAAAAAATTCCTTGGAAAAGTCTTCAAATCTGAGTGGCCTTTTGCCCACCTTTATGGGATTGAACGGTCGTTTTAATGGGATGAAGCCGGCGCACCAGAACTTTTGTGACGCTTGACCCTGAGGAATTGACAACACTTGGTTATAAAACAAGCAACAACAACAATATAAGTACTGCTGATCCCACGGCCATGAGAGTTATCATATAATTATTATATAATATGCCGTGGGTTGAGCTGTCTTTTGTTGACATATTCAAAAGTTATTAAGTTTTAGAAGCACAAGGAGGGAAGATTGTGAAAATAAATGGTTTTAAGTTTTAACCAATACTTGTGAGAAGCTTAATATAGATTACCAATTAACTGAATAGGAAATTATTTCAGAAATTGAGGTTAGAAACTAATTTGTAATACTTTTGGAATTTTAAATATTCAAGCTACCAAAATTGGAGACTCAAAATAGAATTCCTAAATTTAAGTAACACGACTTATTGAATAGGAAACACAAGGAAAATTAGAATTAAAAATTAAGATAGTATAAGTTACCAAAATCTTCAAGGGACAAAAAAAAAAAAAAAACAATTTTAGGGTCTTTCAGTTGGATGCAAAATGTTTTCTTAAATTAGAATTAAAAATTAAGATAGTATGAGTTACCAAAATCTTCAAGGGATTTGAAAAAAATAACAATTTTAGGGTCTTTCAGTTGGATGTAAAATGTTTTCTTAAATTATTTTACATGAAAAAATTCATTATATATATATATATATATATATTTTTATGTTTGATTGACAAAATGAAAATATTTTGATATAATATTTTTAACGTTTTTCATCTTGAAATTGTGAAAGAATGTACAAATATGATATCTAAGAACAATTTCAGTTCCTTCAGTTATTCTGAATTAAATAGATTCTGTTGCTAGAAGGAAGTAGTCATAGGGCAAAATAAAGGACCCCATTTTATGTTCTTGATACCTCTAACTACGCACATTGAACCATAAAAAAGTTGAATCCGGTTTCTTAAGCACTCAGAAAGACTCTATTCATGGTAGAGATTGTTCTTTTGTTTTAATAGTTATATTGCTTTATTTATAGTTTTTTCTATTATAGCCAAAACCTATTATAAAAGGAAATTATATACTCCCATTGTTTTAAAATAACTATCATATTTAGTTGGTGATGTACACAGATTAA
Organism: Cinchona pubescens; assembly: GCA_025175665.1. Lineage (NCBI taxonomy): Eukaryota > Viridiplantae > Streptophyta > Magnoliopsida > Gentianales > Rubiaceae > Cinchona > Cinchona pubescens. Next base: position 3,324,097 of record JANKKI010000107.1, on the reverse strand, counting down.
TGAATCTGTTAAATTGCATCAGTTTTACATAAAAATAATTCAAAATGACTAAATTACCCTTTGATATTAATAACTTAACTACATAATCCCCTTCCATTAATATAGTACTAAGAGCAAAAGTTTAACAATATCATTTAATACTTTCTTGATTTTCTGAAATGATGGACAATTTAGCATAAAAAAAATTATCTAAAGTGACAGTTATTTTGAAATGGAGAAAGTACTTAAGCAGACATAGTTTTGAATCTTACCTATAGATCTTATAATTAAATGTTATGCAATCTTACTTGTATTAACTAATGTAATTTATTTCGTAAAGTTTAACATACACCATAAAATTTACAAGTATAATTGTAAATCAAATTTATCCAAGTATTTCACATGAGTCATGTACGGGAAAGCATTGTGCTTGGTATTAGATTTATGACATCAAAGAATTTACTTGACATACATGTCTTGTTATTTGAGGATAGCTCGTGTTTCTGAATTTTCTATTTTTTTGGGCTTATTCTACTTTGCACTATTTAATTTATTTTCAATTCTTATTTTGTATTAAATATTTATTTTTTATATATGTTGCATTTTGAATTCTCAAATTTATCCATTTCAATCAAATTTTAACACTGTTACCAAAGTTAATGAATGTTCCAACTGTGCATACCACGAACTAAAATTTAAATATTTATCAAATTTTTTAATACTATTAAAATTTAGATCAAAATAGAATAAATTTAAGAGTTATGGGAGTATGTGTTTAAAATTTAGAATTGGAGGTGTAAAATGAAAATTGATCATAAGTTAAAGAGTGTAAAATAATCTTTTAAATATTGGACCGGACAGTAACCGATAATCCGTCCGAATCGCAATTCAACCAGTTCGATCAATTTAATCAACAGCGTCGCATGGTTCTACTTTTTGTTATTTTTTCATTTATCTGTTTTAAACTTGTTATAATTGTAAAACTTTATACTACAAAAGCAGCCAAATGGTCATTGTAGAACCCGGGTGGTTTGAGGCCCTTCTTGTCATATGTGTAATTTTTGGGTTTGAAAATTTTGAAAACTTCTTAGGTATTTTGCTTTGAAACTTGGAATGATGATGTTGATTTTTGAGAAAGAAGCCAAAATTCGGTCTTATCGGGTTACCAATTCTTTTTGGTTTTACGAAGTAGATCTGTTGTCAACAGGTTTTTATCCGTTCTATCTTTTATATTAATCCGAACTAAAGTCATTGTCGATTTTTAATTTAATCGGTTGAACTGGTCTGTACAGTCTAGATTGGATCAAAACACTAGTGTAAAGTATAATTAGTTATGATTACTTTCATTGGTACAATATGCCATCAAACAAGCATGCGGTATGCGCTTATCTAATATCCGCTAACTTTAGTAATGATGTTTAAAATCGGACTAAAATAGAATATTTGAGAGTTTATGATGTAATATGTTTAAAAAATAAATATAAAATATAAAGTAAAACATCAAACATAAATTAAAAGGTACAAAATAAAATAAGACTTGTATATTTGTTGAACTCCTCCCCCTCCAGCACCCGCAGTTTGAGGAATTTATTCTAGGTAGTCAACCATCATATCATTGTCGGTTTCTTTTGCTACATGGAAATCTAAATAATAGTAACAAAGTAACAATTGTTATAACAAAGTTTACATTGGATCTTTTAGGTAAAATGCAATTGTTACCATTTACCATATTTCAAAAGGTAAAAAAAAAACTCAATCGAGTTAATTCGATTCGATAAAATTATAGGTAACTCTAATGAAGAATTTGCCATCCCATTTTATTAGGTATGGTCAATCTGAGATATAGTTTATGAGAAGTTGATGTTTGACTAACTAGTAAAATAATTTTTTCTTTATTATTTTTTGATTCAAATTCAAAATTTATTAGCTGGTATTGAAATTTCAAATTTTGAAATTGTTTGTAAAAGTAAATAATGCTTTAACATGACTTTAATGTTATTTTTGGCGATCTGTACGAAGCGTAAAATAGGTAAATTTGATATTTTTGAAATTACCTTTTTAAGGAATGGCAAATAATTTGAGACAAATCAAATTAAAAATAATGACAAATAAATAAGGCTGAGGGAATACTCACAAATAAATAAATTGTTAACAAAATTTGAAACTTAAGTTTTCTAAATTAACAATGAATAATATGTAAAACAATAATATGATTAAGAAACCTAAAGTTTTAAATATTTAACCTAAATGTTAGTATAATTTTATTCTATATGGATGAAATAATAAACGTACATAGTTTATTGTTCCAAATTTTTAATCTTTGGTTCGAAAAAATTCAACCGAGTTTCCGAATATAATCGATTTGTTAATTTTTTGAATCGAGTTCAAGTTTCGACTTTTTAAACATTGCCATATACCCTAACTTTTTTATAGGCTGGCAATATTGTCAGAGCAGAAATCTCACTACCAGAGTAGTTTTATCCAAAAAGCCTAAACTACCCTTCTCAAGTCAAAAAACCAATAGTCCCTACCATTAACCAATGGCAATGACCGATGTTATTTTCCAGAGCTAATATTTTTAATGCCATGGCTGAATTTATTAAAAAGTCCCCTTGTAAAAGTCAAGACAATAATTGATCTTGTCGTTTTTCCAATTTCTATTCTACTCACAGGTCGTATCTCCTTTCTGCCTAGCGAAAAACTTTATTATAGGAAAGTCCTACTAAGTGTCATGTCAAGTGATATTTTCAAATCAATAAAATTTTAAAATTTTAATTAGTGACTCACCAATTCCTTTTATTTTTAGATCCATACTTTAAATAATGGAATCTCAATTTTCTGGCTCATTAATGTTGTGGCAGTGAAGATGCCTTGATTGATGGTATTTTTTTTTGTAGGAATTACCTAAAAAAATAAAGGAATTATAATGCAAATCATTAATCAAGATCCACAAGAGGATACAAATGCAAGAGAATCATAATGGAATTCAATAATCAAACAAATCCATGCCAAGTTAAAGACAATCTATGAAGAACAGCACAAAATCTAGCATTACTCTAAGCACTGCACCCAAAAATGAAGGTATTGTAACTAAATCAGCTCTAAAAAAAATCAAGACACTAAACAAAATAACAAATTAACTCCAAAGTCATAACATAATAGACCATACGAAAATGGTTGGGCTAGAATTGTTGGGAGATGGAGAGGATTGAGAATACTAGGGATAGAGTGTTGGGCTTTAGCGGGTGGAGGAGGCCGAGGTGGTTGCAGGGTATGTTTTGCCCAAGGGGTTGGAGAGGGATTGAAGGGGCTGGGGCAAAATGCTTTCTGTGATTGTGAATGTATTTGGATGTTTGACTTTTGTAAGGATAACTTTGACATTTTAATAAAATCAGTTGTGGCATCAACAATATTAGCTCAGGCAATAACATTTAACTTAGGTCGAGTTTGGGAGTTTAGAAAGGAAGAGAAAAGAAGGAAAGTTTTTAATGAGGGAAAAGAAAGTAAGAGAATTTCCTTCAAGTTTGAGAATTTTGGAAAGAAAATTTCATTAATTTAGTTTTTAAGACTTTTACTAAAGTGTCTCTCTTTTTAATAGTTTTGTATTACATTTAGATGACTAATATGACATTTTATAATTAATTATAGATTAGTCTAACTTTTACTTCCATTTCCTCCCACCTACGGAAGGAAAGATTTTTAAAATTTTTGTCCCTCTTTTTCTTCTCTTTTTCCTCCACTTAAAACTCTCAAACAAAGAAAAATCTAACTTTCTATTCCTTTCTCTTCTCTTCTTTCCATTTCCTTCCATCCGAACTCACTCTTAACCAATTCCACCCTACTAGCTTTCACTTTCTCTGGCCTTCTCTCCTTCCATCGCATATCTTCTACTCGTTGTCACTGCTATTGCCGAAGTCAACGCGGAGGAAGAAAAGCCGCAGCCACTCTTTTCTCAAACTAAACGACATATTCATAGATGACACCCCTCTTAATTTTTCTTCTGTTAAGTTACTATACCCATCTCTTCTTTTATACAGTATCAAAGTCTCACACTAGATAAATATTTGTATGGATCTAAGGTATATATGCACCAAAACACATAAAACGTGGACCCAATGTGAGATCCATCATGAACCCCACAATGGGACCCACAATTTATATATCAGCATGTAACCTTGGCCTATGGAAGATTTCTTTCCCATGGGCCAAGTTCTACAACGGGCCCCCAACAGATCGTTCCCACGGAGACTGCGTAGATAAACATCGAAAGTATCGACATTTTTTATTTACTCAATCACAAGTGAGTATTATTGGATTTTTAAAATAAACTAAACTAAATCTATAACTAAGATAGGAATTAAATGAATGCAATTAAATAATGTTAAACTAAAAATGAGTGTTTTCAAATAATTTAAAAAATAGGTTAGGTACTAGGTTTGCAATTTTCTAAGATATATTACTCAAATTACCAATCAATCTATTCAATTATATTCAATGAAAGTTCAATTTTCAATTATCAACCCAATCCCGATTCCTTGTGCACTTAGGTTCTATCAAATTAATTAATTAAGGGGTAGAATTCCTCTTTGACCTAAATTAATTAAATTGAGTTGTATCTATATGAAATTTATAATAAACTAACCAAGTAATTCTCACAGTTACGATCTTGAGTTAACCTAATCTAATAATTTACACAAGTCTATGACGGGGGATCGACTTCCATGTCACCTTGGCCAACCTAACCAAAACAAGAATTAGTTATTTTCTTGAATTGTCACTTTATGTTAATGATTACCCACAAATATAATTTTTCCTATTAATAGTTTCTTGAGTTAATCATTAGAAATTTGCATCACCCGTACCCAGCCCTAATTAATTTAGTTCATCATGGTTAAAATAAACATGCAAGAATTAATTAAATCACAAAAACTCATGATCAAAATAAAACCAGGGTTGTTATTAAAATTAATATTGTAAGAAAATTAAAGCAAGTTTATAAATTAAAAATAAAGAATAATAAAGAGGAACGAAATTAGCTAAAATATTCTTGGAATAATTAAAACTGTCAATTACAACACAGAATTCTCTTCTCAAGAAATAATTGTTCAATCGTAGTTTGATCGAAAATAAAAGACCCAATGTTTGTTGTGCATGAAAATAATAATAAAAAAATTGTTGCTAAGCCTTAAAAATAACCAAGACCTCTCGGCTGCTTTTAAAATAATAAGGGAAGTCACCCCTCAACTCCCTTTGATAACCTTTTATTATTAAATATATATCCTACACGACTTAGCAATTGAGTCCATACAGGACTAATGTTACTGCATCGCCTCAAGCAAGCAATTTTTACTTAACAAGCTCGCTCAAAGCAAGGAATCCATTGCCTAAACCTTGGCTTGCGTCAAGCGGGCTTCTATTTCTTTTTTTTTTCTTTCTTTTATTAGTCCAGCTTTCACCTTTGAATGTTAAATGACAATCTTGCCCTTTCAAACCCTGCACACAAAATCAAAACAAAGTAAATAACTATATTTATACATTCAACACACCAAATAAACCATTAACACAATACAAACCTATAAAGTACTAACATACTAAATCCAACTAATACTAAATCGGTGAAATAGGGACTAGAACCACACAAATTATGCACAATAAAAATATAAAATAACTCTCTTTACAGAGTGATCAACTCCCCCCAACCTATCATTTTGTTAATCCCGAACAAAACAAAACCAAACAAAACAATACTTACACACGACAAAGTAGGAGTGGTAATATTAAAATCGGATTGAATGAATTGACTCATAAATCGCGCTCGAAGCCAACCAATCACATGAACCATATAACACAAGTACACACACCAAAAACTCCACATGAATAAATATCAAATAAACTTTCTCGAACACAAACTTAAGAACTCAAATATATCAACATAGGCCACGTCACGTAAGAAATCATGATATCCCACAACCAAATCAAAAGTTACATAAAATCGAAACCTCATAACCATAAAAAAGGTAAAGAAAGATCAGTGGAACCTTACTCTGCAAATCACACAAATGACACATAAAGGCAAGCATTTAGAACCATTAGAACCATTTAATCCCAAAAAGGGAAATATAACCTTTCGTAATTCCTTTATGACTACCTTTTTATTCGACTCTTTTTTTTTGTAAGCTTTGCAAATGCATTTTCACGCAAGTTGCCTTTGAATTTCTCGTTTCTTACCATACTTACGTATTTTATGTAAAGCAAGTCATTTTTTTTCTTTTTTTTAAGCTCATTGGAGTCTCTTAAGAAACTAACTACAGAAAAAAGGGTTATATCAATATAAAAAGATCAAACAATCATAATAGAACCTAATACCCGCCATGCATAAACACACAAAATACAAAGGCCCGCGTCATATCATTTTCAACCCAATCAACAATTATAAAGAACAATTTGAGTAACTTTCGACAAGATATAGGCAATCAAAATAAATTACTCGACTCCTCCCTAAGAGCAATGAGGTCAAAAATTTATATCCAAGAAAGCGTAATTTGATATATTTTCATGTTTCCATCCTTCTAACACAAAAATGTGTACATGAATCATACGGTTCAAAATGTGCTATAAGTTAGGTCATTATATCATTGCTAATTAAAATCAATCCTACTAATAATGTACCATTCCAACTAAGTTGACATCATATTTGACAAACAAATACAACCACAATAAAACACCAAAACATGAACAAATTTCACTGAACCACTACTTACCCAGATAACACAAGCCTACGACAAGTAGTCCCCACAAAAACATAATAAACATAAAGTACTACTAAAACAAAAACAAAACAAAGAACTCCCCTGACAATTTGTGCAGATATACAAAAGGATCAATTGACTGCAGTCTGAAATGGACCAACTCCATCTCCTCTATTCCTTGCTCTGAGGCCCTCTCTCTTAACTTCGTTTGGTGGACCATAGTGCCACTGAGGTGCAGCGGGTTCTAATAACAAAAATACGAAATCTGGATGTGCTTCCAGTAGTGGTGTTGGTGGTGGCCCCGTCTGCTGGGTTCTAGGTTGCCGTGCATCCCCATCATTATTATTTGAGGAGAAGTCCTTTTCGATGTTATCACTACCCTTTATACCTTTAGCCTCTCTGGTGTGTACCACTAACTCCTTCCTAGGTACCTGTTCTTTAACTGGCGAAATTCGTTCCAACAGTTTTAAGCATGTCTTTATCGCTTCATCATGCTTCTCTATTTTTCTGGTATGCGTCAAGACTTTGTCTAGTGGAATTTCGTACCTGCAAAAATTATCATTAAGTTCATCAAGAACATTTATTGCCATCAATTCATCGTATATAGAGGGAAGTTTGAGAGAGTTAAAAATAGAAAAATTGATAGTCTGATCATCGACTGTCAATTGTAACTTTTCTTCTTGCACATCTATCAATGCTCTCCCTGTTGCCAAAAATGGTCCCGCCAGGATCAACAGCATATCCTTGTTCTCCTTAATATCCAGAATAATAAAATCTATCGGCAAATAGCATTTATTTACTTTGACCAAAATATCCTCTACTATGCCCATATGATACTTTATACTTCTATCTAGGAGTTGGAGTGAGACATTCGTTGGTTTGAAATCCCCACCATTAAGTTTCTTATAAATAGACAATGGCATCAAGTTAATGGAAGCTCCCAAATCACATAGCACCTTTTCCAGCTCCATCTTCCCAACCGTGCAAGGATTAGAAAACGACCCAGGGTCTTTCATCTTTTGGAGTAACTTCTTTTGAATGATGGCACTACAATCCTCAGGTAAGCACAAAATCTCATTCCTCAGCAGTTTTCTCTTGTTAGTCAATACCTACTTCATATACCTTGCGTAGCTTGGCATGTTTTCAAGAGCTTCTATGAAGGATATATTGATTTGAACTTTCTTAAAAATCTCCAAGAGTCTCTTGAACTTGCTCTCCTAATCTTACCCTTACAGTCGATTCGGAAATGGAACTCTAACTGCTGGCTCACTAAGTTGACTCTCTTCCTTCCTTTTAGCTGGGATTTGATACGTCTTAGGCTGTTGCACCTTCTTCTTACCCTTTTCTGAATTATCACTTTCATTATCAACGACTAGCTTCGTTTTCATCATTTCCTTCAACTAGTACAGGCTCTAATACCTTTCCACTTTTCAATGTAATGGCTTTTATATGCTCCCTTGGGTTTGGAACCATGTCACTCGGCAAGGTTCTCGGTGGCTATTCAGCCAAGCTTCGTGCAATTTGACCCACCTAGTTCTCTAAATTTTTAACTGCAGCCTCTGTACTCTTAATCCTTTCATCCTAGTTTTTCATCTTTTCAATGCTAAATTGATTGAATTAATTAAGAGCCTTCTCTAATTGACTCCCCTTCTCTGACTGGAGTGGGGGTACTTGCATCTGATGCTGTTGAGGCTGATATTCCTAGAAAGGTGGTCTATAATTTGAACCCTGCGATTGACTTTGAGCTTGATTCTACTAATTTGCTCAAGAAAAGTTTGGATGGATTCTCTAACCTAGATTGTAGGTATTGCTATATGGGTTGTTTTGGGTCTAAATTGATTTTGATTTTGATTCTCCATATAACTCACTTGCTCGTGACTTGAAAATGAATAGGTAAAGAAGAAATTAGTGTACAGCATTGACCATTAGGATGATTACTTGAACAGAAATCGCAAACAAGTGCTTGCGAAGTGGCCACTGCATTGACTTTCATCCTTCCTATTTGTTTTGAGGTAGTTGCCATCTGTACTGCCATTGCTTTTTGCTCCGCCAATACCGCATCCAAGGTATTCAGCTCCAAAACTCCTCTTTGATTCCGTACTTGTGCTGCTGATGATTGAAAGTAGTTGTCAGACACCTTGTCCAACAGCTCTTGGGCCTTTTTTGGTGCTTTGTTTAGTGATAAAGAACCATTGGCTGAAGCATCAATAGCTTCACAGGCATCTTGAGACAATCCATTGTAGAAAGTTTGAATTTGCAACCAAAGAGGCAAACCATGGTGTAGACATTTACTCAAGAGATTAGTTTAGCATTCTTAAGCTTCACCAAGATTCTCCCTATGCAACTGACTGAAAGAAGTGATGTCATTTCTTAGTTTGGCAGTTTTAGAAGGTGAAAATTATTTTGTCGTGAAGGCTTGAGCTGGTCTATCTCAAGTGGTAAATGTACCTTGCTTATACCTTTGTAATCACAAGTTTGCCTTGTCCCGCAATGAAAAAGGGAATAACCGTAGTTTAAAAGTGTCAACCAACATGCCATTTTGTTTAAAGGTGTCGCACACCTCCTCAAAATTCATCAAGTAGCAGTTTGGATCTTCACTTGGGAGGCCAGAGATCATCGCATGCTGCTACAACATGGATATGAGACCAGGTTTGATCTCGAAATTACTAGCTTGAATGGGTGGTGGAACAATACTACAATTAGATCCCCCAAAAGTTTGTAAAGTATAATCTCCAAGAGGTCGGTTGTTGCGAATAAGTAGATCCTGGCCATTATCACAAAATTCGCCATTATTTCCATCATTTCCGTTGTTTCTCACATTTCTTTCCCCTTCCGATAGTATCACTGGCTGTATTAGATTTCTCTTGTGAACAACCATACTCAATTTTGACTTCTCTTTCTGCTGTCGTTTCAACGAGACTTTTCACAAATTCCTCAAAGTTCTCGCGATCTCCGGATCTAAATCACTAAGAGTTCGCTCAGACCTCATAAACGCCAAAACAACACAAGAAGAACGGGATTACATGCACCAATATATATACCACGATAAACCAAGTAAAAAGAGGAACAACGTCACCAAGGAAAACAAAAATAAAATAAAAAGTCTAAATTAGCAATTGTCTGTATGTATCAATATTGCCTATGACTACAGTCCCCAACAACGGCGACAAAAACTTAATGTAGGAAAAGTTAAATTAACCTATTCACAACTTTCCACTAATTCCCACAAGTGCACGGTATCAATGTAGTAGGGTGAATAGGGATCATTCTCATGGAGATTGCACAGACAAGTACCAAAAGTATTTGATAATTTCTATTTAGACGATCACAAGTGAGTGTTATTGTATTTTTAAAATAAACTAAACTAAATCTATAATTAAAACAGGAATTAAATGAATGCCAGTAAATAATACTAAACTAATCTAAATAAGTATTTTCAAATAATTTAAAAATCAGGTTAGGTACTAGGCTAGCAATTTTCCAAGATTACTCAAGTTACCAATCAATCGGTTCAATTATACTCAATGGAAGTTCAATTCCCAATTATCAACCCAATCTCGATTCCTCATGCAATTGGGTCCAATTAAATTAATTAATTAAGAGGCAGATTCCTCTTTGACCTAAATCAATTAAATTGAGTTATATTTGTATGAAGTTTATAACGAATTAACCAATAAACATGCAAGAATTAAATATATTAAAAGGTTATCAATCAAAGACCACTCAACTCCCTTTGATAACCTTTTATTATTAAATATATATCCTACACTACTTAGCAATTGAGTCCATATAGGACTAATGTTACTGCCTTGCCTCAAGCAAGCAATTTTTGCATAACAAGCTCCATCAAAGCGAGGAATCCACACCCCAAGCTCGCGTCCAACAAGCAATTGCTTCTGCCTTGGCTCGCGTCAAGCGAGCTTCTCTTTGAAAAGAAGGAAGTTTCTTCTTTCTTTCTTTCTTTTCCTAGTCCAGCTTTCACCTTTGAATGTTAAATGACAATCTTACCCTTTCAAACCCTGCACACAAAATCAAAACAAGGTAAATAACTATATTTATACATTCAACACACCAAATAAACCATTAACACAATACAAACCTATAAACTACTAACACACTAAATAACCAACACTAAATAGGTGAAATAGGGACTAGAACCACACAAATTATGCACAATTAAAATATAAAATAACTCCATTTACAGTGTTAACAACTCCCCCAACCTAACATTTTGTTAGTCTCGAGCCAAACAAAACAAAACTTACACACGACAAAGTATGAGTTGTAATATTAAAATCGGATTGAATGAATTGACTCATAAACCGCGCTCGAAGCCAACCAATTACATGAACCATATAACACAAGTACACACACCAAGAACTCCACATGAATAAACATCAAATAAACTTTCTCGAACATAAACTCAAGAACTCAAATACATCAAGGCTATTGTCCACGTCACGCAAGAAATCATGATGTCCCACAACTAAATCAAAAGTTACATAAAATTGAAACATCATAACCATAAAAAAGGTCATCTCTTTTCTTACCATATTTACGTATTTTACGTAAAGCATGTCATTTTTTCTTTTTTTAAGCTCATTGGAGCACATAGAGCACTTAAGGAACTAACTACAGAAAAACGGTTTATATCAATATAAAAAAGTCAAACAGTCATAACAGAACCTAATACCCGCCTTGCATAAACATACAAATGATAATACAAAGTCCCGCATCATATCATTTTCAACCCAATTAACAATTATACAGAACAATTTGAGTAACTTTCGACAAGATATAGGCAATCACAATAAATTACTTGACTTCTCTATAATAGAAATGAGGTTAAAAATTTATATCCAAGAAAACATAATTCGATATATTTTCATGTTTCCGTCCTTCTAACACAAAAATGTGTACATGAATCATGTAGTTCAAAATGCTAGGTCATTATATGTCATTGCCAATTGAAATCAATCCTACTAATAATTTACCATTCCAACTAAGTTGACATCATATTTGACAAACAAATACAACCACAATAAAACACATAAACATGAACAAATTTCATTGAACCACTACTTACCAAGATAACACAAGCCTACGGCAAGTAGTCCCCACAAAAACATAATAAACATAAAGTACTACTAAAACAAAAACAAAACAAAGAACTCCCCTGACAATTTGTGCAGATATACAAAAGGATCAATTGCCTGCAGTCCGAAATAGACCAACTCCATCTCCTATATTCCTAGCTCTCAGTCCCTCTCTCTTAACTTCGTTTGGTGGACCATAGTGCCACTCAGGTGCAACGGGTTCTAATAAGAAAAATATAGAATCTGGATGTGCCTATAGTGGTGTTACTGGTGGGGGCCCCGTCTGCTAGATTTTAGGTTGCCGTGCATCCCCATCATTATTATTTGAGGAGAAGTCCTCTTCGATATTATCACTTCCTCTAAAACCAAATGCAAATATTTAGCCTCTGTGATGTGTACCGCTAACTCTTTCCTAGGTACATGTCCTTTGACTGGCGAAATTCCTTCCAACAGTTTTAAGCATGTCTTTGTCACTTCATCATGCTTCTCTATTTTTCTGGTATGCGTCAAGACTTTGTCTAGTGGAATTTCGTACCTGCAAAAATTATCATTAAGTTCATCAAAAACATTTATTGCCATCAATTCATCATATATAGAAGGCAGTTTGAGAGAGTTAAAAATGAAAACATTAACAGTCTGATCATTGATTCTCAATTGTAACTTTCCTTCTTGCACATCTATCAGTGCTCTCCCTGTTGCCAAAAATGGCCTTCCCAGGATCAACGACATATCCTTGGCCACCTTAATATCCAGAATAATAAAATCTACCGGCAAATAGCATTTATCTACTTTGACCAAAATATCCTCGACTATGCCACAGGATACCTAATGCTTCTATTTGGGAGTTGGAGTGAGACGTTCGTTGCTTTGAAATCCCCAGCGTTAAAACTATGTTTCTTATAAATAGACAATGGCATCAAGTTAATGGAAGTTCCCAAATCATATAGAGCCTTTTCGAACTCCATCTTCCCAACCGTGCAAGGAATAGAAAATGACCCAGGGTCTTTCATCTTTTGGGGTAACTTCTTTTGAATGATGGCACTACAACCTTCAGGTAAGCACAAAATCTCATCCCCCAATAGTTTTCTCTGGTTAGTCAATACCTACTTCGTAAACCTTGCGTAGCTTGGCATGTTTCAAGAGCTTCTATGAAGGGTATATTGATTTGAACTTTCTTGAAAATCTCTAAGAATCTCTTGAACTTGCTCTCCTGATCTTACTTTTTTAGTCGATTCGGAATGGAACTCTAACTACTAGCTCGCTAAGTTTACTCTCTCTATTCCTCTTATCTGGGATTTGATACTTCTCAGGTTGTTGCACCCTCTTCTTACCGTTTTCTGAATTCTTAGTATAACCTTCATTATCAATGACTAGCTTCGTTTCATCATTTCCTTCAACTGACTAGGTGAGTACAGGCTCTAATACCTTCCCACTTCTCAATGTAATGGCTTTTATATGCTCCCTTGGGTTTGGAACCGTGTCACTCGGCAAGGTTCTCGGTGGCTGTTCAGCCAAGCTTCGTGCAATTTGACCCACCTAGTTCTCTAAATTTTTAACTGTAGCCACTCGTAATCCTTTCATCCTAGTTTTTCATCTTTTCAGTGCTAAATTGATTGAATTAATTAAGAGCCTTCTCTAATTGACTCCCCTTCTCTGACTGGAGTGGGGGTACTTGCATCTGATGCTGTTGAGGCTGATATTCCTAGAAAGGTGGTCTATAATTTGAACCCTGCGATTGACTTTGAGCTTGATTCTACTAATTTCCTCAAGAAAAGTTTGGATGGTTTCTCCAACCTAGATGGTAGGTATTTCTATATGGGTTGTTTTGGGTCTAAATTGATTTTGATTTTGATTCTCCAAAGAACTCACTTGCTCGTGACTTGAAAATAAAGAAGAAGAAATTAGTGTACATACATTGACCATTAGGATGATTTACTTGAACAGAAATCGAAAACAAGTGCTTGCGGAGTGGCCACTGCATTGACTTTCATCCTTTCTATTTGTTTTACGATAGTTTCCATCTGTCCTGCCATTGCTTTTTGCTCCGCCAATACCGCATCCAAGGTATTCAGCTCCAAAACTCCACTTTGATTCCTTACTTGTGCTGCTGATGATTGAAAGTTGTTGTCAGACATCTTGTCCAACAGCTCTTGAACCTTTTCTAGTGTTTTGTTTAGTGATAAAGAACCATTGGCTGAAGCATCAACAGCTTCACAGGCATCTTGAGACAATCCATTGTAGAAAGTCTGAAGTTGCAACCAAAGAGGCAAACCATGGTGTAGACATTTACTCAAGAGATTAGTTTAGCATTCTTAAGCTTCACCAAGATTCTCCCTATGCAACTAACTGAAAGAAGTGATGTCGTTTCTAAGTTTGGCAGTTTTAGAAGGTGAAAAGTATTTTGTCGTGAAGGCTTGAGAGCTGGTCTATCTCAAGTGGTAAATGTACCCTGCTTATACCTTTGTAATCACAAGTTTGCCTTGTCCCGCAATGAAAAAAAGAATAACCATAGTTTAAAAGTGTCAACCAACATGCCAGTGTCGCACACCTCCTCAAAATTCATCAAGTGGCTGTTCAAATCTTCACTTGGGAGGCCAGAGAACATCACATCCTGCTACAGCATGGATATGAGACCACGTTTGATCTCAAAATTATTGGCTTGAATAAGTGGTGAAAGAATACTAGAATTAGACCTCCCAAAAGTTGGTAAAATATAATCTCCTAGAGGTCGGTTGTTGCAAATAATTAGATCCTGGCCATTATCACAAAATTTGCCATTATTTCCATCATTTCTGTTGTTTCTCACATTTCTTTCTCCTTGCGGTAGTATAACTGGATGTATTGGATTCCTCTCATGAGCCATACTCAATTTTGACTTCTCTTTATGCTATTGTTTCACTTTTTTCAAATTCCTCAAAGTTCTCTTGTATAAGACGATCTCCGGATCTAAATCACTAAGAGTTTGCTCAGAGCTCATAAACTGCAAGACAACACGAGAAGAACGAGATTACACGCACCAATATATATACCACTATAAACCAAGTAAAAAGAGGAGCAACGTCACCAAGGAAAAGAAAAATAAAATAAAAATAACATAAAAAATCTAAATTAGCAATTGTCTCGATGTATCAATATTGCCTATGACTACAGTCCTTGACAACGACGCCAAAAATTTAATGTAGGAAAAGTTAAATTAACCTGTTCACAACTTTTAACTAATTCCTGCAAGTGCATGGTATCAATGTAGTAGGGTGAATAGGGATCGTTCTCACGGAGACTGCGCAAACAAGTACCGAAAGTATTCAAAATTTCTATTTAGACGATCACAAGTGAGTATTATTGGATTTTTAAAATAAACTAATCTAAATCTATAATTAAGACAGGATTTAAATGAATGCCAGTAAATAATGCTAAACTAAAAATGAGTGTTTTCAAATAATAACGTTAAAAAACAGGCTAGGTACTAGGCTAGCAATTTTTCAAGATAACTCAAATTGCCAATCAATCGGTTCAATTATACTCAATGGAAGTTCAATTTCCAATTATCAACCCAACCTCGATTCCTTCAATTAATGTCCTATCAAATTAATTAATTAAGAGGTAGATTCCTCTATTAAATAAATCAATTAAATGGAGTTGTATCTGTATGGAATTTATAATGAATTAACCAAGCAAATTCTCTCAGTCATAATCTTGAATTAACCTAATCTAATAATTAACATAGGTCTATGACGGGAGATCGACTTCTGTATCACCTCGGTCAACCTAACCAAAACAAGAATTAGCTACATTCTTGAATTGTCACTCCATGTTAATTATTACCCACAAATATAATTTTTTCCGATTATTAGTTTCTTGAGTTAATTCGTGGAAATTTGCATCACTTGTACCCAACCGTAATTAATTTAGTGCATCATGGTTGAAGTAAACATGGAAGAATTAATTAAATCAGTGGGTAATACAAAAAACTCATGATCAAAATAAAACTAGGGTTGTTACTAAAATTAATATTCCAAGAAAATTAAGCAAGATTATAAATTAAAAATATAGAATAATAAAGAGGAACGAAATTACCTAAAATATTCTTGACATAATTAAAACTGTCAATTACAACATTGAATTCTCCCCAAGAAATAATTGTTCAATCGTTGTTTGATCGAAAATCAAAGACTCAATGTTTGTTGTGCGTAAAAAATAATAATAATAAAATTCGTTTCTAAGCCTAAAAATAACCATGACCTCTCGGCTACTTTTAAATTAATAAGAGAAGTCACCCCTCAACTCCCTTTGATAACCTTTTATTATTAAAAATGTATATATATATCCTACATTACTTAGCAATTGAGTCCATATAGGACTAATGTTAATGCCTCGCCTCAAGCAAGCAATTTTTGCTCCCTCAGAGCGAGGAATCCACTACCTAAGCTCGCGCCCATTGAGTGAGCAATTGCTTCTACGTGAGCATCTCTTTCTTCTTTTTTTTTTTTTCTTTCTTTCCAGCTTTCGCCTTTGAATGTTAAATGACAATCTTTCCCTTTAAAACCCCACACGAAATCAAAACAAAGTAAATAACTATATTTACATATTCAACACACCAAATAAACCATTAATACAATACAAACCTATAAACTACTAACACACCAAATAACCAACACTAAATCGGTGAAATAGGGACTTGAACCACACAAATTATACACAATTAAAATATAAAATAACTGTATTTATAAAGTTATCAACTCCTCCCAACCTAACATTTTGCTCGTTCCGAGCAAAACAAAACCAAACAATGCAAAACTTACACACGACAAAGTAGGAGTAGTAATATTAGAATCGGATTGACTGAATTGACTCATAAACCGCACTCGAAGCCAACCAATCACATGAACCATATAACACAAGTACACACACCCAAAACTCCACATGAATAAATATCAAATAAACTTCGTCTTGAACACAAACTCAAGAACTCAAATATATCAATATGGGCCACATCACATAAGAAATCATGATGTCTCACAACCAAATCAAAAGTTACATAAAATCGAAACCTCATAACCATAAAAAGGTAAAGAAATATCAGTGGAACCTTACTATGCAAAGCACACAAATGACAAACAAAGGTAAGCATTATAGAACCATTAGAATTGTTTAACCCAAAAACGGAAATATAACCTTTCATAATTCCTTTATGACTATCTTTTTGTTCGACTCATTTTTTTTTTTTGTAGGCTTAGCAAGACGCATTTTCACGCAAGCTACCTTTGAATTTCTCATTTCTTACCATGATTACGTATTTTACATAAATCAAGTTGCAAAGGCCCACGTCATGTCATTTTCAACCCAATCAACAATTACAAAGAACAATTCAAGTAACTTTCGACAAGATATAGGCAATCACAATAAATTGCACGACTCATCTCTAATAGAAATGGGGTCAAAAATTTATATCTCACAAGAAAGCATAATTCGATATATATACATGTTTCCATCCTTCTAACACAAAAATGTGTACATGAATCATGCGGTTCAAAATGTTAGGTTTTTATATCATTGCTAATTAAAATCAATAATTAAAATCTTTGCTAATAATGTACCATTCCAACTAAGTTGACATCATATTTGGCAAACTAATACAACCACAATAAAACACCTAAACATGAACAAATTTCACTAAACCACTACTCACCAAGATAACATAAAACTACGACAAGTAGTCCACACAAAAACATAACAAACACAAAGTACTACAAAAACAAAAATAAAAACAATACAAAGAACTCCCCTGACAAATTGTGTAGATGTAGAAAAGTGTCAATCGCCTGCAGTCCAAAATGGACCAACTCCATCTCCTTTATTCCTTGCTCTCGGGCCTTCCTCTTAACTTCGTTTGGTGGATCATAGTGCCACTCAGGTGTAGTGGGTTCTGATAAGAAAAATATGGAGTCTGGATGGATACCTTGTGCTTCTAGTGGTGGTGCTGGTGGGGGCCCCGTTTGTTGGGTTCTAGGTTGCCGTGCATCCCATCATTATTATTTGAGGAGAAGTCCTCTTCAATGTTATCACTACCCTCTAAACCTTTAGCCTCTATGGTGTGTACCGCTAACTCCTTCCTAGGTACCTGTTCTTTAACTGGTAAAATTCCTTCCAATAGTTTTAAGCTTGTTCTTGTCATTTCATCATGCTCCTCCATTCTTTTGGTATGCCTCAAGACTTTGTCTAGTAGAATTTTGTACCAACAAAAATTATCATTAAGTTAATCAAAAACATTTATTGCCATCAATTTATCGTATATAGAGGGAAGTTTGAGAGAGTTAAAAATGAAAAAATTGACAGTCTTATCATTGACTCTCAATTGTAACTTCCCCTCTTGCACATCTATCAATGCTCTCCCTATTGCCAAAAATGGTCTCCCTGAACCAAAGCAATATATATTTTTTGACTTTGCCCCATCTGTAAAATTTTCTAGTAATAAGTAAATATAAAATAATGATATAGAAATTTGTTTTGACCAAAATACCCTTCAAAAATTTGTAGACAAGTTATTTTCTATTTAACTTTTAGCGATTATATTTTTTAAAAAAATTATTACGTAAAGTAATTTTGTTTTTATAGTAACTAAACATGGTAAAAATAGGACTACAAAGTAAATTACTTATTAATTTTGTTATTATTCGTTTAGTTACAGTAAAATAAAATGCACAAAAGTATTTGTAAAAATTCTTTTTATTTTTTTTTAAAAAAGGGTAAAATATACAAAACCCCCTTGTGATTTGGTCAAACTACAAAATACTCCTATACGGTTTAGAAATATACATTTTACCCCCTGTGCTTTACACTAAGTTGCAAAACAAACGAAATTAACCTCTTGTGATAGGCAGTGGACACAAGCGCCATATGTGCGATTGTTGCTGTGAAATCAGAGAACCAAATCAATTAAAATGATATACATACCCTTTCATTTCTCACTTTCTTGCAACTTTCCTTTTATTTTTGAAGTCTTCTACCTCGCATATCACAATAGCCATGGCTGTCCCTAGATACTAGGAGGAGAGCGGTGCCGCCCCTTTACAATATCATGTCATCCCTATGGGCGGTCATACAACAACCAGAAAAAACACCTAGATTCTTATTTTCAGGTATATCCAAATTCAAAGTAAAAGCTGGAACAATCAAACATCCCAAAATACAATTGATAGCGGTGAGGTTGTCTTCTTCTTTCCAAAATCGAAGCTAAATAAGTGTATTTTTATGTTGAAATAGTCACAACAACACATATCAGTGGAGATCTGAAATGGGAATTCTATGGATCTAAAATGGGCCTTCTGGAGAAATATTAAAAATAAATAAAATAAAATAAAAGAGCAGGAAGAAAGATAGAGTGAAAGGATCTTTGTTGCTATGAGAAAATTAGATCGCTACTATGGGAAAGGTATAGGCGTTGCCGCTACAAAGAATTGGATCAAATAATGCTGTGGTAGTGTTAGGTTTGTAGTTTAAGATTAGAGTTTTAGAAGTTTGGTAACGAGAAAAAGAAGAAAGCTTAACGAAATTCCTTTTTGACTTTGGGAGGGATAACTATGAATTGTGAATTTGAAGATGGAACTTTTGGTAAGAAACAGACAGGAAATTGACTGAAAGTTTGGGAAGAAGAAGAAAGAAAATAAAATTTCATTTTGATCCCATAATTTTTCATAATTTCTTTGACCTTAGTTTTGAAACCAATATAAACATTGATCATCTTCTTATAATAAGGTGCTAGTAAGAGATGAGAAAATTAAGGAAAGATAGGAGAGATACTTCTATAACTATTCAATAAAAGCAATGGAAATGATATTATTCTAGGAGATTTAGCTAAGTCTGAGAAGTATAGAAACATAATGTATTATCGAAGGATTCAGGAATCAGAGGTGAAGGAGGCTTTGAAGAAGATGAAGGAAGGAAAAGCAGTTGGCCTCCATGATATCCCAATCGAGGTATGAAAATGCTTATAGTGGAAAGAAGGGCATAAGTTGGCTTACCAAACTTTTCAATAAAATATTGAAGAGTAGAAAGATGCCAGACTAGTGGAAGAAGAGTGCTCTCATACTCATATTAAAAAACAAAGGAGATATACAAAATTCTGCGAATTACAGAGGTATTAAGTTACTGAGCCATATGATGAAACTATGGGAGAGGGTGATAGAAAGAAGGTTAAGAAATGAGACTAAGGTGTCAAATAATCAGTTTGGTTTTATGCCAGGGAGATCGACTACTGAAACCATACATCTCTTAAGGAGACTTACCGAGAGATATCGAGATAAAGAAAAAGATTTACATATGTTTTTTATTGATCTTGAAAAGACATACGATAGAGTTCATAGAGAAGTTATGTGGAGAGTGTTAGAAAAAATAGGAGTTAGAGTAGCATACATAGAATCAATAAAAGAGATGTACAAGAATGTGGTTACAGGTTGACATGAGAATTTCCTATGAATATAGGTTTACATCAGTTCACCTCACAGTAAGTCCTTATCTATGTGCATTGGTCATAGATGAACTTACAAGGCATATACAGGAGGAAATAGCATGGTGTATGTTATTTACAGATGATATTGTGTTAGTAGATGAAACAAAAGATGGGGTTAGTGCTAAACTCTAGATTTGGAGACAGACACTTGAGGCAAAAGAGTTTAGAATTAGTAGATCAAAAACATAATATATAGAATTTAAGTTTAGTAAGGGTGCATGTAGGAATAGAATAGGGATTAGTATCGGAAATCAAGAGATACCCATAAGTGAAAATTTAAATATTTAGGATCAGTTATTCAAAGTAATGGTGGTATAGATCGAGATGTTACACATTGGATACAAGCGAGATGGACTAAATGGAGAATGACATCAGGAATATTATGTGATCGTAAAATTCATTTATGACTTAAGGGTAAATTCTATAGAACGGAAATTAGGCCAGCGATGGTCTATACGTCTAAGTGTTGGGCAGTGAATCAAATACATGAGCAAATAGATTAGATGAGAGTAGCAGAAATGTGAATATTAAGATGGATGTGTGGGTACACTAGGATGGAGTAGCATTTATTGATGAGAAGATGAGAGAAATAGGCTTAAGGTAGTTAGGTTATATGTTAAGACTACCAGTAGAAGTGCCTGTCAAGGGAGTAGAATTTAGAGAAAGTAGTCAACATAAGAGGGGTAGAGGAAGACAGAAAAAGACTCGGTGGATAATTTGTAGGAAAGATATAGCCCATCCAGAAATTGAAGAAAATATTGTCCATGACAGAGCGCAATGGCATTGCAAGATTCATGCAGCCAATCCTACTTAGTGGGATTAAGATTTAGTTTGTTTGTTTGTTATTTATGAGTTTTTGCATAATTCTATTACGATTAACAACTTCTATTTGTTTTACATAGCAATACAAAGCATAGGGGTTTAAATGTAGATTTCCAAACTACAAGGGGTTAACTTATAGTAACGAAAAATCAGAGGGGAATCTGCATAATTTATCCAAAAACCCATCAGTCATCCCTTACATCCCTATCCTATAGTGATTCAAACCTATGACCAATATAGGTAATAGGGGAAGCATTTTACCACCTAACCTACATTTTGTTTTTGTATTTGTAAAAATTCTTCTTTTCTTTTAGAAATGAAGAAAATAATGTTTAAATTAATTAAGAAAAATGTGACAATTTATGGGAAATAAGATAAGATGGAATACATAAAAACTAAACAAATGGAACTTTCTCCAAAATTTTTTGGATGGTATTTTTGTCAAAATAAATTTTCACATCAACTTTTTTATGTTTACATATATTAGGTTCAGAAGAGGCAAAGTATATATTGTTTTGGTTTAAGGGATAAAGTGCAATTGCAGTATGAGTTCAGGGGTAAAGTAAAATTAATGCTTTTCATTATTGTTAAGGAGGAAAATTGTTGTTGAAACTTCAGTATTTCCTTTTCTTAGTCTTAGTTTGTTGCTATCTAACTGGAAACTACCACTTTGTCCCTGTAAGTTTAACTATTTTTAGACAAAAAAATCTTTTACTCGACCTAATATACATGCTTTTTATTTAAATAAAAATAATTAAACTTTTTGATTATTTAGAAATTTTGCTATTATTATATTAAAAATTATTGCATTGATTAATTATTATACGTAACGACATAAAAAACCAGTTCATGGTTACTTGGACAACACGATATCAATCATCATCATATTATTAATATAAATATTTGTGGGATACTGTATTGATTAGTCATTACTTGTCAGGCATCAAAACTAGTAGTATTTTTTTAGCAATAATATCCATCATTCTATCATCCATGTCCATGACCAACATTCTTCTGGTGGCAACATTCATCTCATTATATTCCTTCTTTAATAATGCTAACCATCGCTACTGCATCTGACATTCCTTGGCTCCAAGAAACCACAATATTCAAGTTGCAATTGAAGAGATGCAAAGAGCACATTACATCAGTTTTGTGATGCCAATGAGTATGCATGCCTCATAATAGATGATCAAAGCATAGGCAACTATAATTTTGTTTTCATTTTATTTCTTGCTTCATCATTCCATTCCCCTTTGTTTTTTCAACACTTGGAACACTTTCCCAACGGTTCCATGTTACTATTCCTTGAAGTCAGCATGATTCTTAGGATCACCAACTGGGGAAGAATGAACTTTTTTATCAACAACATCAAAATTGTTAGCCTCTAACATTTCCACTCGAGGATCCTCTATTAGATGCCATGACATAAATGGAGGAAGTGCTAAGTAACATTCTCTCCCTAGTCTACACCCAATGACTAGCCCTACATTCTATGAAAAGTACGACCCAATAAAATCAAAAAGCTATTCTAACAAGGTAATATGAACTGACTTTTGTGCTAACCCTTTATATTATGTTAAATTTCTAGTCGTTGATTCTATTCAGCAAACTATGAGTGGTAGTGACTACGGTTTTATTTCATAAGAAACCTTTGTTTTCAACTCCTCCTTTGGAAATACAGACTAATTTAACATTTGATGTTCAAAAGGTAACGAACTGGGTAACTCTTCACTAACTATAGCAGAATTTTGGGTCTCGGAACCTTCAAGATATCAATAGTTTCTCGAATAAGTGACATGGAGTTTTTATATTGTATTTGAGAATTCAACTCTCCACATTATTCATGGTAAACATTACTACACAAATTTAGATGGGGACAATTTCGAAAATGCATGGCTCGATATCGACAAAAATCAATTGAATTAAATGAGCTCAGAAAGTACATGGTTTAATTTTTTATTCTGGTATTAGTTTATTGCAAAATATTGCCTACGTGAAACTTGAACAAAAAATTATTGATGTGATTGGAAACTCATTAGAGAGGGTATTTACAATATGTAGGGTGAATTCTAACTTTGTTATTTTGTTATCTTACGTAGCCATTTTGCGGAATTTCTCGAAGTAAAACTGCATTTTGATGGTGAAGCCACAATGGAATTATCTTGGGAAAATATGTTTAAACAAGTGTCAGATATGGCATGTTTGAATATATTTAGTGTTGTGGTCAAATAATTTAATTGAATTTAGTATTATTAGAGTAAATCTTCATCAATACTTTTATATATCATTTGATCTAGTAGTCAAAAAATTGTATTTGAAAAGAATGGATTGGGAAGACATTCCAGATAATGCTTGTGAACGTTCGAATGATTATAGTACTATTTATAATGTTAAATATTTTCTTGTAATAAAATCTCTCCTTAGTTTTCTTTTCTTTTTTTTTTCCTTTGTTTTTATTGAACCACAAAAAAAATGATTTATTTTTATTGATAATCAGAGATTGTAGGCTACGAAGCCCTAGGATGATAGGATTAAAATATTTAGAGTGTTAAAACTGTGTAATTTATAGTATTTAAATTAAAAATTATAATATTTTGTAGATACAAATTATCAAAAATTAAAAAAGGTTGACAACAAAATATAACAATAAAAAAGTTTAACACTTTTTAATTTTAAATGTATATAAGGGGATAAAATAAATGTACATCATGTGAAATATATTTAAAGATTACATCACACACGGATAAGAGTTCTATGATGAACTTCATAATAAGTCTTTATACTTTATAGAATATTTTAATTTTTAATAATATATTAAATTTAATAAAATTTGGTAATCTTTATACAAAACACAATAAGAATTTATTTTTTCCATTTAGTAGTAAATCAGAGAAAATATATATCAACAAATATTTTAATAAGTATTAGATGGACAATGAACACATCTACATATAAATCACTATTATATCATTTGAAATAAATTTAAAATTTCAATCGCACATTGGGCTTTATAATGAATTTAAAAAATAAGTATCTTTTATCCTACGAAATTTTTTATTTTTCAAAACATAATAATTTAGTAAAATGTAATAAGCAATTTTGTCGATCAATTGAAAATGAAGATGACGTTTCATAGATACCTAACTCTTCTAGAGTTTGTTTAGCAAAATTTGCACTTGGAGTTATAAGGAAATAGAAGGAAGGAGCAGCTTGGTTTAAGGAGGGGTACCGTAAGCATTATGTGGCTA
The DNA here is from genome assembly GCA_025175665.1 of Cinchona pubescens. Lineage (NCBI taxonomy): Eukaryota > Viridiplantae > Streptophyta > Magnoliopsida > Gentianales > Rubiaceae > Cinchona > Cinchona pubescens. The sequence continues at coordinate 3,299,694 of JANKKI010000107.1, read as the reverse complement.
GACATTCTACATTTATTATTCGACTTTCTTGCAGCAGGAGATTGGCAACCTTGGATAGACTTTCTACTTGAGGGCAATGTTAGTTGATGCTACTCGTGTCTTGTGTTCACAGAATGCTGAAAGTATTAGATCATTTATTCTTTTGTTACTCTGTGTTTCAGCTTGTGTTTGGGAGGCAGTGCAGAATAATATACAATGGCAAATGATTGGGATCTAAAATCAATGTGGATGATAAAGTGGTTCTATGATTTTTTTTTTTTTAAACTTTATTCTATTTTATACCATTTAATTCGTACTCGATTGTCACTTTGCATCATATACTTTTTTTTTTGGATATATTGTACCATAAAATTTTAGATTTATCCTATTTCATTCTAAATTTTACCACCGTTATAAGAGTTAAAGGATATTAAGTGCATGCATACCACGCGCTTGTTTAGAGGCGTATTTGATGCGAATCCCGTATACAATCAACTTGATGCCACGAAATCCAATAATTCAAGATGGCACACAAAACCCCAAGGATCGATTCCAAAGTTGGTCACAGGCGTATGGACAGCAAATACACACAAACAAGAATGGAAGAACACACAAGAATCAAGCAAGAATTCAACCCGTTGTCTATAGCGAGACAAGAACCAAACTCTTAAGAAGATTTAAAGAAAAAATTGGCCCGTTGCCTATATGAATCAGACAAGAACCAAATCTATAAGTCTGTTAGAACAATCTCCATTGCTCAAGCGATGATCCCAACAAAGTCTTAATTCAAAGACTAAAAGAAAGAACTTTTTCCTCATGAAACAGACAAATTTATTGGAAAAAATGTGTTGTAATTCATCTATATGATAATGCCTATTTGTAGGCTTAATAAAGTCCTAAAAACTAGCTTAAAAACTCCTAAAAAGTTAGTGCTAGGGTTCAACCCTAAGTAGCCCCAAGATTTAGGATAAATGGGCCTTATTAAAGGCTGATTAATGAGCCTAAAATCTAATAATTAAATCAACAACTAAACTAACTGACTTAAACCAACCCAATTTATACAAACTTGAACTACTATTGGGCTTTACATAATAATAGAGTAAAGACAAACTATTATGTCACGCCCCAAAAACGAGACCGTAACACGCCGCGCTAATGGCACATCGGTCCAAAGCGCAAGGCACAAACGAACAGAGCAACAAACTTAACCGCAATGTAATAGAACCATCAAACCATTTCTTAACTATAAAACCGAATATTTCATTTTACACAAAAAATACGAATTACAAAATTCCTTCTTAGTACAAAAGATGCTACAACAAAAACAAAGTTCATCAATACAAAACCTATCTAATACACTACCTCTCCAAACAAAAGAGAAGCTTGGAAGATTATCCGCAGAGTCCTACCAGTAATGTGGAATCTGGAGAAAATCTAAAAGCTGCTAACGCGGTGGAGAGTCAAAAATGAGCACCTAATCTGAAAAATTATAAATCACGTGGGGTGAGCATAACTAGCTCAGTGGATATCATAAAAGCTCTTCAAATGGGGCCAAGCATTTGCGATAAAAAGGAAACATAAAGATAATAACATTTGTGAAAACCATAGTCATGAAGCAGTTTCTAAAATGTCTCATGCCATTTAAAAGTCAATAAACCATAATCATAAGTAGTTTCTAAAATGTATCATGCCATTTAAACGTCAGGCATGTCCAAAACATAGTCATGGGAGATCCAATCATTTCAAAACATAGTATAACTTAATAGACATAGCTACTAATAATCTAAGTAGGAGCCAAAACAGTCATAAAATGTTTTCATATCAAAAGAGTTTGCAAACATATCATTTGATTAACATAAAATAGCTTGGTCCCGATTTCATATGTAATAATTCCAAAACTTGGTAAAAGTGCAGTTCCAAACATCATACTCATTTTAAAATCCATCCAAACATATTTCGAAAGTCGTTAAACAAAATACAAGTGGAAGAGGGTCTATGTTACCCACCTATCAAAGCAAAAACTGCACAAATGATCACTGAACGCGATCGCCGGCGGTAGGTGGCGTGGTACCTAAAACAGATATAAGAGGACTCTTAGAAGAGATGTAGAAGTTAAAGAATGATATCGCCGGCTCTTGTAGGTAATGTGGTACCTAGTGGCAGTGGTAACCTATAACTAGGTTTAGAGTCGAAAAACTTTGCCTCTCCCTAGGCTATAATTAGGCTATCCTCCCTGCCAATAAAATCCAATTCCAAGGTATTCAAGGGACCTTGGTTACAACCCAACTCAAAACAACATATTCAACCAACCAACAAAATCCATTTCCAAGGTATTCAAGGGACCTTGGTTACAACCCAACTCAAAACAACATATTCAACCAACAAAATCCATAAACGGAAAGATTCACCGAGCAATAGCCGGACTATATCAATAGCATTCCACAACAATGGAAAACACCTAAAACCATCAAAAGATCATTAAAGACCCTTTAAACATAACCAATTATCCAAATTATCCTAGTTGCGCCAAACTTCCGCTTACTTACAAAATGAAGGGAAATCAATTCCACTTGGTTTCAAGTCTCAATTCCTATCCAAACTAACCTTAAAACACTCCTAAAACATCATTATGTGCATAGACATAAGCATTCATAGCATAACATTCTAGGCCACATATGGAAGACAAAAAACTATACAGCCCTAACTCATAATCTTAAAATTTGTAATCTAACCATGGAAAGTTGTTAAAAATCAACCCCAATCACTTCCCAACCTCCAAAACACTAAAAACAACCCATAACATACATAAATCATAACTTATAAGGCTGCAAAGAGGGTTTATTTTCAGCCATAAAGAATCCTACAAAACTTGAAATTAAAGCTTGGATCATAAAGCCCATAAGCCAAAAAGTGCTAAAATACATAAAATCTTACCTTCCAAGTGATTCCTACTTGAAATCCAAGAAAATTTTTGGGGAAAAAATGGAGAAGAGAGTTCGGCCAGCAGCTAGAAGAAAATGAAGAAGAAATAACAAGAAGAAGACTTAAAAAGAATTCCAAAGTTGACTCAAATAGTACCCCATTGACCAAATAGTCTCCAAGTAGACTATTTGGTTCTAAAATAATTTTTGTCTATTTTGTCTCTTGTACAGATACTTGTGTATAAGAGACAGTTTTAGATTTCTGACATTTTTCACTTGTATTTTGTTTTCGGACTTTCGTTTACCGAAATCGCTTAAATCGAAAAATTTGCCGAATTGAAAAACGAATAAGTTGAAGTACTTTATGACTAAAAATAATATGAAAAACATTTTAAACCAATTAAAATCAAAGAACAAGGCTATTAAAATACTGGGTTTCACATATTAAACTTCTCCATTATGGATTTGGACTTGAAGAATGTTCCAATCAGATTTACAAGCCCGTTCAACCTCCAATTTGTTTTGGATGGTGTCCTCCTCAAGAACATCTCAAACCAAAAACGTTGCATGGCTTGTTGAATCCTCTTTGCACATATGCCCTTGTAATTAGTCCAGTTGGCACTTGCAATGACCTTCACGAACCTTAGCCAAGCTTGAAGATGCTCCTTGACTCGTATCATTCCCTCCTTCCTCAAAATGATTCGTCCTCGAATCTAAACTTTCATCAAAAGCAAAAGGAGAAACGTCAGAAACATTAAACGAAGCACTAACATTATACTCAGGTGCTAGTTCCCAGAAGATCAAGCTTGTAAACATTGTCATTAATGCATTCCAAATTTTGGAATGGTCCATCTCCATGAGGGGCTATCTTAGATTTCCTTAAGTTGGGAAACCTTTCCTTATGCCAATGAACCCAAACCCAATCACCAGGTTCAAATACAATTTTTGTGCAGCCTGTATTTGCTCTTTTAGCCACACGCTCATTGACGTCCAAAATGTGTTGCCTTTCTTTCCCATGGATTTGTTTGACAAATTCTGCCTTTTTCTTACCATCTATATTGGTAGACTCAGAAACAGGTACGGGCAACAAATCTAATGGAGTAAGAGGGTTAAAGCCATAAACTAACTCAAACGGAGAATTATTAGTAGAAGAATGCATAGAACGATTATATGCAAATTCAATGAATGGAATGCACTTTTCCCATGACAGCACGCAACAATGTACCTAAAGTTCGATTAACCACTTCAGTTTGACCATCAGTTTGTGGGTGACAAGTAGTTGAAAACAAAAGTTGTAGTACCAAGTTTACCCACAAAACACGCTAAAAGTGGCTCAAAAATTTGACATCCCTATCACTAACAATTGTTTTAGGAATACCATGAAGACGCACAATTTCCTTGAAAAATAAATTTGCAATGTGAGATGCATCAGCAATTTTTGTGCAAGGAATGAAATGTACCATCTTAGAAATCCTATCAACCACAACAAATATACAATCTTTCCCCGATCTAGACCTAGGTAAACCCAATACGAAATCCATAGAAATCTCAACCGAAGGATGATTAGGTACGGGTAAGGGCGTGTAAAGACCATGTGGTTGCACTTTAGACTTAGCTCTTCTACAAATCACACATTTATAACAAATCTTTTCAACATCTTTATGCATATGTTGCCAGAAAAAGTGCTCTTTCAAAATATCTGAAGTTTTAAGAATACCAAAGTGCCCAATCAACCCTGCCCCATGTGACTCTCTTACAAGCAATTCACTCAAAGAACATTGTGGAATACAAAGTTTGTACAGAAGGGTCTCTCAAAAAAGATAATCATCAGACCTATAAAATTTTTCAAAAGTCCCATTTTCACAAGCAGCAAAAATGGATGAAAAATCATGATCATTTGCATACAAGTCCTTAATATGCTCAAATCCAAGAAAGCGTCCATGCAATGTAGAAATCAAAGCATATCTATGTGATAATGCATCAACCACAACGTTCTCTTTACCATGTTTATATTGAATCACATATGCTGATTCATATCAATGAATTCTACCCATCTAGCATGCCTACGGTTCAACTTATTTTGGCCTTTTAAATGTTTCAAAGATTCATGATCAGTACGAATAATGAACTCTTTTGACTACAAAAAATTTTGCCAATTCTCTAAACCTCTAACCAAAGCATATAATTCCTTGTCATAGGTAGAATAATTCAAAGCAACACCACTCAATTTCTTGCTAAAGTAAGCAAAGGCTGCTTATCTTGCATCAACACGGCACCTACACCAATACCAGAGGCATCACATTCAATTTCAAAAGGCTTATCAAAATTAGGCAAAAAGCAATAAAGGTGCAGAAGTTAGTTTATCCTTAAGCATTTGGAACACCTTTTCTTGCTCGGGCCCCATTTGAATCCAACCTCTTTTTTCATTACTTCGGTCAAAGGTGCAACAATTGTGCTAAAGTCTTTCACGAACCTCTTATAGAAACTTGCCAATCAGTGAAAACTTCGCACCTCAGACATGGAAGTAGGAGTTGGCCACTTTTGAATGTCTTTCACTTGTTCTTCATCCACTTCAATTCCATTGGAAGTCACTAAAAAACCAAGGAAAGCAACTCTATCCAAACAAAATGAACACTTTTTAAGGTTAGCATAAAGTTGTTCTTTCCTTAAAACCTCAAGAACCAAACGAACATGCACTAGATGAGCTTCAAAAGATTTTCTGTAGATTAAGATGTCATCAAAATAAACTACAACAAATTTACCAACGTAATCTTGCAAAACATGGTTCATTAATCTCATGAAAGTACTAGGTGCATGCATTTAGTTAAACCAAACGGCATTACCAACCATTCATATATTCCATGTTTGGTTTTAAAAGTAGTTTTCCACTCATCACCTTCTTTCATTCGAATTTGATGATATCCACTCTTCAAATCAATTTTTGTGAAAATCTTTGAACCATGAAGCTCATCTAACATGTCATCTAATCTAGGAATAGGATGGCCATACTTTACAGTAATGCGATTTACTCCACGACAATCAACACACATTCTCCATGAACCATCTTGCTTGGGTACCAACAAAACTGGCACAGAACATAGACTAACACTCTCACATATGTGTCCTTGTGCCAAAAGCTCGTCAACTTGCCTTTGAATCTCCCTTGTTTCCTCTGGACTAGCACGATATGTTGGTCTATTTGGAATCACAGCTCTGGGAACAAATTCAGTTTGGTGTTCAATCCTGCAAATTGGTGGAAATCCTGGTAGAGTCTCTTCGGGAAATGTATCCTCAAATTACTGTAAGAGAGACTTAAAAAGACTTGGAAGAGAAAGGATTAAGGCCAGGGTTAGAAAAATAAGCTTCTTTAAACATTAACAAAGTAATAGTCATATTATTTTTACAAGCACTCACGACCTCTCTAGGTTTAGCATACAAACTCAATCGTGTATTCTTATCCCTCCCTTTAGCCAAATTTTCTCTTACTTCTCTAGGCTGGTTGTCAATGACCTTACCTTTTAGCTTACCTTCAGCCTTCAACTTAACATGCACCTCAAGTGATTTGCGAAGTTGTAACTGCTCTTGATGGACTTGTCGCGGTGGTAAAGGCTTGAACACAATTTTGTGACCATCCTTTTCAAACCTGTACTTATTCTCAAATCCATCTGAGTAGTTTTACAGTCATATTGCCAAGGCCTACCAAACAAGATATGACTAGCTTGCATAGACACAACATCACATAAGACCTCATCCTGATATTTGCCTAAGGTTAAAGAAATTAGAACTTGTTTGTTAACCTTTAGTTCACCACTTTCATTTAACCATCGCAATCTGATTATATTGTCTAGGATGCTTAACAGTTGGCAAATCCAATTTTTCAACCATTAATTGAATAGCTACATTTACACAACTTCCACTATCAATAATCAAACCACAAACTTTTTCTTGAACAAAAAAACGAGTATAGAAAATATTTTCCCTTTGTATCTCATTTTGTTCATACTCAGCCTGTGCATGAAGTGCTCTAAGAATCACCAAACTTTGACCATGGACAGCTTCTTCCTCTTCAAACTCATCGTCACTTGGACTTTCTAGTAGTGGCATGGTCTCATCTTCCTCATCACTTTCACTCACCAACTCTCCATGAACGATATTCAAAGCCTTCTTATTCGGACATTGGAAAGCAATGTGACCTACACCATGACAGCAAAAACATTGAAGATCTCTAGTCCTTAGATTAGTACTAGAATTAGAATTACCTTTGTCATTTGTGGATGTGAACAAATGGCCTTTTAACTTCTCTAGGTTTAAAGTTAGACTTCTCACCTTACTTTGTTTGCACTAGGCCAATTTGGCTTCCAATTAGAGCTTGAACCAGATGTTACTTTTTGTTTACCTCGTTTGAATTGTTTTTCTTGGTAGCCATATGAACCATTTCCTCGAGGTCTACATAGTGGTGTAGCTCGACTATATCGGCAATCTTCTTATTAAGTCCACTCAAGAACCATGCCATTGTAGCCTCCCGATCTTCGTCAATGTTGGCTCTAATCATGGCAATCTCCATCTCTTTATTGTACTCTTCCACAGACTTGGTACCCTGTCTTAGTTGTGTAGCTTTTGATACAATTCCCTGTAATAGTGAGATGGGACAAATCTTTTGCGCAAAATAGATTTCATGTCAGTCCAATTATTAATAGTACATTCTCTATTTCTATTCCTACTGATTAATAATTGATCCCACCAAGTCAATGCATAATCAATAAAAGAGACGGCAGCTAACTTTACCATTTTCTCATCAGAATAGTTGTAACAATCACAAATAAAATCTACCTTTTGCTCCCATTGTTCGATATATGCGTCAGGATCGGCTTTACCTTAGAATGGAGGTAAGGATATTGTCCCAATATCATTATCTAGAGTTCGATTCTCCCTTCGACCATGTTGCACATTCCTGTCATTATAAACCTCATCGTCAATATTATCTTGATCAGATTCATACTCACCTTCATGACGACGTAGAGGGGTATTAGCTCTACGAGCTTGACAACTAACTCCTTAAGGCCTCTCTCTTTGTTGGTCATCCATGCAAGCCTTTATTTGATCCATGCGATCCCTAACGTTGCCAAATGTAGCAAATACTCGATCAAATTGTTTTTATATGGCCTCCATTGTTATGGGATTTCTAGTTTACTAGTTTCTTCCTATGACATAATGAAAAATACTCATAAAGAAAAAAAAAGTAATTGGGGTGAATAAAATTAAAAGAAATTTCCTCACCTCTCAACTTACTTTTGGAGTATATGCACTTAAATTGTATGACTCAATTCCTTGATATACCCTCAATTGAAAAACATGGCTTTTATCATTCAAATGATCTCACCACATTGCCTTTTTCTGCTCTTTAGTTCACTTTAAAAGTCTTTGGAAGACTACAAGGACCAAAGTGAGTTCCAGTTATGTTTTAACCACTTAATTGGTTGGAAGTCAAAGAAAACAAATAATCACGGGCCAACGACAAATAAGAGACACCAAACTTTCGGATTTAAGCTTCAAAGAACAAGAGACAACAAAATATCCGAGACTACTTGAAGCAACAAAACGTATAGAAAGCAAACAAGAATTTGGTAAGCAAATTTACCAAATAAAAAAGAAAACTAAGCACATAAGAACAAGAAGTAGCACTTAAGACTAACAAAGAAATTAAAAGAACCAACAAAATTAAGTGCTTTTGAACAAAATTACAAATTTGGAAACCATACCTTGATTTAGAAAGTTTCCAAAACCATGAAGTT